>CM055270.1:14855545-16055545 GCA_029237695.1 Conchocele bisecta | reverse complement strand
ACATGAATAAAATCCCCCAACTCCGGTACATAAAACACATTTTAAAATAAAACATGAATAAAATCTGTCAACTCAATACTGCTGGTCTTACCATCAATGCTCGTACCACGGACGTCGTCATTACTGTCGGTACATAAAACACATTAAAATAAAACATGAATAAAATCCAACTCCAGTACATAAAACACATTTTAAACTAAAACATGAATAAAATACCCCAACACCATACCGGTCTTACCATCAATGCTCGTATCACGGACCTCGTCATTACTGTCGGTACATAAAACACATTTTAAAACAAAACATGAATAAAATACCCCCAACACCATCCCCACCGGTCTTACTTAAAAGTCGTACCTTCAATGCTCGTATCACGGACCTCGTCATTACTGTCGGTACATAAAACACATTTTAAAATAAAACATGAATAAAATCCCTAACTCAATACTGGTCTTACCATCAATGCTACGGACCTCTCTTACATACGGTACACTTACTGTCATTACTGTCGGTACATAAAAAATTAAAAAAACATGTAAAATCCCAATCCATACATAAAACACATGAATAAAAATGGCCCCCACCCCCCTTCCAAGTTACATTAAAAAACACATAAAAATTTTAAAACATGAAATAAAATCCCAATCCAGTAAAACATAAAACACATTAAACTAAAATCCCAATGAATAAAATAAAACAAACCTCCATACGTCCCCTTACCATCATGTAGGTAATTCAGGGACCCTCCGGTCATTACTGTCGGGACCATTTTTACACATAAAACAAAACATTTGAATAAAAAATAACAACACCAATACGGTCTTTCCTTCAGGCTTCCGTAGCCCCAACGGACCTCGTCATACTGTCGGATAAAACACAATTTTTAAAATAAAATCATGAATAAAATCCCTTTAAAAACTCATATGGTACTTACATCAACTGCTCGTATAAAATAACGGACCCCCGCTCGTCATTACTGTCGGTACATAAAAACACATTTTAAACTAAAACATGAATAAAATCCCAATTCTCAGTACATAAAACACATTTTAAAAAATTTAAAAAATGAATAAAATCCCCAACTCAATACTGTCATAGGCCATCAAATTGCTCGTATCACGGACCTCGTCATTACTGTCGGGTACACTTTTAAAACACAATTTAAAATAAAAACATGATAAAAATCCCCCACAACTCGGTACATAAAATACATTTTAAAATAAAAACCTGATAAAATCTGCCAACTCAATACTGGTCTACGTTTCATGCTCGGTATCACGGGACTAAGGTCATTGACTGTCAAGGCGGACAACATCACATATTAAAACAATAAAAACATGAATAAATCCCCCTAACTCCAGTACATATAACACATTTTTAAAATAAAATCATGAATTAAAATCACAACTAAAATTAAATGGTCTTAAACTTTTCAATGCTCGTATCACGGACCTCGTCATTACTGTCCAAGGGGTACATAATAAAAATACATTAAAAATAAATCATGAATACCCCAATTCTGTCCCAACTCAATACTGGTCTTACTTAAAAGATGGCTCGTATCACGGACCTCGTCATTACTGTCTGGTACATAGACTCATTTTTTAAAATAAAATGTGAAATAAAAATCCCCTCTAACTCCGCTACATAAACAAATTTTAAAATAAAACTATGAATAAAATACCCCAACACATTACCGGTCTTACCTGCATTTGCTTTCGTATCAATGGACCTCGTCATTACTGTCGGTACTTATAAACACATATAAATAAAACATGAATAATAATTCCAACTTTTCTGTACATATAACACATTTTAAAATAAAAAAATGAATAAAATCTGCCAACTCAATACTGCTGGTCTTTACATCATAAAAATGCTCGTATCACGGAAACTCGTCACTACTGTCGGTACATAAAAACACATTTTAAAAATAAAATTAAAAAAACATGAATAAAATACCCCTAACATACGCGTCTTACATCATGCTCGTATCACGGACCTCGTCACTACTGTCGGGTTACATAAAACAAACACATTTTAAAATAAAAACATGAATAAAAATCCCACAAATCGGTACATAAAAACACATTTTAAAATTAGAACATGAATAAAAATCCCCAACTCAAGGTACATAAAAAACACCATTTTAAAATAAAAACATGAATAAATTGCCCCAAATCTGCCCATCCATACTGATGGTCTTGCATCAGAATGCTCGTATCAAACGGGACCTCGTCATTACTGTCGGTACAGTAAAAACACATTTTGGTAAAACAAAACATGAATAAAATCCCCAACTCCGTACATAAAATACAATTTTTAAAATAAAACCTGAATAAAAATAAAATCTGCCCCCAATCTTCAAATACTGGTTTTTCTTACCATTCAGATCGCTCGGGATCACGGTCCTCGTCATACTGAATAAAAGGAAAGGAAAAAAATCTTATTAATTAAAACATTGGAATTAATATTCACTCCGGGTACCCCAATAAAAAACACTTTTGTATAAAATAAACAATGAATAAAATCTGTTCAACTCAATTAAAAGGTGGTTTCCTTTCATAATGCTCGTACACGGGACGTCGTCATTAAAACTTTTGCCCCGGTACATAAAAACAAATTTTAAAATAAAACATGAATAAAATCAAACCTCCAGTACTTAATCTCATACTAAAACATGAATCCCCCTACCCACAAAAACATAAAAGTTCTCAACCCATCATTGCTGTTATCGGACTTGTCATTACTGTCGGTACATAAAATTTTAAAACATTTTAAAACAAAACATGAAATAAAATAAAACCCCAACCACCATGCGGTCTTACCTTCAATGCTGTTCAGGGACTCGTCATTACGTCGGTATAAAAACTATTTTAAAATAAAAACATGAATAAAATCCCTACCCCATCACCATGGTATTTAAAAACAATCAATGCTCGTATAACGGACTGTTTCATTTCTGTCGGTACATAAAACATTTTAAAACTAAACAATGGAAAAAATCCAACTCCCAGGTACATTAAAAACAATTTTAAAAAAAAAATAAAAAAAAAAAACATGAATAAAATCATCAAAAGTAATAACACACATTTTAAAACTAAAAACATGAATAAAATACCCCAACACATAACCGTTTACAATCCAATGGCTCGTATCACGGACCTGTCAAATTTACGTGGTATAAAAAATTTTAAAAAAAACATGAATAAAACATACAACACATAAAAAAAACGTTTAAAATTCAATGGTCGTGTAAGGTCCTCGTCACTGGTCTGGTAAAAATAAAACACATTTTAAAAATAAAACTGATAAAATCATAACTCAATATGGTCTTACCATCAATGCTTCGTATCACGGACCTCGTCATTACTGTCTGGTAACATAAATAACACATTGTTAAAATAAAACATGAATTAAAATTCCCCCAACTTCCGGTTACATTAAAATACATTTTAAAAATAAAACCATGAATAAAAATCCCAACTGCAATACAATTGGTTCTTTACCATCAATGCTTCGTATCACGGGACCTCGTCATTTCTGTCGGTACTTAAAATTAAAAACACATTTTAAAAATTAAAACATGAATAAAATCCCCAACTCCCGGTACTTAAACTACAATTTTAAAATAAAACCTGGAATAAAATCTTGCCAACCTTCAATAGGGTCTTACCGTCAATTGCTCGTATCAGGGACTTCGTTCATTACATTGTCGGCAATAAAACATCAAATATTAAATTTTAAAATAAAAGATGAATAAAATTCCCCCAAACTCCTGCTACATAAAAACAAACATTTTAAAATAAAAACAATGAATCAAATACCCCATAATTACCTAAATACTGGTCTTAACATTCAATGCTCGTTATCACGGACCTCGTCATTACTGTCGGTAACTTAATAAAATACATTTTAAAATTAAAATGTGAATAAAATACCCCAACTCCAATACTTAAACAAATTTAAAATAAAACAGGACTAAAATACCCAAACCATTACCGGTTCTTTAACCTTCAATGCTCGTATCACGGACCTTTCGTCATTACTGTCGGTACATAAAGTCAATTTTTAAAATAAAACTGTGAATAAAATCCCCTAACTCCGCTACATAAAACAAATTTTAAAATAAAACATGAATAAAATACCCCAACACCATACCGGTCTTACCTTCAATGCTCGTATCATGGACCTCGTCATTACTGTCGGTACATAAAACACATATTAAAATAAAACATGAATAAAATCCCAACTCCGGTACATAAAACACATTTTAAAATAAAAAATGAATAAAATCTGCCCAAACCTCAATTACTGTGTTTACCATTCAAAAATGCTCGTATCCAACGGACCTGTCAATACTGTCGGTCGTTTAAACCACATTTTAAAATAAAATCAATGAATAAATAACCAACACCATACGGTCTTACCATCAATGCTTCGGTTTCAGGACCTCGTCACTAACTGTCGGTACTATAAAATCAAACATTTTAAAAATAAAACATGAATCAAAAATTACCCCAACTCCGGTTGTACATTAAAAAACATTTTAAAATAGAACATGACTTAAAATCCCCCAACTCCGGTACATAAAACACATTTTAAAATAAAACATGAAAAAAATAATAATCTGCCAACTCAATAGGCTGGTCGGGTTTGCAATCAATTGCTCGTTTATCACGGACCTCGTCATTTACTGTCGGTAACATAAAAAAACACATTTTAAAACAAACCATGAATAAAAATCCCCAAACTCCGGTACCATAAAATAAGCATTTTAAAATAAAAACCTGAATAAAATCTGCCAACCTAATTACTAGGTCTTTACCATTCAATGCTCGTTCTACGGGACCTCGTTCATTACTGGTCGGCACATAAAACCACATATTAAAATAAAATACATGAATAAAAATCCCCAACTACCGGTACATAAAAACACATTTTAAAATGAAAACATGAATAAAATTCCCCAACTCAATTACTGGTCTTACAATCAATGCTCGTTATCACGGGACCATCGTCAATTTACTGTCTGGTACATAAAAACACATTAAAATTAAAATAAAAACATGAATAAAATCTCCAACTTCAATTACTGGTCTTACCTTCAAATGCCTGGTATCACGGACATTCAGTCATTACTGTTCGGTACATAAAACACATTTTAAAATAAAAATGGTGAATAAAATCCCCTAACTTCCGCTACATAAAACCAAACAAATTTTTAAAATAAAAACATGAAAAAATAAATTCCCCTAACACCATTACCGGTCTTACCTTCAATGCTCGTTATCATGGACCTCGTCATTATGTCGGTTAATAAAACAACATTTTAAAATTAAAATGTCATGAATAAAAATCCCCCAACTCCTCATTAAAACCAATTTTTAAAACTAAAACATTTTGAATTCAAAATAAAAACCCAACACAATTACCGGTTTAACCTTCAAAATTGCCAACTCGTAATCAACTGGAACTTCGGTTTACCATTCAATGTCGGTATTCATTAAAACCATTTTAAGTCAAACCGTTGAATAAAATCCCCGGCTCAACTAAACATTAAACAAATTTTAAAATAAAAACTATGGAATAAAATACCCCCAACACCATAACCGGTTTCGTTAACCATTCAATGCTCGTATCACGGACCTCGTTCACTTACTGTCGGTACATAAAATAACACATTGTTAAAATAAAACATGAATAAATATCCCCCAATCTCCGGTACCATGAAACCATTTTTAAAATTTTAAAATAAAACTTGAATAAAATCCCCAACTCCGGTAACAGTAAAAAAACCACATTTTAAAACTGCTTGGTTTAATAAAATCAATGCCTGCTTTTATCACTGGACTGGTCTGCCTCTTAACTGCTCGGGTAAATAAAACACGGTTTTAAAACCTAAAACATGAATCATTAAAATCCCTGTCCGGTAACATAAAACACATTTTAAAAGAAAACATGAATAAAATCCCCCAAACTTCCGGTTACATAAAATACATTTTAAAATAAAACCATGAATAAAATTTCTGCCAACTCAATACTGCTGGGTCTTGCCTTCAATGCTGAGGTTTATCACGGGACCATCGTCATTACTGTCGGTGGTAAACATAAAATATTAAAATTTTAAAAACAAAAACTGAATAAAATCCCCCAACTCCGGTAATAATTAAAAACACATTTTAAAATTAAAAGAATGAATAAAATCTGCCAACTCAATACTGGTCTTACCATCAATGCTCGGTTATCACGGTCCTCGTCATTAACTGTTCGGCACTCATAAAAACACATTTAAAATTAAAATAAAAACCATGAATAAAAATCCCCCAACTCCGGGTACATAAAAACACATTTTAAAATAAAATCATTGAATTAAAATTCCCCAACTCAATACTGGTCTTAACCATCAATGCTGTATTCCCACGGACCTCGTTCATTACTGTCGGTACATAAAAAACACATTTAAAATAAAACCATGAATTAAAATCTCCCAATCTCAAGTTTCTGGTCTTACCTTCAATGCTCGTATCCACGGGGACTCGTCATTACTGTCGGTTACATAAAAACCAACATTTTTAAAATAAAATGTGGAATAAAATACCCCCTAACTCCGCTACATCTAATACAAATTTTTGTTAAATAAAACATGATTTAAAATACCCCAATCCACCATTACCGGTCTTACCTTCAATGCTCGTATCATAGGACCTTCGTTTTTTTTTTTTCCCCCATTTTTTTTACTGGTCGGTAACATAAAAAACAATATTTTAAAATAAAATGTGAATAAAATAAAATCCCCCAACTCCGGTACCATAAAAACAAACAATTTTAAAATAAAACATGAAAAAAATAAAATAAACTGCCAATACGGTCTTACCTTCATGCTGGTATCTTCGGACCTCGTTTTAACTGCTCCGTACATAAAAACACGGTTAAAATAAAACCTGAATCAAATCCCTAACTGTCCGGTTACATGAAAAACAACATTTTAAAATAAAATAAAACATGAATAAATCTTTGCCCCAACTCCAATAATGCCTGGTCTTAACCATCAATGCTCGTTATCACGGACCTACCGTCCATTACTGTCGGTACATAAAACAATTTGTTTTAAAATTAAAACATGAATAAAATCCCCCAACTCCGGTACATTAAAAATACATTTTTAAATAAAGAACTGAATAAAAATTCCCCAACTCCGGTACATCAAAAACACATTTTAAAATAAAAATATGAATAAAAATTTCTGCCAACTTTCAATACTGCTGGTTCTTGCCATCAATGGCTCGTATTCACGGACCTCGTCATTGTACTGTCGGTACATTAAAACACATTTTAAAAACAAAAACATGAATTAAAATCCCCCAACTCAGGTACATAAAAACATTAATTTTAAAATAAAAATATGAATAAAAATCCCAACTTCGGTACTTAAAAACATTTTAAAATAAAACCTGCTTAAAAATCTGTCAACTCAATTTCTGGCTTGGTCTTACCATCTTAATGCTCGTATCCACGGACCGTCGTCATTTACTGTCGGTACATAAAACTAAACACATTAAAATTAAAATAAAACATGGAATTAAATATCCCCCAACTCCAGGTACATAAAACACTATTTTAAACTAAAATCCTTGATTAAAATCTTGGCCCCAAAACTCCAATACCTGGTCTTACCATCAATTGCTCGTATCCACGGACCTCGTCATTACCGGTCGGTACATTAAAAACTCATTTTAAAACAAAACATTGAAATTAAAAATAACACCAAACCTTACGGTCTTAAAAACCCCTTTCAATGCTCCGGTATCACGGACCTGTCAAAATTACTGTCGGTACATTTAAAACACATTTTAAAATAAAAAACATGGAAATAAAATCCCCAATCAATAACTGGAATATGGTCTTACCATCAATGCTCGTATCAACGGACCTCTGTCTTTTTTTTTTTTTTAATTTTTTACTTTGTCCCTTTTTTGGTTTTGGTACCTTAAATAAAACAATTTTAAAATAAAACATGAATAAAATCCCTCAACTCCAATATGGTCTTACCATTTCAATATGCTTCGTATCACGGACCTCGTCAATTACTGTCGGTACATAAAACACATTTTAAAATAAAATGTTGAATAAAAATCCAACTCACTGCAATAAAAACTTTAATTTTAAAATAAAACATGCTGGTTTACCCCAACTCCAATACCGGTCTTACCTTCAGGTCGTATCACGGACCTTCGTCATTTACTGTCGGTACATAAAACAACATTTTAAAATTAAAATGTGAACTAAAATCCCCCAACTCCGGTACACTAAAATAAAACCAAATTTTTAAACTAAAAACATGAATAAAATAAAAAAAAACCCAACAACCACCATACCGGTCCTTACCATTCAATGCTCGTATCACGGGACCTGTTTCATTACTGTTCGGTACATGAAAACACATATTAAAATAAAAACATGAATAAAATCCCAACTCCGGTACATGAAAAACACATTTTTAAAATTAAAAACATGAATAAAATTCCTGCCAATCAATTATGGCTTTGGTCTTACCATCCAATATGCTTCGTATCCGGACGGGACCTCGTCATTATAGTCGGTTACATAAAACAACCATTTTAAAATAAAATAACATGAATAAAATCCCCCAAACTCCGGTATAAAATACCATTTTAAAATAAAAACATTGATAAAAACCCCAACTCAAAAGGTACATAAAACACATTTTAAAATTAAAATATGAATAAATATCTGCCAACTCAATACTGCTGGTTTCTTGCCATCAATGCTGTATCACGGACCTCGTCATTACTGTCGGTAACATAAAACACATTTTAAAACAAAAACCTGAATAAATCCCCAATCAGGTACATAAAAACACATTTTAAAATTAAATAAAACTATGAAATGAAAATCCCCCAACTCCGGTACATAAAATACATTTTTAAAATAAAAACATGAATAAAAATCCCTGTCAAACCTTCAATACTGGCTGGTCTTACCATCAATGCTCGTATCCACGGACCGGTCGGTCATTATACTGTCGGATTACATAAAACACATTTTTAAAATAAAAATACATGTAAATAAAATCCCCCAACTCCAGTACATAAAACACATTTTAAAACTTAAAATAAAAAGATGGGAATAAAATAAAATAACCCCAAATCCGGTAGCGGTTAAACTTACCATTTCAAAATTAAAAAGGCTCGAATAAAATCCCCAACGGACCTCGTAATACTGCTGGTGCGGTTACCATAAAACAACATTTTGCTCGTGAATCAAATAACCTACCCCGTCACCCTTACTGGTCTTCCTTACAAATGCTCGCTTTTAAAATTTAAAACATGGAACCTAAACGTCATTAAACTGTCAGGTACATAAAAATAACATTTTAAAATAAAAACATGAATAAAATCCCTGCCCAACTCAATTACTGGCTGGTTTACCATCAATGCTCGTATCAACGGACCTCGTCATTACTGTCGGGTACATAAAATACAATTTTAAAATAAAAACATGAATAAAACTTTGCCTAACTTCAATACTGGCTGGTCTTACCATTCAAAATGCTCGTATTCTACGGACCTCGTCACTTAACTGTCGGTACATAAAACACATTTTAAAATAAAACATGTAATAAAATCCCCAATCGTAAAACTAAATAAAATGACTGGTTTTCTTAACCAAATCAATGTCCCCAACTCTGGTAATTAAAACAATTTTGGTAAAACCATCCGAATAAATCCCCCAACTTAACTGTCGGTACATAAAAATAAAACACACTTTTTAAAATAAAACATGGAATAAATCCCCCAACCTTCGGTCACATTAAAATAAAACAATTTTAAAACTAAAACATGAATAAAAATACCCCTCCATCCAATACCTGGTCTTACATCAATGCTAAGTATCACGGGACCTCATCGTCATTACTGTCTGGTTACATTGAAAACACATTTTAAAATTAAAAATTAAACATTGTAATAAAATCCTAACTCCGGTAACTGGTCTTACAGTTTCAAAATTGCATTCGTATAACATCCCGGAAACCTCGTCATTTTTTTTTTGACTGGTCGGTTACATAAAACATGCTTTTTTCGAAAGTCAAACGGACCTCGAATCAAAATTCCCCCAATGTCCGGTACTATAAAACACGTATTTTAAAATAAAAACGTTGAATTAAAATCCCAAACTCCGGTACCATAAAATACATTTTAAATTAAAAATAAATATGAATAAAATCTGCCAACTCAATACTTGCTGGTCTTTACCATCAATGCTCTATTTCACGGACCTCGATCCACTTACTGTCAGGTTACATAAAAAAAAACACATTTTAAAATTAAAAACATGAATGAAAATAAAATCCCCCAACTCGGTAACATAAATACAATTTTAAAATTAAAAACATGGAATCTTCCAAACCTTCAATACTGGTCTTTTTTTTACCGTGCAATTGGCTTTTTTCGTATCACGGTCCTCGGTCATTACTGTCTGGTACATAAACAACATTTTAAATTTTAAAATAATAACATGAATAAAATCCCCCTAACGAATACCTGGTACATTAAAACCATCAATGCTCGTTAAAATCAAAACGGACTCGTCTAAAATTCACCCTGTTCCGGTACATAAAACACATTTTTAAAATAAAACATGAATAAAATCCCCTGCCAATCAAATACTGCTGGTCTTACCATTCAATGCTCGTATCCACGGACTTGTTCATTACTGTCGGTACATAAAACACATTTTAAAATTAAAACATGAATTAAAAATCACCAACTCGGTACATAAAATACATTTTAAAACTAAATCAATGAATTAAAATACCCCTGCCCAATTCCAATACCTGGCTGTTCCTTACTCAATGCTCGTTATCACGGACCTCGTCACTTACTGCTCGGTTACATTGAAAATACATTTTAAAATTAAAATAATGGAATAAAATTTGCCTAAAATCCAATACTGCTGGTACATTAAAACCATCAATTGCTTTGTTAAAATCATGGAAATAAAATCCATTTCAACTACTGGGTCGGTTACCATTAAAACAAATGCATTTTCGTAATCAAACGGACTCGTCTTAAAATCCCCCAATGTCCGGTAATAAAATAAAACACATTTTAAAAATAAAATATGAATAAAATCCCCCCCAACTCCGGTTACATAAAAAAAATTTTAAAAATAAAACATTTTTGAAAAATAAAAATGAACTAATAACTGCCGGTAACATAAAACAAATATTTTGGTAATTACCATGAATGCCCAACTCCGGTTATCCATTTGGAAAAAAAACCTCGTTTTCTTTAAAACTGAATTAAATCGGTCCAACTCAATTAAAACTGGTTTTCTGAAAAACCTTCAATGCTAATAAAATCCCCAACGGACCTCCGGTACGATTAAAACTGTCAGTTTTAAAACATAAAAAAATTTTAAAATTTAAAAAAATGAATAAAATCCCTGCCCAACTCAATACTGGCTGGTTCTTACCATCAATGTCGTATCACGGACCTCGTCTACTTTACTGTCGGTAACATAAAAACACATTTTAAATAAAACATTGAATAAAATACCCCCGCCCAAAATCTCCGGTACATAAAATAATATTTTAAAATAAAACCGTGAATAAACTCCCCCAACTACCGGGGTACATTAAAACACATTTTAAAATAAAACATGAATAAAAATCCCCCTCCTGGTACATAAAACTGGGTCATTTTAAAATAAAAAATCAATGTAATAAAATCAGGAAACCTCGTATTACTGTCAGTAACATAAAACACATTTTAAAATAAAAACATGAATAAAATCCCCTAACTCAATGACTGGTCTTACCATTCAATGCTCGTATCACGGACCTCGGTCATTACTGTCGGTAACATAACAAACATTATTTTAAAATAAAACAACATGAATAAAATCCCCTAAATCAATATCCTGGTACATTAAAAAACCATCAATTGCTTTCGTAAAAATCGTGGAACTCGTCCATTAAACTGTCGGTACATAAAACACATTTTAAAATAAAATAAAACATGAATAAAATACCTGCCCAACTCAAATACTGCTGGAGTCTTACCATCAAATGCTCGTATCAAGGACCTCTCGTCATTACTGTCGGTACATTAAAACACATTTTTTAAAACAAACATGAATAAAATCCCAACACCTCCGGTACATAACATAAAATACATGAATTGGCACTTTTAAAATAAAAAACTGCCCCTGGTCTTACCCATCAATGCTGTATCACAGACATCGTCCCCCCAACTACTGTCGTAAACTAATATACATATACAAAAATAAAATGAACCCCCACGGCATAAAACTGCCCCTGTCTTACCATCAATGCTCGTATCACAGACTCGGTCATAAAACTTTTGTCCCCGTACTTAAAATATTAAAAATAAAAACAATGGATAAAATTTTTGCCCCAACTCAATACTGCTGTTACATCATTCTAGTCTCCACGAACTCCAATCAACTACCTGACGGTACATCACATTTAAAATAAAACTAATGAATAATCACTCGTACTCAAAAATTTTAAATTAAAAACATGAATAAAATCCCCCAAACTCCATAAAACATGGATAAAATTTTCACCCCCTCAAGCCCCCGGTACATAACACATTTTTAAAATAAAAAATGAATAAAAATCAACTCAAGGTACCATAATAACACATATTACATGAATAAAATCCCTGGCACCTCAATAGGCCTGTCTTCATCTTTTTTTAAAATGCCCCCTGTATCACGACCCTAGTAAGGTTTTACCTGTCTGGTACATAAAAACACATTTTAAAATAAAACATGAATAAACAATCCCCCAATCCCGGTTAAACATAAATCCACATATTAAAATAAAAACGGTGAAGAAAATCCCCAACTCCGGTAAAACATAAAACACATTTTAAATAAAAACATGAATAAATCTGCCAACTCAAATATTGCTGGTCTTAACCTATCAAGGCTAGTATCACGGACATAGTCCTTCTGTCGGTACTTAAAATTCATTTTAAAATAAACATGAATACCAAATCCCCAACTCGGTTCATAAAACAAATTATTAAAATAAAACGTGAAATAAAATCCCCCAATCCGGTAATAAAACACATTTTAAAAATAAAACATTTTGAAAATAAAATCCTAACTGAATAAAATTGGTCCTTTCCAATCAATGCTCGTAATCACGGACCTGTCATTACGGTGTCGGTTACCATTTAAAACAACCATTTTAAAATTAAAACTGATTAAAATTGCCAACTTAATACAGCCCTGGTCTTACTTCAATGCTCGTATCACGGACCTCGTTCATTACTGTCGGTTATAAAAACACATTAAATAAAAACATGAATAATAATCCACTCGGTACGAAAAACATTTTAAAAAACTAATACATTTTGAAAATAAAATACCCCCAACACCGACCGGTTTCCCATCCATGCTCGTAATCAAAAACGGGACCTTTCGTCCAATTAAAACGACGGTACATGAAAAACATATTAAAATAAAAAAACATGGGAATAAAAATTCCCAAACTCGGTACCATAAATCAACATTTTAAATTTAAAACATGAATAAAATCCCAAACTCAATACTGGTCTTACCATCAATGCTCGTATCACGGATCCGTATTACTGTCGGTACATAAAACACATTTTAAAATTATAACTGATAAAATCCCCCATCTCAGGGGGGTACATAAAACAATTTTAAAAACATTTTAAAATAAAACATGAATAAAATCCCCCTGCCAATCAATACTGGTCCTTACCATCTATGGCTCGTATCAGGACCTCGTCATCTGTCGGTAACTTAAAAACACATTTTAAATAAAAACATGAATAAAAATCACCCAACTCGTACTTAAATACAATTTTAAAATAAAACATGAATAAAATTCCCCCTGCCAACTCAATACTGTGGTCTTACCAATCTAAAATGCTCGTAATTTTCAAGGACTTTCGTCAAAACCTTACAAAAAAAAAAAATGTCGGTTAATAAAACACATTTTAAATAATAACCCCCAATGAATAAAATCCCCAACTCCGGTACATAAAATTCATTTTAAAAATAAAACATTTTGAAAAATAAAAATACCCCCAACTCCGGTACATAAAACACATTTTGAAAATAAAAACATGAATTAAAATCCCCCAACTCGGTACATAAAACACATTTTAAAATAAAAACATGAATAAAATCCCCAACTCGGTACATTAAAACCACTTTTAAAATAAAACATGAATAAAATCCCCAACTCAATATGGTTGTACATCAATGCTCGTAATCACGGAACCTCGTATTATGTCGTCATTTAAAACACATTTTAAATAAAACAATGAATAAAATCCCCAACTCGGTACTAAAACACATAAAAAATTTTAAAATAAACGTGAAAAAATCCCCCAAATCCGGTAACATAAAACAACATTTTAAATAAATATGAATAAAAGCCCCCCGATCAATACTGCTTGGTCTTACCATCTAAAATGCTTCGTATCAGGACCTAGTTCAAAAATTAAACTGTCCCGGTAACATTTAAACTACCCAACATTTTAAACCAAAACATGGAAATAAAAATCACCCAACTCCGGTAAAACCAAATTTTAAAATAAAACATTTTAAAAATAAAACATGAATAAAATCTGCCAACTCAATACTGCTGGTTTTCTTACCATTCAATGCTCGTATCACAGGACCTCGTCACTTATGTCGGTACATAATATACATGTTAAAATAAAACATGAAAATAAAAATTTGCAACTTTTCAAAATTCAAATGCTGTCTGTACCATTCAATGCTGTAATCACAAGACATCGTCCCCAACTACCTGGCGGTAACATAAAATACATTTTAAAATAAACTGAATTAAAATTTGCCAAAAACTCAAATACTGCTTGGTTTAATAAAATCCCCCAATGCTGTATCCACGGACCTCATCATAAAAAACAGTTTTCGGTAAAAACTAAAAACACATTTTAAAATAAAAAATGAATAAAATCCCCCAACTAACGGTACAATAAAACTGGCATTTTCTTAAAAACCATGAATTGTCCCCCAACTCCGGAATAAAAACTCATTTAAAAAAAACCATGGGGAATAAAATCCCAACTCAACGCCGTACATTAAAACCACATTTAAAATTAAAACATGAATAAAATATCCCAACTCCGGTACAATAAATAATACACATTTTAAAATTAAAACATGAATAAAATCTGCCAAACGCTTAAATACTGAGGTCTTTACCTCAATGGCTCGTTACCTCCCGGACCTCGTCAATTGCTGTCGGTACATAAAACACATTTTAAAATAAAACATGGAATACCAATCCCACTCGTACATTCAAAACATATTATAATAAAAACGTGAATAAAATCGCAACTCGGTAAACATAAAAACAATTTTAAATAAAAACATGAATAAAAATCTGCCAAAACTCAATATGCTGGTCTTAACCATCAAAAGCTGTATCCAAACGGACCTCGTCATTACTGGTCGGTACATAAAATTACATTTAAATAAAAACATGAATTACAATCCCCAAAACTCCGGTAAAATCATGCAACATAAATTAAAAATAAAAAGTGAATAAAATTCCCCCAACCTCGGTAATAAATACACCATTTTAAATAAAACTGGATTAAAATCCTTAATCCAATTATGGTCTTAACCCTCAATGCTCGTATCTCGGACATCGTCATTACTGTCGGGCGTACATGAAAAACACTTATTTTAAAATAAAACAATGAATAAAATCCCCAACTCCTGGGTACATAAAATACATTTGTTTAAAAGTTAAAAACATGAATTAAATTCCCTGCCAACCTCAATCATGGCTTTGGTCTTACCATCAATTGCACGTATCACGGACCTCGTCACTTACCTGGTCGGCTACCAAAAAAACACATTTTAAAATTAAAACTTGGAATAAATCTGCCAATTCTAATACTGCTGGTCTTACCATTCAATGGCTCGTATCACGGACCTCGTCAAAATTTCTGGTCGGTAATAAAAGACATTTTGAAAATAAAACATGAATAATATGCCAACTCAATTTGCTGGTCTTACCATCAATAGGATCGTATCACAGACCTGTCACTACTGTCGGTAACATTAAATACATTTTAAAATATAACATGATTAAAAATTTGCCAACTCAATTATGCTGGTCTTACCATCAATGCTCGTATCACGGACTCTCATCACTATGTCGGTACATAAAACACATTTTAAAATACAAAACTTGAATAAAATCCCCACAACTCCGGATACATAAAACACATTTTAAAATAAATAATACATGAATTAAAATCCCAACTCCGGTACTTAAAACACATTTTAATATAAAAACATGAATAAAATCCCCAACTCAATCGCCGGGGTCATAAAACACTTTTTAAATTAAACCTGATAAAATCCCTCCAACTCCTGAGGTAATAAATAAAAACCACATTTTAAAATAAACATGAATTAAAATCTGCCAAACTCAATACTGCTGTCGGTTTACCATCAATGCTCGTATCACGGACCTCGTCATTACTGTCGTACATGAAAACACATTTTAAAATTAAAATAAAAATACCGGAATATCATCTTCCGGTACACACCTTTTAAAATAAAACATGAATTACAATCCTAATTTTCAATACCTGGTACATCAATGGCTTATCACAATACCTTCGTAAAATTAAAACTGTCGGAATACATAAAAACAACATAAAATTAAAACATGAATATTCTACTTATACTGGTCTTACCATCAATGTCGTATCAGGGAACCTGTTCAATTAAAACTGTCGGTTATGTCCAACATAAAATAAAACAATGAATAAAAAAATTCTGCTCATTTTAATGGTCCCCTACCATCAATGCTCGTATCACGGACCTCGTCATTACTGTCGGTACATAAAACACATTTTAAAATAAAATAACATGAATTAAAAATCTGCCAACTAAATTAAAATGCTGGTCTTTAACCATCCCCAAATGCTCCGGTATCACGGACCCTCGTCATTCTGTCGGTACATTAAAACACATATTAAAACATAAAATTAAAAAAAAAACACCCCAAACCCAACAAAAAAAATTAAAATGTACCATTTTTAAAATTTTTAAAACATGAATAAAATCCCCCCAATCAAACCAATACGGTCTTTCCATCAATGCTCGTATCACGGACCTCGTTCATTACTTGGTACATAAAACACATTTTTAAAATTAAATAAAAACATGAATAAAATCCCAACTCCGGGTTAACAAAATAAAACAATTTTATTAAAACATGGAATAAAATCAATTCAATACCTGTCTTTACCAATCAATGCTCGTATCACGGACCTCGTTCATTACTGTCAGGTACAAATGGCACATTTTAAAATTAAAACATGTAATAAAATCATCCGGGTAAAACATTTAAAAAATAACATTTTTAAAATAAAACTGAATTAAAAATTCACTCCCAATAAATCTGCCACATAAATACGGAATCGTCTACGTCGGTTACCATAAAACAACATAAAATTAAAAACATGAATAAAATCAAACTCCGGTACATAAAAACATTTTAAATTTAAACTTGATTAAAAATCCAAACTAAAATAACTGGTCTTTACCTAATGTCGAAATCACGGACCTCGTCATTATGCGGTATAAAACACATTTTAAAATAAAACATGAATAAAATCCCCCAAACTCCAAGGTTCATCCAAAAACAATTATTAAAATAAAAAAAAAAACGGTGAATAAAATCAAACTCCGGGTACATAAACAAACATTTTAAAATAAAACATGAATAAAATCCCCATCAATACTGTGGTCTTACCAATAATGCCTCGGTATCACGGACCTCGGTCCTTTACTTGGCGGGTACCATAAAAAACACATTTTAAAAATAAAACATGCAATAAAATCACCAACGCGGTACATAAAACACATTTTTAAAATAAAACATGGAATTAAAATTGCCAACCTCAATACTGCTGGTCTTACCTTCAATGCTGTATCACGGACCTCGTCACTATGTCGGTAAACACATATTAAAATAAAAACATGAATAAAATTTGCCCAACTCCAATACTGCTGGTCTTACATCAATGCTCGTTACACGGACCTCAAAATCACTACTGTCGGTAAAACATAAAAACATTTTAAAATAAAACATGAATAAAATCCAAACTCTACTATTACATGGTCATTCAAAAATCCATCAACTCCGGTACATAAAACGCATATAAAATCACATGAATAAAATCCCCCCAATCCGGCCTGTCATTACAAAAAAACCCCCAATAAAATAAAACATGAATAAAATTCCCCCAACTCAACGCCGGTACATAAAACACATTTTAAAATAAAACATGAATAAAATCCCCCAACTCCGGTACATAAAATAAAACACATTTTAAAATAAAACATGAATAAAATCTGCCAACTCAATACTGCTGGTCTTACCATCAATGCTCGTATCACGGACCTCGTATTACATTGGCGGGTCATAAAACACATAAAATTAAAAAATTGAATAAATCCCCCAAATTCCTTGGGTAACTAAAACACCATATTAAAATAAAAACGTGAATAAAATTCAACTCATTTTAAAAGGGTACATAAAACACATTTTAAAATAAAACATGAATAAAATCCCCCTCCAACTCCAATTATGGTCTTTACCATCAAAAAAATGCATATCACGGACTTTTCGTCCATTACTGTCAGGTACATAAAAACAAAATTTTAAAATAAACATTGAATAAAATCTAACTCCTAGCCTTACTCAATATTCAAACGGGTGCAAATTAAAACCCTGTCCGGTTACATAAAACAACATTTTAAAAATAAAACATGAATAAATCTAACTCAATTTTAGGGTCTTTACACCAATGCTGTATCACCGGACTGTCATTATGTCGGTACATACACATAAAATAAAAATGAAAATAAAATTGCCAACTAAAATACTGTGGTTTTTCTTACCATCAAAAATGCTCGTATCAGGACCTCGTCAAAATTAAAACGTCGGTATAAAAACACAATTAAAATTAAACAAGAATAAAATCCAACTCCGGTACATAAAACACATTTTACTTATGAATTAAAATACCCCACACCATACCGGTCTTTACCATATGCTGTATCAACGGACCTCCGGTCCATTACTGTGGTTACAATGGAACATATTTTAAAATAAAACATGATAAAAATCCCAACTCCGGTACATAAAAAACATTTTAAAATAAAAACATGAATAAAAATCCAAATCAATACTGGGTTTACCATCAATTGCTGTTATCACGGGAACCTCGGTCATTATTGTCGGTAAAAAAAAAAACATAAAAATAAAAACATGAATAAAATCCCCAATTTTCCGGGTAAAAACCAATAAAATACATTTTAAAATAAAACATGAATAAAATCCCCGCCAACTAATTACTGGTCTTAACCATCAAGCTCGGTATCACGGACCTTGTCCCCATTTACCTGTGGTACCTAAAACAACAAATTTTAAAAAAAACGAAATTGAATTAAATAACTCGTTACATAAAAATAACATTTTAAAATAAAACATGAATAAAATCTGCCAAACTCATAACTGCTGGTCTTACCATCATGCTCGGTATCGGGACCTCGTCACTACTGTCGGGTACATAAAACAACATTTTAAATAAAATTGAATAAAAATCCCCAAACTCCGGTTTCATAAAATACATTTTCAAAACCTAAAACCTCCCCAAACCCTCCCCAATTTGGTACATAAAACATTTTTAAAATAAAAACATGAATTAAAATCACAACTCCGGTAACAAAAAACATTTTAAAATAAAAACTGAATAAAATCCCCCTACTCGGTACATAAAACACATTTTAAAATAAAACATGATAAAATCCCCACTCAATACTGGTCTTACCTCAATGGTGTTATCACGGACCTTCGTTCATTACCTGTCGGTACCATCAAAAACATTTTTAAAATAAATCATGAATAAAAAATCCCCCAACTCCGGTACATCAAAACAATATTAAAATAAAAAAAAAACGTGATAAAATCACTCGGTACCATAAAAACAAAAATTTTAAAACAATAATGAATAAATCCCGACTTCAATTACTGCTGGTTCTTACCATCAATGCTCGTTTTACGGACCTGGAAAACATTAACTGTCCGGTACATTTAAAACACATTTTAAAACAAAACATGAATAAAATCACCCAACTCCGGTACATAAAATACATTTTAAAATAAAACATGAATAAAATCTGCCAACTCAATACTGCTGGTCTTACCATCAATGCTCGTATCACAGACCTCGTCACTACTGTCGGTACATAAAATACATTTTAAAATAAAACATGAATAAAATTTGCCAACTCAATACTGCTGGTCTTACCATCAATGCTCGTATCACAGACCTCATCACTACTGTCGGTACATAAAATACATTTTAAAATAAAACATGAATAAAATTTGCAACTCAATACTGCTGGTCTTACCATCAATGCTCGTATCACGGACCTCATCACTACTGTCGGTACATAAAACACATTTTAAAATAAAACATGAATAAAATCCCCCAACTCCGGTACATAAAACACATTTTAAAATAAAACATGAATAAAATCCCCCAACTCCGGTACATAAAACACATTTTAAAATAAAACATGAATAAAATCCCCCAACTCAACGCCGGTACATAAAACACATTTTAAAATAAAACATGAATAAAATCCCCCAACTCCGGTACATAAATAAAACACATTTTAAAATAAAACATGAATAAAATCTGCCAACTCAATACTGCTGGTCTTACCATCAATGCTCGTATCACGGACCTCGTCATTACTGTCGGTACATAAAACACATTTTAAAATAAAACATGAATACAATCCCCCAACTCCGGTACATAAAACACATATTAAAATAAAACGTGAATAAAATCCCAACTCCGGTACATAAAACACATTTTAAAATAAAACATGAATAAAATCTGCCAACTCAATACTGCTGGTCTTACCATCAATGCTCGTATCACGGACCTCGTCATTACTGTCGGTACATAAAATACATTTTAAAATAAAACATGAATACAATCCCCCAACTCCGGTACATAAAACACATATTAAAATAAAACGTGAATAAAATCCCCCAACTCCGGTACATAAAACACATTTTAAAATAAAACATGAATAAAATCCCTAACTCAATACTGGTCTTACCATCAATGCTCGTATCACGGACCTCGTCATTACTGTCGGTACATAAAACACATTTTAAAATAAAACATGAATAAAATCCCCCAACTCCGGTACATAAAATACATTTTAAAATAAAACATGAATAAAATCTGCCAACTCAATACTGCTGGTCTTACCATCAATGCTCGTATCACGGACCTCGTCACTACTGTCGGTACAAAAAACACATTTTAAAATAAAACATGAATAAAATCTGCCAACTCAATACTGCTGGTCTTACCATCAATGCTCGTATCACGGACCTCGTCATTACTGTCGGTACATAAAAGACATTTTAAATAAAACATGAATAAAATCCCCCAACTCCGGTACATAAAACACATATTAAAATAAAACGTGAATAAAATCCCCCAACTCCGGTACATAAAACACATTTTAAAATAAAACATGAATAAAATCTGCCAACTCAATACTGGTCTTACCATCAAAGTTCGTATCACGGACCTCGTCATTACTGTCGGTACATATATCAGTGATTCTATATTTTATGTACATCTTGGTGCCGTTTTTCTAGTTTCGAGGTAGAACCAATAATTCATTAAACTGTGTTTATTCCATTGGATGACAGTCCAGGTGTTACATTTATAATAGTATAGCCAATTGTTCTCGTCATTTTATATATTTTATTTCCACTTCAGGGGACCAGGGGTCTCAGAAATGTCATTTCCGTTACGTAAATTTACATGACGTAAATATAGCTTTACATTTGCACTTTTACATAACACATAAAACTGAAGGGGCATCTATTAAGACAAGTGTCAATAATATGGTAAGCTAATTGTATTAGTTTGAAACAGAGCAATTTAGTAGCAAGTCGTGGAATTTCTCATTTATGGTAAACCAACAACATGTATTTAATACGAATCAGTAAAGTTAAACAATACACAATAGCTTGGCATGAAACAGAATGCCGTGTTTTATCACATGTACCAAACATCGTTATAAAGCTACATTTAATTAATAGCACAGCCTCCAAAAAATATGGGCGTAATGGAAATGATTTGTGTAACGGTAATGACGAAACGTAACGGTAATGACTCACTAATTATTTAAAATACTAATACAGCATATATAGCAAACATATTTATACTTTGCATATGCTGTACAATATAACTTCAAGTTAATGTTTACTTTTAATGTGATTGCCAATAGAAACCCACACTCCTCGAAGCTATGTCTGTTTGTTGTTCCAGAGCTTTTACTAATTAAATCCTGATATATAAATGTTGTAGGTCTGAATAAATGTGCCATTGCTGACCGACAACTGATGGGACATGGTTTATATCTAATTTACGCATGAACTGACTGGTTAGTATGGTAATTTATCATTGCCGTTACGTTACACGATCGTCATTACCGTTACACAATTTCGTAACGGAAATGACCGTAACGGTAATGATTTTTCTTTAAAAACTCCCATTTTCCACCCCTCTGTATACAACGCATCATGAAGGTAGAATATGCAAATACAACGTTGTAAGTGTAAGTAATGTGTAACCTTAAAATTATGAATACAGACCGGCCTCGTTCTCGGCAATGACTTAAGTTGTGTTACCACCGTATTTATTTATAAATTGCGTGTGCATAAACAGTTTTCATTGCATTAGTAGCTGAGAGTAGGAAAGGGAGGTTACTCTGATTTTACATTTTTTGTTCAGCGTAACGGTAATGATTCGATTTCTCGGGACAGATACATTAAAGTCAGTATTTTTCACAACAAAAGGAAATTGTATTGCAGAATAAGTTTAATGTAAATGTTAAACTATTTTAATTCAGATGCAATGTATAGTAAAGTACAAATGGACAAGATTTGAGAATTACGGGCTTGTAAACTGTGCTGATTGATGAACGGGACATGCCCATTTGGTGGACCACACGTATGCCAACAACAGAAAATAATAACTAAACATACATGACAAGAATTGTAAATACTGTTTTCTTAATGGATTTGTATTATACATAGTTTCTTTACTGAAAACAAAAATAATTTTCCTTATAAATTGTGTGATTTGTCAGTAAATTTGTCATCGGGACACCAGATGTACATAAAATATAGAATCACTGATATACAGTACATGAAATTTTAAAATACAATATGAATAAATTACCTGAACACATCATCGACCTTAACACAGCACCCTCGTATCACGGCCCTTGTCGTTACTTTCATCATCTACAAGAATATAGAATAAATCTTACAGATTACAGTACATGCAATATATTTTAAAACACAATCTGAATAAATTACCTGAACAAATCACCGACCTTACCAACACAGCACCCTCGTATCACGGCCCTCGTCCTTACTTTTATCCCCATGGCTCACAAGAAATACCGTAAAAGACATTTTAAAACATAATATGAATAAGTTACCTGCATGCATCACCGATCTTACAATCACCAACACTTTGTATCACTCATGTCTACAACATCACCGATATCTATCACTCCAACCACCATTGCCGTAATTGACAACTTCATAATCATAATCACTATTAAACACAAACAAAAGACAAGCACATGGAATACAACACCACCACCACCAAAATAAAAACCAGCACTGCATGCACACACCACCACCACCACACACCTCAACCAACATCAAACAAATCATACAGCACCTATAGCTAATAGACATACACCTAGTACACCTAGTACACCTAGTACACCTACTACACATATAGCACATTCATTTATTGCACCTACACCTACTAAACCTAGTACACATATAGCACCTTCATCACCTACAAGAATACGGAATAAATAATAGACAAGACATACACATACTACACCTACCTAGTACACCTACCTAGTACACCTACCCATTACACCTACCTAGTACACCTATTACACCTACCTAGTACACCTAGTACACCTATTACACCTACCTAGTACACCTACCTAGTACACCTACCTAGTACACCTACCCATTACACCTACCTAGTACACCTATTACACCTACCTAGTACACCTACCCATTACACCTACCTAGTACACCTATTACACCTACCTAGTACACCTATTACACCTACCTAGTACACCTATTACACCTACCTAGTACACCTACCCACTATCACCTACTATTACACCTATTACACCTACCTAGTACACCTATTACACCTACCTAGTACACCTACCCATTACACCTACCTAGTACACCTATTACACCTACCTAGTACACCTATTACACCTACCTAGTACACCTATTACACCTACCTAGTACACCTACCCATTACACCTACCTAGTACACCTATTACACCTACCTAGTACACCTATTACACCTACCTAGTACACCTATTACACCTACCTATTACACCTACCTAGTACACCTACCTAGTACACCTATTACACCTACTACACCGTCATCATCATGTACAAGAATACGGAATAAAAGTTACATGGAATACAGTACATGCAATACATTTTAAAACACAATATGAATAAATTACCTGAACACATCACCGACCTTACCAACACAGCTCCCTCGTATCACATCACGGCCCTTGTCGTTACTTTCATCACCTACAGGAATATGGAATAAAAGTTACATGAAATACAGTGTAACTTCCGCAAACCGGACCCTCTGAAAACCGGAATACTCTCTAAACCGGACGATTTTCTAAGTCTCGATTTGATCCCTTCTTTATTTAACATACGAAAATACCGGACCCTCTGCATTCCGGATACCGGATGATTTTTTGTCCGTTTTATACAGAAATCTACCTCTCCAAACCGGACTGTCCGGACCGGTGACATTCAACAATTTGAATCGATTTATTTTATTTTTTTACATCGAGATGTCGCAGCAAATAATGGCATGCCTTATGTAAACACTCGCCTGTGAAGGACCACACCTTAAAAAAACAGTTTCATTGAGGTTTCGGCTAATTTCATTGTTAAATTGTCAAATTAATAAATAATTAACCCATACAATAATTACGTGAAGTACGAATATAGCTTGCGTAAATCGGTAAATCTTCCCAACTAAAATAATTATGCTGTGCATCTCATGTCAGAAATGCATTATCCAATTAAAATGCTCGAGCGATAAAATTCGGAAAGTTGACCCGCCTACTAAACTCTGAAAAGCATGGCTGTAAGCTAATTAAAATCGCTACTACAGGCGTTTGGAAAGACGTAAACAAAGATGGCGATCGTGTTTTTATTTTCTTTGAAGTGCACGGTTCCGATTGATAACACTTTGTTTGAGGTAATTATGGGCTTAAATATTGACGGGGTAATGATCTTCATTAATTTACTGACTAATTGGGGTTAAATCTGATGCGTTAATCAATCCGCTGTTTGTTAACCCTAATTGACGATGAAATTTGTGGCAATAAATTTTTCAAACCTGTGAAAACCGGACACCTCTCTAAACCGGACCTTTTGGCTGGTCCGGAGCCAGTCCGGTTTAGAGACGTTACACTGTACATTTTAAAACACTATCTGAATAAATTACCTGAACACATCACCAACCTTACCAACACAGCACCCTTGTATCTCGGCCCTTGTCGTTACTTTCATCATCTACAAGAACATGGAAAAAAAAGTTACATGGATTACAGTACATGCAATACATTTTACAACACAATCTGAAAAAATTACCTGAACCATCACCAACCTTACCAACACGGTACCCTCGTATCACGGCCCTTATCCTTACTTTCATCATCTACAAGAACATGGAAAACAAGAAATTCGTCTGTCGAACGCGGATGCCACCTGCAGCATATTTGAGAAACTGACAAATTGGTTAACCGAAAAGTGTGACGGACGGACGGACGGACGGACAGACGGACGGTCCAAACACTATATGCCACCGGTTTCTTCGAAACCCGGTGGCATACAAATATGGAATACAAGAAATGCGTCTGTCGAACGCGGATGTCACCTGCAGCATAATTGAGAAACTGACAAATTGGTTAACCGAAAAGTGTGACGGACGGACAGACGGACAGACGGACAGACGGACGGACGGACCAAACACTATATGCCACCCGTTTCTTCGAAACCCGGTGGCATAAAATGTTACATGGATTACAGTACATGCAATACATTTTACAATACAATCGGAATAAATTACCTAAATCATCACCAACCTTACTAACACAGCACCCTCGTATCACGGCCCTTGTCCTTACTTTCATCATCTACAAGAATATGGAAAAAAAGTTATATGGAATACAGTACATGCAATACATTTTAAAACATGATAAACTAGATTGTTTTTCAGACAAAAACATATGTCTCCCCCAATACACTGCATGTTATCACGACTTGAAAAAGTAGAATTTAAAGCAGCAACAGCATATATGTAGCTACCTTGTATTTTCTGCACTTTTGAAGATACGCGCGACACAAATTGAATATCCCCACTTTTCACTAAGTCAAGGGTCATAACTCCGTGAATACTGGATGAATCCGCATCTAAAACACCAGGTGCGCAACTTTACATGATATGACCAGTATTCCTGTAAAGTTTCGCGACTTAACTTAAATACTTTTGGAGATACACGCGACAAGTTGAAAATACCCAATTTTTGCTAAGTCAAGGGCCATAACTCCGTAAATACAGGATGAATCCACATCTAAAACACCCGGTGCGCAATTTCACACGACGACAAGTATTCCTGTAAACATTCACGACTAACTCAAAAACTTTTGGAGATATGCACGACACAAATTTTGTGACCAACAGACGGACGGACGGACAAACCAAGCCAAAAACAATGTCTCCCCATTCATGGGGGAGACATAATTACCTGAACATATCACCGACTTTACCAACACAGCACCCTCGTACCACGGCCCATGTCGTTACTTTCATCATCTACAAGAATATGGAATAAAAGTTACATGGATCATGGGCGGATTCAGGAGGGGGGGGGGGGACTTCCCCACCCCCTAAAATTTGCCGAATAAAGATTTTTTACAATTTACAAGGCATTTTCTACTCCCAAAATGCGCCAGAACGCAAGAAATGCGACATAGATTTAAAAAAAAATTGATAATATAGTCAAGTATTGCAAAATAGTTACACCCCCCCAGCCTGTGGATCACAGTACATGCAATACATTTTAAAACAATCGGAATAAATTACCTGAACCATCACCAACCTTACTAACACAGCAACCTCGTACCACGGCCCTTGTCCTTACTTTCATCATCTACAATATGGAAAAAAAAAGTCACATGAAATACATTACATGCAATACATTTTAAAACAATCCTGATAAACTAGAGGATTGTTTTTCAGACAAAATTCAGACAAAAACATGTCTCCCCAATACCACCACTGCATGTTATCAGGACTTGGAAAAGTAGAATTTAAAGCAGCAACAGCATATATGTAGCTACCTTGTATTTTCTACACACTTTTGAAGATACGCGAGACAAGTTGAATATCCCCACTTTTTACATGCATTACAGTACAAGCAATACATTTTACAACACAATCTGAATAAATTACCTGAACTATCACCAACCTTACTAACACAGCACCCTCGTACCACGGCCCTTGTCCTTACTTTCATCATCTACAAGAATATGGAAAAAATGTTACATGGATTACAGTACATGCAATACATTCTACAACACAATCTGAATAAATTACCTGAACCATCACCAACCTTACTAACACAGCACCCTCGTACCACGGCCCTAATTGTCCTTACTTTCATCATCTACAAGAATATGGAAAAAATGTTACATGGATTACAGTACATGCAATACATTCTACAACACAATCTGAATAAATTACCTGAACCATCACCAACCTTACTAACACAGCTCCCTCGTACCACGGCCCTTGTCCTCACTTTCATCATCTACAAGAATATGGAAACAAAGTTACATGGATTACAGTACATGCAATACATTTTACAACACAATCTGAATAAATTACCTGAACCATCACCAACCTTACTAACACAGCACCCTCGTACCACGGCCCTTGTCCTTACTTTCATCATCTACAAGAATATGGAAACAAAGTTACATGGATTACAGTACATGCAATACATTTTACAACACAATCTGAATAAATTACCTGAACCATCACCAACCTTACTAACACAGCTCCCACGAACCACGGCCCTTGTCCTTACTTTCATCATCTACAAGAATATGGAAAAAAAGTTACATGGATCATGGGCGGATTCAGGGGGAGGACCTCCCCCCCCTAAAATATGCCGAGTAAAGATTTTTTACAATTTACAAGGCACTTTCTACTCCAAAATGCACCAGAACGCAGGAAATGCGATGTAGATTTAAAAAAGAATTGATAATATAGTCAAGTATTGCAAAATAGTTACACCCCCCCAGCCTATGGATTACAGTACATGCAATACATTTTAAAACAATTGGAATAAATTACCTGAACCATCACCAACCGTACTAACACAGCACCCTCGTACCACGGCCCTTGTCCTTACTTTCATCATCTACAAGAATATGGAAAAAAAAAGTCACATGAAATACATTACATGCAATACATTTTAAAACAATCTGAATAAACATGATAAACTACAGGATTGTTTTTCAGACAAAATTCAGACAAAAACATGTTTCCCCCAATACCACCACTGCATGTTATCAGGACTTGGAAAAGTAGAATTTAAGGCAGCAACAGCATACATGTAGCTACCTTGTATTTTCTGCACACTTTTGAAGATACGCGAGACAAGTTGAATATCCCCACTTTTTACATGCATTACAGTACAAGCAATACATTTTACAACACAATCTGAATAAATTACCTGAACATATCACCAACCTCACCAACACATAGCCCTCGAACCATGGCCCTTGTCCTTACTTTCATCATCTACAAGAATATGGAAAAAAAGTTACATGGAATACAGTACATGCAATACATTTTAAAACATGATAAACTAGATTGTTTTTCAGACAAAAACATATGTCTCCCCCAATACACTGCATGTTATCACGACTTGAAAAAGTAGAATTTAAAGCAGCAACAGCATATATGTAGCTACCTTGTATTTTCTGCACTTTTGAAGATACGCGCGACACAAATTGAATATCCCCACTTTTCACTAAGTCAAGGGTCATAACTCCGTGAATACTGGATGAATCCGCATCTAAAACACCAGGTGCGCAACTTTACATGATATGACCAGTATTCCTGTAAAGTTTCGCGACTTAACTTAAATACTTTTGGAGATACACGCGACAAGTTGAAAATACCCAATTTTTGCTTAGTCAAGGGCCATAACTCCGTAAATACAGGATGAATCCACATCTAAAACACCCGGTGCGCAATTTCACACGACGACAAGTATTCCTGTAAACATTCACGACTAACTCAAAAACTTTTGGAGATATGCACGACACAAATTTTGTGACCAACAGATGGACGGACGGACAAACCAAGCCAAAAACAATGTCTCCCCATTCATGGGGGAGACATAATTACCTGAACATATCACCGACCTTACCAACACAGCACCCTCGTACCACGGCCCGTGTCGTTACTTTCATCATCTACAAGAATATGGAATAAAAGTTACATGGATCATGGGCGGATTCAGGGGGGGGGGGACTTCCCCACCCCCTAAAATTTGCCGAGTAAAGATTTTTTACAATTTACAAGGCACTTTCTACTCCAAAATGCGCCAGAACGCAAGAAATGCGACATAGATTTAAAAAAAAATTGATAATATAGTCAAGTATTGCAAAATAGTTACACCCCCCCCCCCAGCCTGTGGATTACAGTACATGCAATACATTTTAAAACAATCGGAATAAATTACCTGAACCATCACCAACCTTACTAACACAACACCCTCGTACCACGGCCCTTGTCTTACTTTCATCATCTACAATATGGAAAAAAAAAGTCACATGAAATACATTACATGCAATACATTTTAAAACAATCTGAATAAACATGATAAACTAGAGGATTGTTTTTCAGACAAAATTCAGACAAAAACATGTCTCCCCCAATACCACCACTGCATGTTATCAGGACTTGGAAAAGTAGAATTTAAAGCAGCAACAGCATATATGTAGCTACCTTGTATTTTCTACACACTTTTGAAGATACGCGAGACAAGTTGAATATCCCCACTTTTTACATGCATTACAGTACAAGCAATACATTTTACAACACAATCTGAATAAATTACCTGAACATATCACCAACCTTACCAACACAGCTCCCACGAACCATGGCCCTTGTCCTTACTTTCCATCATCTACAAGAAAATGAAAAATGGAAAAAAAGTTTACCATGGATCATGGGCGGACGGATTCAGGGGGGGGGGGTGGGGGACTTCCCCACCTCCTCCTTCTTTTCCGAGTAAAGATTTTTTACAATTTACAAGGCACTTTCTTTTTACTCCAAAATGCACCTTTGAAAACGCAGGAAATAGCGATGTAGATTTAAAAAAGAATTGATAATAGTCAAGTATTGCAAAATAGTTACACCCCCAGTCTGTGGATTACAGTACATGCAATTAAATACATTTTAAAACAATCGGAATAAATTACCTGAACCATCACCAACCTTACTAACACAGCACCCTCGTACCACGGCCCTTGTCCTTACTTTCATCATCTACAAGAATATGGAAACAAAGTTACATGGATTACAGTACATGCAATACATTTTACAACACAATCTGAATAAATTACCTGAACCATCACCAACCTTACTAACACAGCACCCTCGTACCACGGCCCTTGTCCTTACTTTCATCATCTACAAGAATATGGAAAAAAAGTTACATGGATTACAGTACATGCAATACATTTTACAACACAATCTGAATAAATTACCTGAACCATCACCAACCTTACTAACACAGCACCCTCGTACCACGGCCTTGTCCTTACTTTCATCATCTACAAGTATGGATGGAAACAAAGTTACATGGATTACAGTACATGCAATACATTTTACAACACAATCTGAATAAATTACCTGAACCATCACCAACCTTACTAACACAGCACCCTCGAACCATGGCCCTTGTCCTTACTTTCATCTACAAGAATATGGAAAAAAAGTTACATGGATCATGGGCGGATTCAGGAGGGGGGGGACCTCCTCCACCTAAAATTTGCCGAGTAAAGATTTTTTACAATTTACAAGGCACTTTCTACTCCAAAATGCACCAGAACGCAGGAAATGCGATGTAGATTTAAAAAAGAATTGATAATATAGTCAAGTATTGCAAAATAGTTACACCCCCCAGCCTGTGGAATACAGTACATGCAATACATTTTAAAACAATTGGAATAAATTACCTGAACCATCACCAACCGTACTAACACAGCACCCTCGTACCACGGCCCTTGTCCTTACTTTCATCATCTACAAGAATATGGAAAAAAAAAGTCACATGAAATACATTACATGCAATACATTTTAAAACAATCTGAATAAACATGATAAACTAGAGGATTGTTTTTCAAGACAAAAATTCAGACAAAAACATGTTTCCCCCAATACCACCACTGCACCACTGTTAGAATCAGGAACTTGAAAAGTAGAATTAAGGCAGCAACAGCATACATGTAGCTACATTTTGTATTTTTCTGTTCCTGACACATTTTGAAGATACGAACAAGCTTGACTTTAGTGGACTACATGGCCCACTTTTTACATGGATTACAGTACAAGCAATACATTTTACAACACAATCTGAATAAATTACCTGAACATATCACCAACCATACCAACACATATCCCTCGAACCATGGCCCTTGTCCTTACTTTCATCATCTACAAGAATATGGAAAAAAAGTTACATGGAATACAGTACATGCAATACATTTTAAAACATGATAAACTAGATTGTTTTTCAGACAAAAAAACATCATGTCTCCCCCAATACACTGCATGTTATCACGACTTGAAAAAGTAGAATTTAAAGCAGCAACAGCATATATGTAGCTACCTTGTATTTTCTGCACTTTTGAAGATACGCGCGACACAAATTGAATATCCCCACTTTTCACTAAGTCAAGGGTCATAACTCCGTGAATACTGGATGAATCCGCATCTAAAACACCAGGTGCGCAATTTACAGATGTATGACCAGTATTCCTGTAAAGTTTCGCGACTTAACTTAAATACTTTTGGAGATACACGCGACAAGTTGAAAATACCCAATTTTTGCTAAGTCAAGGGCCATAACTCCGTAAATACAGGATGAATCCACATTTAAAACACCCGGTGCGCAATTTCACACGACGACAAGTATTCCTGTAAACATTCACGACTAACTCAAAAACTTTTGGAGATATGCACGACACAAATTTTGTGACCAACAGACGGACGGACGGACAAACCAAGCCAAAAACAATGTCTCCCCATTCATGGGGGAGACATAATTACCTGAACATATCACCGACCTTACCAACACAGCACCCTCGTACCACGGCCCGTGTCCTTACTTTCATCATCTACAAGAATATGGAATAAAAGTTACATGGATCATGGGCGGATTCAGGGGGGGGGGGGGGGACTTACCCACCTCCTAAAATTTGCCGAGTAAAGATTTTTTACAATTTACAAGGCACTTTCTACTCCAAAATGCGCCAGAACGCAAGAAATGCGACGTAGATTTAAAAAAAAATTGATAATATAGTCAAGTATTGCAAAATAGTTACACCCCCCCCCAGCCTGTGGATCACAGTACATGCAATACATTTTAAAACAATGGGAATAAATTACCTGAACCATCACCAACCTTACTAACACAGCACCCTCGTACCACGGCCCTTGTCCTTACTTTCATCATCTACAATATGGAAAAAAAGTCACATGAAATACATTACATGCAATACATTTTAAAACAATCTGAATAAACATGATAAGCTAGAGGATTGTTTTTCAGACAAAATTCAGACAAAAACATGTCTCCCCAATACCACCACTGCATGTTATCAGGACTTGGAAAAGTAGAATTTAAAGCAGCAACAGCATATATGTAGCTACCTTGTATTTTCTACACACTTTTGAAGATACGCGAGACAAGCTGAATATCCCCACTTTTTACATGCATTACAGTACAAGCAATACATTTTACAACACAATCTGAATAAATTACCTGAACATATCACCAACCTTACCAACACAGCTCCCTCGAACCATGGCCCTTGTCCTTACTTTCATCATCTACAAGAATATGGAAAAAAATTTACATGGATCATGGGCGGATTCAGGGGGGGGGGAACTTCCCCACCTCCTAAAATTTTCCGAGTAAAGATTTTTTACAATTTACAAGGCACTTTTTACTCCAAAATGCACCAGAACACAGGAAATGCGACGTAGATTTAAAAAATAATTGATAATAGTCAAGTATTGCAAAATAGTTACACCCCCAGTCTGTGGATTACAGTACATGCAATTAAATACATTTTAAAACAATCGGAATAAATTACCTGAACCATCACCAACCTTACTAACACAGCACCCTCGTACCACGGCCCTTGTCCTTACTTTCATCATCTACAAGAATATGGAAAAAAAGTTACATGGATTACAGTACATGCAATACATTCTACAACACAATCTGAATAAATTACCTGAACCATCACCAACCTTACTAACACAGCACCCTCGTACCACGGCCCTTGTCCTTACTTTCATCATCTACAAGAATATGGAAAAAAAGTTACATGGAATACAGTACATGCAATACATTCTACAACACAATCTGAATAAATTACCTGAACCATCACCAACCTTACTAACACAGCACCCTCGTACCACGGCCCTTGTCCTTACTTTCATCATCTACAAGAATATGGAAACAAAGTTACATGGATTACAGTACATGCAATACATTCTACAACACAATCTGAATAAATTACCTGAACCATCACCAACCGTACTAACACAGCACCCTCGTACCACGGCCCTTGTCCTTACTTTCATCATCTACAAGAATATGGAAAAAAAGTTACATGGAATACAGTACATGCAATACATTTTAAAACATAAACTAGATTGTTTGTTTTTCAGACAAAAACATGTCTCACCCAATACACTGCATGTTATCACGACTTGAAAAAGTAGAATTTAAAGCAGCAACAGCATATATGTAGCTACCTTGTATTTTCTGCACTTTTGAAGATACGCGCGACACAAATTGAATATCCCCACTTTTCACTAAGTCAAGGGTCATAACTCCGTGAATACTGGATGAATCCGCATCTAAAACACCAGGTGCGCAACTTTACATGATATGACCAGTATTCCTGTAAAGTTTCGCGACTTAACTTAAATACTTTTGGAGATACACGCGACAAGTTGAAAATACCCAATTTTTGCTAAGTCAAGGGCCATAACTCCGTAAATACAGGATGAATCCACATCTAAAACACCCGGTGCGCAATTTCACACGACGACAAGTATTCCTGTAAACATTCACGACTAACTCAAAAACTTTTGGAGATATGCACGACACAAATTTTGTGACCAACAGACGGACGGACAGACAAACCAAACCAAAAACAATGTCTCCCCATTCATGGGGGAGACATAATTACCTGAACATATCACCGACCTTACCAACACAGCACCCTCGTACCACGGCCCATGTCGTTACTTTCATCATCTACAATAATATGGAATAAAAGTTATATGGATCATGGGCGGATTCAGGGGGGGGGGGGGGGGGACTTCCCCACCCCCTAAAATTTGCCGAGTAAAGATTTTTTACAATTTACAAGGCACTTTCTACTCCAAAATGCGCCAGAACGCAAGAAATGCGACGTAGATTTAAAAACAAATTGATAATATAGTCAAGTATTGCAAAATAGTTACACCCCCCCCCAGCCTGTGGATTACAGTACATGCAATACATTTTAAGACAATCGGAATAAATTACCTGAACCATCACCAACCTTACTAACACAACACCCTCGTACCACGGCCCTTGTCCTTACTTTCATCATCTACAATATGGAAAAAAAAAGTCACATGAAATACATTACATGCAATACATTTTAAAACAATCTGAATAAACATGATAAACTAGAGGATTGTTTTTCAGACAAAATTCAGACAAAAACATGTCTCCCCCAATACCACCACTGCATGTTATCAGGACTTGGAAAAGTAGAATTTAAGGCAGCAACAGCATATATGTAGCTACCTTGTATTTTCTGCACACTTTTGAAGATACGCGCGACAAGTTGAATATCCCCTTTTTACATACATTACAGTACAAGCAATACATTTTACAACACAATCTGAATAAATTACCTGAACCATCACCAACCTTACTAACACAGCACCCTCGTACCACGGCCCTTGTCCTTACTTTCATCATCTACAAGAATATGGAAACAAAGTTACATGGATTACAGTACATGCAATACATTTTACAACACAATCTGAATAAATTACCTGAACATATCACCAACCTTACCAACACAGCTCCCACGAACCACGGCCCTTGTCCTCACTTTCATCATCTACAAGAATATGGAAACAAAGTTACATGGATTACAGTACATGCAATACATTTTACAACACAATCTGAATAAATTACCTGAACACTATCACCAACCTTACCAACACAGCTCCCTCGTACCACGGCCCTTGTCCTTACTTTCATCATCTACAAGAATATGGAAAAAAAGTTACATGGATCATGGGCGGATTCAGGAGGGGGGGGGGCCCCCCCCCCCCACCTAAAATTTGCCGAGTAAAGATTTTTTACAATTTACAAGGCACTTTCTACTCCAAAATGCACCAGAACGCAGGAAATGCGATGTAGATTTAAAAAAGAATTGATAATATAGTCAAGTATTGCAAAATAGTTACACCCCCCCAGCCTATGGATTACAGTACATGCAATACATTTTAAAACAATTGGAATAAATTACCTGAACCATCACCAACCGTACTAACACAGCACCCTCGTACCACGGCCCTTGTCCTTACTTTCATCATCTACAAGAATATGGAAAAAAAAAGTCACATGAAATACATTACATGCAATACATTTTAAAACAATCTGAATAAACATGATAAACTACAGGATTGTTTTTCAGACAAAATTCAGACAAAAACATGTTTCCCCCAATACCACCACTGCATGTTATCAGGACTTGGAAAAGTAGAATTTAAGGCAGCAACAGCATACATGTAGCTACCTTGTATTTTCTGCACACTTTTGAAGATACGCGCGACAAGTTGAATATCCACACTTTTTACATGGATTACAGTACAAGCAATACATTTTACAACACAATCTGAATAAATTACCTGAACATATCACCAAACTTACCAACACATATATCCCTCGAACCATGGCCCTTGACTTACTTTCATCATCTACAAGAATATGGAAACAAAGTTACATGGATTACAGTACATGCAATACATTTTACAACACAATCTGAATAAATTACCTGAACCATCACCAACCTTACTAACACAGCACCCTCGTACCACGGCCCTTGTCCTTACTTTCATCATCTACAAGAATATGGAAACAAAGTTACATGGATTACAGTACATGCAATACATTTTACAACACAATCTGAATAAATTACCTGAACCATCACCAACCTTACTAACACAGCACCCTCGTACCACGGCCCTTGTCCTTACTTTCATCATCTACAAGAATATGGAAACAAAGTTACATGGATTACAGTACATGCAATACATTTTACAATACAATCTGAATAAATTACCTGAACATATCACCAACCTTACTAACACAGCACCCTCGTACCACGGCCCTTGTCCTTACTTTCATCATCTACAAGAATATGGAAAAAAAGTTACATGGATCATGGGCGGATTCAGGGGGGGGGGGGGGGGGTGGGGGGGGGGGGGGGGGGGGGGGGGGGACTTCCCCACCCCCTAAAATTTGCCGAGTAAAGAATTTTTACAATTTACAAGACACTTTCTACTCCAAAATGCACCAGAACGCAGGAAATGCGACGTAAATTTAAAAAAGAAATGATAATATAGTCAAGTATTGCAAAATAGTTGCACCCCCCCCCCAGCCTGTGGATCACAGTACATGCAATACATTTTAAAACAATTGGAATAAATTACCTGAACCATCACCAACCTTACTAACAGAACCCTCGTACCACGGCCCTTGTCCTTACTTTCATCATCTACAAGAATATGGAGAAAAAAAAGTCACATGAAATACATTACATGCAATACATTTTAAAACAATCTCAATAAACATGATAAACTAGAGGATTGTTTTTCAGACAAAATTCAGACAAAAACATGTCTCCCCCAATACCACCACTGCATGTTATCAGGACTTGGAAAAGTAGAATTTAAGGCTGCAACAGCATATATGTAGCTACCTTGTATTTTCTGCACACTTTTGAAGATACGCGCGACAAGTTGAATATCCCCACTTTTTACATGGATTACAGTACAAGCAATACATTTTACAACACAATCTGAATAAATTACCTGAACATATCACCAACCTTACCAACACAGCTCCCTCGAACCATGGCCCTTGTCCTTACTTTCATCATCTACAAGAATATGGAAAAAAAGTTACATGGATTACAGTACATGCAATACATTCTACAACACAATCTGAATAAATTACCTGAACATATCACCAACCTTACCAACACAGCACCCTACGTACCACGGCCCTTGTCCTTACTTTCATTCATCTACAAGAATATGGAAACTAAAGTTACATGGATCATGGGCGGATTCGGGGGGGGTGGGGGGGGGGGACTTCCCCCCACCCCCTAAAATTTGCCGAGTAAAGATTTTTTACAATTTACAATTAAGGAAGGCACTTTCTACTCCAAAATGCACCAGAACGCAGGAAATGCGACGTAGATTTAAAAAAGAATTGATAATATAGTCAAGTATTGCAAAATAGTTACACCCCCCCAGCCTGTGGATTACAGTACATGCAATACATTTTAAAACAATCGGAATAAATTACCTGAACCATCACCAACCTTACTAACACAGCACCCTCGTACCACGGCCCTTGTCCTTACTTTCATCATCTACAAGAATATGGAAAAAAAAGTTACATGGATTACAGTACATGCAATACATTCTACAACACAATTAATCTGAATAAATTACCTGAACCATCACCAACCTTACTAACACAGCTCCCTCGTACCACGGCCCTTGTCCTTACTTTCATCATCTACAAGAATATGGAAAAAAAGTTACATGGATTACAGTACATGCAATACATTCTACAACACAATCTGAATAAATTACCTGAACTATCACCAACCTTATTAACACAGCACCCTCGTACCACGGCCCTTGTCCTTACTTTCATCATCTACAAGAATATGGAAAAAAAGTTACATGGATCATGGGCGGATTCAGGGGGGGGGGGGACTTCCCACACCCCCTAAAATTTGCCGAGTAAAGATTTTTTACAATTTACAAGGCACTTTCTACTCCAAAACGCACCAGAACGCAGGAAATGCGACGTAGATTTAAATATGAATTGATAATATAGTCAAGTATTGCAAAATAGTTGCACCCCCCCCCAGCCTGTGGATTACAGTACATGCAATACATTTTAAAACAATTGGAATAAATTACCTGAACCATCACCAACCTTACTAACACAGCACCCTCGTACCACGGCCCTTGTCCTTACTTTCATCATCTACAAGAATATGGAAAAAAAGTTACATGGATCATGGGCGGATTCAGGGGGGGGGGGGGGGGGGGGGACCTCCCCCCCCCCCCCCCCCCCCCCCCCCCCCCCCCCCCCCCCCCCCCCCCCCCCCACCCCCCCCCCCCCCCCCCCTCCATAAAATTTGCCGAGTAAAGATTTTTTACAATTTACAAGGCACTTTCTACTCCAAAATGCACCAGAACGCAGGAAATGCGACGTAGATTTAAAAAAGAATTGATAATATAGTCCAGTATTGCAAAATAGTTACACCCCCCCAGCCTGTGAAATACAGTACATGCAATACATTTTAAAACAATCAGAATAAATTACCTGAACCATCACCAACCTTACTAACACAGCTCCCTCGTACCACGGCCCTTGTCCTTACTTCATCATCTACAAGAATATGGAAACAAAGTTACATGGATTACAGTACATGCAATACATTTTACAACACAATCTGAATAAATTACCTGAACCATCACCAACCTTACTAACACAGCACCCTCGTACCACGGCCCTTGTCCTTACTTTCATCATCTACAAGAATATGGAAACAAAGTTACATGGATTACAGTACATGCAATACATTTTACAACACAATCTGAATAAATTACCTGAACCATCACCAACCTTACTAACACAGCACCCTCGTACCACGGCCCTTGTCCTTACTTTCATCATCTACAAGAATATGGAAAAAAAAAGTCACATACGAAATACATTACATGCAATACATTTTAAAAACACAATCTGAATAAATTATCTGAACCATCACCAACCTTACTAACACAGCACCCTCGTACCACGGCCCTAATTGTCCTTACTTTCATCATCTACAAGAATATGGAGAAAAAAAGTCACATACGAAATACATTACATGCAATACATTTTAAAAACACAATCTGAATAAATTATCTGAACCATCACCAACCTTACTAACACAGCACCCTCGTACCACGGCCCTTGTCCTTACTTTCATCATCTACAAGAATATGGAAACAAAGTTACATGGATTACAGTACATTCAATACATTTTACAACACAATCTGAATAAATTACCTGAACCATCACCAACCTTACTAACACAGCACCCTCGTACCACGGCCCTTGTCCTTACTTTCATCATCTACAAGAATATGGAAACAAAGTTACATGGATTACAGTATTCATACATACATTTTTACAAACACAATCTGAATAAATTACCTGAACCATCACCAACCTTACTAACACAGCACCCTCGTACCATGGCCCTTGTCCTTACTTTCATCATCTACAAGAATATGGAAAAAAAGTTACATGGATCATGGGCGGATTCAGGGGGGGGGGACCTCCCCCCCACCTAAAATTTGCAGAGTGAGAGGACTTTTTTACAATTTATTTACAAGGCACTTTCTACTCCAAAATGCACCAGACGCAGGAAATACGACGTAGATTTAAAAAAATTGTAATATAGTCAAGTATTGCAAAATAGTTACACCCCCCAGCCTGTGGATTTACAGACATGATTTTTAAAACAATCGGAATAAATTACTGAACCATCACCACCTTATAACACAGATCTCGTACCACGGCCCTTGTCCTTACTTTCTCATCTACAAGAATATGGAAACATGTTATGGATTACAGTACATCAATACATTCTACAACACAATCTGAATAAATTACCTGAACCTCACCAACCTTACTAACACAGCTCCCTCGTACCACGGCCCTTGTCCTTACTTTCATCATCTACAAGAATATGGAAACAAAGTTACATGGTTACAGTACTGGCAATACATTTTACAAACACAATCTGAATAAATTACCTGAACCATCACCAACTTACTAACACGCTCCCTCGTACCACGGCCCTTGTCCTTACTTTCAATTCAAATTCTACAAGAACCATGGTAACATTTTAGTAAACCTGGAAATTACAGTACCATTGCCAATAACATTTTACAAACACAATCTGAATTAAATTTTACTGAACCATCACCAACCTTACTAACACAGCTCCCTCGTACCACGGCCCTTGTCCTTCTTTGTCATCTACAAGAATATGGAAACAAAGTTACTTGGATTACAGTACATGCAATACATTTTACAACACAATCTGAATAAATTACCTGAACCATATCAACCTTACTAACACAGCACCCTCGTACCACGGCCCTTGTCCTTACGTTTCATCATCTACAAGAATATGGAAAAAAAACAAAAGTTACATGGAATGTACAGTACATGGCAATACATTCTACAATTACAATCTGAATTAAATTTTACCTGAACCATCATCCAACCAAACCTTACTAACACAGCACCCTCGTACCACGGCCCTTGTCCTTATTTCATCATCTACAAGAATATGGGAAAAAAAAAGTTACAATGGATTACAGTACAAGCAATACATTTTACAATACAATCTGAATACATTACCTGAACCATTCACCAACCTTACTAACACAGCACCCTCGTACCACGGCCCTTGTCCTTACTTTCATCATCTTACAAGAATATGGAAAAAAAGTCACATGGATCATGGGGCGGATCAGGGGGGGGGGGGGGGGGACTTTCCCTCCCCCTAAAATTTGCCGAGTAAAGATTTTTTACAATTTACAACGCACTTTCTACTCCAAAATGCACCAGAACGCAGGAAATGCGACGTAGATTTAAAAAAGAATTGATAATATAGTCAAGTATTGCAAAATAGTTACACCCCCCCAGCCTGTGGATTACAGTACATGCAATACATTTTAAAACAATTGGAATAAATTACCTGAACCATCACCAACCTTACTAACACAGCACCCTCGTACCACGGCCCATGTCCTTACTTTCATCATCTACAAGAATATGGAAAAAAAAAGTCACATGAAATACATTACATGCAATACATTTTAAAACAATCTCAATAAACATGATAAACTAGAGGATTGTTTTTCAGACAAAATTCAGACAAAACATGTCTCCCCCAATACCACCACTGCATGTTATCAGGACTTGGAAAAGTAGAATTTAAGGCAGCAACAGCATATATGTAGCTACCTTGTATTTTCTGCACACTTTTGAAGATACGCGCGACAAGTTGAATATCCCCACTTTTTACATACATTACAGTACAAGCAATACATTTTACAACACAATCTGAATAAATTACCTGAACATATCACCAACCTTACCAAACACAGCTCCACGAACCATGGCCCTTGTCCTTAGTCTTTCATCAATCCTACAAAGAATAATGGGAAAAAATGTTACATGGATCATGGGCGGATTCAGGGGGGGGGGGGGGACTTCCCCACCCCCTAAAATTTGCCGAGTAAAGATTTTTTACAATTTACAAGGCACTTTCTACCCAAAATGCGCCAGAACGCAGGAAATGCGACGTAGATTTAAAATAAATTTGATAATATATAGTCAAGTATTGCAAAATAGTTACACCACCCCCAGCCTGTGGATTACAGTACATGCAATACATTTTAAAACAATCGGAATAAATTACCTGAACCATCACCAACCTTACTAACACAGCACCCTCGTACCACGGCCCTTGTCCTTACTTTCATCATCTACAAGAATATGGAAAAAAAGTTGCATGGATTACAGTAGATGCAATATATATTTTACAACACAATCTGAATAAATTACCTGAACACATCACCGACCTTACCAACACAGCACCTTCGTATCACGGTCCTTGTCCTTACTTTCATCATCTACAAGAATATGGAAAAATCCCATAAGCCCCATTTCACCATTGACAGCCACATTTGAGTTCTCAAAGATACGCATGTGGAGCTCCATAGCTTAGGCGCAATTTATATATTTACCCCATTATTTAGTTAAATACGCTCTTTAAAGTCGTTTTTTTCTTTTCTTCAAAATATGGAGTAATACTATAAAGGCTCTCAAATATTTGAAAATACAATCGAACCTGTGAACAACGACCGGCAAAGGGAAGTGGAAAAGTGGTCGTTGTTGACAGGTGGTCGTTGTTCCAAGGGTCGCACATTTTCCCGGTTTCACAACAAAGTCGGCCATGTATTTAGCATTCTATTGTAATCTATATGCATGCATAGAAAACGTCTTGGCTGTATACACTTCCACCCGACGATTCGCTATATTGCACTATCGTGGAGTGTATCTGCTTTTCATCAATTAATAAAAATTGCATGAAAATGGCTAAAATAGTCAGTTTATTTTGTTTTGTCATCTTGTTGTTAGTGTTCTGAACCCAGCCTCGCTTTGGAAATTATATACAAAGGGGAGCAATTATCTTCACGATAAGTATATCCCGCGGCTTGCTTTGGTGCACCATTAATTAATAGCTTGTCGTAATTACATGTAAGTGGTTTAATTTAGCATGACCATTAGTATTTTGTTTTCTTATTAATTTCAACTGATGTTGAAATTAATAACGATCATATAGTACTCTTTATTAAAACGATAGCCTATGTGGAGCGGCCTGTGAAAACCGCAAGTTTTTTCTAACAAAAATATTTCATTGAATGTGTCCAGTCGAGTATCCGACACGAGCTATAGGTGTCCAAATCAGGAGAGAACACCCTGCAGGCTTATTTGCTTTCTGTCCAATGTATACTATGATCCTGGTCAAGCCCGAATATTTAAGCAGACTATGACGAATTGGCAATGTCCGCCGACGTAATTACTGATGTTTTTAATTAGAGATTGGCGAGCATTGAAAACCATGGGCAGACTACGCGAATCCACTGCCTGGTCTGGCCGCTAATGCAATAAGTCGGGAGTTTGTCGGAGATCGAGACCCAATTCATATAAACACGTTTGTCGTGTCACTTTAGACTGGTTCCCGGGCGCTAGGAATAACGCTAGGCTGCGCATCCGACAGGATATATACTAGTCTAGTGTGGACTACGTGACTGACGTCAGCAACCTCGTGTATTGATCTTTGATATGGCCTTGTGCCCAGCGGTGTGAAATTTACACTTGACTAGCGCGGTGTGTTTGAAGTCTCAGTCTTGTCACTGTAGACGAATCAGCATCGTGTAAACACAGTTTATGACTTGCGCGGAATTGCATTATGCCTATTGAAATACACGACCCGGAATACATATCGGGAATTACCGTTAATGGAGTCATGCAATATTTTTAATGGAAAATGTTTAATGTAGACAAAATGACACCGACCATATCAGGCAAGGTAAATGTTTTCAAAATTATGCGAATGTAATTGATGACTAATTGGTTACGACCATTATTGCAATTCAGATAGCGACCAGATTTTCAGGAAAATAGCGATTGTGGTGCTTTTTTTTGCCGACAAAAACATGACATGGTCGCTGTTCACATACAAAAATGCCGTGTGGGAATGAAAATAGCTGGTCGCTGGTCGTTGTTCGGGGGTGGTCGTTATTCCAAGGTCTTATAAAGAACAAAATTGAACAGGGGTTTTTAACTGGCAGTTGTGGACAGGTGGTCGCTATTCCCAGGTGGTCGTTAACACAGGTTCGTATGTACTCGAGTTCGAAAGTATTGCGATTATTTCACTTTTGCTGCGCTTTGGCGTAAATGTTTCATGTCGAACAAGAAAATGTGGCCTGTCCGCACACAAATGCACCTGGTGGCAGATTGGAGAAACTGTGGCAAAGTAAATTAACCAAAAGTATGATGTATTGAAATTAATCCTTCAAGGGCTATATAAGATGATAGAATTGAGAAACTCCGGCGAACTTATTAATTTGGGAAAAATTTCAAAGTTGTGAAGGTCAAAAGGTCAAGGTCATATTAAGTGCAGCATGGATGTGTGGCATTTGTCCATAAGTGATGTATTGAAATATTATAGTAATCCATCAAGAATTAAAGTGGGTATGCCAACACTCGTGCAGTGCCAATGCTCATGCATTACAATTTGTGGCAAATCAAGGTCAAAATCATCTTCATGGTCATGTTTTGAGACTGTAGTATTAAGACATGCATCATTTCGCCATTTTTGATCAACTGTCATGTGACTTAGAGATCATGTGACATCTTGTGCAGACATTATTTCAATTGGAGCTAGATTGGTCAGTAAGCGAGGCTTATGGAAAGGCCATAATTAATGGCTGTGATAATGTAATAAATTCAGTATAATAAAAATTAATAAATTTATCATAAAAATTGAAAATATGTCTCCCTCAAAGTATACTTTGCTAGATAAGTATACTTTGCAATGTTGATGAAATCAGCTACAGGTACCCATAAATATGTGAAATATTTCCAAGTGTGTGGGCTTGTGACCTTGACTCTCGGCTTTGCGGGGGTGGCACAAACATGAATTTGTCACACGGTGGTAGAGGTCCATTGGAGCAATGCGTGTGTGAAATGTGAAGCAGATCCGAGCAAGGAAATAGAAGTTATAACCAATTTCTCTCATGTTAAGTTTTGTAAAGAGACTAAGTATGTGAACTTGACCTCGAGATCAGCGGGAATTTGTCACAGCATGATAGTAAAGCCTTAGAGGAATGCATACATGAAATATGAAGAATTTTCGATGAAAGAAATAGAAGTTACAACATATTTCTCTGATGTTAAGTTTTGTAAAGAGACCAAGTATTTGACCTTGACCTTGGGATCAGCTTGGGTTGGACTCGTGGATTTGGCATAGCATGGTAGTAGAGCCTTACATGAATCCATGTGTGAAATATTAAGCATTTTAGATGAAGGAAATAGAAGTTATAACATATTTCTCTGACGGTAAGTTTAAGTGACGGACGGACAGACGGACGGACGGACGTTGCGTTGGGTATAACTATCAACTCTTGCGAGCAAGTTCACATTTTTTACAAAACTAGTTGTAACATTAACACATTTCAAAAGGACACTGTGTCGATCATGAATAAAAGGTTTTCCTAATTTATTTTTTTGATATTTATTTATGCCTACAAGTAATAATTATTATGTTACGTATTTCGACTTCACAATTAGTTTGTATTCAACAATATTTTATACATGCGTGATACATGGGAGATGATGAAAGAGTCGCGTGAACACCAGTAAAACTTGAAATGCCAGTAATAAATGAAGGACACCTTGTGAGGTGGAGCAACACAACTATCCTGTTGTCTCCCAATTCCGATATATGCCTAAATATGATCAAAATATGCGAGCATTGGCCTACCACTCTATAGAAGTTATGACAGAATTGAGTAACCGAAGAACTTATTAATGTGTGAAAAAATTCAATGTTGTCAATATCAAAAAGGTCAAGGTCATATTAAGGGCAGCATGGATGTGTGGCATTTGTCCACAAGTATCATGTATTGAACACTTAAAGTAATCCTTCAAGGGAAAAAGAAGTTGCTATAATGACAGAATTGAGAAACTGACAAATTTCTTAATGTGGCAAAAAGTACAAAGTTGTGAAGGTCAAAAGGTCATGGTCATATTAAGGGCAGCATGGATGTGTGGCATTTGTCCACAAATATGCTGTGTTACGACAGAATTTATAAACTTCAGCAAACTTCTTCAGGAGGGAAAAAGTTAAAAGTTGTGAAGGTCAAGGTCATATTAATGGCCGCATGGATGTATGGAATTTGTCCACAGGTATACTGTATTGAAATATTTAAGTAATCCTTCAAGGGATATAGAAGTTATGACATAATTGAGAAACTTGCGCGAACTTCTTAATGTGCCGGAAACAGACAGACAGTCCAAACACTATATGCCTCTGGCTCTACCGAGATCGGGGGTATAAAGATGCACCAATATCCTGATACGAGACATGCCATGTGATTTTATACCTTATAAGTTGTCACTTTTTTTTTTCAATAAAAATATTTAGAGTAATTGACGTCGAAAGATAACAAAATTTTCATAGCAAATGCGGAATTGAATTTGCCATTCGCTATGAAAATTTCTTCAACTTTTGACGTCATTTACGGAAATTATCGTACGTTTGTAGATAGGTACAAAATCACATGGTGCAACTCATGACGAGATTCCACTCAGCTCTACTTCGAGCTATCGTGGGACCCCAGATCATCATATGATTCATGCAGAATTGCTTCGTAAATGTGATAGCATATATGCACGACATACATGTGAACATTATCTTCTTACTATATCCTACATGGTTCATGGAGTTGCCATGTCGGCCATCTTAGTGTGTACAAGCCATCGGCCAGTTTTACCTATTATGGCGTTTGACACATACCACTAATAATATGACACATTAATAAAATTTGGTGCAACATGATGTACAAGAACAGCGTAATATGCGTCATTTTCATCAAATTTATATACAAACTCTAGTATCCGAAGGGTGTGTTGACTGTTAAAATGTTTGAGATTTCAGAAATGACAATAATACACCTGTACAGTAAATATTTATATATATATATGTATTACCATACATACTGTATCAAATCCAGTGACTTGTAAGCAGTTATCCGAGTGCATGGTCACGATTATCTACTTTTGCTGATTATGCGAGTGGCAGATGTACTTCTAATAATATACAGTGCATCAGTTTGACATTGAAAAAGTATCCATTGTATATTTTGTGAATGATGGTAGAAAAACTCAGATAACTAACTTTTTTGCGTAGTCTGTTGCAATAATATTTATAGGATGTTGTCGTCATGTATATCTGGGACGTATTGAACCAAATTGTATTATATTTTCTGCCTTATTATTTGCTGTACGTGTCGCGCTACAATGTACAAACAAAAATGGCAGAGATGGCAATTAACTCAATGCTCTGTATAATATAGAACATGGTCAGATATCACATGTATGATATGCTATTACATTTGAAACAAACTGTCATTCTATTAAGTCAGTCCTTAAATGCATTTTCAATGAAACATGCGTCATTCTTCTAACAAGCAATATAGTAACAAGCAATATAGATCACCCGCAGGCTTCGAGAGTGTGCTATTTGATCAAGAGCTACACTAGTCACAAATTGCATTCTCATTTCTCCAGTCGCAGCCACATTTATGTGCATAATGATTGTCAGAGATTATTTACAGTTAGGGGCGTAGCTAGCCAATTTGAATCAGCAGACCCGGTTGACGACTTCGAGCGAGTATGCTAGGGGGGTCTGGGTGCATGCTGCCCCAGAAAAAAAAATTGAAACTAGAAGGTAAATGATGCACTCTGGCACATTTCAAAACACCATTTTCTCCAATGTGGCTGCAACTGGGAATTGTGGCCTATGGTATTTGTGACCAGTGTAGCTCCTGGTCAAATATCACACTCCTGCAGCCCGATTACAATCTATATTACTTATTAGAAGCAGGACTTGTGTTTTATTGATGAAATGGCATTGAGTGCGAATCTAGATCAGACTAGATCAGGATCTACACTGGTCACAAAACCATGAGCCCCATTTCTCCAGTTACAGTAACAAATGTTATAGGTACCAAGTTTAAATGTGGATCTACTCGCTCCAGATAAGCTGCGTATTTGCGTAAATACCCAATTAAAATTGCCAAAAACCCAATTGAAATCAGAAGTAGTGAGTATCAAAAAGCAATGAAAAATTTGTGGTATCTTTATCATGCTACAGAAAACAAACAGACCACAAATATAGCATATTTTCTTATTTTTCCATGAAACCACATCTTGGTATTTCATTAGAATTGTATCCAAGGAGACATTTCTAATGAAATACCAAGATGTGTTTTCATTTAGAAGCAAACTATTCAATAAGTGCGGTCTGCTAGTGTAAACAGTAATGTGATTTTATTTTACCCAAAATTTTGAAATACCCAATTGCTTCAGAAATGATGGGAGTGACAATACTCAATTACTAATTCCTTATCTGGAGCCCTGCAATTGAACACAAAAGGTTGACCAGCAAATTGTTCACCTATAGCATTAGATGTTGCAAAATGTTGCTGTTATCACTGTGTTCAGAATAATTTAAAAACAACTGTATGGTGGACAATGCAAAATGTGTCATACATGGTTAACATTTTGCACATTCTAGTAAAACAAGAATTCCGCGGAATCAAATGTCTCGCCTTGTCCCGCCGCCTTGACCTCGAGCCTGGGCCAGAAAGCAATTTTCACTGGCCCGAACATATTATACAATTATTGACTAGTGAGCCATAGAATATCAGATTATATTCTATGGCTCACTAGTCAATAATTGTTTTAGTATATGATAATAGTCGGTATATAGCACTAACGACATTATGCTACTAGACAAAAATGGAAAAAGAATTTGAAAAAAAAAACAAGAAACGAGGCCACTTTTTGTAGACTAGATGGCCGTGGCCTGCATGTCGCGCCTTGGGGCGAGGCATGGACACTAAAAAAAGAGATATAGTAGATGGAAAAACTTTAACCGGACACACGGACGGACGTATGCCAAAATGCCGACTATATCGCGCTTTCCGCAAGCGGGCGCGACAATGATGATAAACACCCATGTGAAGTATCAAGGTAATGGGTGAAGCAGTTGCAGAGATATAGTACACAAAAAAATCAAAGTAATTTGACCTTGACATTGGGCACAGGGGCCGCACGGTTGGGGGGTAGAATGAAAATATGGATGATGATAAACAGCCATGTAAAGTTTCAAGGTAATGGGCGAAGCAGTTGCAGAGATATAGTATAACGAAAAACTTTAACCAAAAAACTTTAACCAGAAGTACGTTAAAAAGTTAACGGTTAACGTTGAAAATGGCTAAGTCAAATACGTAGAAATAATAGGTGAAGGTAAAAAAAATGGTCACATGTTGGATAGTTGTATATATGTGGTGGGCACCCCTTGGTTATGAAGCTGTGAAAGTTTGGTGGTCCTAGGTGGTACAGTACCAAAGAAATGGAGCTAAACACGAAAACTTAACATTGTAAACGGGAAAAGTTAACATTCACTGCGCAGAAAAAATGGGTCAAGTTCAAAAAGGTAACATGTTGGATAGTGATATGTGGTGGGCACCCCTTGGTTATGAAGCTGTGAAAGTTTGTTGGTCCTATGTGTTACAGTAACAAAGAAATGGACTGAAACACGAAAACTTAACGTTGATTGTGGACGCCGCCCGCCCGCCTGGCTTTCGCCAATCCAATAGCGTGGATTTTTTTCTCCAAAAAAAAATGGCTAAAAATGGAAAAAAGTTTACAAAAAAAAAGTTTAAAAATTAATAAAAAAATAATGCTCGCTACTGGAGCCCAGAATTTTTATAATTGTCCTATATTTATCTACATATCATATCTGCACAGGTCCACATATTGCCACAATATTGTCAACACAGTTTACGGAAATGTAATACCCAGGTATAATAATTTACCTGTATAAATTACCTGTAATAATTTAGCTGGACATTTAGTGGTCAAGCTGGAAATTTGCACATGCTTGCACATGCAGAAGTGTTCTTTTTTTTTTTTGCTTATATTTAACGGCGGCACTGGCTCTAGGACCTTGCATGCCGTCTCCCAAGAATGGGAGAAAGAACGGAGGTAGAGATTTTTGAGAGAAGCCGGTAATTCGTATTTACAGAGCAACTACGAATTATCGGTACCCATTTACAGCTGGGTGAACTGGAGCAGTGTGGATAAAGTGTCTTGCTCAAGGACACAATGCACGCCGCTAGTCAGGCTCGAACCCATGACCCTTGGATCAGTAGTCCGACACACTAACCATTACGCCACGACGCTCCACCACCATGGCGTAATGGAGCGTCGTGGCGTAATGGTTAGTGTGTCGGACTACTTCATGCATTAATGTTCAGTTTGTAGCATAGAAAGAAATAGAGTTTGACCGTGACCCTGGAGTCCGGAATTTTTTTTAATAGTCCTATATTCATGTACATATCATAGTAAAGGTATGTATAAAGTTTGATGACTGTAGCTGATAAGGTGTTGAAGTAATGACCGTAACACGAAAACTTAACATTGAATGATGACGACGACGCCGACGACGAGGACGACTCCGGAAAAGCAAAACCTATGTCTCGCTTTCCGCTTCGTGGTCGAGACAAAAATAGAAATTGACGGTTGTCCACAAGCGCAGTGTTCGTCCATAACCACCTCAATTTTTCGCTACAAATGCCCAAAAGATACCTCAAAAGCTGGCTCAAAACAGTACCTGCAAAACAGCATGGCAGGCGCCATTTTCAAACATGAACAAATCAAGCAGAGCTGACCCGGAGTTTCATAGAATTATGAAACTCTTAATACACGTAATCAAACCTCACAAAGTTGAGAAATATTCATAAACATACTTTTCTAGACAAACTGGTGTAACTTGCAGGGTCAGTAGTGAAGTATATAGAAAATGGTCGACCTGACCTGTCTAAATATTAAATTTATATTGTTACAGGACTGCTGTTCGACACTGCTCACAGCCATGTTGAAATGTACAGCGTGTGCTGTTTTGACCATGGCTGTAGACAATGCTCATTCCGGAGCCAAGCCAACACATACTTAATGCATGTGTATCGTGATGTTACTAGAACATTACGTCACCAGACTAGTACACAATGGTGGCACTGAAATTGATGCGGCCGAATCACGTAACGTGTACTGCGGCCCCGGAACATGTATGAGCAAATCAGCTGTTTGAGTGGAGCAAGTTATCAAAGTCCCGAAAGTATGCTAAAGTTGCATTGATATTTCGAGCCTGGAATACACCAGGTTGTGGGAGAGTAGTAATTCAGCTCTGAATTTACAAAATCCTGATTTGGTGTCGGGTGCCCTTACAACACTAAATCATTTGGTTCCCCACATCATAGCTAGTACTTGCCACTTACAAGAAGCGGAGGATACTACTATGGCTTATTCCAACAGCCTGTATTCTAATCTTACCCTAGGAATCAGAACTGCAGCTGATCCCACTTCACATACCACAGGGGAATATTTGTGCGTAAAATATTGTTGAAGGAAACAATGTTGTAATGTCAATACGGTCAATAAACATGGTTTACACTAATCTTTCTTGTAAAGAGCGTCTGTCTTTATGAAAATGTACAAGGTGATAACTTGCAAACAGACCAGGATCTGCAGTCTGAACAAGGCCTACATATGTATACTAGTTTAACCCTTAGACCGCTATCTTCTTAGTTTTGTCGTCTGCTGTTTATTTTATATTTTCCATTTTTATCATCAAAAACATGCTTTGACAGCACGTATTTAGAATAATTTACAACATGCTTCGACAGCACTTTAGTATAATTTACAACATGCTTCGACAACACTTTAGAATAATTTACCACATGCTTCGACAGCACTTCAGAATCATTTCCATTGGAAATTGAACATGTCCAACAATGTTTTTATTGAGAAATAAGGCCAGATATAAAAGCAACAGCAGACGACAATTGTTGTGAGTAGCGGTCTAAGGGTTAGAAACATATTGCCATTTGAGACACGCCATGTAATTTTGTACCCAAGAACAGGACATGGTGCAATATTTCATGAAAATTATTTACAAAATTTACGATAGTTTCTGTAAATGACGTTGAAAGTCGACGAAATTTGCATAGCAATTCCGCATTTTGCTATGAAAATTTTGTACAAAATCACATGGCGTGTCTCATTTGGCAATGTGTTAATTGCTAACAGTGTAGAGTTGATAAAACTGCACAAATCAGTATTATATTGCTAGCATAAATGAAATAAATGTCCGTTTTCAAATTGACACAACACACATTTACACGGACAATCTGAGGATTCACCATTTTTGCTCATGGAAAAATCTCAATATGAACCCTACATACAGCCTTTGGGTTCAAACAGTTAATTCCCACTTGCCACGGCAAACGTTTACCCACGGCTGGGCATGGTCGAACCTTATATTTACAAGATGATATGAAAATGGGCCTTTTTGTATATTATCAGTTGCAGAAATTATCCAGCTATCGAAATCTGACGACAGCTATTTCAAAATGTATGGATATATTGCAAAATTCAAGATGGCGTCCAAAATAAATGTTATTCACTACTAAATCAGTGGTACACAATAAATAAATGTATAACTATTTTCAGCATTCAATTTTATTATATTTATAGTAATTAAAACTAAAAAACAAGCATCATTTTATTTGATTTAATCTGACCTATTTGAAAGGTCGGTTTAAGTAAAGTATGATAAAATTCAAGCACTGCACTAACCAAGGTCATCATCAGCCAGCCCATGTCTCACATATGCCCGTCACCCCAAGTACACTCTTCCAACAGCCGCATAAAAGATTTGCACTCGCACTAAGTTAAGTGCTATAACTTTCCCCAATTGACTGGATCTGCTGGAGAGATTATTTCTTCAATACATGCACGTTATCGTGAAGGTGATCTTCGAACCCAGGCGCATTTGAATTGCTTTGAACATTGTTTAGAAAGGTGTTTCATGTATATACAAACAATAATTGACCATCCAAGACATGCTAGAATCACATGTGGTTACACGCGCACGTGGATGCGACACGTGCAGCAATCCATTAAGTAATATTAAAGTTATACCATGACGACAAAGCTTTTACAAACTTTTTGACATTACAGACGACAATGACGGAAAAATCAGCGACTAGTCACGCCTTCTGCTTCAGGCGCGACAAAAAATGGTATTTGTTCAATTTAATAAGATAGAAATCCAAACACCAACGAGACTGATATCACATGATGTACCGGCCACCCATGGCAAACTGTTGCTACAGACAATTTCATGTGCGAGCAGTTATTGCCAACATGTAAGCATTCCGCCACAGAAGCGGCGTCGTGCCTGCCGAGGCATTTGACCGTAACATAAAAACCGTCAGAAGTGCATGCTCAAAACACGAATAAGGTCAAGGCTGCCATATTCGTGTTTTAAGCATGCACTTTTTTCGGCTGAAGACACTTTTTGACATGAAACAAGAATTCCGCCTGCCGAGGAATTTGACCATAAAATGATCATGGGCATCTGCTATAGTAAGCATCACAAAAAACACCTGAGAAGTGCATGTTTAAAAAACTAAAAAGGTCAAGGTTGAAGAAACTTGACAAACTTGTTTCCACAACCATATAAAGGTAAACAAGGGAAAGGTCATGTTAATGTCTGCATGAGAGTGTTCTAAATGCTTACATGTATCAAATGTCCAAATATTGAAGCAATTAATCCACCAAGTAATAGTAATGTTATACAATGATAAATAAACTTGTACATTTAACCTTTTGACGCAAAAAACGGCTAAATGTTTCCACAAAAATGTGAAGGTAAAAAAGGTCAAGGTCATGTTAAAGGTACATGCCCACTCAGTACACAACATTTCTTTACATGTATATCAGAGACATCATCGGAGACATGTTCTGGCAAAATAAACTTTCATTCACCATTACCCCACGTATTGATAGCCTGATACCACCGGTCCGCGAGTCACTATCAATAAAATAGGGTTGAGATCCAGGGCCATAGCCACATTGAGGCGAACCGAGGCAGTTGTCTCGGTACAAATTTTCCTGATTTTTTTTACGATGTTGGTCGTGCGACGCGCTCCCACTGGATACACGTTTCATAAAATTTGCCTCGGTAGATTTTCACCTCTGGCTACGGCCCCGAGATCGGAAAAAAATAAGCCAAAGCTGAATTTTTCAGAAATTGACCAAAATATCATTAGTAATAACATATCAAAACTCCCCATGAATCCCAATGGAGCTTAATCCAGTTATCAAGATGGCGTCCAAAATGACAAAAATCATAACGAGTGAGAAATGCAACAAAATCAGGAAAAAAAATCTGCCTAAAAGTGTTGAATATAACTAACGAATTGCCTCAGAAATGATGGAGTGAAAATACTCAATTACTAATTCCTTATCTGGAGCCCTGTTAGTACAAACTTTTTTATCATACGTTTAGTGAAACGAGACCCAGTCTTTATGACTTAACACAGAATTTGTTGGCCCTACACACTGCTGTATATATATATATATATTGGTGCACTCTAGCAGGAAATCGCTATCATCCCCGTTTACACAGGCTTCATACACGTCGGTATTTCTTCCTAGAAAATCAAGTTTCTACGAAGACCCGCACGGGACGGATTATTTTTTATTAATTCGTTCACACGATATAACAATTTGTTCCCTCGAATTAACAATTTGTTCCCTCAAATTAACAATTTGTTCTGCGGCTACGATATAAAACAATTCGTTCCTGTAGGAACAAATTGTTATATTTCATGGGAACGAATGGTTAAATTGAGGGAATGAATTGTTAATTCGTTAAATTGAGGGAACTAATTGTTATTTCACGGGAACAAATTGTTATTTTGTGGGAACGAATTAATAAAAAAAAGAATTCTACGTCACCTGCGGGGGCTCCGTAAGTTTCAACATGCTTATAGTTGAAGCAGCAGACCAATAAGAATTTTGTCTGTCGATGTGTATACAGTAGTGTGATTTTATTTTACCCAATTATAATTTTGAAATACCCAATTGCTTCAGAAATGATGGAGTGACAATACTTAATTACTAATTCCTTATCTGGAGCCCTGTTATGTTATGTGAAATGATATTCAAGATGGCCACCAAATTGCGAGAAATGTAAAATGACGTAAATTTGTATATAAAACACAACATTTACCCTAATTACAATATTTGAATTTGTTACATGGGTCATTTGGAGACATTTGAACAATGCAGCACATGTAATGAATACTGTATTATTATATTATGCAGAATGATATTCAAGATGGCCACCAACATTTGAGAAATGTCTTAAAATAACAACATGCAGCAAATCAGCACAGGGAAGTGAAGAAAAACAGCACTTTATTGTTATTTATCCTTGAAACACGTCTCAAATTGACAGATTTAGTCCATTACAACATTATCAAGCACACATATGTTTGTAACTGCATAACTAATTGGAATAACCTGCTAAATTATCAAACTATCAGAACCGCCAACACTTCAACAATGATCAACTTTGTTAATTTCAAAAGTGACCACTATGGTGTTTCAACTGGTGTCACATGAGAACCATTGAAAGCACCATTCTCAATACACCATAGTCTTATGGCACATAGATTTCCTCAAATTTTAATATATCATATGCCATTCTTTGACATGACAGTACATCTAAAATATATCAAAATTTTATAGGAATGAATGGCCTTTTTGTGGAATTTATCGGGGTATAAACTTGGAAAAGTCGCGGGAATACTGGATGAAGGCCGGAAGGCCTCGTCCAGTATTCCCGCGACTTTTCCAAGTTTATATCCCCGATAAATTCAACAAAAAGGCCATTCATTCCTTATAATTCCAGCATTTGAAATAAATTCATAAAAAAAATGTGTTTATTTTCAGTTTTCTTAAGAATTATTTTAACTGCGCCTGACGGTTACGGAAAGTAGTTCGGCATTGGATTTACTGGGATATAAATTTTGGACAGACTTGCTACGAACCAATCAAATGTTAGGGAATTATGTAAATATTTTTGTGCTGGAATTACACAGTGAACACTTTCTTTTTTGACTCGGTATATGAACTGGAACAGACCGATTTCAACAAAACACACCATTTTATTTGATCATATTCTAAGTAGTTCCGAGTACATAACTACATTTTGTTACACTGCATTACATAAGTCATGACGGAGTAGTCTTTCCTAATGTGCGTTTGAAGCGTTCGATCTTTGTTTACTTTATATTTTGTGGAGAGTGACCCAATAATTTTGCTAATACGCACTCTATTAGTTAAGTTTATGGTAATATTTTTCTCAACAATATAATGAAGTATTAACGCCTTGCAGGGTTTTTCTATATTTTAGTGCCCGAATTGTAAATGCTATTACGCACATTTTTACTGTGTATCATGTTTGTTTGTTTGTTGGGGTTTAACGGCCTATCAACAGCTAAGGTCATTTAAGGCCGGGTCAATGGGTTTAGTACTAAATCCCATATATTACCTGTACAAGTACATGTACATGTTCAAGTACATGTACAAATGGGGGGAAAGTCCCAAAATCAGAACTGAATATTTACAATAACAACTATATATTCAGCCCTGAAATCAGAATAATCCTGATCTGATGCCAGGTCCTCGCCACACCAGAATCAATTGGCCCCTCCCAAAAGCAGTAGGATCAGTAATAATCTTACTACTTTTATAATTCAACTCCCAGGTAACAAAAGAGCCAAAGATAAAAACGTACCTGAGGGCCAAACCAGGCAAATCGTGATTCCTATAAGGAGGAACCCATACCGTTAATTTATGCCGTCTCATTCGCCCGACCACCACCCAGTGTATCGATCATGTTGTAGCAATATAGTTCAACCCTTTGCCTATAAAGCGGAAATCGTGCAGCTATATTCTAAGGAGTGTTTTTGTCGACGTCGACTCAGATAACAAGGGGAGATAATATGGCAATGCATTTTCACTATTGTACCAGGAAGAACAATTTATTAACCATAACACCTTTTGGCACATATACGAGACACAGTGTCTAAGTTTAAATTGTCTTTACCATGACCCACATGTATATGTGGCCGTGACTGGAGAAATGGGACTTATGGGATTTGTGACCAGTGTATATCCTGATCAAATAGTACTCCTGTAGCCTGATAATTAGTCGAGAATATCACCTACCCAATCAAGTTGGGTCATGCTGGCTGCTATTTGTTTATTGGCATTTTATAGTTTTCAATAAACAGAACATATACAGCATCTAACTGTATAAACACTTGAATTGTTCAGAGCTCCAGATAAGCTGCTTATTTGCTTAAATACCCAATTAAAATTGCCAAAAAGCCAATTTAAATCAGAAGTAGCAAGTATCAAAAAGCAATACAAATTTATGGCACCTTTATCATGCTGCAGAAAACAAACAGACCACACATATAGCATATTTTCTTATTTTTTCAGGAAAACACATCTTGGGTATTTCATTAGAATTGTTTCCAAGAAGACAATTCTAATTAAATGCCAATACTTGTTTTCATTTCGAAGAAAACTATTCAATAATTACTGTATGTTGTGTAAACAGTAGTGTGATTTTATTTTATAAAAAATGTGAAATATCCAATTGCTTCAGAAATGATGGAGTGACAATACTCAATTACTAATTCCTTATCTGGAGCCCTGCCCTAGTTAACATTTACAAACATATACCAGCATTATATTGTTGATTTAAATACAATTTTTTACCAAAAAGTTTGTACTAATTCACGAATTTTGTCAATAAAAATGATTTTTTTTATTTCTATAAACAATAAAAGCTTAAAATATTTCACAACTATTTACATGCATATTGAAATAACCCACAAGTGATTTAATTTAAAAATATGTAAATTTGATTTATCACTTTGAAAATTCCACAGATGCCACTTTACAAAAAAATACCAAAACTTGGAGGCTGTTTTGACCAGGGGCCGTTTTGACCTGCCTCCCATCAGCAGACCCGGCCGCAATTATTGAATAGTTTGCTTTTAAATGAAAACATGTCTACCGTCTGTTCCACGTTTTGCTACAGACTAACTTTTAGCATTCAATTTAAAAAATATTTAAAAGTACTTTTTCATCAATAACAAAAAAGTCACCCTCCCCAAACAATTTTGTTTGATGAAATTCCATCAAATATTGATTTTATTGCGAAAAAACTATTTTCCTATGGGAATTTACGTGGAGTCAATTTCCAAAAATATTTGACTGAAAATTGGCGAATAAAATCATTATTTGATGGAATTTCATGAAACAAACAAAATATTTGGTGGAGGGCGACTTGTTTTTGTTGAAAAAGTACTTACTTTTAAATATTTTTTAGATTTAATGTGTTTAATGGCCAAATGTTCGTCGGCACCAAAACGTGGAACAGACAGTAGGTATTTCATTAGAATCGTCTCCTTGGTGACAATTCTTATGGAATACCAAGATATGTTTTCATGGAAAAATATTTTATATTTGTGGTCTGCTTATGGTTTTCTGTAGCATGATAACTTTTTCAATGCTTTTTGATACTCACTACTCATTTCAATTGGGTTTTTGGTAATTGTAATTGGATATTTAAGCAAATACGCACCTTATCTCAGGCGCGGATACAGGGGTGGGGGGGGGGGGGGGTCTCGACGAACAGAACAGTATACCATGAATGATGACGAAGCTTGTACAAACTTTTGACATTTCTAACAACGATGACCACGGAAAAAGTGGCGACTATTGTAATGTATAGTCGCGCCTTCTGCTAAAGTAGGCGCGACAAAAACGTTAAAACATGACAACACATCAGTTCACAGTATAGTTACCGCTCTCACTTCACTTGAAAATATCTGGTGTGTTCACCATCTCGCTGTTACTTACTGACTGATGCAAAATAAATTAGCCCGCGAAAGGAAAACTCGCAGCTCGTGCAAAAATGTGGGTGTGCGTGAGCGATTTTTAAATAGGCCAATCAAACTGTGCGTTGGAAATACTTATCGACCAATCAGAAATTGGTTTATATAACGATATTGTCTATCCTACGGTTATGCACCTATCAATGTGATCCCCGCCCGGGGGGGGGGGGGCGGCGGGCACCCACGGGGAATTAGACAGCAAAATATTCCCGATAGACGGGAATTAGACAAGACATAATTACCCGACATGCGGGAAATAGACACACAGTGGTGACCCAAGGGTCGGGAATTAGACAATTCAACATAACAAAGTTAGCAGTACGCAACCGTCAGAAAAACATGTCGCGAACAGAGTTTTAGTGCGTTCTTTTACCGCGATAGCCGAATGATCAGCGTCGGTATAAAATGCGCCGGTATATTTCTGACCAAAATTTCTGATGCGCTAAAAACTAGCGCAGGTAATCTAAGGGCGACAACAACAACAACATCGTGGTAATGGAAAGTTTTACGGTGGAAGAAGTTTGCGCCTGGTTCTTCTTCTTCTTCTTCTTGATGATAACGACACTCCCTCAAATTTGAAGATTATGTGCCGGCGCCTAATTAAAAGTGAATATAAATATACAGTGATGTAGGGGGAGGTAGTGGGTCGTAAAACTATATACACATGCAGTAGTTTACTGGTGGTAGATTGGAGTGAGGACAGCCACAGGGATAAGGGCTTTGAAAGCATCCACTGTGGCTGCTTCATGAACAGAGGATGGCAGGAGGTTCCATTGAGTAATAGTGTGGGGGTAGAAGGCAAATTTGTATGAGTCTTTGTTTGTAGAAATGTGTCTAAATGAGTGAATATTGAGTTGTCTAGTTCGGCGATCAACAGGGTTAAGTAAATTTATTGGGGGTTTGATAGCAACTACTTGGTGGACGATTTTGTAGAGCATAATTAATCGGCAGCGTGTTCTACGAATTTCAAGAGAGGGCCAGTTGAGATTTTGTAACATGTTGGATACTGAGCTGGTGTTATGGTAACGGTGGGAAACAAACCTGGCGTGGTTGAGGCAAAACTCCCTACTCGACCTGTTTCAAGTGTGTAGAGGTATATTATAAAGCACAACCTGGCCGCACAACCATACGGCCTGTCACTTGAAATGCGCACATTTTTTATGGTTACCATCGATGAAATAATATTGGGGAGTAATAATCGGACGAACCTAAATTCGGCACTTTTCATATTAATTTGAATTCTACTGAATTGGAAGTGATACGGTAGTTGGTACGTTGTAGAGTGGTGTATCAATGTTTGATGGTGGGGGGGGGGGGGGGGGGGGGGGGGGGGGGGTCGTCACCAGCCAAATTCCAACTTCCCAATCAGAGTTTAATATGCACCAGTCAACAGGGATGTGGCTAGGGGGGTTTTGCTGGGGGGGGGGGGGTGAATCCCCACCAAATTTCCAACTGGGGTAATGTACCATATGTAACTTATCAATCCCGCTTTCCACATATAGGAGTATAACAGGGCCGGATCCAGGATTTGAATAAAGTAGGAGTGTGGGGGTCCTCCCCCAGAAAATTTGAAAATCAGATGCCATCAGATGCATTTTCCTGGTATTTGAGAACAAAATACTCTTAACATTTACCCAAGTCAAAATACAACTTTTCTAATCTGAGTAAAAAAAATCATTGCTCCGTAAAATATACGTGGTAGAACCTAGACAATGTGTATTATACAGGGCCGGATCCAGGGGGGGGGGGGCGTATGCCCCCCACGCCCCCCCCCCCCCCCCACCCCCCTCCCCCCACCACCCCCCCCCCCCCCCCCCCCCCCCCCCCCCCCCCCCCCACCCCCCCCCCCCCCCCCCCCCCCCCCCCCCCCCCCCCCCCCCCCCCCTGGATCCGGCCCTGTATAATACACATTGTCTAGGTTCTACCACGTAGAGGGAAATCCCAGTTGGAAACATAGATTTTCTACTAAATTATATACTAGATTTAGAGTCTGAAATTTCCAACTGTTGAATTTTAGTTTGGGAAAATTTTGGGTTTTGATTGGAAATTTGGACTATCCGGGCCATCAGTTGGAAAATTCTGAGGGAAATCCTAGTTGGAAACATCAATTTTCTACTAAATTATATACTAGATTTAGAGTCTGAAATTTCCAACTATTGAATTATTACCACCGAATTTCCAACTATTGACAATTTAGCCGATAACTGGGGGGTGAGACACCCCCCCACACCCCCCCTATAGCCACATCCCTGCCAGTCAATGGGAATCCCCGCCCCTCCTGGCCCAGAGAATAGCCGGGCTTTTAATTTTGCTTCAGTTAAAGCCCCTCATATGTCCCCGTGCGGTTTCCGCACGATAACTTTAGTTCCTTTCCTCCAATCTTCATTAAACTTCACATGTGCACTTATCTCACTGACGACAAGACACCTATTGAATATGGGTTTTGTCCGTTCAAGGTCAAGGTCACTGTTGCTAAAAAATACTTTGATATTTGTGTAACATTTTGGTTTCCGCACAATAACTTTAGTTCTTTCCTCCGATCTTCATCAAACTTCGCATGTGCACTTATCTCAATGACAGCAAGACACCTATTGCATATGGGTCTTGTCCGTTCAAGGTCAAGGTCTCTGTTTCTAAAAATACTTTGATATTCGTGTAACATTTTGTTTGAGTAATGAAGAAAATATTTTAGAATTTTCCGTCAACAAAATTTTGTCTCCTCAGAATCTAAAGGGTTAATACTAGTTGGCGTTAAGCCCCAATTAATCATTACTGTTCACATTTGTTCTCTGATATAATGTTGAATACTTGTTCTGTTACAGTGTTACAGTGTTGAATAGTTTTATTAAACCAAGTAATATTTTGCTTGTTTTCACCTTGTATTTTTTGTAAACTATCATGTATCATGGATGCTGCCTGAATCTGGCATCATCAGCCGAATGATCAGCTGCGCAACTACTTCTGATTCCTACAATATGTCAGTACCTCCCGATTATCATAAATGTCAACAAAAAGGTGAACGTCAGAATATATTTAAATGTTCATTGTTGTGATTCAGAGCACCTGCTACCAGGTCGGGATAATGTCAATCATGAAAGGTAAATTAGTGATGTCACCCTCGCATTAGCAGGCTCAGTTCTGCTCTGGTTCTACCCTGTTACGGTACCCATCAGTACTACACCTTTATGTGATTCTGACGAAGCCTGGAAAATATAGGGAGTCGTAAATGACCTTTTTGTGTGTGTAAATGTGTAGAACAACTCTATTTGCATGTCATAGCCTTGATGGGTATGTACATGTACAACACTATATTGAGTTTGTTGTATATTTATTCTGCAGATGTGTAGAAATGAACATGACAAATATATCTATTAGTTTAAAAAACTGGCATTCCAACAATTGTGACTACAAAATAAGTCAAAAGATTCCTAATAATCATGAAAAAGTATGCCCCACCCTGGGGATATTAGACGACTCTGGTAGCTACCACTCTGGGGAATTAGACACACAATTCTTTCCCTACAGTAGGGAATTAGACAGTCAGTTTTGCAAATTGTCTAATTCCCCGGGAGGTGCCCGCCGCCCCCCCCCCCCCCCCGGGCGGGGAAGACATTGATAGGTGCATTATGTAGAAACTTCAAATAACAAGAGTATGATTATAATGCGGCTAAACTATAAAAGAGCCGAAATCTCATCCGGCCACAGTATATTATTAGATTTTGTAAATCGTTCACTTACTTTTCCAAAATTTATTATAAATCTTCTAAATCTATTTGTGGCTGTGACTGGAGAAATGGCGCTTATGGGATTTGTGACCAGTGTATATCCAGATCAGGCTGTGGGTCAGCACAGCCTGATCTGGATCTGCACCGGTCTTCATTCGATAAATGAAACACCCGACATGCTTCTAACAAGCAATTTTAGTTTAAACATATTTTATTGCTCTAAATTTACAATGTAACTTTACAGTTAATAAATACAGGTTAATTTAGAAGAGCAAACGGGTTGGGCTACAAGTTTTAGCAACATTAGTTACAGCCCGTCCCAATTGCTTATTGCATATAATTATATAAAGTGGTATAATATCCCAGCTAACAATTTTCCGTTGTAGGAATGTTGTTACAACGTTTTTTGAAAGTTGCAGTTACGTTGCCATGAAGCCGTTGGTACAAAGTTTTCCTGTCGTAGATTTCACGTAGCGATTTTACGTTTTATGACGACATTCACAAGACGTGTTCACAATGACGTTGGTACAACGTACTCCAGGAAAGTTTTCCTGTCGTAGATTTCACGTACTGATTTTACGTTTTATGACGACATTCACAAGACGTTTTCACAATGACGTTGGTACAACGTATCTCAGGAAATAGTTTTCCTGTCGTAGATTTCACGTACTGATTTTACGTTTTATGACGACATTCACAAGACGTTTTCACAATGACGTTGGTACAACGTACTCCAGGAAAGTTTTCCTGTCGTAGATTTCACGTAGTGATATTACGTTTTATGAAGACATTCACAAGACGTTTTCATAATGACGTTGGCACAACGTGCTTTATGAACGTTTCCCTGTCGTATATTTCACGTAGTGATTTTACGTTTTATTACGACATTCACACGACGTTGTCATAATGACGTTGGTACAACGTAATTCAGGAAAGTTTTCCTGTCGTAGATGTCACGTAGTGATTTTACGTTTTATGACGACATTCACAATACGTATTCATAATGACGTTGATACAACGTACTTCAGGAAAGTTTTCCAGTCGTATATTTCACGTAGTCATTTACGTTTTATTACGACATTCACACGACGTTGTCATAATGACGTTGGTACAACGTACTTCAGGAAAGTTTTCCTGTCGTAGATTTCACGTAGTCATATTACGTTTTATGACGACATTCACAGGACGTTTTAATAATGACGTTGTAACAACGTACTTCAGGAAAGTTTTCCTGTCGTAGATTTCACGTAGTCATTTTACGTTTTATGTCGACATTCACAAGACGTTTTCATAATGACGTTGGTACAACGTACTTCAGGAATGTTTTCCTGTCGTATATTTCACGTAGTCATTTTACGTTTTATGACGACATTCACGGGGCACAACGTATTTCAGGAAAGTTTTCCTGTCGTAGATTTCACGTAGTGATTTTAAGTTTTATGACGACATTCACAAGACGTTTTCATATTGACGTTGGTACAACGTACTTCAGGAAAGTTTTCCTGTCGTATATTTCACGTAGTGATTTTACGTTTTATGACGTCATTCACAAGACGTTTTCATAATGACGTTGGTACAACGTACTTCAGGAAAGTTTTCCTGTCGTAGATTTCACGTAGTCATTTTACGTTTTATGACGACATTCACAATACGTTTTCATAATGATGTTGGTACAACGTACTTCAGGAAAGTTTTCCTGTCGTATATTTCACGTAGTAATTTTACGTTTTATGACGACATTCACAGGTCGTTTTCATAATGACGTTGGCACAACGTACTTCAGGAAAGTTTTCCTGTCGTAGATTTCACGTAGTCATTTTACGTTTTATTACGACATTCACAAGACGTTTTCATAATGATGTTGTAACAACATACTTCAGGAAAGTCTTTCTGTCGAAGATTCCACGTAGTGATTTTACGTTTTATGACGACATTCACAATACGTTTTCATACAACGTACTTCAGGAAAGTTTTCCTGTCGTATATTGCATGTAGTCATTTTACGTTTTATGACGACATTCACAAGACGTTTTCATAATGACGCTGGTACAACGTACTTCAGGAAAGTTTTCCTGTCGTAGATTTCACGTAGTGATTTTACGTTTTATTACGAAATTCACAAGACGTTGTCACAATGACGTTGGTACAACGTACTTCATGAAAGTTTTCCTGTCGTAGATTTCACGTTGTGAATTTACGTTTTATGACGACATTCACAAGACGTTTTCATAATGACGTTGTAACAACGCACTTCAGGAAAGTTTCCTGTCGTAGATTTCACGTAGTGATTTTACGTTTTATGACGACATTCACAAGACGTTTTCATAATTACGTTGATACAACGTACTCCAGGAAAGTATTCCTGTCGTAGATTTCACGTAGTGATTTTACGTTTTATGACGACATTCACAAGACGTTTTCATCATGACGTTGTAACAACGTACTGCAGGAACGTTTACCTGTCGTATATTTCACGTAGTAATTATACGTTTTATGACGAAATTCACATTACATTTTCATAATGATATTGGTACAACGTACTTCAGGAAAGTTTTCCTGTCGTAGAGTTCACGTAGTTATTTTACGTTTTAAGACAACATACCCAAACATTGGCATACCGACGTTGGAACAACGTACTTAGGAAATAGTTCCTGTCGTTGATTTCACGTAGTGATTGTACGTGTTAATACAACATTCACAAGACGTTGGCATACTGATGTTGGTACAACATAAATTGGTAAAGTTTTCCTCACGTAGATTTCCCTTAGGGATTTTACGTTTTATGACAACATTCAGAAAACGTTGGCATAATGACATTGATACAACGTAGGGAATTTACGTTGTGCAACAACATTCCTGAAGCGTTGGCATAATAACGTTGGTACAACATATTTTAAGAAAGTTTTCCTGTCGTAGATTTCACGTAGTGATTTTACGTTGTATCATTGTCATAATTTTAACGTTGGTGCAACGTTATCCAGAAACGTGTTCTGGGCGTTGATTTGACCTAGTGATGTTACATTGCATGATAACATTCATTGACATAACATTTCACGTAGTGATTTTTATGTCACATATGTTCAACGTTTCCTTGAAGTACAGATCACAACGTAAAATCACAAACTGCATGTCAAGAACATCAATACGAGAACGTTTCTGGAATGTAAAAACATTAACTTAGCCACATTTTGTGATTTGTTTTATTTAAATCGGCATGACACAACTATGGAAGCGTCCTGGTGCCAATGAAGTATTTTTATCTCCTAATTGGATAGCAACTCCTAATTAGGACTTAGTATCTCCTAATTAGGAGTAAGATATCCTAATTATGACTTACGATCTCCTAATTAGGAATTACTATATGTGTCAATGCTAAAACAATATCCTTAGTGTCTCCTAATTAGGAGACACTAAGTCCTAATTAGGAGATACTAACTCCCAATTATGACTTAGTATCCAGTGCCGTAGCCAGAGGTTCGAAATAGCCGAGGCCAACATAAGCGGCGGAAGACGATAATTATTGGGGGTGGAAGTGTGGAGGGCCCGAAGGGCCCGAGTTTGCTAGGCGGGTCCGGGGGCATGCCCACCCTGAAAATTTTGAAATCAAAGTGGTCTGAAACGCCATTTCCTGCATTCTCAGCAAAGTCTGAGCACATACTATGACTCCCATTTTTCCTATATTGGAATAAAAAAAAAATAAATAAATAAATAAAAAAAAATCGTGAAAAAATGGACGAGGCCATGGCCTCGTCTGGCCTCAACGTGGCTACGGCACTGGTATCTCATAATCAGGAGTTACTATCTACAAATTAGGAGTTAGTATCTTAATTAGGAGATAGTATCTCCTAATTAGGAGTTACATATGTTTTAGCATTGGCATCAGGATGCTTCCATACACAACAGCAGCATTTGGAGTAAAACGGTATTGCTTTAATAAGCATATATAATATAACATTACTATCTCGGTTGAACAGAAATACAGTTACAACAAAATATTGATGGTGACAATCTTGTCAACAGCTATTGTCAGTTTAGGTCGGGTTAACGGGGTCGAATCCCATGAAGTGATGGAACTTTAGGCAGAGCTGGCAGAGCTGGCAGAAGTTGTCTACGTAGTGCCGTAGTCTTGTCCTTCTTTGGTTCTTGGTCAATCTCGCACATTTCATCGTCTCCTGTAAAATACAGACATGTACAGTCAAATGAAACACCATCTATATTTTGGTCTACCAATACCAGCCAATATGTTACGGCTAATACATAACAAAAAATAAGAGTGCAGTAGGTCATAATATACGCTCGTCGAGGCATAGCCAGTAAACGAGGGGAGATAACACGCTGGAAAAAAAAAAGAAACACAATAGGGTTCTTTTTCTTGCCATAATGAACAAGTAGAACTTGTGATCACGAGGAAAAAGATACAGAACGCGAAAATTAAAAATAGCCATTAAACGCGGAAATAGCTCATTATTTTGTTTTGGAAAATCGATCAATTCCCTCCCTCTTGCATATGTATACCGAAGCATAACTTGCGTTATTGCATGGAAAATGACATAGAAGGCGAACGTAAAAATATAGCCACCAAGGGGACATAAATAATTCGATAGTTTTGAAATGTTATTCTTCGTATTTCCGTGATAAACATGTATGCTGAATTTGGTGGTTCAGATGTGTCAAGTGGAACTTGAGTTATTGCGTGGAAAAGGTTACACAATGCGAAAATTAAAAAACTGTCCACCAAGGGGAGATAAGTCATCAGCAACTTTTGAAAATCAATAGGGGTCTTAGTCTTGCCGTGATAAACATGCATGCCTAAGTTGGTCACGGTCCGTCAAGTAGCACTCTAGTTATTTCGTGGACAAGCTGTGTCCATGGCCCGCCGGCCCGCCCATATAATACACGGTGAATAGTGAATACAAATACGTCTGTAATAGTACTATGGTGGCTCGTTAGGGACATTTCGTCTCTTCGTGGCGACGGAACGAAGGTTAGCGAAGAGAAGAAATGAGGTTTAATAATTAAACTTCGTCTTTTCGGCACGCTAATTATCGTCTCTTCGCCCCGAAGGGACGAAAATGATCACCCTGTAAGGTCGATTAAATTTGCGCCTCGTAAATTTGCGCCTCTCAAATTAACACCCCTTAATCTTCGTTTCTTCTTCGTCGCCACGCTGTTTAACGCCTGCAGGACGCGAATTATCGTTCCTTCGCCACGAAGGAACTAGTCAAGAGACGAAGTTTAGTGTCCTTAATCTTCGTTTCCTCGTTTCTTCGCCACGGGCAAACGATAATTGTCGTCCCAAACGATAATTATCGTCTCTTCGTCCCTTGACCCCCGAAAGGAGAAGAGACGAATATTAGCGCGTCCCGGTCGCACATGTGCCGATCCGTACTAACAAGCAGACTGCCATTTTATAATTAATTAATAATATATCCGTGTTGTTTCTCTGTTTTTTTTATGTATGCCGTTTTAAATATGTACTGTATATGTAAGATTATACGAATTGAAATTTGGCTATCAAAGTGCATGTGGATTAAATTAATTCTATTAGTTTCTACTTTCGGTTAAGGCATGTTTACAGGAACTAAATCTGAAAATCTAATGTAGCAATTAATATAATTAATTTAATGCACAAGTAATTATTTTGATATCCAATCTGATTCTATTATTCTTACTTATACAGTACATATATTAAACGGTAGACATAAAAAAAGAGAGACAAAACATTGATATATTATTAATTATTCATGCAATGGCAGTCTTAATTGTTAGTACGCATCTGCGCATGTGTGACCGGAACGCGCTAATCTTCGTCTCTTCTATCCTTCCGGAGAGAACGGACGAAGACACGATAATTATCGTTTCTTCGTGCGAAAAGATGAGGAGTAAGTGGCGATAATTATGATTTCTTCGTGGTTTCGTTCCTTCGCCACGAAGGAAAGAAACCGCGAAGAAACGATAAATAGCGTCATGTAGGCGTAAAACAGCGTGGCGACGAAACGAAGAAACGAAGGTTAAGGCGCTTAGATTTGCGAGGCGTAAATTTGCAAATTATCGATCTGACAGAGCGATAATTATCGTCCCTTCAGGGCGAAAAGACGATAAATAGCGTGGCGAAAAGACGAAGTTTATTTATTAAACTTCGTTTCTTTGTTTCTTCGCCACGCTAATCTATGTTCCGGCGTAACAAAGAAACGAAGAGACGAATGTCCCTAACGAGCCACCATATAGTACAGTGGAACCCCTCTAAACAGAACACCCTCCAAATATGTCTTATTTAGATGCTTTTCAATGTAATGTATGTCATTGCCCTGTCTGTTCATAACAGAAAATGACAAGACGTGACCATCGAGTGTTTAATTACAATGGTATCTCTCTAAACCGGAAACCCTGAGGACCTCCCAAGGTGTCCGGTTTAGAGAGGTTACAATGTATTGCCATTTTGCTATCACGGTTGTACTAATGACAATGCCACTATTGATAGGTGCATAACACATACCTTCACTGGCCGAATCTTCCATTATGAGTCTATATAGCAGGTGTCCTATATGAATTTCCATCAGACTCCAAATCTGCCCTCCCAAGTCAAACTGCAGTATCTGTTAAGCTGCAGTATCTGCACTATGATGCTATGCTATGCTATGCTATGCTGACCCTGTGCAATCATCCCCAGGTCATAGTGCAGATACTGCAGTTTAACAGATACTGCAGTTTGACTTGGGATGATTGCACAGGGTCAGCATAGCATGATAGTGCAGATACTGCAGTTTAACAGATACTGCAGTTTGACTTGGGAGGGCAGAAATGTGATGCGTCTCCCGCCATCCTTGCCTTCTGCGTTACATTAATCCAGTTATCTAAAATGAAAATTAGTTGTAAGTTATAGTTGTACAAAGTCATGAACCTACCACATAAGAGTTTAATGTAAAACAAAATTTTATAATTACTTCTCTTTTTTTCGAATGTATTAGAATGTCACTGATATATTTAATGTAATAAATAGTATTGCAGTGGAGCCTCTCTAAACTGGACACCCAGGCATAATTGACTTCAATGTAATGTATGTACACTTTATCTACATATATAATGATAATGTTTCAAGATTGAAAATTAACTAATAAACTTATCTGTAAATAAATGGTATGGTCGGTTGCCATTAGTTACAAGCCTAGCTCTGATATGTGACTATGACTAGATAGACTCGGCTTATTAAATGCTGCCCAGTCTAGCACCTGATCAAATCGAATAGCAGTATTATGTCAATCGAGTCACAACCCATGTGCCACTACTGCCTGTGTATAATGTGTCATTGGGTGATTACGGGGATATATAGCATCGGTACATTCCAACAACTTTTTACTAAATTACAGTAAAGTGCGTTTTTGGCGGACGATTGAATAACTACTTGAAATTTATATTTTCTTTTGTTCATAATAACATATTAAAACAACATATTGGACGTAAAAAGTCGATGCTAACTAACTTTATTGGCGAACAATGTATTTCCTTTCCCATGTTCGGCAACAATTTTCTATTTTAAAGTTACCTGCCCACTCAGTAGGCACAACATGTTCTGTATAGTAATTAAATAAGTGTATAATTGTGTAACCCACTGTAAGTGCCCGCTATACAGATATTATCAGTTACTTATTTTACTGATAATGACGCACGGTTGTTTCAGGCTGTTTTCATATGCAAATGAGGCATGATATTTTTTAATTATTTATACTAATTAAATGCGTCACCTGAAAAAATAATATTTTCGACAGATTATAAAGTATGATCATTGCACATCAAAAAATAAATACAGATAATAAATAGTAATATCCGTCAACATTTTAAATAAACACGGTTATCGCCCTTGATATCAGTGTGGAAATTTACGTCTGCTATAAAATGTATAATAATGCCAATCAATACGTGGGGTAATGGTGAATGAATGTTTATTTTGCCAGAAAATGTCTCTGATATAAAGAACATTTTGTGCCTACTGAGTGGGCATGTACCTTTAAATTACGCACGAAACTAATAACGAATGCAGTTTCGTCACGTGACGAGTACATGTGCCCATGCGTGCGCATACACACACATATATGTATATATGTATATACAAAAGCAAATATGTGTTTACTTCTGTTACGCAAATTAGCCACGTGCCAGATCGCGCAAGATTGGTACACAGCAAGTGCGCGAATTAAAAACAGATTCGGATTCTCCACAGGGTGAAAATATACTTAAAAAAACAACACCATTTTTTTCATGAATACACATCCGTCGGACATGGTCTATTGTGCAGAAAAGTTATTTAAATTATTTATATATTCATTAATTGTAAAAATAAACAGAGCGAATAAATATTTGTTTACGTTAACATTTTAAGCAATCACAGTTCAATTGACCTGATATCAAAATGGCAATATTTTAGAGTCGTTTTCTGACAAAATAATGTCTTAAAGGAAATCGGCAAAAAATAATGTTTTTAAAGGTTGCACGAGGAGACCTGATATTATCATTTCAGAAATGTTGTTCACACTGCCTCTAAATAAGCCGCATAAAACGGAATAATTTGCATTTTCGATCGCTCTGGCCGTACCCATAAAGACGGATATACTTTGTTTTGCATAATTAACATGGAACATGTTGTAGAAAAGTACATACCTTTGCACAATCTGTCGGCTTTCTCAATTTTTTTCTTCTTATATTTAAGGGTGGGAAATGGGTCGAAGACCTTCCATACCCGGGCATGTGCCCGTAAATAATCAGGCCAATGGCCGTTGGCCCATTTGTTTCCGAATTTACTAATATATGCGATACAGTCGAAATATGTGCATTAAATGAAGGAGACGATGAGGCGGTGAGTTTAACCTAGTTATTTCATTCTCCTATTGCACAATGACGATATGTCAGACCGTGAAGAGAGCCGAGTGTGCGTGCACATGATATATGGAGACTCGGCCGTTACATTGTTATATTACCTGCTAATGCTATTAGAGGGTTGGACGAGGCAAGGCAGACCAAGCAGAGAAGGATCCACGTGATATGGGCAAATCCAACGCCCACAGAGAGGAGCAGGCCGAGCCGGAGCCGAGCCACCGACCCACCCACAGCAGACCGGGACACCGCAGCCAGTGACAACAGGAGGCTCCGCACCGCAACCGCCACCCGCAGCGACGAGGAGCCAAGCAAGCCATGCCCAAGCCACCCACAAGGCCGCCACTGGCAACCCCCGGGCAGCTCATTCCGCCACAGATCCCAAGGCGCATATAGCATGACACTGCCCAGTATGCAACACAGAGTAAACGACCCGATGTCGGGTCCACAGAGGCCTAGGCCACCTCCCACTGAGTGGGTAGTAGACACGAGCGAGGCCTTGTCCCCGAGGAGGGGGGACTAATTTTTTTTGTTGGTTCTGTTCTTCTCTTTGTTGGTGTCATAGGCGTCTGGCTACACTGCGAGGACCGCATCTGGTTTGTGTTTGAGTGAGCTGTATGCATGAAAATCACAGATGCCCTTATCTGGATTGTGTATGTATATGTTGTGGGTGCGTGCCTATCTAAGTGTGTCTGTCAGGGTTATGTCCAATGTCATATTGACTTGGCTCATCTACTGCCCTAAGGGCGAAATAGCTGGTCCCCATAGGGCCAGCTTCTGTTGGTTGACTATATGGACAATATGATGAGACCACTATGCCCGGCTCGACCACTAACTGCACAGAAACAGTTCGGCGCTTTAAGGTATATTGATGCAGGCAGAAATCCTCCGTTCTTCAGCTTCTGTCTTCTAGCGTCGTGTCTGTATGGAGTGGATCCACCGGTTATTTGTGACACCCGGGTTCACCAAGCACTCCAGGCTTTCAATCAGCGGGAGCAGCTTCTGTCTTCTATGACTTCATATGTTGACTTGGTCGCCTTAGTGGTTTTACCGGACACAATGGGTGTGTGAGTTTATATTTGTTTATGTTATGCATATTCTTTTCTACACTACACGCTGCTGTGCGGAGTATTGTGCACATGTATAATGCCTATGCGTGTAGGGGACCGTCCGTGTTGGGCGGAAGTAAGCTATTATTGCGTGCTTGGATGTAGTAAAAAATACAAAAAAAACTGTCACCCTGCCATTCGGGACGAGACACACGTAAGGGAGCTGTGAGCCGCCCCCGTGTCTCGCGCGGTCTATCATAAGATGGACTGAGTGGACTTATGGGTGACATGAGTGTATTACGTCCGCAGATTTTGAACTCCCTGGACGCTTGCCTGGGATGGACCAGACCAGTTGTGACCTAGTGAGAGTCGGTGATATTTGTCTACTTACTAGACAAGTATCGGTGTACCTGGATGCGGTCCTCTCGGTGTCGCTTCGTTGGTGACGCATTGGTGCTACAACAAATCTTGGGAGAAGAACATGTATGGTTATTCAGCATCAATTGTATGGTCCCTATCTGTTTCGTGTATTGGAAATGGGACTCCTGGTTATGCTATGCATTTTTGCATATGTACATATCATGGACATGTATACATATGTGTATTATGATTACTCCTCGGCGACAGTGTGGACCTAGACGTATGTGTTCCTATATGTTTTTTATTGATGTATTATCGGGCCAATTTTAAAATTACATTACAGTCAAAATACAAGTTTAGATTAGAGCGGCACTTGTTTCAGACTTGGGATTATATCTATAATGCATGTTGGCCGGTTTTGGGGAAAGCAGCCTGCTGGAGACAGCCAGAGTGTTCTGGAGTTGTTGGCTATTTTAGTGACATCAGCCGTCAGTTATTGGCATTGACACACTTAGCTACCCCGATTCAGTTATGCTACCCACCCTTCGACCAGACCGCTATGCAGTTATTTGGATTGTGACGTATTCGGGTAGAGGCTGGGTTCAACCAAAGTCATTGCTCACTCGAGTACAGTGCTATTTTCGAATAATGTGTGTGCCTTGGGTAATTGCATTTTTTTTGTACACTATTACTGTTTCTAACGGCTGATATCGCAGGGGTTCGGGACGACTTTACGGTTCCCGACAACGATATTCCCACGACACCAGCCGTCCCGGAGCTTCGCAGAGACCGACAGAAGCCGTGGCATTTTATGCACGGATCGATGTCAATCTGCGAGTCCAGTATATTTTGTTATCAGACGGTGCGCGCTCTACATATGTACATGGATATATATACAAGTACGTCTATGCATATATGTAAAATCCCACCACTCACCCTATTGTTGCAGTTTAATTAAAATACCAGAAGTAGTCTGGCTTGAGTGGTTAGAAGGCAGGCCAACAATAATGCGTGCAAGAAGAGTCCGTCCGTCACCGACTAAACAGGCTTCGTCGGTGAAGCAAGTTCCACCGGTACCAGACCAATTGTTGACCCTTCCTCTTTCCACTCATTACCCTTACCACTACTACTAACTATAATCTACTAAGTCTTGTCTAACAAAGTACATAATAGCATATCGGGATTGTGGTGGGTAGAATTCCGTACACTCGTTGGGTGGGATTACTTGTATGTTAATTTTGTATTCATGTGTTAGCCCACACGAGCCTGTACATATCGTCTCGTTAAGTTCCCAGTACTAATCCTCGATAAGGCTGTCCATACGCAAGAGACTTTCCCGGGCCAGTTCCGATCGAGTACATACCCACAGGGGCGGATACAGAAATAATTGCAGGGGGGGGGGGGGGGGGTACTGTAAATACAATTCGGCATAGCCGACTTCCGCGAGCGCGAAATCGTAAAGTCGTGTGGGGGTGTGGGGTCCTCCCCCAGGAAATTTTTAAATGCCAGATCGCCGCAGATGCGATTTCCTGACACCTAGGCCACGAAAAAAGTCATCCAACTATTCCAGTATTGTATTTTTTTTTACCGGGGGGTGGGGGGGGGGGGTGGGGTCCGGACCCCCTGGACCCCCTGGACCCCCTGGACCCCTGGACCCTGGACCCCTGTATCCGCGCCTGACCCATTGGGTGGGATTACTTGTATGTTAATTCTATATATGGTTATGCTAGAATGGCCTTCGCAGCCGCAAGCGGACGGGATTCCCAGGTGGCGGTCCGCCATACGCTGACACCGCCCCCCCCCCCCCCCCCCCCCGCGCGCCTCCCCATACGGTCCGTTCGGGAGTTAATACAGTGTCCACCCAGGGGGCGGCAGCTCGCAGGATATCGTTAAAATGATCTAGGGTTTGCTCTTTGTTTGACGCCAGCCGTCCGCATCAAAGGCATTGGCGTTCGGAGCTACCCGATTCAGTTGTGCTAACCACTCGTCCCACCGGGCACCATATTAATTGTTTGAGTTTGATGGGTCTGTATGATTAATGATTGTAATAGTTGGTTGTTTGAGTTGATTGCCTCGTGATCAATGATAACCGCCAGGTACTACCATTATGGAAGAAATGGTATAGGTGCGGTTATATTATACTTATTTGATTGCATCGCATATCGTGACATTATGTTACTTTCCTTGTTGCAAGTCAACTCGCTATTGTTATGAGACCAGTGGCACCAGTGGTACCAGTGAGCAGACTGTAGGTGAGAATTGTTGTAGCATTGGATGCAGGCAGCACCCAGCTGTCACCATTGATCAAATATTAATACTAGTATTATTAGGTGCGAGCATCCAGCAGGCAGACGAGCAGCATAGTATGCAACAGTCCTCTCGTTGCCGGAGAAACATGTATCCCCGACACAAGTGATGTTTCTCATCATTCGACTATTCACTCTAGAATGAGTAACGCCTCCCGGCTGAGTGTACGGACTTCTATTGACATGTTTAAAGATTATATTAGATTGGTAAATCCTGAAAATATTTACAGCGGTTTTCAGATATGGGATGGAGACAATGGGGCCCAGTGTCACGGACGTAACTTAGCTCGGCCACTCCATCGGGTTTTTAATGTGTTTCTATCCACGATACCGGCGTATAACTGTTTGCATGAGTTGTATTTTAAAGTAAAATCATTATATCATTTATTTTTGACAGCTTTTAATTTTAGTGGAGCAACGGTGTCATGTTTATATTTTATTCCAGTACCCTGTCGCCTTAATGTATTTTAGTACAGCTAAGTGTATTTCATTTTTGCATTATTTAGGGAGGGAATATTAAATTATATGGAGATGATATAACATTATTTTTTAAGCAGACAGCGGCTAAATCTTCTCTTGCTAATCCATGCGCTGGGCAGAAGAAGAAATAGTGGTCCAGTTCTTCTATTTCATCTTCATCGCACTGACTACAATTCAAATCTACATCAATATCGCTGCCCTGTGGATGAAGATTTGCCTTTATACCGTTTCTACCTAGTCTGAGTCGTGTTATTATTTTATCTGACATTCTATCCTTGCTGTATTTTTTACATTTATTTTGTATGGTAGGCACCATGACTTGAAATGTGTGCCCGCCATAGTAATGCTTATGAATGTTATCCCATCGTTTTGCCATTTTGATTTTATTTTTTGTTTAATGATTGAATATAATTCTCTGTGTGTAGGCAGATTATTATCTTGTGTTCCTATCAAATGAGCTGTGTTTGCCGTTCGGTCGGCTTCTTCGTTTCCAAGTTTTCCAACATGTGAGGGTACCCAGTCTATATTAATATTTTTCCCTTTTTCCATATGTTTACTTATAAGAATTTTAATGGTATGGACCTTGTCAGGTCTCGTTTTAGACGTACCTGTGTTGATTGCTTGGATGGAGCTTAGTGTGTCTGTTATGATTACAGTGTTATTGTAGTCTTTTAATTTTAGGTTGAATATGAGGGCTTTTTAAATTGTAATAAGTTCCGAAGTAAATACAGTTAGATTTGGGGCCAGTTTGTATTGTTTTACGTGACCTAGTTCCGGGACCACAAACGCAGCTGAGGTGATACCGAGTTCTGGGTTTTTGCTACCGTCCGTATAGATGTGTAGGCTGTCTTTCCAATTATGTTCTAAATGTTCAATTGCGTGTTTGAGGCTAAGTGTTGGATTCTTAGTTTTATCTTTTATAATTTCAGTGAGATCAGATCGAGCTGTGATTTCAAATAGATAATACGGGATATGCGTTTTGAATGGCTGCATCTCGCATCCACCCAAATCATATTCTTCTGTTAAGGTTAGTGCATTCATTGCATAACAAGTTTTTATATTGGCTTTTTTGTTGGTATGATTATTGACTGTATTGGTTGCGTCTCGTTTCAGTTTAATCATATTGTATTTGTATGCTGGTTTGAGTTGTATTAGTTCGTTGATTGGTAGGTGAGCGCCATGGGGTTGGGTTCGGACCCAGTATTTGAGTAATGTTTGTTCCCTTCTTAAATCTAATGGTAACACTGCTGTTTCTTGCGGCTCTTGTTGTTTTGTAGGCACCCGTGGCAAGCCTTAGCGCTGCTCTTTGAATTAATTCTAACTTATCCAGGTGAACAGCCGCAGCATCTTTGTATAGCATGCATCCATAGTCCATCTTCGACAGGATTAATGTTTTATATAGTTGTAGGAGGGAGGATTTGTCTGCACCATAAGATGTACCTGAGATTAGTTTCATTAGATTTAGATCCCTCCTACAACGTTGAATTAGATCTGATATGTGAGGTCCCCAGGTAAGTCTATCGTCCAAGTACATACCTAGGAACTTTGCGCATTTTTTTGTATGGTATTGCCTGATTGTTAACAACTAGCTCTTTAATTTTGTATTGTTTATCTCCTTTATATGCATACCGTTGCTCCGTGGTTTTATAGAATAAGTGTCCTCCTCTATGAAAGATGACTGCCTCAGTTTTTAGTGGGGATATTTTAAACCCCCATTTATTTTGCCATGATGTGATTTTATCTAATGTTGTCTGTACAGCCCCCAAGGCTATATTGAGATCTGCATGTACATGCCAGATCGATCTATCGTCTGCAAATTGCGATAGATCATTTTTGATAGTTGTAATTGATTTGTTCTCATTCAGTTCGTTATACAATGTATCTATCATGATGTTAAACAGCGTTGGACTAACTACGCTGCCCTGGGGGCTACCGTTATCTACATTTTGAAATTCGGAGTGTTCTGATCCTATTCTCACTCTAATTTTTCTGCCCGTCAGAAAGTTGTCATGCCACAACAACATTCTGTTATTTATGCCGTTCCCGAGGAGTTGTTCTATTGCACCTTTCGTCCACATTAGGTCAAAGGCTTTTTCTATATCTAGGAATACTGCAACGACCATTTTCTTTTCCATCATGGCTGTTTTAATAATTGTGTCTAGTCGTGCGAGTTGATCTAATGTAGATCTGTTATTTCGGAATCCTGATTGGGTCGGGCTCAGTTTCTGATTTGTTTCCAAGTGATGTTTTAATCTGTTAGTTACCATCGTTTCCATTATTTTACATATTGCTGGTGTTAGAGAAATGGGTCTGTATGAGGGCGGAAGTGTTGGGTCCTTCTTTGGTTTCAATATAGGGATGATGGTAGCTTCTTTCCAGGTATCAGGTAGTGTACCATTTACCCAGGACTTATTTATCACCAGAAGCAGTTGTTCCATAGATTCTTTGGGGAGATGCTTTAGTATTGCGTAGTGTATCTTGTCTGCTCCTGGTGCAGAGTTTTTCTTATTTTTAAGGGCATATTTTAGTTCTGACATAATGAAGCACCGATTGAGGCAGTCAACCTCATTAGATTCTGGCCATAGCGTGTTAGTATCTATTTTTGTTTGAATTTAAGTGATTCTCTTAACCTTAACTGTTTTGAATTCGGGATTACGGTTATTGTCACTTGACATAGTTGTATAATGGTCTGTGAGCACCTCTGCTTTTTGTTTGTTGTCGTACACATTGCTATTGTTATGTAATAGTGGAGGCATTGGCTTTATAGCTTTTCCTCTGATTCTATTAAATTGGTCCCATAATTCTTTACTCGTTTTGTAGTTATTTATTTCAGATATAAATTTCTCCCAACCACAATTTTTTGCGTCGTTAATTACTTCAGTCGCGAGGGACTTAGCTTTCAAATATTCCTCTCTCCTAGTTTGTTTAAGTGTTGTATGATATTTGTATGCTTGTTTCCATCTACGCAGACAGTTCTCCCTGTTTTTAATGGCATCTGTGCAAGCTGGTGTCCACCAGGGATTGGTTGGGCGATCATGAGCTTTATCACTTGTCTGTGGTATACTCTCCTTACTTATGTTATAGAGGGTGCTCACAAGTTCATCGTGGTATTGTTTTTGTATCTAGATTTTTATCTGTGTGTAGTCTATTAGTGCATAGTTGTTGGAATAGCTCCCAGTTAGCATGTCCTAACTTCCATTTAGGAATGGTGGCGGGAGTATTTCTATGGTATTGGGTAGAAACTTTAGTAATTATCGGATAGTGGTCACTTCCTAGTGTAGAGTCATGGACGGACCAGGAGGTCAAGGAAGCTAAGGCAGGTGTTGCTAATGTTATGTCGGGTGTTGTTCCAATACCTTTACTTGAAGAAATGTGTGACGTATCGAAAGTTACACCTCCGTTGTTAAGTACTACATAATCAGTGTTATCTAGAAATTGTATTATTTCATCACCTACTTTGTTTGTCTTAGAAATGTAATGCACGTCCCATAGTGGGTTGTGCCCGTTGAAGTCACGCATTCACTTTTATAGATCCAATGGCAATGATGGCTGAAATACCGCCCCGAACATTAATTGTGCCACAGGTTTCAATGGCAATTTTGATTGGCCATCGACAGAGCGTGGTATAATAAACTATTATGTGACAGCTCCAGGGAAAAGGGACGAGTTGAATGATGGGAGTCTATTGTTGGCAACGTAAAAATGTGGCAACGGCAAACATATTATAATCAGATTTTTGTTTCATTTCCAGTACCTCCCATGTTAGTTGTGTATGAGGATATTTTAAGTCAATATCTTATTTAGTTACGTAGATATACAACATTTTTGCAACATGGTATGATTGTGCACAATCTTACTAGGTTACTATCACCATATAATTGCAGATGCATGTTGTCTCCTAGTGCGGCATTCTAGCATGTACAGTGGAACCCTACTAAACCGGACACTCGGGAAAATATAGATGTTTACCTTAGATGTGTGTCGCTGTTATGTATCTCTGATTACATTGAACGTTCATGATTGCAAAACACTACAACGAAGTATCATGAAGTGCTCACATGTCTGATTTACAGTGGAACATCTCCAAACCGGACACCTTGGGGACAAACCAAAACACGTACACTGTACGTTTTAGATAGGTTGTGTAACAGGTATCCGGTCAAATCGTCCTCAGTCCAAATCGGCCCCTGTCCAAATCGTCCTCAGTTTGGTCATTTCGTCCTCAGTTTGTGGTCAAATCGTCCTCATAATATACCAAATCGTCATCAGTTTGATCAATTCGTCCTCAGTATGGTCATTTCGTCCCCAGTCTTATATATATATATATATATATATATATATTTACAATGTAATTATATGTATTATGGATGTTTTATTTCGTTTATTGTAGCATATAATAATGTCTTATATATATTATGTTAAGACCAATGTTGGTATTGTGATTTTTTCTTCATATTTTATAGAAATAATAAATGCATATAGTTTACTACGAGCAGAGAAAGTATTCCTATGTTCCGTAACATGTCCATTTGCCGGCGATAATTGCGTTGATTGTAACAAATAATTATAGTGCTAATTATGATGTTTGTTACCACGTACCCGATTCACAAACATTCCGCTGCATCCAAGAAAGGATTATACTTAATGATTAGTTTGCTAATCCCATAATACCGAGTAATTACAGCACTCGTCCCGAATTATTTCCATTGACAATACACCTTTCAACTTAACGGAGTCGCTGATTGAGTAATTAATGCACTAGGGTGGAACTATTTTGATTGTCGAAAGTTTATTTTTAGTATTGAACAATACATTTTTTGGATTTTTGAGCGAATCCGTTGATCGTCTTTTGTTACTGCCGCCCGTTGAATATAAAACGATCGCGATTTTTTCAAAGATTCATTCATTGAAAGTCAGTGTATAGCTTGTGTATCTCACGAGTACGTATAACGTATCTTGGATTTATTGAACGCAAATATTTGGATTTACTTATATTTTAGTTTCTAATTAAACATGTGTCTTTAATAAACTTAAAATGGATAATTGTGTCAGGTGCGACGCTGTGGTTTCCCGCCGCCAACATGCCATCTCTTGTGATGTGTGTGAACGATGGCAACATCGGCTCTGCGACACAGGTAAGCATTATATTCGCATATTTTCAATGTATTGATCCACTATATATTCAATGTCTTGTCCAACCAATGGAGCAGTCTGATCAGAGCGTAGAATCCGAATCTACAATGTCCAACATTATGTTTTTTTTTGTATCTCGATGTATAGTTGTATTGTATTTTTTGGGATACATGTAATCATGATCTGTAATATGTTCTCTTATAAATATTGCAATCAACACGGTGTATACTTGTATGATTTATATGACTGCTTGCAATCAGGGTCTACACTGATCACCACGGATAATTGTATCATTTACACGATGTATATTTGCCTTATTTGTCCCACAAAATATTACCACATATACCTGTTGCAGGTATTACTCTCACACAGTACCGGAGGATAACTGCAGGCGATGCCGTCATTACCTTTATCTGCCAACTCTGCCGTGAAATTCCAACTGAGGTACCTAAATAAATAAAACAGTAAAAACATGCTAGTCTAAGATAAACTCAATGTTTTTCAACTATTCAGTAGTCGTGTTCGGCGATTAGCATGGATCTCTTGACGCTGTGTAGTTAAATTGACAAATATTTCAGAGCAAATGCTGAATAAATGCAAAATATATGTCACATTTGCACTTAATGTTTTGCAACTATTTAGTAGTCGTGTTCGGCGATTATCATGGATCTCTTGACATTGTGTGGTTAAATTGAAATAATTGAGGAATAAATGTCACATTTGCACTTTATGTTTTTTAAAGGACACTGTAAACACAGTTGAAGACGTCTACTGCCGACACCATTGACACCATGGACACCGCTGATGCCGATATCTCCACCTTCATGGAAACTTTGGACGCTGACACCACGGACGCTGAATCCAGTATCTCCGTCGCCGACATCTCCGTGGAGACCACACACGCCGACGTCGCCGACATCTCCGTGGAGACCACGGACGCCGACGTCGCCGACATCTCCGTGGAGACCACGCGCCGACGTCGCCGACGTCGCCGACGTCGCCGACATCTCCGTGGAGACCACGGACGCCGACGTCGCCGACATCTCCGTGGAGACCACGGACGCCGACATCTCCACATCTTTCCGGGTTAACAGATCGTTTGCAGAACGATCACAGATGGCTGAACGGTATGTGATATATATGTGATATATATCAGCGAATGGTTATGTTGTCTGTCCGTTTGTACGTTTGTCCGTTAACTGTTGTCCGCATTTCTTGTTTATAAACAAATTAATAAACAGTGCTAGAGTGATACATTTATCTGAAACATCACTTCATGTCGTCGAGGGTGGCACGAACCGCGGGAGGGACAAACTTGTAGACTCAGCTGGTTACAGTTATACAATAAAGGTACGACTGCCATTATATTTTATGAACAATCATTAATTGTTTCAATAAATTCGAGGTGATTTGTGTAAATTGCGGTTTTATTGCACCTGTATATTTATGTTAAGGACTGCAACAATAGCGTCCCAGTTCATGACATAGGTCTTATTAAAATGCATGCCGACATTATTCACTTCAGGACGTCCGATACAATACGAGGAACTGAACATGTTCGATGCGGAAGAAGACCCATAAGTGTACAGCTGCTGTCAGGGAAAGGCACGGGTTTTTCGAAAGAAACGACATCAAACACAACCACGCTGCTGACCATAGTACAGAGATGAAGGTTAAAGTGACTACAAAGGTAAATTACATACATTACATACATAAGTGTCCGTAAATGATGTCCGTAAATGATTCAAATGTTGACACACGTGTTAGTACATGTATACATATGGCGTGCCTCATATATGTTAATACGTCCATGCATCAATATTATGTGTCGTTTCACAGGCTAAGCAGACTGCGTCCCAGGATGTCTTTCGTCCAGCGTTGGGTATAGTCGAGGAACTGATGACGAGTGTACAGTCGCAGATGCCAGAGGAACCCGTCAGCATCCCAGACCCGGCTTTGATAGCGAGGCGTGCCAATCGCGTTCGACAGCAGATGAGGCCGACTGATCCTAAAGATCTGAACTTTGAGGTATATTACAAAATGACATAAATACATGTATCAATTAATTTGTATTACATGGTACACTTACTGGCATCATTACAAACAGTATTGAAATATTAAATTGAAAGGACTAGCCAGTTTCGACTTATGAGACACTGCAATCTCTTAACCCTTACTACGCTGAGTGACATTTTTTCGTTTGCTGGAAATGTTTTATTTTCAATATTTCTTGACAAAAAACTGTTTTTACAGCGCATGAGAATCGTCTCCACTGGAGATGATTCTCATGTGCTGTCAAAACCATTTTTTTGTTTAGAATTAAGGCAATAATAAAAAAACGCAATTTCCGTCTCCAGCGTAGGGAGGGTTTAACATCAGTACATGTACACATGTACTTCCCAATTCCCATCCTATATGCCAGGCATCAGGCAGGCAATTGCTACCATTTACCGGTATTTAACTAGCTGGTATTTTAGCTGGTATTTAACTAGCTGGCAGCTCACCAACTGGCCATATCAGCCCAAGTGGAGGTTTGAATGTTTGACCTCCCAGTTGTGAGACGGGTGCCTCATAATCCACATGGCCACACCAACTGTGATATACGACACATGTTTATTCTACTGAAATAAAATACTGATTAAACTAAAAACTTTCAGCACTGAAAGACAGTGTCATGACCTGGTGACAGGCACCCCATCTTCTCTATGAGACAGATACATTACAGGTACACTTGCTTCCATTGACATAAATATATACATCCCTCGATTGATTGGTTAGAAAAGAAAACAAATGAAGAATATTTGGTTTGTTTTTTTATTTCCATAAAATTGTTTACACTTGGCCTGGGTCTGAAAAAATCGACCTTACAACATGTGTGACCAGCATAGCCACAGATCAGCTGGCACATCAGTTTTTGTTTTGCAAAGCATACTTATCTAGCCAAATGTACTTTGTGGGAGTAATCATTTATGTTTCTCGATATGGATTATTTCATATAGAACTAACGACTACATATATTTGATGATTGAAAGTATGCAGAATTATTATACAGAATAATAAAAGTTAATAAATTTATCCTGAAATTGATTTATTTTCCCTTAAAGTGTACTTAGCAAGTTAAGTATACTTTGCAATTTTGGTTAAATCGGCTACTGATCAGCCTGTGCCATCTGCAGTCTGATCAGGGCCCACACCTGTCACCATCCAGTCAAACTGACATTATTTATGTTTGATTTTCAGGTCAGATCAGTCAGTTCAGAGGCCTGTTTCACTAAACTTTGTACGATAAAAATGTTTGTACAAAGATGTCTATGAAATTGCTTCTCACATTAACATGTTTCTCTAATGCTACCCCACATCCACAAAAGATTTTCCAAAATCGGCTATCAGAACAAATGTTACTCAATTTCATATTCAAATGATATTTACATGCTACCCAGTGATTTACCGTGATTCTGGAGGGATTTATTTCCTTGAAGAAATATTTCCTCATAGATATTCGCATGACGTAATTGACGTCACGTTTTGATTTCCGGCGAAGAAACAATTCATACGCTAACGTCCAAATTGTCAATTTTGACGTTATGAGCTGGTCTAAGAGCAAATTTCCCATTTTTCGAAGATCATGTATTATACAATTTTGAAATACCAGATTTATTTCCCTTGGGTTTCCAGATGTCTCTGGAAATAAATCCGGTATTTCAAAATGGTAGTTGAATAAACTCTACTTATCAGTGTAGCCCCAGATCAGCCTGCGCATCTGTGCAGTCTGATCAGACCCCACACAGGTTGCAATCCAGTAAAACTGACAATATTTATGTCTCTGAATAATAAATGGCTGTAATTGGAGAAATGGGGCTAATGGGATTTGTGACCAGTGTAGCTCCTGATCAAATTGCACACTCCTGTAGCCTGATAACGATTCTATATTGCTTGGTGGGAGCATGACAGATGTTTCATTGATGGAATGGCGAACAGTGCAGATCCTGATAGGACTGTGCGGATGCACAGGCTGGTCTGGATCTACACTGGTCGCAAAACCCATAAGCCCCATTTCTCCAGTCACAGCCAAATTCAGTATAATAAAAATTAATAAATTTATCCTATATTAAAAATTAATAAATTTATCCTTAAATTGAAAATTTCTCCCTCAAAGTATACTTTGCTAGATAAGTATACTTTGCAATGTTGGTGAAAGGCTACAGACTGATGTCTTTGAAGTATGCTTAGCAATTTTGATGAAATCGGCTACTGGTATTCTCTATTTTGTGAATGATGAGAGGTACGTCATTACACCTTCCTGCAATTTGTACAGACAAGCTAAACTTGGCTATGGATATAAAGATTAACTAGATTTGTCAGTAAGCGGGGGCTTACGGAATACCCCCCCGCGTCAGCCCTGACCTAGAATGAATTCCAGCTCGCATACTATCATTTTCAGATAAAAGACTATGTCGGCACATATGGAGAGTGCGATGGTGGTTCCAGTTGAAAAAAGCAAACTAGACATTCTAAGTCCGTGACCTTGACCCCTGGCATAAATGGGGGTCGTAGGTTTGTTGCAGAATGATGTATGAGTGTCAGAGAAGGGGCGGGTAAAATATGAAAGATTTCCGCAAAGGGAAAGAGAAGTTAAAAGGAAATTTACAATTGTTAAGTTTTCGTTTTTTCTAAGTTTCTAAGTCCGTGACCTTGACCCCTGGCATAAATGGGGGTCGTAGGTTTGTTGCAGAATGATGTATGAGTGTCAGAGAAGGGGCGGGTAAAATATGAAAGATTTCCGTAAAGGGAAAGAGAAGTTAAAAGGAAATTTACAATTGTTAAGTTTTGTGACGGACGGAAAGACGGACGTTCTTACATTAGGGTACTTATGTGGCTTATCACATGTTAAATATTAGCCACATAAAACGATTTTTAGCCACATAAAAGGATTTTTTAGGTGGCTAATTGTAACCAACCTTATCCTTTACCAAGTCCATAACCCTGTGGGGCTAGCCACATAAGTACCCTAATGTCTGCCCGGACGGACGGACGGACGGACAAGCTGACTCCAGTATACCCCCCCCCCGCAACTTCGTTGTGGGGGGGTATAATTATAAACATAAATTCAACATATATGTGGATGTGACTGGAGAAATGGGGCTTATGTAATTTTTGTTTGTTTGTTTGTTTGTTTATTAGTGTTTAACGGCTTATCAACAGCTAAGGTCATGTAAGGCCGGGCAAACGGGTTCGATCCCATTTTAACCGGCTGCATTGGGGGGAAAATCCCAAAATCAGAACGGAATATTTACACCGAGAACAAATAGATTCACCCCTGAAATTAGAATAACCTGACCTGGTGCCAGGTCCATACCACACCAAGGTCACTTGGCCCCATCCCCTAAAATAGGATTACGAATATCGTAATACTCACATAAGGGGTATAACCAGATTCAACTGTCACATACATAATGCCAAAGACGTATGTGAGGGCCAAACCAGGTCTCCAGTCGGGATTCTGGTAAGGATCCTGGTCAAAGAGCACACTCTTCGGGCCAGTTTCACTAAACTTCGTATGACTAAAATGTTTGTATATTCCAATAAGTGTTTACAAGAAAACAGTGTTAATGTGAAATATACAGACTATCATAATTTTGCACTTACGAACAATTTGGTCGAACAAAGTTTAGTGAAACGGCCCCCCTGGATTCTGATAACGACCGACATTGCTATTTAGAAGCAGCACGGGGCGTTTTATTGATGGAATAGTGAACAGTGCAGATCCTGATCAGACTGTAGGGATGCACAGGCTGATATTGATCGACAGTGGTCGCAAAACCCATAAGCCCCATTTCTCCAGTCACAGCCACATATATGTTCAAATGAATGCTGGGTCATATATCGACATAACTCAACTTTTAGTTGCAATAAGGAATAATTTTTCCGTTCATTTTCTAATTCATTTTATGAACCAAGTAAATAATTAACAATATTGTAATATTTCAAATTCTGAATTACAATCTACACTCATTTACTCAAGTAAGGGGACTGAGGAAAATAGTTTGAGTTAATGGAAATTTCAGTTAACGAGAGTTATTACAATGTATATAGAAAAACACGTACTTTAACTTAGGACCAAGAATTTGATTTCGAGTTATCAGTAGTTTGACTTCAGAGAGTTTGAGGTAACGAGTGTAGACTGTACAACAATATTGCACATTCAGATTTCACACAAATTGGATCCACGTCCCAGCATAATGATGCAGTGTTAACTGGTGTATATGAGTCTAAATCCGAGAGACGTCCCTGCGCCGTTTGACACAAACTTCACAAATGCTGTGTTCCCGGTAGTAGTAAAGGGTGCTGGGATCTCCTGTAAAAAAACAAATGGATGGATGGATTTTGACATCACTTTAGAATAATTTACAACATGCTTTGACAGTACTTCAGAATCATTTCCATTGGGAATGATTCTGAAGTGCTGTCAAAACATGTTTTTATTGAGAAATAAGGCAAGATATAAAAGCAACAGCAGACGACAATTGTTGTGAGTAGCCGTCTAAGGGTTAGTGAGGATCTAAAGAGAAACCAGTCAATATTGAACATGGGTGTTTTTATGTCTGTATTAGATAATTATATGAGGCTCAAGTTTTGTATGTTTGTTTATTCGTATTTAACGGCCTATCAACAGCTAAGGTCATGTAAGGCCGGGCAAACGGGTTCAATCACATTTTAACCTGCTGCATTGAGGGGAAAATCCCAAACAAAATATTTACATCGATAAAAAATATATTCAGCCCTGAAATTAGAATAGCCGGACCTGGTGCCAGGTCCATACCACACCAAAGTCACTTGGCCCCTTCCCCTAAAATAGGATTACGAATAATCGTAATACTCACATAAGGGGTATAACCAGATTCAACTGTCACATACAAAATTCCAAAGACGTATGTGAGGACCAAACCAGATCTCCAGTCGAAATTCCGGTAACGATGAGCCCCGATCGTTAAATTACCCATCGCATGCTCCCATCTGCCACCACCCACACCAGCAGAGGCTCAATATTACCCCCGGGCGCCGCCTCGACGACAAACAAAAACTTACGGGCGGACAAACGAAAGTACGATATACGAAAACTATATACACCTCGACATACTTAATATGTATATATCTATAAATATGGAATTGTTATGCTGGTCACGTGGGTGGGGCATATGATGGGATATGCACCAGAAGAATATAGGGTTAACTGTATTGTAATTTTCAAATTTGCGGCGTGTATCAGAAAACTAGATGGCCGCGGCCTGCATGTCGCGCCTTGTGGCGAGGCATGGACACTAAAAAAAGAGATATAGTATAACGAAAAACTTTAACCAAAATACTTAACCAAAAAACTTAACCAAAAAGTTTAACCGGACACACGTACGTACGCCAAAGTGCCGACTATATCACGCTTTCCGCAAGCGGGCGCGACAAAAACATTAACCAAAAACTTTAAGCAAAAACTTCAAAGTAATTTGACCTTGACATGGGGCACAGGGGCCGCACGGGAGGGGGGTAGAATGAAAATATAGATGATGATAAACACCCATGTGAAGTTTCAAGGTAATGGGCAAAGCAGTTGCAGAGAATATAGTATAACGAAAAAAACTTTAACCAAAAAACTTAACCAAAAAACTTAACCAAAAAAACTTAACCAAAAACTTCAAAGTAATTTGACCTTGACATTGGGCACAGGGGGAAAAACTTTAACCAAAAAACTTTAACCAAAACACTTAACCAAAAAACAACCCTTAAAAACTTCAAAGTAATTTGACCTTGACATTGGGGCACAGGGGAAAAACCGTTTTAACCACTTTAACCAAAAACTTAACCAAACAAGTTACCTAAAACTTCAAAGTAATTTGACCTGACATTGGGCAACAGGGGCCTGCAGGGAGGGGAAGTATATAGATGATGATAAACACCCATGTGAAGTTTCAAGGTAATAGGGCAAAGCAGTTGCAGAGATATAGTATAACGAAAAACTTTAACCAAAAAACTTAACCAAAAACTTAACCAAAAACTTTAACCAAAAAACTTAACCAAAAACTTCAAAGTAATTTGACCTTGACATTGGGCACAGGGGCCGCACGTGAGGGGGGTAGAATGAAAATATAGATGATGATAAACACCCATATGAAGTTTCAAGGTAATGGGCAAAGCAGTTGCAGAGATATAGTATAACGAAAAACTTTAACCAAAAAACTTAACCAAAAAAACTTAACCAAAAACTTCAAAGTAATTTGACCTTGACATTGGGCACAGGGCCGCACGGGAGGGGGTAGAATGAAAATATAGATGATGATAAACACCCATATGAAGTTTCAAGGTAATGGGCAAAGCAGTTGCAGAGATATAGTATAACGAAAAACTTTAACCAAAAAACTTAACCAAAAAACTTAACCAAAAAACTTAACCAAAAACTTTAACCAAAAAACTTAACCAAAAACTTCAAAGTAATTTGACCTTGACATTGGGCACAGGGGCCGCACGGGAGGGGGGGTAGAATGAAAATATAGATGATGATAAACACCCATGTGAAGTTTCAAGGTAATGGGCAAAGCAGTTGCAGAGATATAGTATAACGAAAAACTTAACCAAAAAAATAAACCAAAAAACTTAACCCAAAACTTTAACCAAAGAACTTAACCAAAAACTTTAAGCAAAAAACTTAACCAAAAACTTTAACCAAAAAACTTAACCAAAAATTTCAAAGTAATTTGACCTTGATATTGGGCACAGGGGCCGCACAGGAGGGGGTAGAATGAAAATATAGATGATGATAAACACCCATATGAAGTTTCAAGGTAATGGGCAAAGCAGTCGCAGAGATATAGTATAACGAAAAACTTTAACCAAAAAACTTAACCAAAAAACTTAACCAAAAACTTTAACCCAAAAAATTAAGCAAAAACTTCAAAGTAATTTGACCTTGACATTGGGCACAGGGGCCGCACGGGAGGGGGGTAGAATGAAAATATAGATGATGATAAACACCCATGTGAAGTTTCAAGGTAATGGGCAAAGCAGTTGTAGAGATATAGTATAACAAAAAAGTTTAACCAGAAACTTTAACCAAAAAACTTAACCAAAAAACTTAACCAAAAACTTTAACCAAAGAACTTAACCAAAAACTTTAACCAAAAAACTTAACCTTACAGCTTAACCTTACAGCTTAACCTTACAGCTTAACCAAAAACTTTTACCGGACACACGTACGTACGTACGTACGTACGCCAAACGGCCGACTATATCGTGCTTTCCGCAAGCGGGCGCGACAATGATAGGTCGGAAAATCTGTTTAATGGCGACGCGCTAGCGGAGCCATTAAACATGTTTTCCGACCTATCATTTTCTGATATACGCCCCAAATTTGAAAATTACAATGCGGTTAACCTATTTCTAATGCACTCCTTTACTACTGGCGTAGGAATACATATTGAAATAATTTGCGACCGTTCATCAACAATGATATACCTGTAATGTATGACCATCAGTCAATCAGATTGCGTGATATTTATAGAGTGCATTAGAATAAATATTGACTGGGGTGACTTATTCTATGATCTAACGTTATTAAAACTTATTAATGTACATACCGGTACATGTATATGAATAAATAAAGTAGCAATAAAATAAAAACAAGAAATGCGTCTGTCGAACGCGGATGCCACCTGCAGCATATTTGAGAAACTGTGACAAAGTGGTTCAGTCATTTAAGTAACCTGGTGAAGGTCAAAAGGCGAAGGTCATATAAATTATGAAAAGGCAGGTGTGGCACACATACAAATGAATGAAGTGTTGAAGTATTGAAGCGATTAAGCAACTTATGTAGATGATATGGCCAGTTTGAGAAATTGTGACGAACTGGTTAACCAAAATTGTTAAGTCATTTAAGTAACCTGGTGAAGGTCAAAAGGCGAAGGTGATATAAATTATGAAAAGGCAGGTGTGGCACACATACCAATGAATGAAGTGTTGAAGTATTGAAGCAATTAAGCAACTTATGTAGATGATATGGCCAGTTTGAGAAACTGTGACGAACTGGTTAACCAAAATTGTTAAGTCATTTAAGTAACCTGGTGAAGGTCAAAAGGCGAAGGTCATATAAATTATGAAAAGGCAGGTGTGGCACACATACCAATGAATGAAGTGTTGAAGTATTGAAGCGATTAAGCAACTTATGTACAACTGTGACAAAGTGGTTAACCGAAAAGTGTGACGGACGGACAGACAGACGGACAGACGGACGGACGGTCCAAACACTATATGCCACCCGTTTTTTTCGTACTTGGAATCAAAGATTTGACTTTTGGTTGTCAATGATTTGACTTTAGAAAGTTTTAGGTAACAAGTGTGGACTGTATTGCATGTACGCGGAAATCAGAAATTTAAACAGAGATTCACAAAATACAAAAGCTTAAATTTCAGTCTTCGCCCAACTGGTACCTTTTCCCTCAATGAGTGACATTTCACCATTTCAAAACTGGAGCAAGTGAGCAGGGGCTCAAAGATACCCCCGTCCGCCGCATGGTCCGATCACCAAATATTTTCCAAGTCATTTGGGTTTGATATTGGGCATGAAAGTCGCATGAGTGGGTTATAGAATGAAACTATGGATGATGGTAAAGAAGTATATGACGTTTCAAGTTTATCCGACTTAACAGTTGCAGAGATAATTGGTACCCAAAAACTTTAACGCAAATCTTACGGCCAGACAGACAGACGAACAGACGGAAATACAAAAAATATATACCTCTCGACATACTTTGTATGCCGGGGGTATAATGACAACTGAATTAACTCCATGTACTCACAGAGCTGCAGAAGCGGCCAAACTGAGGTGACCGGTCCGAGATACCGCTATACAGCATCACATAGTCGGTACCACAGTTGACATCATCAAACATACGCATGTCTGTGAAGGTCAGCGTCATGACGCGACGCGCCGGTACCACTATCAGCCAGGTACACGTATTGGCCAGCGTGTAGATACCAGGGTAACCTGGGCTGGTCAAACTGCCGTTTATACCAGTCATGTTGCCGCCACATCCGATCCCTGCAAAATAGGTGGTCATGGACAAATACTATTGTAGTGCATAGGGCGAGACAATGTTCTTAAAGGCATTGGGTCGTAATGCTTACCCCATTTCATGTTGAGATACACGCCATCTTGATTGGGGATAATCATAAATATTTTCTTTAAATGTGCTTAGAAGAATATTTTGCGACCACCATTTGAACCGTCTCATCGAGACGGTTCAAATGAGTGGTCACAACATATACTTTTATTGAGAAATAAAAATAAAATATTTAAAAAATTCATACCCGTAAAGGTGTACTCCGCATGTAACGACATTGTGTTAATGTCATCTTACTTGTTGTCTGGAGCAGTCTCATTTGCATACTTATCACACTAGTGTATTATATACTTACTGTAACTTACACATGAAACACATAGAGGATGTCAAACAAGTTTCCATAATAAACTCGGCATAGTAAACTTGTTTAATACATGCCATGTTAAATCAACAATCATGTAAGATCTTCTATTTATTATGCTGCGAAACCCATTTTATGCAATAAAAAGAATCCATTTACCCTGTGCAGTGGCCGTGTACGAGATGTCGTATCCACGGTAGGTGGCGGACCTGTTCGTGACAAAGCTCATTGCGACGGAGTTGGTCGTGGCAAACACGGGGTCGGGCAGTATCCAGGAACACAGTCGCGCTATCACCGGCGATGTGGATGATCCATTCCGAACCTGCAATTTGCCCCAGATTCTCCACCAATGAATTCTGAATAGTTTTCGTCAGAATTAATCATGTATAGCAACTATTATATTAAATTAATTATTAAATATTCTCAAGAAGTGCAACCCAATATTCGGCACTAGAGACCATGCCTTCTGTCTATACGATGCTGGAAATTGATGTGTTAATATGTAGTCAAGTAGTTGAGAAGACAGAGATGATCATTTTGTTTACTCAGGCTATATCATCAATAACAGTTAGCTATTTATCACCAATAACAGTTAGCTATTTATCACCAATAACAGTTAGCTATTTATCACCAATAACATTTAGCCATTTATCACTAATACCATTTAGCCATTTTATAAACAACATTTAGAGCTGATCTAACAGTTTAGATGGTTTATATATAGTTAAGTAAAGTGGAACCCCTCCAAACCGGACCCCCTCTATACTGGAATTCGCACTATACCGAACATACGACCACGTCCCGAATATTCTGCTATATAAACACATTAGTTTCTACCCCTCTATTCCGGAACCCCTCTACTCCGTAATCCGGACGCCATTTCAAGCCCAAAATCATATTTCAGCGATAAAATAACCCCGGAAAACCGGAAACACGGTCACCTGTCAGGATGTCATCCAAGAAATACACCGCGCCCAATTTCAATGTTGTTGTTTCAAGCGGGTGTCAAAATCACACCGTGTTTACAATAGACTGGTTCCCGGTAGTATTGTTCAGCTCTGGTTCCCAAAATGCGGAGCCACGAGAATGAGACGATTCTAACGGACTCCCAACTTGACATTCGTGTGGTAGAAATAACAAAATTGATCAAATTATGCACATTAACTTGAGCTCTGTACAAGCGCTATCCATGCGTGTAATGCGCTAAGCGGCATGTTTTTTTAACGTCATAAGCGGCATTACAAAGTTAAGAATCTATTCAATACATGCGACCTAAATACGAGACATGTTTGCTGCTTTACAAGCTCATTACAATAGCATGGTTCACAATTTAATTATACGCGTACGTAACAATTACGGAAATAAAATAATCGGCACATTATTTGTGAACCCACCGACCGATTAATTGAGATAATCTGATAATTACTTAACGAGACTGTAAACTCGTGACTGTAGCCTGTGGGCTATTGTAGCAGCTCGCGGTAACTACACAGCACACGCGAAATGTGTCATAAGCTCCTTGCGACCAGTGTAGACCGTAGACTCGGATTAAATTGCGAATCTGCACTATTTGCTATACCCCTTGCGAATCTGCACTATTTGCAATGTCAATAAAAAAAAACACATTCTGGTCTTAAAAGAGCGCTCCAGCTGATCGAGAAAGTTCATAAAGTGCATAATTTGAACATTAACTCTGAGCTTCATACCCCTTACTTTGTTTTTTATATGTGCTGTGTATTATGTATATTTACTTATTAAAAGATGAAACTTTATTGTCTTTGTAATGCTTTATTCCAACACACAAAAAATCATTGCTATACACCCCATAGCCATGTATCGGATCCTACCTCCAAATAGTCGAAGTTACAGTTCGAGTGGTGTTCTATGTGGAAGTAGTTGAAGTAGAGAGAGATGGTCGTTCCCTCTGGAGCCTGAATCTGTATCTGACAGTTGGAGTTCCGGGGGTAACGTTGTGGCCAGCCCGGGCTGTAGATCTGACCAGAGTAGCCCGAGTAGATCCTGTTGCAATCTGCAAATTATTTATTTATTTAATGGTGTATAATGGCCTGTCAACAGCTAAGGTTTTTAGGCCGTGTTAATGGGGTCGATCCCATATTTCACCTTACCTGGGTCAAATATTAACGGGTTTGGAAACGGCGCGATTTGCTGAAATATGTTGTTTTTTTCAGGTTTGAAAACATTTATTTTCCCCGTAATAGGTTTGTGGTGGGTCGGGGCCATCCCCCACAAACCGTACATAATATACATGTAATAGTCGGATACAAATACAAAATATACAATTACAGATATTCACCCTCTTTTGCTCTTGCAGTACTGGGTAGAAATCACTGTTCTATTAAGACTTCATGGTTGAGTGGTACATTAGAATCGTCATTAATGAGAGACATGAATTTTCAATAAAAAACTTGCATATTGCTGAAATATGTTGTTGTTGATGATCATGTGACTCCCAGCAGCCATTCGCTTCCGGTGTCTTTTGGAATATTATTTAAAAATATACTGTTGAAAATCAGTTACCATCGCCTTATTTCCAAACTGGGTCGGAACAATAAACGAGTATTATTAATAAGTACGTATATTGAATTATGTCTTAGTAGTTAACTTTGTTTGATTTTGTTCCCGGTTGGTTGTACACTGCAGCTCCATTATAACGCGATCGCGTATAGTGCGATCTCCATTATAACGCGGGTCTCTCGTGGATCCCAAAAAAATATTTAAAAAATAGAGAAGAAAAAGGAAAACAAAGAAAAAAAATCCAAAAAAAATCGTCGGACGTCGTAGTCATCGTGTAATTAGTTGATTCGTGATTTCTGTAAGTTTATTCAAACAACGACATTCAAAGTCCATGAAAGAATTATTATTAGTATGTTAGCAAATGTAATACCTTTAATCAGGTAATCATGTTAATAGGCATACAGTGCGACCCCCCTATTGCACGGAAGTCCGGCGACATACGACCTTCCGTGTTGCTTATCCGAACCGTGCTATATCCGTGCCAGGGGATATGAATTCCAAATCCGAGATGCCATTACACCCGACACATATTACACAGACGAGATTTGTGTGATTCTTTGTGCAAAAAATCGATACATCCAGATGCACTCAGATACACCCAGATACACTTCTATGCACTCAGAAGTATATGCCGCGACCACCATTTAATCCGGTTCAAATGAGTGGTCACAACGTATACTTTCAATGAGAAATAACAAAAATAATTTTTGTTTTTTAATAATTTCATACCCGTAAATGTGTATACATATTCCGAAAGGAATGGATTAAAAAAAAAACACTCTGGATTATACGCAGATCAGTCGCCATATTTCGCCGATATTGATTTCGAAAATATTTTCCGTAAATGGTGTTGAAAAGTTGACACAAAATTCAGAGTTCATGCGGAATTGTCGGTGGGATTATGCACGTATCAACATGAATATGCATGTATCAACATCAACAAGTATCCGCATTAATAGGCAGGACACGTGACCATTATTTATTATCAATTAATCCTTTTAAGCGCCTGTTGATCGCGAGCAGTATACATTGTAATAAGCGTCTGTCTATCGCGAGCACTATACAACGTAATAAGCATGATTTTATAAATAACTCGTATGTTTAATACATTAATACAAGTTTGTATGTCATAGTCATTATATTAATAATTACTTTAACTTCTGTTCAAATGACATTATTTTATATGGGTCCGTTGCTAATGGAATTCCCGCAATAGTTGCTAACCGAAATGCGGATGATACCAGTACCCGTGCATGTCCCGAAATTTTATAGCGCGATCTGATTCGATCGCGATTTGAAATCTTGGACCCCGACCATCGCGTTATAATGGAGCTGCAGTGTAGCTGCTAGTAGCTATTTTCCTTTTCTCTATTTTCTGAATTATTTTTCTGGTTTGCAAAGCATGGCGTAAAATTTGGCAAAATTATTTTTGGGACGTACACTACTTTGTATCTGTTGATCGACACTATTAAATATGTAGTTATTTCCAAAATAAATAAATTGCTAACTTGCACAGTATGGCCGAAAATGAGTTTTTAAAAGTATTTTTGTGGTATTTTTTATCTGAAACCTACCCAAAATTGTGTAAAATGGAAAAATTAAAGTGAGATTTGCCGCCTATTTACCTGTTTTGGAAAGCATCTTCTTTTTATTTTACTTATTGACAAATCGTGGATTAATTTTTTTGTTTTATGGACCCTCTTGGTTAGTACTCTGCACCTCATTTGCTTATCTGTCTTTGACATTATGAATTATTCACATAAAAAAACCTCATATTTTTAACAATCTTTTTGTCTTAAATAGTGTAGTTATCTGTAGCTCGGGTGTACAGATTCTGCACCTCATTTGCTTATTTTGCTTAAAACGTCATATTTTTAACAATATTTTTGTCTTAAATAGTGTAGATTTGTTAATGAAAATGATCTCATAGTCGATTCTGTGATAAAATAATTTACATTATAAAAATGACTAATCCTTTGAACTATTTCAACATGATACTTCAAGCAAGTGGTTATAACACCTTTGGGGAGAAATAGGATAAATTATGTATGATGTAATTTTACATTTTCAAGCAATGAAAGAGTATCTGGTACCTCAATCTCAATGTTTGCAAGCGCTGTAGATCCAGATGAGCCGGCTCGTAACCAGCAGTCTCATCAGGATCAATACTGTTTGTTGGGTATATTGTAATTTCTGAATCATTAAATGTAAATGCTTCGATTTAACGATGAGCTTGCACGTCAGGACCGACTATTTAAGTCCCCATCCGATAGGAAATAGAAATAAACCATGTCAGTCACTTATGGATGAAATGGATAAAGTATTATTATTTTATTATTATTTATAATATGGTTCCATTCCCTAACAAAGAGAGTGATTTCATGCTGCTGGAGCCAGAGTGTCTGGAGCTGAAGGAGAAAACTTCCCGCGACTTGTCTTAGCCAAATCCAACAAATAGAGCAAGCCTGAGATAAAGCAGGAAAAACTGGAGAAGCCAGTAAGTTGTCTCGGCTGATAAAGAGAGAAATGTGGATGCTGCTGGCAAAGTGGGGCTTATGGGATGGATCTGTGACCAATGTAGCTCATGATCAAACAGCACACTCGTGTGCCCACAGGCTGATTTCTTGTTAAAAGCAAGACGGGTGTGGATGTGGCTACATGTTTGATTACTGAAGAGCCAGCCTACAGAGGCTTATGATGCACTGACATATATATCACTTATATAGAACTACAAATTATCCAACCAGATGGCCGCGGCCTGCATGTCGAGCCCGCCGAGGCATTTGATGGTATTTTTAAATACGGCCGCACGGACACCCGGACGTCATTGTGATCACTATGTGTCGTTTTCCGCAAGCGGGCTCGACAAAAAGTAGAAAAATACAAATTTAAATATTTCTTTTTGTACATGCACAAACACTTGCCCAATGTGTTTGTGTATGAACTGGGGCATGTGTTTGTTCATGAAGAAAAAGAACTAGGATGAAAGTTTGGGCATACGATGGATTTGACTTACATCTCCACAGCATCCATTGCAGCATAATGTTGTGATGTCACAATATGAATACTAATTAGAATATTTTATTGGTGGATCACATATGAAAGTCAACTCTCGCCTCACGAAAAATCATTAATTATTATTTTTTTAACATTATACAATGTATGTATTTACAACATATTTTAATAAAAAATAAAAGCCACCCACCCCCCATATTTTGCCAATATTCAGATGATATTCAGTAAATTAGCTTTATATGGCCTAACAATATATACTTTAGTGTAGGAAGAAAACAATGGGAAATAAATATTCGGCAATTTTGATACACTGTACATATGAATTCATATCCAGCATGAAATTAACATGTGGATGTGACTGGAGTGGAGAAATGGGGCTTATGAGTTTTGCAACCAGTGTGATCAGGATCTGCACTGTTCGCCATTTCATCACTGGAACACCCGTCAGGCATCTAACAAGCAATATAGATAGTTATCAGGCTACCCTACTTTCAGGCTATATTCCAATACTGTAGGAACTTAAATTATGAATTGCTCCGAAAGTTTAATCCTAACTACGCTGAATTAAATTTTGTCGTCTGCTGGAAATGTTTTATTTTCAATAAAAACCTGTTTTGAGAGCGCATGAGAATCGTCTCCACTGGAGACGATTCTCATGTGCTGCCAAAACAATTTTTTTTTTAAGAATTAAGGCAAAAATGAAAAACAGCAGACGACAATTTTCGTCTCCCTCGTAGCAACATTTACACAAAATAATTGTTTTGAAATAATTCACTGTAATGAAAAATATAGCGAAACATATATTGCATAAATAATAATTTTTTAACGATTTTAATCGTGCAATGTAACAAACATTCACTTGTAAAACTTTAAACAAAATCTAATGTCGAGATTTAACCAAAAATAAAGTTTGGATTTGCTCTGTAATTGAAAATTTTGTTTACTAAAAATATTGGTTTTGAGATCACTATAACTAACATCCACCACGTGACAATGTAATAACTAAAGAAACACTTACTTGCGACTTTGTACGTGAGCGTGAATCCCTTCCTACCCTGGGAGACAAGAGCGGCGTAGTTGATCTGCACTGTTCTGCCAAATGACTCGAACAGAGGCGGAACTTCAGTGCCACACAGGGTCATGTTTCTCCCCTGTAGCCCCTGCAACAAATGTGGCTATTTGTGGTTGTGACTGGAAAAGTGAATGTGTTTAACATCCCAGCAACAGCTGAGATCATATAGAGACGGGACCACAGTTTAAAGTCCCATGCGACTATCCAGTGGGATGGAATTACTATGAAAGTATTGTTGATGCCTAAGGCAAGGTTTGAACCCACAACCTCTGGATTGGAAGTTAGGTGTTCTAACCCCGAGGCCAGACCCATCGCTGGCTGTGCCTGGAGAAATGGGGCTTATGGGATGCGCTAGGCCAGACCCATCGCTGGCTGTGCCTGGAGAAATGGGGCTTATGGGATACGTGTCTAATAACACACTCCTGTAACCTGATAACAATCTATATTACTTGTTATAAGCATAACAAGTGTTTCATTGATGGAATGGTGAACACTACATATCCTGATCAGACTGAGCGAATGCACAGGCTCATCTTTATGTATCCAGTCACAGCCACATTTTATGAGATTTGTGACCAGTGTAGCTCCTGATCAAATATCCCCAGAGCTTCCAGTGGCTAGTTTATGCCAGGGGTCATTTCACTCCTTTATCTACACTTTTTCAGTCATTTGGTTAAATTTAGGAGTCAGAAATCATTGGACGTCTAATTTCATCCACAAACTTTCCACTATTTAATTAACTTTTCATCCGATAATAAAAATTAACAATAATAATTAACAATTTGTTCCCACAAAATAAGAATTTGTTCCCATGGGAACGAATTGTTAAATTGAGGCAACAAATTCTTAATTCGTGGAAACGAATTGTTAATTTGAGGGAACAAATTGCTATTTCGTGGGAACAAATTAATAAAAAATAAAATTCTACGTCCCCTGTGACATCACAGGACTGCCCCATGTCAATATTCCACCAGACACTACTATGTCCCCTGTGACATCACAGGACTGCCCCATGTCAATATTCACCAGCACTACTATGTCTGTGACATCACAGGACTGCCTCATGTCAATATTCCACCAGACACTACTATGTCCCCTGTGACTTCACAGGACTGCCCCATGTCAATATTCCACCAGACACTACTATCGTCCCCTGTGACATCACAGGACTGCCCCATGTCAATATTCCACCAGACACTACTATGTCCCCTGTGACATCACAGGACTGCCCCATGTCAATATTCCACCAGACACTACTATGTCCCCTGTGACATCACAGGACTGCCCCATGTGAATATTCCACCAGACACTACTATGTCCCCTGTGACATCACAGGACTGCCCCATGTCAATATTCCACCAGACACTACTATGGAGTAGTCCTTGATCTACAGACACCCCAGAGAAAATATTCCAAAGGGTATTTGAGTTATGCTCCGGACACAAAATCAATGCGCAAACAAACGGAGATAACTAAAACAACTAAAATTTAGTGAGGCAAGAGTTGTCATTATTGTGCGCAACACAACGTTGGGTCGTGGTCTACGCAAATGTGAAGTTTTCAAGAAAATATTCCAAATGGTATTCGAGTTATGCTACGGACACAAAATCAATGCTTAAAAAAAGGGAGATAACTAGACAATTAATGATGCAAGTGTTATTGATTTTGCACGACACCCCTTTGGGTCGCGGTCTATGCAAATGTGGAGTTTCCATAATGGTATTCGAGTTATGCTCCAGACACAAAACCTGTGCGTAAAACAAGAATTCCGCCACGGAAGCAGTGTCGCGCCTGCCGAGGCATTTGGCCGGGACATGATCATGGACATGTGCTAAAGTAAGCATCACAAAAAGCGCCAGAGAAGTGCATGTTTAAAATAGGAAATGGTCAAGTTCATGTTAATGGCGGCATGTGTGTGTTCCAAATGCTTACATGTATCAAGTGTCCAAATATTGAAGCAATCCATCAAGTAATATTACTGTTATACCATGATGACGAAGCTTGTACAAACTTTTTGACACAAAAAAAAGGCTATGTGTTTCCGCAAAAATATGAAGGTAAAAAAAGGTCAAAGTCATGTTACTGGCGGCATGTGTGTGTTCCCAATGTTCATATGTATCAAGTGTCCAACTATTGAAGCAATCGGTTCAGTAATATTAAATTTATACCATGATGACGAAGCTTATCAATTTTGCGTGACACCATTGGGAATGATACTAAAGTGCTGCCAAACCATGTTTTGTAATGAGAAAAATGGAAAATAAAAAATAAACAGCAGATGACAACATTTTATTCAGCACTGTAAGGGTTAAGAGGAAACGTAGCATCTTCGTGCAAATAGTCTGAAATTAGCAACATCATTGGATCATTCCATGTCAATATCCTACCAGGCCCGTACGCAGGATTTTCTATTGGGGGGTGCGTCGGGGGGGGGGGGGGGGGGGGGGGGGGGGGGGGGGGGGGGGGGGGGGGGGGGGGTGCGTCAGGGGCCCATGTAGTGGCGCGAGTACGCTAGGATTTTTTAACCTAGATGGCCTGAAATGCACTCTCCTGCATTTTATGTCATTTAAATTCGGATTTCAACGGTGGTAAATTGTGGCATTTTCATGCAAATTACCTGTATATTAATGCATTTCAGGATTTGTTTAGGGGGGTGCGTACGCACCCGTCGCACCCCCCCTGCGTACGGGCCTGCCTACCATACCCTACCATGGGGTAGTCCTTAATCTGTAGATATTCCGGAGAGCAGTCGGGCATGGTCAGCAGATTGACTGCCGTGATGGAAATCTCCACTTGTTTGTTGTCGGTGGGTGCGTCGATTGTCCAGTGACATCGGACATCCTGGCTCGACGAGAATGGGTAGTTGGGGGAGGCCACGGTCTGGGGGCTGGTTGACGCCATCATCGTGCCTCCACACAGGGCTGAAATGTTGTATATAGAGGAAATTACACACACGTTACGTTCTGTAGACATCCTGGCTCGAGGAGAATGGGTTGTTGGGGGAGGCCACGGTCTGGGGGCTGGTGGATGCCTTCATCGTGCCTCCACACAGGGCTGAAATATTGTATATAGAGGATATTACACACACGTTACATTCTATAGACATCCTGGCTCGAGGAGAATGGGTAGTTGGGGGAGGCCACGGTCTGGGGACTGGTGGATGCCGTCATCGTGCAGTTGGGGGAGGCCACAGTCTGGTGGTTGGTTGACTCCGTCATCGTGCCTCCACACAAGGCTGAAATGTTGTATATAGAGGATATTACACACACGTTACATTCTATAGACATCCTGGCTCGAGGAGAATGGGTAGTTGGAGGAGGCCACGGTCTGGGGTTGGTTGATTACGGCATCGTGCCTCCACACAGGGCTGAAATGTTGTATATGGAGGATATTACATGAGTGATGATTTAATATAGGAATAACATCTTATGAGAATTTAATAAACTTTAAATGGAAGTACAACAATACTGGCTGAAACCATGCTTGTGGTAAGAACAATGGAAAATAAACAAAAACAAGAAAATGTGGCCTGTCAGCACACAAATGCCGATGGCAGATTGGAGAAGCTGTGGCAAAGTTAATTAACCAAAAGTGACAAGTATTCATAAGCACATGTGTGAAGGTCAAGATGTCAAGGTCATATTACGGGCATCATGGATGTGTGACATTTGGCCACGAGTTTGATGTATTCACATATTAAAGCAATCCATCAAGGGATATAGAAGTTATGACAGAATTGAGAAACTCCGGCAAACTTATTAATGTGTGAAAAAGTTGTCAAGGTCAAAAGGTCAAGGTGATATTAAGGGCAGCATGGATGTGTGGCATTTGGCCACCGGCAACTTATTAATGTGTGAAAAAGTTGTCAAGGTCAAAGTCACACGGATAGACAGACAGACTCATGGACACACAGTCCAAACCAGGGCTTCTAAATTTCAGAATGTCAATCGGCGGTCCAGTCCTGACGTAACACTGTTGTCCTGCAGGAGCAGAGCCCCCACCCCCGCTCTAAATTTCGAACTTCGAACAAAATACGAAATAATGGGATAAATGTTGTATTGGCATAAATAAGTTGATGTGTTTATAGACAACTAAAGTGGACAAAATTGTGTATACACCGGGTCACGTGGTGTGCCTAAATAGTGCAAAGACGGAATAAATGCGAAACGACAGAGACGAATCGTGATGCCGATTGTAGGCTATTATGTTTGATTGCAGGTAAACTTTCGGTAGACTAAAATAAATTAAAACTAGAAATGGACGCTTGTCGACAAGCGCATGTGTATCCCCCTCCCCAGATACACAAGTAGTTTGAAAACAAGAGGGCCATGATGGCCCTAATTCGCTCACCTGACTCCATGAACACCAGAGGAGAATGTGACATTGAGTTCATGTGTTTTAAAAAAATTGTGCTATTTTTAGATGGCGGTCATCTGGGATTAAGCGATGACTCATTTTACCAAATCTGAAAATGCTTCACCCAAGGATCTTAACTTACTATGAAGTTTGGCCAGCATCGGCCATGTGGTTCCTGAGAAAAAGACGTTCAAAATCTTGAATAAATGGACCTTTTGGAGGCCATTATGGATGACATAATCATCCGATTCCGACAAATATTGCACCAGAGCAATCGCCTCATCGATACCTTCAATTTGATATATGACATGAGCATATTTGGTCAAAAATAAAATTTGACCCCACGGGCCACGCCCATTTTTGACCCCGGGGTCACCATTTTAACACCTTGAAAGAGCATTCTACATCGATCATTCCTACTAAGTTTCGTCGAAATCCGGCTGGCAGTTCATGAGAAGATTTTTTAAGAATTTGTGCTATTTTTAGATGGCGGCTATCTTGGATTAGCGACGACCTCTGTTTTAACAAATCTGAAAAGGTTTCACACATGGACCATAACTGTGAAGTTTGGCCACCATGGGCAAAGCGGTTCGTGTGAAGAAGAATTTTGAAATCTCTAATATTTACAGAACGACCTTTTGACCTTTCGGCGGCATTCTTGGATGACATGACCATCTAATTTCGATAAAATAATGTACCAGAGCGATCGCCTCTTTGAGGTTAGAAGACACCAAATGGTGCGAAACCGCCCAGGGTGTATGCAAAAGTAGTCCGGTATAAAAAAATAGTGCGGGTGTTTTGAGGTCACAGACACCGTTTGCTTGCAAATCTTGATCCATTACTACCCAGTTTCACTTGAGGAACATTTTGGGGTGCCTTTAACACCAGTTTTCAACATATTTGTAGCATTTAAAAGAAAACACTGAACCTGTTGGTCACTTGATGTACACGGAGTTTCCGTGGCCAACAAATGTACACAATATTGGAGGATATGACAAGGTTGGATTTTTCTTTCTTAGGAGTAAGTGAACCTATTGTTTAGTTCATGCAGAACCAGTACAGACTGGCTGCAGGTCATGTACAAGTGGGTCCCACAACATCCATACGAATAGTGAAAGTAGGGAGACTGGCCTTATTGAATGGCTATTCGGTTAAATTATATATGTAAAACTATTTGGTGGTGTCTAACCTATAAGGTGTGCCTAGGACGCAGCCAACTGGATTAGCGACGACCTCCGTTTTAAACAATCTGAAAAAGGCTTCACCCATGGACCATAACTGTGAATTTGGCCATCATGGGCCAAGCGATTTGTGTGAGATATGTTTTTTTGTAGAATTTGAAGTTGGAAGTTTATGTTTCTTGTAGCTATGTCTCTGGGAACATAATTTAAAGTTACTGCGACAAGAGTAATCGAGCGGACTCCGCGATGCAACACATTTGTTCTTTTTGTATCGCAGACGGACAGTTATCGGCTTCAAAATCTTCTAAAATCTTGATTTCTCAGCTTTATTTAGTCAAATATAATAAACCAGTGTATGCAAATTACCTGTAGGTGATTGGGCTTGGAATGTGACAGTAATATACACCAAAACAGTCATTATAGTGTGTTTTTCTCTTTTTTTTTCATTGATATTGGCTTCCTGATGGACAATTAAGAAGTTTGGGAAAGTGGCGCGACATCGCGACGCTGTTCCAAAATTTGCCAAAATTAGGCGTAAGTGTATTGTTTTCGCATATCAGTATAGTACCAATACACTAGTACTCAAAAAACATTGTTTTTCCTTTCCTCCTGCGTCATAAAGCAAATTTCTTGACTGACCGTTCCAAGCCAGTACCCTTTTGTCTGTCGACCATTCCAGAGTGGCATACATGTTGGTATAGTTTCAGTGATGAGTCTTTATATGTAGAATGGTTAGCTATAACACTATTTAGGGTAATGTTATGTGATTTTATGGAGATTTGTGCTTTTAATTCATCATCTATTAAAATTCCCCATAGTTCTGTAGTAGCTCAATTTAAGGCAGAATGTGGACAGTCACATGGTGGAGTTACATAGCTGCTGTGTGACAACCATTTGAGATATTTGCTCCAAACTTGGTACTGTATCCAGGAATAGAAGCTAGTTTTGAATAGTGAATATTGTAGAATGAGTTGTAGTGGGACCGGTACACTTATAGGTTAGAAGACACCAAATGGTGCGAAACCGCCCAGGGTGTATGCAAAAGTAGTCCGGTATAAAAAAATGTGCGGGTGTTTTGAGGTCACAGACACCGTGTTGCTTGCAAATCTTGATCCATTACTACCCAGTTTCACTTGAGGAACATTTTGGGGTGCCTTTAACACCAGTTTTCAACATATTTGTAGCATTTAAAAGAAAACACTGAACCTGTTGGTCACTTGATGTACACGGAGTTTCCGTGGCCAACAAATGTACACAATATTGGAGGATATGACAAGGTTGGATTTTTCTTTCTTAGGAGTAAGTGAACCTATTGTTTAGTTCATGCAGAACCAGTACAGACTGGCTGCAGGTCATGTACAAGTGGGTCCCACAACATCCATACGAATAGTGAAAGTAGGAGAGACTGGCCTTATTGGATGGCATTCGGTTAAATTATATAGTAAAACTATTTGGTGGTGTCTAACCTTGATACCTTCGATTTGATATAGACATGACCATATTCGGTCAAAAATAAAATTTGACCCCAATTTGACCACACGGGCCACACCCATTTTTAACCCTGGGGTCACCATTTTAACAACTTTGAAAGAGCATTGTACATCGATCATTCCTACCAAGTTTCGTCGAAATCCGGCTGGCGGTTCATGAGAAGAAGATTTTTTAAGAATTTGTGCTATTTTTAGACAGTGGCCATCTTGGATTAGCGACGACATCCGTTTTAACAAATCTGAAAAGGCTTCACCCATGAACCATAACTGTGAAGTTTGGCCACCATGGGCCAAGCGGTTTGTGTGAAGAAGAATTTTGAAATCTCTAATAAAAGAACGACCTTTTGACCTTTCGGCGGCCATCTTGGATGACATGACCATCCAATTTCGACAAAAAATGCACCAGAGCGATCGCCTCTTTGGTACCTTCGATTTGATGTAGACATGACCATATTCGGGCAAAAATAAAATTTGACCCCACAGGCCACGCCCATTTTTCACCCCGGGGTCACCATTTTAACAACTTTGAAAGAGCATTGTACATCGATCATTCCTACCAAGTTTCGTCGAAATCCGGCTGGCAGTTCATGAGAAGATTTTTTAAGAATTTGTGCTATTTTTAGACGGCAGCCATCTTGGATTAGCGACGACCTCCGTTTTAACAAATCTGAAAAGGCTTCACCCATGGACCATAACTGTGAAGTTTGGCCACCATGGGCCAAGCGATTTGTGTGAAGAAGAATTTTGAAATCTCTAATAAAAGAACGACCTTTTGACCTTTCGGCGGCCATCTTGGATGAAATGACCATCCAATTTCGACAACTAGACAAAAATTTAAAAAGAATTTGTAAACAAACAAGAGGCCCAAATGGGCCTGTATCGCTCACCTAAAAGCCTCCATAGTGGTCATCTTGATTTCACAAAGACTCTTCACTTACAACTTCAAATGTTCCACAGAATTTGTTGGTACCTTCTGATCTAACATATATTGCGAATGTGCATGTGATTTACTGCTATACCTTCGATTTGATATATAAAATGACCATATTCGGTCAAAAATAAAATTTGACCCCTATTTGACCCCTGGGGCCATGACCATTTTTGACCCAGAGGCCACCATATGAACAAATCTGAATCAGCGTTAACTATCGATCATTCATACAAAGTTTCGTCGAAATCGGCCTGGCGGTTTGTGAGAGGAAGATTTTTTGACAATTTGACCTACTTTTCAACGGCGAACATCTTGGATTTGGTGATGACCTCCATTTTGACAAAAATGAACAGGCTTCACCAACAAACCATTTCAGTTAAGTTTGGTCAATATCGGCCAAGCAGTTCACAAGAAGAAGTCCTTCAAAATCTTTAGTAAAAGAACAACCTTTTGACCTGTCGGTGGCCATCTTGGATGACGTAATCTCTGATTTTGGCAAAACATGCTCCAGAGTGATCGTCTCGTCGATACCTTGGATTGGATATATTATATGACCATATTCGGTCAAAAATATAATTTGACCCCTAGTTGACCCCTCGGGCCACGCCCATTTTTGACCCAGGTGCCACCATATGAACAAATCTGAAACAGCGTTAAATATCAATCATTCACACCAAGTTTCGTCGAAATCAGCCTGGAGGTTTGTGAGAAGATTTTTTTGACAATTTGACCTACTTTTCAACGGCGAACATCTTGGATTTGGTGATGACCTCCATTTTAACAAAAATGGACAGGCTTCACCCACAGACCATTACAGTTAAGTTTGGCCAATATCGGCCAAGCAGTTCACAAGAAGAATAAGTTCGAAATCTTTAGTAAAAGAACAACTTTTTTACCTTTCGGTGGCCATCTTGGATGACAAAATCATCTGATTTAGACAAAAAATGCTCCAGAGTGATTTTTTAAGAATTTGACCTACTTCTCAACAGCGGCCATCTTGGATTTGGTGATGACCTCCATTTTAACAAAAATGAACAGGCTTCAACCACAGACCATTACAGTTAAGTTTGGCCAATATCGGCCAAGCAGTTTACAAGAAAAAGACGTTTGAAATCTTTAGTAAAAGAATGACCATTTGAACTATCGGTGGCCATCTTGGATGACGTAATCATATGATTTAGACAAAAAATGTTCCAGAGTGATTGTCTCGTCAATACCTTCGATTTGATATATTACATGACTATATTCGGTTAAAATAAAATTTGACCCCTATTTGACCCCTCGGGCGACGCCCATTTTTGACCCACGGGCCACCATATGAACAAATCTGAAACAGCGCTAACTATCGATCATTCATACCAAGTATCGTCGAAATCGGCCTGGCGGTTCGTGAGAAGAAGATTTTTTAAGAATTTGACCTATTTTTCCATGGCGGCCATCTTGGATTGTCGATAACCTCCATTTTAACAAATCTGAAATGGCATCACCCATATATCATCCCTGTGAAGTTTAACCAATATCGGCTCAGCAGTTCGGGAGAAGAAGATGATTGAAAATGTTCACGGACGGACGGACGGACGACGGACACTTTGCCATAACAATAGCTCACATGAGCTTTGCTCAGGTGAGCTAAAAATGGAAAATAAAAGTTTAAAAATTAAAAATAATAATGCTCGCTACTGGAGCCCAGAATTTTTTTAATAGTCCTATATTTACCTACATATCATATCTGCACAGGTCCACATATTGCCACAATATTGTCAACACAGTTTACGGAAATGTGTGAAGTTTCATGAAAATATTCCAAAGGGTGGTCGAGTTATGCTCAATCAGTGCACAAAACAAAAAAGGGAGATAACTAAAAAATTAGCTATGCAAGAGTTGTCATTCTTGTGCGTGACACACCTTCGGGTCGTGGTCTATGCATGTGTGAAGTCTCATGAAAATATTCCAAAGGGTGGTTGAGTTAATTATGCTCCGGACACGAAATCAGTGCGCGAAACAAAAAAGGGAGATAACTAAAAAAATTAGCTATGCAAGAGTTGTCATTCTTGTGCGCGACATACCTTCGTGTCGTGGTCTATGCATGTGTGAAGTTTCATGAAAATATTCCAAAGGGTGTTAGAGTTATGCTCCGGACAAAGAAGTGTCTGCGGCGGACGCGGACGATGTTCGGTGTCAAATCCATAGTATCCCCCGACTTTCGTCCGGGGGATACTATTATACAAATCTGTTTCTTGTTTTGTTTTTTAATTATTTATTTTTGAGGTGTGTGTCGTGTTTTAAATAAATTTGCGTTGTACTGCAGCTAGCCACTCCGGTTTTCTTTCACGTTCGGGGTGCCAGCCCGATCTCTACTCTCTGCCGGATTGCCAAGCCGGTTATTTGTCTATTGAATAATGACAAAATAGTTTATTGTGCCATTTCAATAATAATCGAATGACGGACAACACAGAAAAAAATTGTGTTATATACCCAACTCGTAATTCATTGCTAATTATGTATGGTATTATCATTGTTCACACCGACTTCAAAATGAATTGTCGGCCTGATTTGGCTAGCTGCACACACATCAATTAAATTTGTACAATTGAATTAACATTCGGTGTTTCTTTAACCCTCAGATCGAGTTGAAAGTACATCGGTGGTGTGATTTAGCACTTCAATTGATCCGTACTGTCTGTTCCATGTTTTGCTGCCAACGAACATTTGGCCATTAAACACATTAAATCTAAAAAATATTTAAAAGTTAGTACTTTTTCATCAATAACAAAAAAGTCACTCCCCAAAAAAAATTATTTGATTAAATTCCATCAAATATTGATTTTATTGCGAAAAAAAAATGATTTAACATGGGGGCTAAAAACAGATTTTTTTTTTATTTGAGGACCGATTTTCTAAATCTAACTTTTGTTTTCAAAGTCACATCATTTTCAAGCAATATAGCCAGGTTTCGGAGTCAATTTCCAGAATTTTTCAGGATCAAAAAACGAAAAGTTTTGGAAATTGACTCCCCATATTATATTCCCATAGGAATAAAATCGCAATAAAATCAATATTTGATGGAATTTCATCAAATATTTTTTTTTGGGGAGGGTGACTTTTAAATATTTTTTAGATTTAATGTGTTTAATGGCCAAATGTTCGTCGGCAGCAAAACATGGAACAGACAGTAGGGATCAATTGAAGTCCTAAATCACACCACCGATGTACTTTGAACTCGATCTGAGGGTTAAAGAAACACCGAATGTTAAAGGTACATGCCCACTCAGTAGGCACAACCTGTTCTTTATATGAATTAAATAAGTGTATAATTGTGTCAATATTCCACCAGTTCAAAACATTACGAGTGACCGCTATACAGATATAATCATTTAGTAACATTTATTTTACTTATAGTGACGCGCGGTGGTATCAGGCTATTTTCATATGCAAATGAGGCAAGACATTTTTTAATTATTTATACTAATTAAATGCGTCACTTAAAACAATAATATTATCGACAGATTATAATGCATGATCATTGCACATAAAAAAATAAATCCAAAAAATAAATAGTAATGTCCTTTAACATTTACCGCCCCTGAAATTAAGCATGCAAATTTATGTCTGATATAAAATGTATAATAATGCCAATCATACGTGGGGTAATTGATAATGAATGTTTATTTTGGCAGAAAATGTCTCAGATATAAATAACATGTTGTGCCTACTGAGTGGGTATGTACCTTTAATTCAATTGTACAAATGTAATTGATGTGTGTGCAGCTAGCCAAATCAGGCCGATAACACGACAGATGTATATACCTTGTCCTTTATCAAAATGTTTGGAACTGTAGATCACGTGAGCCCGCTAATCATGAGCCATCTCATCAGGATCTGCGGCATTCGTTCGTACATTGTATATACAAAAAAAATGACCTCTAATACAGCGTAATGTAACAGTTCCTAACTTCATATGGAATAGTCCGTGTTAGTCACTTGGGGTTAAATGTTACGAACACAGATAAACACAGTGCATGGATTCTATTTTAACATCATCAGAAATGGCGAGTCTAGGAAAGCTCGTATCTTTACGCTGAAGCCAGTCTATTTAAGTCACTAAGCTGCTATCAACGCATACACCTGTCCCAACTACCATGCGCGTGTTAGGAAAAATCAATACTAGGAGAAACTGAATACACAACGATTTATTACCCGACACTGTTTTAACATGGATATGCCCCGGATATGAGTCATAAAATGGACATTACTTGGTGTCAAAAATGGTAAATTTACAAGGTGGATACCGAAATAGCAGCCAATTGGCAATTTTTCTCGGTCTGAGATTTCAAAAATCGGTCCAGAACCGAACAAACTGGAATTTTTAGAAGCCCTGGTCCAAACACTATATGCCTCTGCTCTACCGAGACCGGGGGCAAAAAAAAACAACTGCAGACAACCAAATTTAATTCACCATGGTAAAGGTTAAAGTGTATCGTATTTACCGTCTTGCTGAGAATAAGTTGCGTTGAATCCGGCCCCGGTTATAGAAATGTCCGAGTAAAACTGGACAAATAAGACGTTGGACGTTGCCGTGAATTCTGGCGGCACAGCGCCCCCACAGTAGCTTCCCACGAGGGGATCCATAATTGACATCCCATCATACACCTGTAATAACATACACAAGATGAGGAGGGAATACATAGGTTCGTTCCCCTTAACCCTCAAAGGCGGGGAACCGAAAATAGTCGTCTGCTGTTATTTTATATTTGTCTTAATCCTTTGAAAAAAAAACACATTTTGGCAATGCATGAGAATCGTCTCCACTGGAGACGATTATCATGCGCTGTCAAAGCATGTTTTAATGGAGTAAAACATAAAATAATAAATAAACAGCAGACGACAAAATGTTATACAGCATGGTAAGGGTTGAAGTGACTGAGTCTCAGATAACGTCTCAGATATCCAATATGTGGTGTTCTGCTTTGCGCACAGTAAATGACATACATGTATATAAATTAATCGCACCATTTCATTTGATCAAATAATGCAAAACAGTGAGAACTTCTTTCTAAATTTGGTAACTATTATTTCAATTTATGCAAAGCCATATTATCTTCCCGCAGCTTATCACACAGGTTGAAGTAACGGACCGAGGTCTATACATATATTAAATATGCCTAAAAGCATCAATAAATGAAGAAAAAAAATAAGCTAAAAAAATATTTTAGCTTATTTTTCTTCTTCATTTATTGATGCTTTTAGGCATATATAATGTATTCATAGACCTCGGTCCATTACTTCAACCTGTGGCTTATCACTGTTTTGGATAGCATGTCCTTGATATAACGCCATGTTTTATGGGAATGTGATTAAATAAAATCTAAAAAGGGTAGTCAGAATTTGTTCAAACTGTGCAAACAACATCTTCAATATATCCCGACTACAAAGCAGTAATTATTTTGATTCTACTATATTTCGTTTCAATTTTATGATGTTTTTAAGTACTCGGGTGTGTTCATTTTTTAGTTTCAAAATAACGCCAAAACGACGTCATGTATATTCGACGTAACGTTAACGTCAATGGGACACGTGTAGTTTCATTACAGAACTATACATGTACTTAACTCATACTATCTGATTTTACATATTTTATAATACATGATTCGGAAATATACATGCATGTAGGTATATTGTTGTCGCATGTACGTGGGTATATGCAGACATTAAGATTGATGCGGCAACGTATCTACCTGAAAAGCCGAATTGTTAAAAATCAAAATCATGGAAGATCATAGATGGTGCAATGTATCTAGATATATAGCACACAAGGAATAGGCAGACAAAATATTCCATGGGGGGGCGGGGTCTGTAAAAACGGGAGACTTAGTTTTACTGGTATTTCATGGTTTTTATGTTATCCGATATAACCCACGAAATATGCGATTTTAATGCTGACCACACTGGTATATTCAGTGTTGCGTAGACGTAATTTACTTAAACGTAAAGTACCAATCTTCCAGTAAAAATACATATATCCACGCGTTCATTCCGTAGTCTTATATCAGAGGGTACATAAAATACAATAAAATAATTTATCCATTTATATTCCAGCTGTCCAACTAAGAGATAAATATTCAAATACAAATTAGAAAAGAGCAAATTAACAATAAATCGGAGCATACAAAAATGCATGAAAGGCATCAATTACACACCGTACTGTACGCAAATCGATATTAACCGTTGTGTACCCACTTTCCACTTTCGCGAAACCACAAAATCATACCAGATATAATATGTGGCTGTGACTGGATACATTGGGCTTATCGGTTTTGCGACCAGTGTACATGTATATCCAGATCAGCCTGTGCATCCGCACAGTTTGATCACCATTCCATCAATGAACAACACGTCATGCTACTAACAAGCAATATATTGTTATCAGGCTAGAGGAGTGTGCAATTTGGTCAGGGAATACGCTGGCACACAACCCATAAGCCAGTCACAGCCACATATATTGTTTTATGTCCCGGATCATATAAAACACTTTTATAACTTTATAACAGCAACCTTGCATTGACCACGTCGTGATTTTATCGACCTGGGACTCGTTTTGCTACGCATCACCGGTGCCAAGTTCTACCTAGTTACCCCGTCTTCGTCCCGCGTCCCGTGCACCGTGACACATGCGCGGGATTACTGGACCGTATTGGACGTAAGCAATGTCACATTTCGGCACACACTATACATGCATAACATTAGCCTGATCGCGTTAAAACAATATGACTGATAACACCTTTATTTTCGGCCGGCTAATATTCATGTATAATGAGGAAGTGAACGTGTAAACTTTTAAAAAGCGAATTTAGGTTAGTGAGACGCGTTTTTAGTGCAGTTTACACTCAAAATCTTTGAGATTTATGTTAATGTATTAGCAACTGTAAAATCTATGACGAAAACCCACACCAAGCAGCGGTTTCGACACGCTGTAACAAGTTGTATAGGCGGAGTAACCATTACGAATTTGTGTTGCTTGTTCTTCAAATGGTGACAAATTCCAGTTCTGTACCTTTCATAATTACATAATCTTCAGACCCGGGCGCATTTGAATTGCTTATTGTTTAGAAAGGTGTAACATGTATATACAAACAATAATTGACCACACAAGACACGCTAGAATCACCTATGCATGAATATACAAACAAGTGTTCGCTGTCAGTTCGGAGACACGACAGTTCGGAGACACGACAGCATCGCCCCAGTGCAATTTCGGCACGTGACATTTGTGGACAAGCGATAATTGTCTCCAACTGATGCTTAACTACAATATTCGAATACATACCTCGATTGTTTCGACTATCGTTAAAATGATAATTCAAATAAGTGGCCAAACTAAATCTTAGTCCGAATAGTTAGATCCCTAAAAAAAACATTCGCTTGTTTATAAATAAATGTGTACTGTTGTGCTCAATTACGCCATAATACTAATAGCGACAGCGATATCGATCGATATTTGCCGCATATTATTTCATGTGTACCTACAAATACAGCACATGCCCTTTAACTTGAGACAGAGGCCGCCGCGGTTTCTTGGATGTACAATCGAGACTAAACGAACACACGTCGCCGACTACATCAAGGGCGGATTCAGGAGAGGAGAGGGGGATGGGGTAAGATTTGTTTTTGCTCTAAAATGCACCAGAATGCAGGAATGGGAAGTAGATATCAAACATTTTCCAGGGGAGCGCCCTAGCAGTCTCCCGAACTTCACTCGGTCGACGAAGTAGCAACGCGTTGCTCGTTTGAAAATATCGTCAACTATTTCAATGAAGAAGTTTGCCCTCACCCCTAACCCGAAATCCGTAATTCGCGCCTGTACATGTACATCTTTTGCAGTGTCACGCCAGTGCAATGGAGTTAATTCTTCGAATGTATTAAGGAATTCCAGTCTGCTGGATATAATCTCGCGTTTTCGCGATCTCTACCAATAAGTTTAAGGGTAAACTTTATTTATTCTACAACGATTACAAACAAGCGCGAGAGCACTTATACAAATGCTTTTGTTGGCACAGATGAAGGCGTAAGGGCGGTCATTAATGTGGGAGGAAACCTGAGAACCCGGAGGAAACCCACTTGTCCGATCTGGCGACCACCATACCATCTCACATACTGCCCCGGCCGAGGATCGAACCCAATGCGGCCCCGGGTTCGATCCTCGATCCCCCCACCTTCATCTGAATCTACGCTGCACGCACGTACCAATACACGAGATTGTGAGAACGCTTGATTGCGAGGCGAAAACGAGAGATTGTAACATGACCGTAACAGGACACCGTAACAATGCCGCAAAGACGTGTCATGCTGTTAGCGGCACCGTACACACTTGTTTTGTAACAGTCGTGTGCATAACGGCAAACTCGCCCGTGTGTTCGTTTGTGTGTCTGTCCATCAGAAATATGCGTTCAGTTGTTTCGTTCACTGATGCAGTCGCTTAACAATAGCACCGCGGTGATCAAATATGAATTTGTTCAGCTCGCATGTGTGTAGGATTATATACACACGGGTACACGTCTGCCACCCACAAACACACGGGCGTGCAGCGTAGATTCAGATGAAAGGCGCGGGGGGGAAGTGGTGGCTGTAAGTTGGGTGGATGACAGAAATGTATGATAGGTTTGAATATGTTTAGCAACGTTGTCAAAAATGGATAACTGTGGAAGTATGGAGGGACTGATGCGCGTACACATTGACGAATAGTGACCTGCTTTGCCCGATCCGCTTTGCCCGACCTTCTACATTGCAATCAATGTCATCAGGAACAGACACGTGACAATACAAATCACCATACCATGCACTGTTACTGGGATAACATCTATTAAGAAATTCAATGCGTTGTATTCATTATACATTTTAAGTAAATACATCAAAACTGATGCATTGGTGAAATTAGAAACTGAAACATGAAACCGGTTGACTGCTTTTTTGTATATCACAGTATTTTCAGTCACATGCTACATTAAATGAACTCGTGATGTAATACAATATGCCCTTGATAAATCAGGTGACGATGCAATCACCGACGTGACTCACTGTGGCTGGGTACAATATAACCTGTATTGTCTGGGCGGCTAATTGTATCGAGTCTAGAACATATATATGGCCACATCTCTAACTACATGAAGAGCTCATGCACAGTGAGGCAGGTAACTGTAAACCTCAATTTTGTTACATCCTGATATCAATACATATAATTTGCACGTAGCAGCAAGATGTTGATGATTTATCAAAATTTAAGATATATCCACAATAATTGTACTTGGTTGCATACATCGGCTCCAAACATACATGTTGCACCAACACAATATAATTGTATGCTATGCCCCTGGATATGGTACAACTGTACCAATAGTATAAGATAATATGATCTGCTCATTATATATGCAATGTACCAATATTATGCGTATGCGATATTTATACGAGTTTTATATATATACATGCATATGAAGTTTCAAGTCAATGAGTGAAGAGGTTGAGGAGATATAACATACGTAAAAACTTTAAAGCAAAGTTTACAAAAACTTTAACGCAAACTTCTAAGACATTTGACCTTGACCTTGGGCATGTGGGCAGCATGGGTGTTGCGCACAGTGAATATTTGGAGGATGGTAAACATGCATATTAAGTTTCAAGTCAATGAGTGAAGCGGTTGTAGACGGCCCGCCAAGGCCAATAAAAGGCCTCCAATAAAGTTTTGATGGCATTTTTTGTTACAAATGGGTACCCATGCTGATCGACTTCTATGATATGAAAGCTGTTGGATAGGGGTGGGTACCCCCCGCAGATTTGACCTTTAGGGGTCATTTTTTAGGTCATTTAGAGGTCATATTGACCCAATATTTCTCAATGACATGGGTGTATGAATGCCCGTATATGATTTATAACAGCATTGATAGCCGTCTGATGATGAACTATTTTGGTAGCTATATAAATAGGGATTCGGAAAATGCCGAACTAATGAGGAAATATCATGTCTGAAATTAAAGATGGCCGCCATTTTGCCTAAGAAACAAGAAAATATGTTGTACATCATATCTTTGTTGATATTTAAGCTATTTCAATAGCGACACTGATAATAAGTATATTTTTTGACAGAGATATTGTTTACAAACATACTGATACCATTTTTCTCAAAGTTACTTTTCGTAAATCCAAGATGGCCACCAAAACAGTACGTTTCATTAAATTCGTTCTCATTTAGCCCATTGCTGACAATGAAGAGAGTTCCCATTAGCATGTCATTTTCATGGAAATTGTGACTAATATTATCCTTCAGTTTGTATTATTGATTAAACTAACAGAACATATTTTAAAATTGGGACAATTGGAGCTACATTCAAAATGGCCGCCAACTCAATTTTGAAAAGTATAAAATGAAATATCTCTGTAACCCGACGAACAAAAACTAAAATTAAGATGTCTTTTTACAATTTTTGGTAGTTTTCGGTACAACATACTCATTGAAACGCGTATATTTTGGTCTAGGCCTTCAAATTCAAGATCAGCCATATTGGAAACTGTGAAAAAAACAATGTTTCTGTAGTCGGATAATGTAAAAATATAAATTGTATGAGGTTTCCTCGCTAATTGTTACATGGTATGTGGCAATGTAGAGTTGAGTTAATCATAATTTTAAAATCAAAGATGGCTGACATGTACAATATTGATAAACATATAATAATATATGTATGCGGAAATAGCGGACACACCATGTGTTACCACTAATTTCAGCATGACAATCCTTATAAATGGTAATGTGTTCTCTCCACGCTCCCAAATCATAAACCTTTGCTATATCTTGTAAAGTATCTGCTGATTGCGTGTTGTATATAACGGCCTATCAACAGCTAAGGTCGTTTAAGGCCAGACTAACGGGGTCCATCCCGTATTTAACCTATATATGTAGTAACTATTTACATAAAAAAAATGTATACTCAGTCGTAAAATTAGAATAACCGGACCTGATGTCAGGTCCATACCACACCATAGTCACTTAGTTCCAACAAAAAAAGTAATCATATTTTTATTTAATAAATGTTCATTGTGAATATGTGTTGCTATTACTCAATCCTTCACTCTCATGAATATGTCTACTATCGGAAAATTTGCACTTTTTACATCGGCAAATCCTGTTGCTAGGAACGCACCGGTGTGACAGTAAATTTCATCCTTTAGATTATCCCGCTGATTTTCGAATAGTAAAGAGTTATTTTTCGCATTGGTCGCATGCACCAACCACGCTGATTGTACGTTCAATGCTGTATATATGAGCAATAAAGCTTTTGTTAAAAAATCAGCGTGGTTGACGGTTGCGGCCAAATTGAAATTTGGCGACAAACGTATAAAATGTGCCAAAAATGACGAAATTTACCGTTTTGGGGCATCTTTTGGTCGTCAGATTTTTTAAATTAAATGAGGAATACAAACATTTGTATCTGATATATAAACATCAAGACTAGTAGACATCAGATTTTAGTATGATAGCTGTTTTTCTTGCAATTGTGAGGTCTCAATTTTTTGGGCATATTTTTGCCGAATCTGAACTTACCCCTTTTGCGATTGATTTAATTGTCATTTACTGTGCATCAAGCAAAAAAACACATAACGTATTAACCTTAAGTATTTGGATCAGTAAAAATAATTATTAAAATTGCTGTCTGAAAATTTAGGGTCATCAACCATCGGAATACAATGTTCTCTTAAGTTTCTGTGAATGGGGCAATTTCTTACTCACTTCACCTAAGGCCAGTTTTTTTTTATTAGTTGGTTTACAGATCCGCCGACCCGATTTTTTGACAATGTGGAAAAAAATAAAAATTTTAATTTCCGATTTTTTTTTAGATTTTTTTACCTCCGATCCAAAAAAAAAAAAAAAAAAAAAAAAAAAAAAAAAAAAAAAAAAAAAAAAAAAAAAAAAAAAAAAAAAAAAAAATCTTTTTTTTTGCTGTGCCGAGAAAAGTAAGTGGCGGAAACCAGATCTTAGCAGCAGCGACAACAACAAAAACCTGCGAATGGACGATTCGATATGATTTGATATATCTCCAATATGATTTGATATATCTCCGTTTCAGATTGAATGCAAAAATTCAAAACCTTAACGCTCGGGTAAATGGCCTATATTTTCTGTTTTCTTGCTCCGATGTGCTTCATATTTCATGTATGTGTTCTTCCTAGGGTCCTCTACCGCCCTGCCACAAATCCACACTCGTGCCACCCCCACTGATATTCGTTTCAACTATATCGCCGCTTCGTTGTCTTGTATTTAATTATACCAGATACGGTATTAATATGTACGCATTACGCAACCCATTCACAGTGATCAACATTCAACAGTATGTGAATATGAAACTGAGTTGCTATGTAGAATATAAAGAAACTTGCTGAACCGACTCCCTACGTTAACCGACAAACTCTTGGTCCGAGACGATGCCGGTTAACACAAGTTTCACTCTATCACAATCACTGGCCTTTTTGTTTTTTACCGACCACAAACCGACCCAACCATGAGCCTTAAAAAGGTGAACCGACCCAACCATGTGCCTTAAAAAGGTGATTTTTATGGTGTTCGGACCGTCCGTCTGTCCGTCACACGTTCGGTTAACCACTTCGTAACAGTTTCTCAAACCGGCCATATCTTCTACATAAGTTGCTCAAGTTCTTCAATATTTCAACACATCATTCATTGGTATGTGTGCTATACCTGCCTTGTCATACTATATATTACCTTGACCTTTTGACCTTCACAGGGCTGCTGAAAGGACTTAGCAATTTCGGTTAACCAGTTTGTCACAGTTTCTCAAACTGGCCATAGCATCTACATAAGTTGCTTAACTGCTTCAATATTTCTATACTTCATTCATTTGCATGTATGCTACACCTGCCTTGCCATACTACATATGACCTTCACCCTTTGACTTAACACTTTTGGTTCACCCGTTTGTCAGTTTCTTCAATATGCCGCCGGTGGCATCCGCGTTTGACAGACTTTCTTTTTTATTTCCCCGACCGACCCAAAAACTTTTTTTTATTTTTATTTTTTTCCGACCGACCGACCCGATCTCGCGGAAAAAGAATCCGTAAACCAACAAATAAAAAAAAACTGGCCGAAGGTGTGTTACCGTAATACTCCTACATATATGGATATTTTAAAATTATTTCAAATTCATAAAATGTCTACATTTTTCATCTGCCCAAAATTTTACAGACACAAAAATTAATTATTTTCCTGCAAAAAGAAGAGTGTCCGAATAATTTAGGTTGTCCGAATACATAGGGTAATTATGGTATTGGATATCTAAGACATCATCTGAGAAAAGTTACTTTCACCCTTACAACGCTGAATTAATTTTTCTCGTCTGCTGTTTATTGTATATTTTCAATTTGTCTAATCAAAAACATGGTTTGGCAGAACTTTAGAATCATTTCCAATGGAGAACTTTAGAATCATTTCCAATGGAAATGATTCTAAGTGCTGACAAACCATGTTTTACTGAGAAAGAAGACGATATATACTGCAGCAGACGACAATTTTGTTTCCTGTATTCGAAGGGTTAATGCCTGTGAGCAGCTATGGTCATTTTAAGCCAGGTTAATGGGATAGAATACCGTATTTCGCCTGTTGTGATAGAGGACACACAGTGTAAACAGGCCAAACGTTTTTCTTAGCATGATAAACACATCAAAATGACACAAGCAACGTGAGAATAAAATGATCTATTTTTAGCGCAGGTGACCTTGAACGTGGTGCAATGAACCCTACTTTTAATCGGTGTCTTTCGCTGATTGATATCATTGCACCTGCGAAGTATGGGGGAAATCAGATGATTATTCAAGCTATTGCGCAGACAAGTTCGGACAGACGTACGGACGGATGCAAAGACAAGCCTAACACCAGAGCTCCCGTTAAGATGCGTAATTTGACCAAATATTCGAGGTATTTTCCTCAGTTCTTCACCAAACATGGCAAGTTGGGAGTTCTTTAGAATCGTCTCAATGAGACGATTCTAAAGCACTCCCAACTTGCCATTTTCGGTGAAGAAATAACAAAATTCCACCCAAAGTGGATCAAATTACGCACCTTAACTGGAGCTCTGTAACATTATTTGCTGCCGTCACCATTCATACTAAAAATGCAAACAATTAAAATACCTTGATATAGTCATAATCACAACTTGGATGAAGCTCCATGTCTAAGGACAGGATGTTAAGTTTCACGACTTTGTTTGTGCCGACCACAATCAGCCAGCGACACTCAAGATTGGTCTCGTACTGTCCGTCGCCATCACCATCGATGGAACCAAACCGGCCACCATTCGTGTTGTTCAGGATTCCCCCGCAGCCCTGGGCAACACCTGAAGGTCAGGCAAGGTCAGTGGAAAAATGAAAGGCTTATGGTGCATTTTAAAGGTACATGCCCACGCAGCAGGTTACACTGTACTACTACTTTTCATTTTCTGTCATGCCTTATATGAGCCATTTGTCTACCCACTAACGAGTTATTGTTAATTACAGCGCGTGTTAATTGGTGTTAAATCGCATTTTATATGCCGCGACCAGAAAGGGTATTTTCCGACCTCGTGCTATTTTTACCAACACGCGTCACGTGACACGGTCAATCATATCACATATTTGACATGCGCAGTGCACAGGTGGAAGACTCGGACCTATGACACCAATAAAATGCCTATTAAAAAAATCCTATTACCCCACCCACTTGGTCTCGTACATTACCATCTTCTATTTATATAAAGGTGACTATCAATATGGCTATTATAGAAAGAGCCCTCTCTTTTCCGGCTCGCACAAACACAATAAACATCGATTAAATTATGTATGAAATATGTCTCTGGCAATCGATAAAGGTATTAGGTGTGTGAATATACTCACTTAAAATCGCTGTTTCAAACATGGTACACGACTTTAGTTTGAGCTGGCGATCAGTTATTGGTCAAATATGACCGATAATCCACGCCGGACGGCCTCTGATTCTGTGTGAGATTCTTTCGTACACGCAAATTTCGCTTTTGATGGGGTATACAAAATGTGAATAAATGCTGGAAACAGCGATTTGTGTTTATTGTGTTTGTGCGAGCCGGAAAAGAGAGGGCTCTTTCTATAATAGCCATATTGATAGTCACCTTTATATAAATAGAAGATGGTAATGTACGAGACCAAGTGGGTGGGGTAATGGGATTTTTTTAATAGGCATTTTTTTGGTGTCATAGGTCCGAGTCTTCCACCTGTGGCGCAGTGAAGTATCGGAAGTTGAGAAGAAAAATCTCTGTTCGAGTCCAAATCTAAATCTCCACGTAACTCTTTCCATTTGGTGATCTGGTCGCCAATATTAACCACTCTCTCTCTCTGTACTGCCTGTCCCTCAGACATTTCGCCTTTTTTTTTTTGGCCGATGCCGTTTCATACAATTTCCGTCCTGGACGTTTCGACATGTTGATATTCTTGTTTACATATTGGGAAGCCTACTGGCGCACGTAGTATACTGCGCATGCGCACCGCAAGCCATGATGTGAAAGTCGTCGTCCCCGCACATTATCAAAATAGACTGTTACCGCCGCGCGTCGCTAACAGTAAATTGATAATTAATAAATGAATATATTTGTATAGCGGGCACTCGTAATTTTTAGAACTGGTGGAATAGTGACATAATTATACACTTATTTAATTCCTATAAAGAACATTTTGTGCCTACTGCGTGGGCATGTAACGTAATTGTCTCTGAACAAGTACGTTAGTTCGTCCGTATGTACAGATGCATCCGTCTGTCCGTGTGGACGCATACGGGCGTTCGATTGTATTGTACAGCCATGTGACAAACATAAAAAGTATAACAACTGCCTCTCTGATAGCAGCTATGAAAATATCATGTAAGCCTTTAAAATACTTCGACAAGTAGTATTAAATTAGGTCGATTGCAACGCAATTCTGAGAAAAGGCAATCTACTTAGTTGCCAGAAAATACTACTGTCCAGATTGATTGATGGGAAAGATAGGTCCGGGGTACATTGGAAACTCTGTTTAATCAGGCACCCCGTGGTATTAATGTAGATTAAAAGTGTCAACATGGGATTTTAGATTTAATTGATGAGTTACCTAATGATCTTGTTTACAGGTTGGAGGAAAATGTACTTTGGTAAACTCCATCCTGATTCGCTTATAATAATATATTAATATTATATTCGACGGCACTAATCATATATTTAATTTATACTGCATATTGAACTTAACTCTTTGCATGCTGGGAAACTTGTGGGCTATAAATAGTTAAAAACTAGCGGACAAAAATTCATCATATTTTCTTTTATTTCTCCTTGTAAATATCATGAATATGTCTTGGAATTTCATTAGAATTGAGTCCTGAGGACTCAATTCTAATGAAATTCCAAAACATATTTACAGAGAGAAATAAAACATATAGTCCTAATTTGTTTGGCGGATATTTTCGCCGCTAGCATGCAAAGAGTTAATTGTTTGAACGTGTGTGACGTCATGTTTTTGACGTCATTCCTTTGTCATACGTCACAAATCTAGCGACGTCATTCAAAGCAAAACCAATCAAAGGCCACGATTTGGGGTCAAAGGTGAAACAAGAATTCCGCGGAATCAAATGTCTCGCCTTGTCCCGCCGCCTTGTCCCGCCGCCTTGACCTCGAGCCTGGGCCAGAAAGCAATTTTCACTGGCCCGAACATATTATACAATTATTGACTAGTGAGCCATAGAATATCAGATTATATTCTATTGCTCACTAGTCAATAGTTGTTTTAGTATATGATAATAGTCGGTATATAGCACTTACGACCTTATGCTACTAGACAAAAATGGAAAAAGAATTTGAGGAAAAAAACAAGAAACGAGGCCACTTTTTGTAGACTAGATGGCCGTGGCCTGCATGTCGCGCCTTGGGGCGAGACATGGACACTAAAAAAAGAGATATAGTAGATGGAAAAACTTTAACCGGACACACGGACGGACGTTCTTACATTAGGGTACTTATGTGGCTTATCACATGTTAAATATTAGCCACATAAAACGATTTTTAGCCACATAAAAGGATTTTTTAGGTGGCTAATTTTAACCAACCCTATCCTTTACCAAGTCCATAACCCTGTGGGGCTAGCCACATAAGTACCCTAATGTGTGCCCGGACGGACGGACGGACGGACGGACGGACGGATGCCAAAATGCCGAATATATCGCGCTTTCCGCAAGCGGGCGCGACAATGATGATAAACACCCATGTGAAGTATCAAGGTAATGGGTGAAGCAGTTGCAGAGATATAGTACACAAACAAATCAAAGTAATTTGACCTTGACATTGGGCACAGGGGCCGCACGGTTGGGGGGTAGAATGAAAATATGGATGATGATAAACACCCATGTAAAGTTTCAAGGTAATGGGCGAAGCAGTTGCAGAGATATAGTATAACGAAAAACTTTAACCAAAAAACTTTAACCAGACGTACGTTAAAAAGTTAACGTTGAAAATGGCTAAGTCAATTACGTAGAAATAATAGGTGAAGGTAAAAAAAATGGTCACATGTTGGATAGTTGTATGTGGTGGGCACCCCTTGGTTATGAAGCTGTGAAAGTTTGGTGGTCCTAGGTGGTACAGTACCAAAGAAATGGACCTAAACACGAAAACTTAACATTGTAAACGCGAAAAGTTAACATTGACTGCGCAGAAAAAATGGGTCAAGTTCAAAAAGGTAACATGTTGGATAGTGATATGTGGTGGGTACCCCTTGGTTATGAAGCTGTGAAAGTTTGTTGGTCCTATGTGTTACAGTAACAAAGAAATGGACTGAAACACGAAAAGTTAACGCCTGGCTTTCGCCAATCCAATAGCGTGGATTTTTCCCCCAAAAAAAACTGGCTAAAAATGGAAAAAATGTTTAAAATAAAAAAGTTTAAAATGATTTTTTTCCCAAAAAAACCTGGCTAAAGATGGAAAAGAAAGTTTAAAAAAAAAAAGTTTAAAAATTAACAAAAAAATAATGCTCGCTACTGGAGCCCAGAATTTTTATAATAGTCCTATATTTATCTACATATCATATAACCACAGGTCCACATATTGCCACAATATTGTCAACACAGTTTACGGAAATGTAATACCCAGGTATAATAATTTACCTGTATAAATTACCTGTAATAATTTAGCTGGACATTTAGTGGTCAAGCTGGAAATTTGCACATGCTTGCACATGCAGAAGTGTTCAACTGGAGAAGGCTATTGTTCTCTCTACAGGTAAGGTGTACAGAGCGCACGAGAAAACAGGTCTTCATGCATTAATGTTCAGTTTGTAGCATAGAAAGAAATAGAGTTTGACCTTGACTCTGGAGCCCGGAATTTTTTTTAATAGTCCTATATTCATCTACATATCATAGTAAAGGTATGTATAAAGTTTGAGGACTGTAGCTGATAAGGTGTTGAAGTAATGACCGTAACACGAAAACTTAACATTGAATGATGACGACGACGCCGCCGACGACGACGCCGCCGCCAACGACGCCGCCGCCGACGACGACGACGACTCCGGAAAAGCAAAACCTATGTCTCGCTTTCCGCTTCGCGGGCGAGACAAAAATAAAGGCAAAATCGGCACTTAATGTATATTAGGCTACTTCAGGTATAAACAGCATTTATTCAACCCCCTTTATTATGCTACATAGAGCAATGGTTGCGGTATAAATATTTACGGTATGTGAATTAACATCCAATTTGACACGTGAAATAATGTACAAACATGTTGTTGACAAGAAACTATATAGTTTAAAAAATTCTACTCTATGACCCAAAGGTGTATTGATGGTTCCAGGATGTAGATGGTTTGAGAAATATGTGGCTGCATGTGACTGGAGAAATGGGGCTTATGGGTTTTATCAATGCGTTTAGGATTACACAGATATAAGGTGATTCAAAACGTTTCTGACAAAAATGGACACCCTACTGTCATTGTGATACAGAACTCCAGATAAGTTTTGTACCTAAAGAGTATTATACTCCTAGATTTCAAATTCAATGCGTATTTTACTTTTACAAATGTATTATTGATTTTCTTCTTTATTAAATAAGGAACAAATTTAAAAAAAGAAAAGAAAACAAATTTAAAAATTCACTTATTTGAGCTGCAAAAAGCAAACACTGTTTTGCAGCTCATCTAAGTAAATTTTTAACTTTATTACATTATTTTCACTACTCAATTTGAAAATGAATGCATATTTTCACATTGCTGTGAGCATTTTGTACTCTCACATTTGATAATCAATGCGTATTTTGCTAAAAACAAGTGCGCAAAATACGCAGATTATCTGGAGCGCTGGTGATATGTCTCACTTTCCACATGAAAAATGGTGTATCCTCATACCACATTAGGATATACGTATCATATTCAGAACTCCAGATAAGCTGCGTATTTGCTTAAATACCCAATTAAAATTGCCAAAAACCCAATTGAAAGCAGAAGTATCAAAAAGCAATAAACAAATTGTGGTACCTTTCTCATGCTGCAGAAAACAATAAACATACCACAAATATAGCATATTTTTCTTATTTTCCATGAAAACAAATTTTGGTATTTAATTAGAATTGTCTCCAAGGAGACAATTCTAATGGAATGCCAAGACATGTTTTAATTTCGAAGCAAACTATTCAATGATTGCTGTCTGTTGATGTGTAAACAGTAGTGGGATTATATTTTACCCAATTACATTACGCAAACACGTCTTATTTGGAATTAATAAATCACTGAACTACTTTCGGTAAGGGAGATAATCAATATCACGCGAACTATTTTCATACGAGCCAAGCGGATTGTTCTGTTTATGATTAGGATATATAGTTTTAAGCTATCTCCTGTGATATATAATGATACATTACTTTGTTATGTTATGGGTACTAATACATGTTGTTTCAATAGCGTATCTCTGTAACGATATTGTTGTAGATGGAGTTGCAAATAATTTAATAATTATTACGTTCAAATGGTGGCGTAATACTGATAGCACTTCTGTATAACTGTGATTGTCATAAATGGCGCAACAGTCGTGAGGTTAAGGTCGCCGATTTCAATGATTTAATTACCGATTCCCGAAAGGGTCGCGGGTTCAAACCTCGACGTGGTATAACTCTTTTTTTTTCTCCATATATATTATTTTTGTGATTTTAATATTTTTTAATATTTTCACAATTTTATGATTTTAATAAAAATACCTATAAATTGATAGAAACTTACCAACAATTAAAGTGTCTGCCTTTAAGTAATATATACACAGACAGTTTGTTACTGATGTTTTAAGTTTAAGTAATATATACACAGACAGTTTGTTACTGTTTTTTTAAGTTTGAGGTACTGTCTATGTTTTACTGTCCCAAAATCTTTTTTTTTTGGCTGTCACAATTAATTAATTTTCGGACAGCAAACATTTTTTTATGAATTTGAAATAATTATTGTCCTCCATCTGCTCACAACACTGTTCGAACTGCGCCTGTGGCTACCACGATCAGAATTCACTGGCCGCAAACACAGTAGCCATCGGCGTCTATTTATTAAATTATTATTTTGTATTTAATTTGAATTCCGCGTGAACGCTGCATTTTGTGTCAATACCATTTACAGAAAATATTGGTGATTTTCTAAACGAATATCGGAGAAAGGCGGCTATATATTTTGTAAATTTTCAACACCATTTACGGAAAAAAGATTACTGATTTATTAAAACAATATCGGCACAACTAAATACGGTGATAGAATTTTTGTCAACTTTTCAACACCATTTCCGGAAAATATTACTGATTTTCTAAAAACAATATCGGCGAACTACTGAACTACTCTTTATTTTAAATAACCAGCCGTCTAATAGATCTGTGTATAATCGAGAGTATATCGTTAATTGTCATGTTGTCTCTGACAGTGAGGTGTTGCGGCACACATCAAAACGACACGTCAATTTCAAAACATTGCCTAAGGGTCACAGCTGTTTGGTGTCATCAGATCAACACCTTGTCACACACAACTACGCATTATCGATTTTTTCCCCACACAAAGCGACGTGTATTTACAACTAGATCTGTGTAATGTGTCGGGTGTAGCCAAAGACCATACATAAATTCGTAATTAGTCACAGATGTAGCCTTAAAATATAATCGATTTCCTTAAATTACGTCCGCATGTTGACAGATATTTCAGAGCAGACGTCATCGTAATTTGCCGTTATTTATTTCCAAAATTAACCATATATTCTGTAAATGGCGTTGAAAGTTGACAATAAATTAAGACCAGATCAGTACGTCAAATCGCTATTGACGACAACTGACGATCCGATGAGAGAGTAATACCGTTTAAGCGTATCCAATGTTAAATATACATCGTTATTTTTTTATGACTTTCGTAGTTTTTACCGAGAAATTCAAACCGTTTCCAATTATTGGGAACATAATATCATGATTAGCACATCGTTTCACTAAGCGGGGGCTACTCAGGAAATGGGATCACACGGTCTATTGTTTACACTGGATTAATGGCGGCCTCCATGAGGTCTCAGGTAAATCTTATTTTTCAATAATACGACTGTGGTTTCTTCCTTTAGTGATAACCATGTTCCAGCCGTTAACACTTATTTAGCAACATTACTTAATATGTAGTTAGTCTGAACATTCTGCAGAGAAATCTGAATTGGACGGAATCGAGCGTTGTTTAAACTTAGTCCGGTTCATATTCACAGGTCAAAATATGAACTGAAAATGGCGCTTTGTGTGACAGAAATCCGTACGCGGACGAATAAAAAAATATTTTGTTATAAATATCACATACAGCGAAACAGCGGTAGCATCTACTGTTTTAATAATATGCATACATATTGTAATTAATGTTTAATAGTGATATACTTATGAATAATATACGATACTATGGTTTATACTCCAGCACTATGTTTTTAGGCTGTGTGATTTGCCTCAATATAAACTGGATTAATTAATACTTATATTCATGCGCTTCATGACAACATCATTACATTTAAAATATACAAATATTACTTAAAGGGGTACCGATATGATACATTTTAATAATATAAATATTGAAAATACACATTATAATCGCTTACAACATAAGTTATTGATTGAAAATAGTCACTGCATCGTGACCTATTTGACCGCATTACCTATTGCGCCAACCTCATCAAACCCGCTGTTTACATAGGTAACCGGGGGTTTGGTGAGGTAGGCTCGCTAATACAATGTTTGCGTAATGTAAAATTTTGAAATACCCAATTGCTTCAGAAATGATGGAGTGACAATACTCTATTACAAATTCCTTATCTGGAGCCCTGAGTTCAAATTACCATATGTTGTTCTGTAGATAGCTCTGAATCCAGCATTAGCCACGGATGCATCCGTTATGAAGTTGACCGTCATCAAGTTCGACGATGACCGGATCAGGTCCGATGGAATGCTGTTGCCGCAGTAACGACCTATCTTTGGTGACGCGACACTGGGACCATCGTATATGTCCAGGTAGTCGTAGCGACATGTAGAATGCGGCTCAACATCAAACATGGAAAATCTGTTAGCCAGGTAATCAAAAAGACGTCTAGATTTTCAATCTTTGACCTTGAAACACATTCTAGACTCTAGAATGTGTTTCAAGGTCAAAGATTGAAAATCTGAAATTGTGTAGATCTAAATATAGTATATAGTATATATGTGCTTCAAGGTAAAACATAATCTTGAATAAATGTATCTTTGTAGTCATAGAGACATATAGAAAATGCCTCAAGGTCAAACATTGAAAAAATGAAATTGAGTAAAAAATATCCTGATTGTCATAGACATGTAGAATGTGCCTCATGGCCAAACAGAAAAGCTGAAATTGTGCGAGAATATCCATGATACATAGAGATATATGGAATGGGCTTCATGGTCAAACAGAAAATCTGAAATTGTGCGAGTATATCCATGATACATAGAGATATATGGAATGGGCTTCAAGGTCAAACATAGGAAGCTGATCTTGAGTAAATGCAGCCCCATCCCGTTAGTCATGAAATAATGCACAGGTGATTGGGTGCGAATGCTAAACAAATAAGTGATCATATAATGATGTCCTGATCTGAAGCCAGGCACCCTTACCACATCAGATCACTTGGGCCCAGATATCAATCATGGAACAGTCTCAAACTAGTCCATTTAAGTGACTTTGGGGTGAAAGAGTTAATTAATCAGAAACATGAAACAGAACAAAAATGGATATTAAATAACAAACTAGAAAATGTGGCCTGTCGACGCACTTAGGGACGCTATTAAAGCTGTTAGAAAAACTTTCAAATAAGTAAACAGACAGATGGACAGATGTACGATCAGTAGCGAGGGTAATGATACTAATGTGGAAGGATGTATCGTTACAAAGTTATGCATGTGTGCTATATGACGATGTTAGCTGAAGGCAAAGAGAAATTATAGGTGATTTGAGAAACTCTTACAAAAACTTTCAAAAAAATAAACAGACAGACGGACGGACGTACTATCAGTAGCAAGGGTAATTGTATTAATTTGGAAGGATGTATAGTTACTTAGTAATGCATGTGTGTAATGTAATATGAAGATGTCAGCTGAAGGCAAACAGAAATTATATGTGATTTGAGAAACTCTTACAAAAAGTTTAAAAAAATAAACGGACGGACGGACGGACAGGGCAACATACAGGACACCTAATACTCGAGACCTAATACATACTTTACGTCTACAACCCTGTTGGGCTGCACGGTTATCGTCCAGGTACAGTTCATGTTATTGTGGTAGTCGACGGGGTGGGTCGAAGATTGGATTAAGCCAGTTGGCTCGGTCAATGCCCCTCCACACTCTGACACCATATACCGGGCGCGGAACCCTTGGTTCACAATAGATCCGTCTGTCCAGAACTGAACGTACATCTGTCCTAGAGCACTCAAGGCCTGTGGCGCCGACGTGCCACAGAATTTACCCAGAAGTCTCCGTGCCGAGCTGTTGCCTTGGTACACGGCTATGAAGTCATGTCTACAGTTACTGCCCGCTGGAATCAAAGATTGCGCAAACTATATAGAGAATAGTAGGTTAGTGCCGTGAATGGAAACAAATATTGAGCACATCCTGTTTCCGTGCCGCGCCAGATATTTTTTCCCATTCACATCACTAACCTACTATTCTATTTATCCCGTCAACACCTACAAATGGCTTTAAAATGCAAAAAAAATAACCCCAGCCACCGCACATGTTCATACGTATTGATTAGGTCGTATTGACGTATTGACAGGATATCAAAAATGTTTCATGGCATCGTGTTTCACGGCACATAAAGACCAAATAAAGACCAAACTTATAACTAGGCTTATTGCACCTCAACAATATGCTATATTTTCACGGCAATGGCAATGTTTTCATATTGGTCATAGTATATGTGTGCACAAACTAGACATTATGTTTGTAAAACATGGACATGCCCCCCGTGGCATACTGGACTGTAACTGTAGAAACTCTTACAAACTTACAAAGTGTTTCAGCGATATTTCGAAGGTGACAAAGGTCAAGGTCATGTTAATGGTGACGCGAGTCTGTGACAAATGTTCAGGTGATTCAAGTGTCCAAGTATGAAAGCAATCCTTTGCGTAATATTGAAGATATTACATGTTGGAGAAATTCTTACAAATTTTTCGACGTAAATCGCATATGGGGCATAATTATCTAGGGACGATCGGCCTTGGGAGTGACCAAAAATTTATTATTAATTTTCAAAGTTACCGAACATGAAACTTCATAAATGACTTCCCTTTGATCCACTTCTGGGGTATCCTTGATGCTACAACTGGCAGAATTGGTCAGTTTGACATCGCGTTGCTAAGCAACGCGATGACAAATCGACAAACACAGACAATTCAAACGCGTATGATTCCACATAAGTAGTTTTAACCCTTAGACCGCTACACATAACAATTGTTGTCTGCTGTTGCTTTTATATCTTGCCTTATTTCCCAATAAAAACATGGATTGCCAGTACTTCAGAATCATTTCCAACGGACGGAAATAATTCTGAAGTGCTGTCAAAGCATGTTACGACTGGGTTCATAAAAATTATACAAATTAAATTCAATTTGACTATACATTTGTTTCTGTGCATATCCGAGATACACCTTTTAACTAAATTAAATGTGTTCATTATTTATCTGTGATCGAATATGGGTCAGACAGCGAAGATGCAGAAATGTGAAGCTGTCACCAAGGCAAGGAACATTAATGAGAATTTGAAAGTCTATAGTATTATTTCTTCATCTCGTTGTGCTAAACATGTATACTAATTTAGGCAGAGATAGAAAAGTAGAGTGTAAAGTAGAAATGATAGGGAATTGGATACAATAATGTAGAAAAAATGGCTAAGTTAAAAAGGTGATATTTTTGTTAAAAAATATTTTTTAGGCACAAAAACACCAAGGTGCACATCTTCAATATGTGTAGAAGACGTGTGTATAGTTTCAGAACGATCGACTGAACGGTTTCGGAGGAGTTGTGTACACAAATTCGGTACAGTATATAGAATTGTATAGAAAAATGTAGAAAAAATGGCTAAGTTAAAAAGGTGATATGTTTGTTAAAAAATATTTTTTCGACATAAAAACACCAAGGTACACATCTTCAATATGTGTGGAAGACGTGTGCATAGTTTCAGATCGATCGACTGAACAGTTTCGGAGGAGTTGTGTACACAAACTCTGTACCGAATATAGAACTGAATAGAAAAATGTAGAACAAATGGCTAAGTTAAAAAGGTGATATTTTTGTTAAAAAATATTTTTTCGGCATAAAAACACCAAGGTGCACATCTTCAATATGTGTAGAAGACATGTGTATCAGATCGATCGACTGAACGGTTTCGGAGGAGTTGTGTACACGAACTATGCGCTTTTTCTTCAGCCGCCCGCCCGCCGTGCGGTAAAACATAATACGTACCGTTTTTTAAAAACGGTTTTTTAAAAACGGTCGTATAAAAATTGTTCATAAAATGTTTAATTATGGTGGAACCTCTCTAAACAGGACACCCTGGAGACCTCCCAGGGTGTCCTGTTTAGAGATGTTCCAGTGTATTCTGACACAAATTTGGACGTGAAAGTGAAAGTGAATAGGTTTAAAGTCGCAGCAACAGCTAAAGTCATATAGAGACAGGAGCACAGTTTAAAGTTTCATCCGACAGACCAGTGGGATGGAAATACTATTAAAGCATTTTTTCAGGCCTAGGTCGAGGATTGAACACACAGCATCTAGGTAAGCGTTGGGACTTGAACTTTATCTATTTTAACCCTTAGACCGCTACACACAACAATTGTCGTCTGCTGTTGCTTTTATATCTTGCCTTACTTCTCAATAAAAACATGGTTTGACAGCACTTCAGAATAATTTCCAATGGAAATGATTCTAAAGTGCTGTCAAATCATGTTGTAATTTTTTCTAAATTGCTGTCAAAGCATGTTTTTGATGATAAAAATGGAAAACAGAAAATAAACAGCATAAAAATTAAGATAGCGTTGTAAGGGTTAATCACAATGGTTGCCTGTTGGAAACATAGATATTCACATCTTGATTGAATGAGATGTTTGTATCAAATTACCGCCATTGATTCATCGAATGGGGTTTTACGCCCATTCGACAGCAACTTCGGGAACGTACCTTCGATATTGAATCTTGACTCGTCGAATGCGAGGACGATATAATGTGATGGATCCATGTTGAGAGTGTAGTTACAGCGTAGATTATCCGTGTATTCATTCGGGAACCCCGGCGATGTGAGATACCCACGTCTGTCCGTTAGTATCCCGCCACATCCTGCAATTATGGTCACATGCAGTGTATTCAACGATCATTTTGGAATAAGGCATTTATTTGCTAGATTTCCCAGCTATCTTTGTAAATCTGATAATTTACTTACTTAGCTAATGGTGTTTAATGGCCTGTCAACAGCTATGGGCATTTTAGGTCGGGTTATTGGATCCCATTTCTAATGCACTCTATAAATATCACGCAATCTGATTGGCTGATGGTCATACATTACAGGTATATCATTGTTGACGGTCGCAAATTATTTCAATATGTATTCCTACGCCAGTAGTAAAGGAGTGCATTAGAAATAGGTTAACCGCATTGTAATTTTGCTAGCGCATCGCCATTAAACAGATTTTCCGACCTATCATTTTCTGATATACGCCGCAAATTTAAAAATTACCATACAGTTAGCCCTATATTACAATACAGTTACCGTATTTTGCCGGTTATACAGTACAGGCACCGCGAAACCCGCATATATTTTTATTTGCCGAGTTTTTCGGCCTCGCGGAATCTCATGCACTTTGCGGCAAACTGCTGTTTTGTGGCAAAACTCCGCAACCTCCCGCGGTATTCCCCGCAATCGATAAAAACAATTGCGGCAATCATGACCAACTGAATTGCGGCAAAACGCAGCGTAATCGTCAAACATATCACCAACACATTTGCCGCAAATTGCAGCGTTTTGATCGATAGAAAATGCGGCGTTTTGCTTCATATGTCAATGGCGGTGCGCGCGAACGCTTGTTCACAATATTTTTTTCATTTTTAGGTCTGGCTACGGCCCTGTGACACATATCGTCACACGAATCGGCGTAATATCTCCAAAAATGTGTATGTAAGTAAAGGAACATATCTTCTGTATCGTAACATCGGCCTATACACATGTATTACATTGCCGACGTCACGTTTATATATATATACATATATTATATTTTTCCAATCAAAATTTAAATACGGTCATAAGTATTCAATTCCAATAGATCGGTAAACGGAAATTGCGATTATTACCTTAGAGGTAATTAGAAATCGTATGGGTCCCGTTAGTTTTCGTTGATTTTATGACCGACGACTTCCGTTTCGGCCTTCGACCAACTCGTCCGTCAGCCAACTCATAATAATACACAATAGCGATATGTCCAATGTTCATCAGCTGACGGTCGACAGGTTGCGGCATGCCCGTATGTAGCCGGGGGGGGATAAGTTGTGCACTCGAAATCTCGTGATCACGCTTCACGATCGCAACCATTGACAAACATTAGGTTTATTCAATTATCATTTTGATTATTTCACAGATATCTTTGTAAATCCGATGACGGAACATATCAACATAATCTACATTAGTACCTGCCGTCCAATTCGCAGAAAAGCCGTTTCCATTCGTCGTCGGGTTGGACCGGAACTTCACGACCAATCTCTGTTGAGTGGAGGACTGGGTTGGTGGGAGAATATTGTGACACCATCGACCCAACGGGGCTAAACTTCCGTTCCTCAGACCGTCACTCACCTAGATGAGAATCGATTGATTGATTAGGATTTTATGTCCATTCAGCAGCAAGGGCGTGTACAAGACGCACCTATATAATAATCTGTGTACAAGACGCACCTATATAATAATCTGTGTACAAGACGCACCTATATAATAATCTGTGTACAAGACGCACCTATATAATAATCTGTGTACAAGACGCACCTATATAATAATCTGTGTACAAGACGCACCTATATAATAATCTGTGTACAAGACGCACCTATATAATAATCTGTGTACAAGACGCACCTATATAATAATCTGTGTACAAGACGCACCTATATAATAATCTGTGTACAAGACGCACCTATATAATAATCTGTGTACAAGACGCACCTATATAATAATCTGTGTACAAGACGCACCTATATAATAATGTGTACAAGAGCACCTATATAATAATCTGTGTACAAGACGCACCTATATAATAATCTGTGTACAAGACGCACCTATATAATAATCTGTTCCACGTTTTGCTGCCGACAAACTTTTGGCTATTAAACAAATTAAATCGAAAAAAAATTATAAATATAACTAGTTTTTCATAAATAACAAAAGTCACCTTCCCCCAAAACAATTATTTAATGAAATTCCATCAAATATAGATGGGAATTTAACAATGGACAAAAAAGACGTGAGGAGTCTCCAGGAGTCGAAAAAAAAAAAATAATTTAAATTAACTTTGAGGAAAATAAAGTAACTACCAATAAGAAAACAAAAGTTAGATATTGAAAATCAGTCCACAAATTCAAAATTATTATAAAAAAATCTATTTTTAGCCCCCATGTTGAATTCCGATAGAAAAATATTTTTTTTTCGAAATAAAATCAATATTTTATGCAATTTCGTAAAAAAAATTTTTTCGAGGAGGGTGACTTATTTGTTATTGATGAAAAAGTACTTACATTTAAATAATTTTGAGTTTTAATGTGTTTAATGACCACAAGTTTGTCAGCAGCAAAACGTGGAACAGATACAAGGTGCATGAATACGTGGTTACAACAACAACAACAATTAGTGAAACTTCCAGAAGCGCCTCCGATTCAAAGTACGTATTCTCTTATATTCTCCTTATTATGTAACAGATTCAAAGTACGTATTCTCTTATATTCTCCTTATTATGTAACAGATTCAAAGTACGTATTCTCTTATATTCTCCTTATTATGTAGCAGATTCAAAGTACGTATTCTCTTATTTCCTTATTATTTGTAGCAGATTCCAAAGTTACTTATTCTCTTATATTCTCCTTATTATGTAACAGAATTCAAAGTACTTATTCTCTTAAATATTTGTCCTAATTATGTAACAAGACAAATACGTTATTCTCTTATAATGTCCTTATTATGTAACAATTCATATTATTCTCTTATATTTCCCTTATTTATGTTACAGACAAAGTTAAGTATTCTCTTATATTGGTCCTTATTTAATTAACAGAATTCAGTACGTATTCTCTTATATTCTCCTTATAGTAACAATTCAAAGTACGTATTCTCTTATATTCTCCTAATTATGTGCAAATTCAAAGTACATCCTCTTATTATTCTCCTTATTTATGTAACAATTTCAAAGTACTATTCTCTTATATTGTCCTTATTATGTAACAGATTCAAAGTACGTATTCTCTTATATTGTCCTTATTATGTAACAGATTCAAAGTACGTATTCTCTTATATTGTCCTTATTATGTAACAGATTCAAAGTACGTATTCTCTTATATTGTCCTTATTATGTAGCAGATTCAAAGTACGATTTCTTCCTTATTATTGTTCTATTATTTAAGCAGATTCAAAGTACGTATTCTCTTATATTGTCCTTATTATGTAGCAGATTCAAAGTACGTATTCTCTTATATTGTCCTTATTATGTAGCAGATTCAAAGTACGTATTCTCTTATATTGTCCTTATTATGTAGCCGATTCAAAGTACGTATTCTCTTATTGTCCTTATATGTACAGATTCAAAGTACTATTCTCTTATGTCCTTAATGTACAAATCAAGTACGTAGTCTCTTATTTTGCCTTATTATGTAGCAGATTCAAAGTACGTATTCTCTTATATTGTCCTTATTATGTAACAGATTCAAAGTACGTATTCTCTTAATATTGTCCTTATTATTTGTAACAATTCCAAAGTACGTATCATTATGTCAGTTAAACGAATTCTCTTATTATTGTCCGTTATTATTGTACAGATTCAAAAGTACGTATTCTCTTATATTGTCCTTATTATGTAGCAGATTCAAAGTACGTATTCTCTTATATTGTCCTTATTATGTAGCAAAGATTCAAAAGTACAGTCAGTAACGTAATTCTTCTTAAATTGTCCTTATTATGTAGCACAGTTCAAAGTACGTATTCTCTTATAATTGTCCTTATTATGTACATTTCAAAGTACGTTATTCTTTTCCTTAAAGAAATTGTCCTTATTAATTGTAACAGATTCAAAGTACGTATTCTCTTATATTGTCCTTATTATGTAACAGATTCAAAGTACGTATTCTCTTATATTGTCCTTATTATGTAACAGATTCAAAGTACGTATTCTCTTATATTGTCCTTATTATGTAGCAGATTCAAAGTACGTATTCTCTTATATTGTCCTTATTATGTAACAGATTTTAATGAAATATGGCGCATCAAACACGTCTTGGTAAGCAGCATTTGGTGGTCTCGGTACTTTGACCTAAACTTCTGTCGTTTTTGCGAAGAATCAATTTCCGTGTTTACTGTCAATACATCGATTCTTCGCAAAAAAAAACACAAGTATGTGCCGAAGTCCCGAGACCACCAAATGCAGGTCATGAAGACGCGTTTGCTGTGACATATTTCATAAATTATGCATTGCATATTAAGGAAACTATCAAATTCTATTTACTTTGGAGTGGGTGCTCTTTCAACACTTTCAAACATTGTTGTTGTTGTTGGTAACCACGTGACCATGCACCTTGAGACAGTAGAGAAACTCATGATTATAAACATTGTGTGAATATATTAGCTGCACTTGTCCACAACATTTTAGAGCATATAGTTTTCACAGGTCCCCACAAAATAATACCTTATGCACCTATCAATGTTTTCCCCCAGGGGGGGGGGCGGCGGGCACCCCCGGGGAATTAGACAGCCAGATGGTCCCCGAGGGGCGGGAATTTGACACGCTAAATGATCCCGTGTCCCGGGAAATAGATTTTGGCCGAGTCCCCGTGTGTGGGGGAATTAGACTAACGCGGTGCGCCGAAATTTTAGCAGCGGAAATTCTCTAAAATTCTACCACAACAACAACAACAAAAAATGGCAGAAGACATCGGGAAGAAATCCGTACTAGCGAAATCTGTGGAAGAAATCGGGTTATGGGCGGGGAAAATATCCCCAGAATTAAGGACCATATGTATAGGTATGTATAGGTATGCAGGAGATGTTCGTACTTTTTACGGTATATTCAGTTAATTCGAGTTTCCAACTCGATTCGACGTTTGTCACATGTTTTCGCGAGTTTGTCGTTAATAAATATTATTTTTTTACACACAGCGATGTGATAGCAGGGTTCTCCCCAGAGCCCTTTCGCGTATCGTACTGTTTTTGTCACGATACGCGGGAACAGGTCCCGATACGCGGGGTAGGCCTGATTTGTAATTTTTTTTTTTTTTTTTTTTTACAAAATCATCTCAACTTTATGTTAACATGTCAACTAGCACCATAACAGCATTTCTGCATGACATCCGCGCAGTCTGATCAGGGGCTACACTGTTCGCAATTCAGTCTGTGCATCATCCATCATGCCCCTCCACTGGTCCCATTTCTCCAGTCACAGCCACATATAAAAATAATACAAAAAAATATGTTCTTTAAACATGTTAAACGAAACAAACATTGTTCATATTGTTTTAAATGATGGCGATATTGTTGTGGCGTTCTGCGATGAATTGGGAATTGGAAAACGCTGTTTTTTTAATCTTTTTATAGTCTCTATAGGAACTAACATATATTAGCCTAGGTACGTGCTTAAACGCGCAATCGCGATCGATATTGTGGGAGCGTTTACCCGTGACGGAAAGCGGGCACTTGTCGGGGGTGGGTGTCTCCTTCTAGGCGTTTAATTGGGTTGTAATTGGGGGATTCCGTATGACGTCATTCCCAAAATATAGAGGGCGCTTCAATGTATTGCCCCCCCCCCCCACATCAACCGTGGTCTTGGAAGAAATTATTAAAAATAAAAGCAGGTTTTGCGCGGGAGTTGCTGCCGAAATTTTTTATTTCCACTTCCAGGATCTAGTACCGTGCGATGCCCTCACATAATCCGCGGTCTTGGAAGAAATTATTACAAATAAACGCAGGTTTTGCGCGGGAGCTGCTGCCGAAATATTTGATTTTCACTTTCAGGATAGATAGTAGTGCGATACCACCATCTAGTACCGTGCGACCCCCCCCCCCCCACATCAACCGCGGTCTTGGAAGGAATTATTAAAAGGGGTTGCCGAAATTTTTGATTTCCACTTTCTAGTACCGTGCGACCCCCCCCCCACCCACATCAACCGCGGTCTTGTAAGAAATTATTAAAAGCAGGTTTTGCGCGGGAGCTGCTGCCAAAATTTTTGATTTCCATTTTCTGGTACCGTGCGACACACACAATCAACCGCGGTCTTGAATTAAATTATTAAAAGCAGGTTTTTCATAAAGAATGTCCGAATATATAGGGTAACTCCGGTAAATAATAACATGGTTTTCCGGCGTCGTCGTTTAATATTATCCAAAGTTAAATTACGAGCTGGCTCATCTGAATCTACACTGTTTGTAAATTACAGTAAATATTGGCATACTGGCAGGAAACCTCTAGGGCGTTGTAGGTTTCAAAAATATCTTGGACGAGGACACCCAAACCCCCGCACACTGCTTGTCCCATTTTAGAACCATATACAATACGAATTTTAAAGCAAGAAAATAGTGGGCAGTGCATTGCAGAGCACAATTTGACATTTTTGCTCGTTTATAATCAGTTTATAATCAGAATAATTTTTTTTATCAACACAGCAGGATATAACTTAGGCTAGGTGAAATAGTGTCCTATGTGCCGGGAAATCGCGTCTACGGCGTAGTAGGTTTCAAAATTTTCTTGGGGGAGGGCCCCCAAACCCCCCGCGTTAGCGTCGCGCTTCGCGATCGCTTGTTCATTCCATGCAGGAAACCAATCACCACCCCCTCCACCCCACAATCCCCACCCCCGGGGAATTTGATATACTAAGAATCTCCCACTATGGGGATTTAGATCAAAATATTTGGCTCCAGGGTGGGGAATTAGACTCCCAAAAAAATAAATTATCTAATTCCCCTGGGTCAGCCCGCCGCCCCCCCCCTGGGGCAAAACATTGATAGGTGCATTACTATTAACCATTACAATGTTACTTTAATTCAAATTTATTGTGTGCGTTTTTAATTTCAATTTTTATCGATGAAAATGTGCTTCCATGACATGTTTAATGTCAAGACATCTGTTCATGAAAACAACAGAGGACATTATTACCCAACCCTTTTTTTCAGTTGATATTACATAGTTTTGACTAATTCTCTGGGAAATAGTGTGTGGGAAATAGTTTCACATGCCTTGATAATAGTTCTGTGTGCCTGGGGAATTGTCAAAACTAGTTTCACCCCTAAATATCACGACGTCATGATTTTTGTCGAAGATTACGCCATAAAATTCATCGCAATTAATATCGGTCAGTCGACGTGTCGTCCCAAATTCATGTTCATTGCATTCCATACAGTATATTACAGGTTGAGTAATAGAACAGTTATTTTATGGTCATTCGGGGAACAGTTGAAACATATTGCCCCTTGGTGCTGTGGACGACCCGATTTCATCAAACTTGCAAAGTATACTTAACTAGCAAAGTATACTTTGAGGGAGCAATCATTTATTTTTCCTGAAATGCATTATTTCATATAGAACTAACAACTGCATATATTTGATGATTAAAAGTATGCAGAATTATTATACTGAATATATTACATTATCACAGCTAAATTAATAAATTCAGTATAATAAAAATTAATAAATTTATCTTAAAATTTAAAATTTCTCCCTCAAAGTATACTTTGCTAGGAAAGTATACTTTGCAATGTTGGTGAAATAGGCTACTGGGCAATAGTGCCTTAATAGGTCGTCCACAGCACCTCAGGGCAATAGTTTTGACTGTTCCCCGAATGACCATGAAATAACCGTATAATGTTCAATTCTCTGGTTTTAACCCTTAGAATGCGGGAACCAAAAATAGTCTGCTGTTAATTCATATTTTGTCTTTTCTCTCAGTAAAAACATGGTTTGGCAGCATTTTAGAATCATTTCCAATGGAAATGATTCTAAAGTGCTGCCAAACCATGTTTTTGATGAGAAAAATGGAAAATAAAAAATATTCAGCAGACGACACAATTTAATTCAGCATTGTAAGGGTTAAAGAGTAAATGTCTCAGTTTCCTACATGCAAAACCTACTTCGACATAGTCATAGTTGCAGGCTCCGGAATGCTCAAGGTCAAATGGCAGGTTGAAGGTGAGGTCGACATGGTAACCACTTGGTGCATTGATGTCCCACTCACACTCCACGTTGTGTGGGTAACTCTGCGGGTAGTTGGGGGTTGCTAGGTACCCATCGCTGTTGTGGAAGACACCGCCACAAGCTAGGCAAAGATATAAACAGACAAGTGTTATAAATAGCTCACCGAACATTGAAAAGAACTAGCACTGAGGAATAATTGGTGTTAGAAAAGGCTGGGTTCACAAAGTGAAAACAATAAGGAGACACTCTTTCATTTCGTTTGACGAAACCTACCCAAATTTTATGGCTATATAAACCATGAAAAAATAATAATTTTAGATCCACTATTTTAGAAATTAGAAAAATTTCCCCATGTTAAATCCCCATAGACAGCTTCACACTTTAACATGGGGAAATTGTTTTTCGCAATAAAATCGAAATTGGACCAAATTTTTAGAAATAAAAAGATCGACTCATTCTTAAATTTTGCTATAATTTGCTATAATCTTCCACAAATTATTGTTTTTGCATTGTTTATATAGCCGTAACATTTGGGCAGGTTTTGTGAAGCAGACAGTAGCAAGCACTGTCAAACAAATTACACCAACATCAAGGGTGCCAATTTAAGTTAGTAGTTTTATGGGAAGATACTTGTGATTTTCCCAGTTTGGTAGCCTGTTTATAACAATGGTCTAAAACAAGAAATGTGTTATGTCAGTCCAATTATGGTAGACCCACACATCTGCACATACCCTCCCCCCCTCCCCCCGCACCCACCAAACCCTAAAAATAATACAGTTTAATCCTTTCAGCACTACAAACCGGAGAAATGGGGCTTACGGGATTCGTGACCAGTGTAGCTCTTGATCAAATCGCACACTCCTGTAGAAAAACAATGATCTATATTGCTTGTTAGAAGCATGACGGGTGTTTCATTGATGGAATAGTGAAACGGTACAGATCCTGATCAGACTGTGCGGATGCACATGTAGGCTGATCTGGATGTACACTGGTCACAAAACCCACATGTAGAAGATATAAGGCGGAAACTAGGTCTCATGAGCATTTTTTATCTTTGACCTATAAGTGTGACCTACACCTTGGACATATGCACGTGGGTATTGAATGTGACACATCGTCTCATCATGGCAAACATTTGTGGCAAATCATTTGAAAATCCATTCATCGGCTTAGAAGATATATACAGCGGAAACGAAATATCATGTCAGAGCATTTTTGACCTATGACCTATAAGTGTGACCTCGACCTTGGACACAAAACCCAAAAGCCACATTTCTCCAGTCACAGCCACAGTTATCAAACACGCGAGACAACACCACCTACCTCGAGCTGCAAAGCGATAGCTGAGCTTAAACCCATGAGCAGACGTGCCGATATCCGTGAAGAACACGATGCGGATGGAACTACTTTGTGTGCTGAAGTTAGCAGGTGAGTTTGTGCCGCAATATTTCCCCATCGTCGGTGACGAGGCATATGGTCCATTAAACAACTCCAGGTAGTCGAATACGCACTGGTCATGTGCCTCCATCGCGAAGTCTAGGAAGGTGACCTTGAGAATAAAATAAAAAATTTGATGAGATATACTTTACTGTGTGTACAAGTTTTGACATAATTGCTTTTGAAATTTCAATCAAGTTAACCCTTAGACCAGTTTGTGGTGGTATCAGGCTATTTTCATATGCAAATAAGAATAAGGCATGATATTTTTTAATTATTTATACTACTTAAATGTGTCACCAGAAAAAATAATATAATCATGTATGATCATTGCACATCAAAAAATAAATGCAGAGGATAAGTAGTATAATGTCCATTAACATTTTAAGGAAACATAATAATAATGCCAATCAATACGTGGGGTAATGGTGAATGGATGTTTATTTTGCCAGATATAAAGTACATTTTGTGCCTACCGAGTGGTCTTGTACCTTTAACGTCTCAGCAACAGCTAAGGTCATATAGAGACGGGACCACAGTCTGTAGCCGATTTCATCAAAATTGCAAAGTATACTTATCTAGCAAAGTATACTTTGAGGGAGTAATCATTTATTTTTCCCAAAATGAATTATTTCATATAGAACTAACAACTGCATATATTTGATGATTAAAAGTATGCAGAATTATTATACTGAATTTATTACATTATCACAGCCAAAATGGCTGTGATAATGTAATAAATTCAGTATAATAAAAATTAATAATTTTTTCCTTAAATTGCTAGATAAGTATATTTTGCAATGTTGGTGAAATAGGCTACTGAAGTCTCATCCGACTGACCAGTGCAATGGAAATACTATGTAAGTATTAAACACGTCTAGGGTGAGGATTGAACTAGCAACGTCCGGTATTGAAGTCCAATGCCATATCCTCTCGCCCTCTACGCCACGGCACGTCCCAGCCACAGGTGGAAGACTCGGACCTGTGACACAAAAAAAGGCCCATTACAAAAAATCCATTACCCCACCCACTTGGTCTCATTCAGTACTATCTTCTATAATAGAAGACAGTACTGTATGAGACCAAGTGGGTGGGGTAATGGATTTTTTGTAATGGGAATTTTTGTGTGTCACAGGTCCAAGTCTTCCACCTGTGATCCCAGCTAGTGTAAATACATATTGCAAATGTGACTGCTAAAAATTGCAGAGTCCAATTTATGCAATAACTCTCTTTTCCTGTCATGGCAGGCGACATATTTAACTCACCTCAATCTGCAAACCCTCTGGGGCCGTAATTTTCCACGCACAAGCGTCGTTATGGTCGTAATCGTTCGGGTAGTTTGGGCTGGTGATTATTCCGGTCGGGTTCGTTAGCTGGCCGCCACACTCTGCATAGAGAATGGAATGGAAATTAAGGACTGTTGTTTGTTTTAAACAATATTAAAGGTACATGCCCACTCAGTAGGCACAAAATGATCTTTATATCAGAGACATCAGCCGAGACATTTTCTGGCAAAATAAACATTCATTCACCATTTACCCCACATTAGCATTATTATGCATTTCATATCAGACGTAAATTTCCACAATGATATCAGGGGTATAACCGTGTTTCCTTAAAATGTTAACGGACAGTACTATTTATTCTCTGTATTTATTTTTTGATGCCTCATTTGCATATGAAAATAGCCTGATACCACCGCCAGTCACTATCAGTAAAATAAATATTACTAAATGATTATGTCTGTAGCGGGCACTCGTAATGTTTAAAACTGGTGGAATAGTGACACAATTATACACTTATTTAATTCCACAGTTTGTGCCTACTGAGTGGGTATGTACCTTTAATGAAGTGGTCAGTGAAAGGAGGGGGCTAAGTCAATAAGGGACTTAGGAAGGATAAGTGTTACTAGTATTAGCCCCCTTCTTCCGATGAAGTCTCCATTTATTTTGTGAAGGATATATGATATACATGTCACACACATCTGGTAAAAATTAAGTTTTTATGGTAATGTGCATGAATTCTCCTCAAGGGTGTCTTGTCTAACTCTTTGCATGCTGGGAAACTTGTGGGCTATAAATAGTTCATAACTAGCGGACAAAAATTCATCATATTTTCTTTTATTTCTCCTTGTAAATATCATGAATATGTCTTGGAATTTCATTAGAATTGAGTCCTGAGGACTCAATTCTAATGAAATTCCAAGACATATTTACAGAGAGAAATAAAACATATAGTCGTAATTTGTTTGTCGGATATTTTCGCCGCTAGCATGCAAAGAGTTAACAGTCTGCCGGCAGCTGGGGCCATATTTGAATGTCTCCGATAGAGTGGAGAATGGAATGGTGCTTATTGGCCCATCAACACAAAAGAGTGGAGAAAGGATATGATACAGACAGAAATGGCACACAAGTGGCCTTGTTTTTTACACATGTAGGTGGAAGACTCTGACCTGTGACTCCAAAAAAGAATGCCCATTAAAAGAAATCCCATTACCCCACCCACTTGGTCTCGTAGAGTGATATGCTATGAAATAACGTAATGTACTGTACGAGGCCAAATGGGTGAGGTAATGTGATTTTATCACAGGTCCGAGTCTTCCACCTGTGGTTTTTTATTGCCACAACTGTTCTCTCTATTTGTATTTTTTTTAACATTCGCAGGGGCTGTGTTTATAAAACTTTATGTACTTGCTTCTTATGCACAAAATCATGCAGTAAGATAGGTTGAGGCTGAGTTTAAAGGGTTAATATTTCAGTAGCCGATTTCATCTAAATTGCAAAGTATACTTTTCTATACTATTCTAACTTTTCAATTTAAGGATAAATTTATTAATTTTTATTATACTGAATTTATTAATTATCACAGCCATTTTGACTGTGATAATGTAATAAATTCAGTATAATGATTCTGCATACTTTTAATCATCACATAATTATATGCAGTCGTTAGTTCTATATGAAATAATGAATTTCAGGAAAAATAAATGATTACTCCCTCAAAGTAAACTTTGCTAGAAAAGTATACATGTACTTTGCAAGGTTGATGAAATGGGCTATACAGATGTTTATTTTCAGACTTTATTAGATCATTTGACCTTGTCCTTGCATGGGCCATATAAAATACATTTAACACAAATTTCAGTCATCTAACATTGACCTTAGGCATGCAGGCTGCACGGGTGGGCCATAGTCTGGCATAGAATGAAATTATGATGATAACAAGAGCTGTAGGAGAACAGCATAGCTCGACTACGAGGGTTGTCGATGTACACATAGATTGACAAACAAGGTGGCCGCGGCCTGCATAAAAACCTTAACCAAGGTTGACTAAAAACCTTAACCAAGGGAAATTAAGTAAGTAATTCAAGGCTAAATGTAGGTCAATGCCAGATATAGGTCAGGTGTTATTGATGTAAATCACTAGGAGATGAAGTTTTCCAAGTATGGTTGCTGTAGGCCCAGGAGTATTCCATATACAAGCTTGACTAAAAACCTTAACCAAGGGAAATAAACTAAGTAATCCAAGGATAAAAGTAGGTCAAGGTCAAATATAGTCAGGGATTATTGATGTACATCACTAGGAGATGAAGTTGTCCAAGTATGGTTGCTGTAGGCCCAGGAGTATTCCATATACAAGCTTGACTAAAAACCTTAACCAAGGGGAAATAACTAAGTAATCCAAGGATAAAAGTAGGTCAAGGTCAAATATAGGTCAGGGATTATTGATGTACATCACTAGGAGATGAAGTTGTCCAAGTATGGTTGCTGTAGGCCCAGGAGTATTCCATATACAAGCTTGACTATAAACATTAACCAAGTTTGAGTACAAACCTTAACCAAGGGGAAATAAGTAAGTAATTCAAGGTTAAATGTAGGTGAAGGTAAAATATAGGTCAGGGGTTATTGATGTACATCCCTATGAGAAAAAGTTATTCAAGTATGGTGTCTGTATGCACAATAGTATTCCATCTACAAGCTTGACTAAAAACAGTAACCAAGGTTGACTAAAAACCTTAACCAAGGGGAATTAACTAAGTAATTCAAGGTTAAATGTAGGTCAAGGTCAAATATAGGTCAGGGATTGTTGATGTACATCACTAGGAGATGAAGTTGTCCAAGTATGGTTGGTGTACATGTAGGGCCAGGAGTATTCCATCTACAAGCTTGACTAAAAACCTTAACCAAGGGGAATTAACTAAGTAATTCAAGAGGACATGTAGGTCAAGGTCAAATATAGATCAGGGGTTATTGATGTACATCCCTATGAGAAAAGGTTGTCCAAGTATGGTGTCTGTATGCACACTAGTATTCCATGTACAAGCTTGACTAACTAGATGGCCGCGGCCTGCATGTCGCGCCTTGTGGCGAGGCATGGACACTAAAAAAAAAGATATAGTATAACGAAAAACTTTAACCAAAAAACTTAACCAAAAACTTTAACCGGACACACGTACGTACGTACGTACGTACGTACGTACGTATGTACGCCAAAGTGCCAACTATATCGCGCTTTCTGCAAGCGGGCGTGAAAAAAACTTTAACCAAAAGCTTCAAAGTAATTTGACCTTGACATTGGGCACAGGGGCCGCACAGGAGGGGGGTAGAATGAAAATATAGATGATGATAAACACCCATGTTAAGTTTCAAGGTAATGGGCAAAGCAGTTGCAGAGATATAGTATAACGAAAAACTTTAACCAAAAAACTTAACCAAAAAACTTAACCAAAAAACTTAACCAAAAACTTTAACCAAAAAACTTAACCAAAAACTTCAAAGTAATTTGACCTTGACATTGGGCACAGGGGCCGCACGGAAGGGGGGTAGAATGAAAATATAGATGATGATAAACACCCATGTGAAGTTTCAAGTTAATGGGCAAAGCAGTTGCAGAGATATAGTATAACGAAAAACTTTAACCAAAAAACTTAACCAAAAAACTTAACCAAAAACTTTAACCAAAAAACTTAACCAAAAAACTTAACCAAAAACTTTAACCAAAAAACTTAACCAAAAACTTTAACCAAAAAACTTAACCAAAAACTTCAAAGTAATTTGACCTTGACATTGGGCACAGGGGCCGCACGGGAGGGGGGTAGAATGAACATATAGATGATGATAAACACCCATGTGAAGTTTCAAGGTAATGGGGAAAGCAGTTGCAGAGATATAGTATAACGAAAAACTTTAACGAAAAACTTTAACGAAAAAACTTAACCAAAAAACTTAACCAAAAACTTTAACCAAAGAACTTAACCAAAAACTTTAACCAAAAAACTTAACCAAACAACTTACCGTAATTACCCTAAATATTCGGACACCAAAACCAATTGTTATAAGTGTCGTAAACATTTATCAAGTTGATTATGTTATGCCTCCGAAGCATTCTGTGAAAATGGCAAATAGTGCAGACCCTGATCAGACTGCTCCTTCAGGAACAGGCTGGTCTGGGTCTACACTGTTTGCTCACATATTGGTGTCCGAATATTTAGGGTAATTACGGTAACCAAAAACTTTAACCGGACACACACGGTACGTACGTACGTACGCCAAAGTGCCGACTATATCGCACTTTCCGCAAGCGGGCGCGACAAAAACCTTAACCAAGGTTGACTAAAAACTTTAACCAAGGGGAATTAACTAAGTAATTCAAGGTTAAATGTAGGTCAAGGTCAACTATAGGTCAGGGGTTGTTGATGTACATCACTAGGAGATGAAGTTGTCCAAGTATGGTGGGTGTAGGGCCAGGAGTATTCCATATACAAGCTTGAATAAAAACCTTAACCAAGGGGAATTAACTAAGTAATTCAAGAGGAAATGTAGGTCAAGGTCAAATATAGATCAGGGGCCTATAGCATCAACAAATTGCCAAAGTATACTTTACTAGACAAAGTATATTCTTGAGGGAGTAATCCATTTATTTTTTAATTCCTGAAATGACATTATTTATTATAGAACTAACAAATGCATATATTTCATGATTAAAAGTATGCAGAATTATTATACTGAATTTATTACATTATCACAGCCATTAAATGGCTGTGATAATGTAATAAATTCAGTATAATAAAAATTAATAAATTTAAAAAAAAAAATGAAAATTTCTCCCTCAAAGTATACTTTGCTACTAAAGTATACTTTGCAATGTTAATGAAATAGGCTACAGGGGTTATTGATGTACATCCCTAAGAGAAAAGGTTGTCCAAGTATGGTGTCTGTATGCACAATAGTATTCCATGTACAAGCTTGACTAAAAACCTTAACCAAGGGGAATTAACTAAGTAATTCAAGAGGAAATGTAGGTCAAGGTAAAATATAGATCAGGGTTTATTGATGTACATCACTAGGAGATGAAGTTGTCCAAGTATGGTGGGTATACGGCCATTAGTATTCAATATACAAGCTTGACTAAAAACCTTAACCAAGGAGAATTAACTAAGTAATTGAAGAGGAAATGTAGGTCAAGGTACATCCCTATGATGTACATCCCTATGAGAAAAGGTTGTCCAAGTATGGTGTCTGTATGCACACTAGTATTCCATGTACAAGCTTGACTAAAAACATTAACCAAGGTTGACTAAAAACCTTAACCAAGGGGAATTAACTAAGTAATTCAATGATAAATTTAGGTCAAGGTCAAATATAGGTCAGGGATTGTTGATATAAATCACTAGGAGATGATGCTGTCCAAGTATGGTGGGTGTAGGGCCAGGAGTATTCCATATACAAGCTTGAATAAAAACCTTAACCAAGGGGAATTAAGTAAGTAATTCAAGAGGAAATGTAGGTCAATGTCAAATATAGATCAGGGGTTATTGATGTACATCCCTATGAGAAAAGGTTGTCCAAGTATAGTGTCTGTATGCACAATAGTATTCCATGTACAAGCTTGACTAAAAACCTTAACCAAGGTTGACTAAAAACCTTAACCATGGGGAATTAACTAAGTAATTCAAGAGGAAATGTAGGTCAAGGTCAAATATAGATCAGGGGTTATTGATGTACATCCCTAAGAGAAAAGGTTGTCCAAGTATGGTGTCTGTATGCACAATAGTATTCCATGTACAAGCTTGACTAAAAACCTTAACCAAGGGGAATTAACTAAGTAATTCAAGAGGAAATGTAGGTCAAGGTAAAATATAGATCAGGGTTTATTGATGTACATCACTAGGAGATGAAGTTGTCCAAGTATGGTGGGTATACGGCCAGTAGTATTCAATATACAAGCTTGACTATAAACATTAACCAAGGAGAATTAACTAAGTAATTGAAGAGGAAATGTAGGTCAAGGTACATCCCTATGATGTACATCCCTATGAGAAAACGTTGTCCAAGTATGGTGTCTGTATGCACACTAGTATTCCATGTACAAGCTTGACTAAAAACCTTAACCAAGGTTGACTAAAAACCTTAACCAAGGGGAATTAACTAAGTAATTCAATGATAAATTTAGGTCAAGGTCAAATATAGGTCAGGGATTGTTGATATAAATCACTAGGAGATGATGCTGTCCAAGTATGGTGGGTGTAGGGCCAGGAGTATTCCATATACAAGCTTGAATAAAAACCTTAACCAAGGGGAATTAAGTAAGTAATTCAAGAGGAAATGTAGGTCAAGGTCAAATATAGATCAGGGGTTATTGATGTACATCCCTATGAGAAAAGGTTGTCCAAGTATAGTGTCTGTATGCACAATAGTATTCCATGTACAAGCTTGACTAAAAACCTTAACCAAGGTTGACTAAAAACCTTAACCAAGGGGATTAACTAAGTAATTCAAGAGGAAATGTAGGTCAAGGTAAAATATAGATCAGGGGTTATTGATGTACATCACTAGGAGATGAAGTTGTCCAAGTATGGTGGGTATACGGCCAGTAGTATTCCATATACAAGCTTGACTAAAAACCGTAACCAAGGGGAATTAACTAAGTAATTCAAGAGGAAATGTAGGTCAAGGTCAAATATAGATCCGGGGTTATTGATGTACTTCCCTATGAGAAAAGGTTGTCAAAGTATGGTGTCTGTATGCACAATAGTATTCCATGTACAAGCTTGACTAAAAACCTTAACCAAGGTTGACTAAAAACCTTAACCAAGGGGAATTAACTAAGTAATTCAAGAGGAAATGTAGGTCAAGGTCAAATATAGATCAGGAGTTATTGATGTACATCACTATGAGATGAAGTTGTCCAAGTATGTTGGGTGTAGGGCCAGTAGTATTCCATATACAAGCTTGACTAAAAACCTTAAAGTCCCTATACGGCTCAAGTTGCCGAATTTGGCCTCCTATTGGGTTTTCCCACACATAAATCCAACAGGTTTCTATTTACACACACTTTGAAACAGTTTGCATTCATTTTGGTACAAAAATGAGTTTGTAGTCGATGAAAATATCAATATTTGTTGATAAACAAACAGCAGGTGCGTGTTCAAAGTCTGATCGATTTTCCGATAGACGCTCGGGTCAACTGCTCAACTCCCTGATTCGCGGCCGATGAATTCCGATAGCCGGAGTTTATCGACTCGCTTCCGAGCCGAAGCCGTTGGGTTACGGAAATTAATTTGTCAATATTGACATTTTGCACTGAGTGGTACACAAAACAAGTTTTTGTTGTCTTCACATTGCGATTAAGATGTAAATCTCAAGACTTGAGATGTATCTATTAGGCAGTATATGTTAGTTTTGTGTACTAAATCAGTTGCCAAACATGTTTTTGTGTTTGAAAAAATCGGAAAATTGTAATACTGAGCCGTTCAGGGCCTTTAACCAAGGCGGTGACGCCGACGCCCGACGCCCGACGCCGACGCTGGGGTGACTACATAAGCTCTAACTATTCTTTGAATAGTCAAGCTAAAAAGGAAAGTGACTGGGTTTAACGTCCCAGTAACAGCTAAGGTCATTTAGGGAAGGGACGTCAGTTTCAAGTCTCATCCGAATGACTAGTGGGATGGAAATATAATGAAAGTATTTTTGATGCCTAAGGTGGCCGGATTAGCTCAGTGGGTAGAACGTCGAACTGCGGATCGGGAGACCCCGGGTTCGATCCCCACCTCGACCCGCTCCGAATGGCCGATTTGGCGTGTCCTTGGGCAAGACTACTTCATGCTAGCCTAGTCCTATCGGATGAGGACTTAAATAGTCGGTCCTGACATACAAGCTAGGTTATCGAGCCAGTGCCGTCGTAAATCAAAGCATTTACATTTATGCCTAAGGTAAGGTTTGAAAGTCTGGGGGCCGTTTCACTAAACTTTGTACGACTAAACTGTTCGTAAGTGCAAAATTATGATCGTTTGGAAATTTCAATTGCTGGATTTACATTTGCTGAGCATAGAAAACATTAATAATTGTTAAAGTGTAATTTACAGACTCATAACTTCATAATTCGTACGAAGTGAAACCGCCCCCCCCCACCCCCCCCCCCGGGTTGTTTGTCATATCCATACCAATCAAAGATGTGGCTGTGACTGGAGAAATGGGGCTCATGGGTTATGCGACCAATACATATCCAGAAATCAGAATAATCATGATCTGATGCCAGGTCCTCGCCACACCAGAATCACTTGGCGCCTCCCAAAAGCAATAGGATCAGTAATAATCTTACCACTTTTATAATAGCCCAAATCAACTCCCAGGTAACAAAAGAGCCAAAGATACAAACGTTCCTGAGGGCCAAACCAGGCAAATTGTGATTCCTATAAGGAGGAATCCCTACCGTTAATTTACGCCGTCATGTTCACCCGACCACCACCCACTAACCAGCGTAGAGACTGCTCGTGTTACAATTAAGTACAATATGTTCAGCGGTTGCAATAACTATTAACCCTTAAACCGCTATCTTAATTTTGTTGTTGTCTGCTGTTTATTTTCTATTTTCCATTTTTATCATCAAAAACATGCTTTGACAGTACTTTAGAATAATTTACAACATGCTTTGACAGCACTTCAGAATCATTTCCATTGGAAATGATTCCGAAGTGCTGTCAAAATATGTTTTTATTGAGAAATAATTAAGGCAAGATATAAAAGCAACAGCAGACGACAATTGCTGTGTGTAGCAGTCTAAGGGTTAATATGTGAACTGACACGAAAAGATATAGTACGATTCAAAACACATTTAGAAATCATGTTTTCACAGACCCTAGTCTTGTCAGTAACAACTATGCTGGTTGGAAGTATACAGTGCCTAAAAAGGTCAAATCTGTGCACAGGACTTCCACAGATGACAGACCGATTTCTGACAAATGACATTAGGATCAATATGAACACACGACCAGTCTGCACAACCGCATAAATGCATCTTATTTCTCATTTTAAATGTAAATTGTCGTGTTTGGGCAGCACATGACAATAATCTCCATATTAAATCGGTTCATATTTATATGACCGCCTGAATAGCTATAGCTTTTGTCGGGAGCTCTGTGTATTTTTAGCTGTGTTTGAAGCGGTATGGGGTAACACAAATTGGTTTCTCCTGGAGTTGCCATCATGTATTGTCCGGAATGACCAATCAGATAATATGTGTGAAATTGTGCGCGTGCATAATGTAATTGACTTGTGCGCGTGCATAATGTAATTGACGGCATCTGTGGAAGAAGGGGGCTAAGTCCAGCGTGCATAATGTAATTGACTTGTGCGCGTGCATAATGTAATTGACGGCATCTGTGGAAGAAGGGGGCTAAGTCCAGCGTGCATAATGTAATTGACTTGTGCGCGTGCATAATGTAATTGACGGCATCTGTGGAAGAAGGGGGCTAAGTCCAGCGTGCATAATGTAATTGACGGGATCTGTGGAAGAAGGGGGCTAAGTCCAGGAACCAAAAAGCAAACAAAACATTATTACACTGTAAATGAAAAGGTGATCTATCTGTTGGAGTAAGACCCTTGATTTAAAAAAGTTCAACCCGCAAAATATGTGCTGCGGCCGACATAAGTTCATTAGCATAAAAGTGGGAAGACCTCAAATTTGGCTGTTGGTTGTATAATTCTTCGCTAGCGCTCGAATAATAAGTAATTAAACAAGAGGGACATGATGGCCCTAATTCGCTCACCTGACTCCATGAACACCAGCGGAGAATGTGACATTGAGTTCATGTTTTAAAAAAATTGTGCTATTTTTAGATGGCGGTCATCTTGGATTAAGCGATGACTCATTTTACCAAATCTGAAAATGCTTCACCCATGGATCTTAACTTCCTATGAAGTTTGGCCAGCATCGGCCATGTGGTTCCTGAGAAAAAGATGTCAAAATCTTGAATAAATGGACCTTTTGGTGGCCATCATGGATGACATAATCATCCGATTCCGACAAATATTGCACCAGAGCAATCGCCTCATCGATACCTTCAATTTGATATATGACTTTAGCATATTCGGTCAAAAATAAAATTTGACGCCATTTTGACCCCACAGGCCACGCTCATTTTGGACCCCGGGGTCACCATTTTCACAACTTTGAAAGAGCATTGTAAATCGATCATTCCTACCAAGTTTAGTCGAAATCCGGCTAGCGGTTCATGAGAAGATTTTTTAAGAATTTATGCTATTTTTAGACGGCGGCCATCTTGGATTAACAATGATCTCCATTTTAACAAATCTGAAAAGGCTTCACCCATGGACCATAACTTTTAAGTTTGGCTACCATGGGCCAAGCGGTTCATGTGAAGAAGAATTTTGAAATCTCTAATAAAAGAACGACCTTTTGACCTTTGGGCGGCCATCTTGGATGACATAACCATCCGATTTCGACAAAAAATGCACCAGAGTGATCGCCTCATTGATACCTTCAATTTGATATATGACATTACCATATTCGGTCAAAAATAAAATTTGACCACAATTTGACCCCACTGGCCATGCCCATTTTTGACCCCGGGGTCACCATTTTAACAACTTTGAAAGAGCATTGTACATCGATCATTCCTACCAAGTTTTGTCGAAATGCGGTTGGCGGTTCTTGAGAAGAAGATTTTTGAAGAATTTGTGCTATTTTTAGACGGCGGCCATCTTGGATTACGTAATGACGTCATTTTAACAATTTTGTAATCCCCCTACCTAAGGACCATGACCATGAAGTTTGGTGACTATAGGCCCAATGGTTACCGAGTAGAAGACGTTTGAAAATGTTCACGGACGACGCCGGACGACGGACGACGACGACGGACACATTGCGGTAACAATAGCTCACATGAGCTTTGCTCAGGTGAGCTAAAAACTGTAACACAGATTTCCGCACGGATACACAGACGTCATCGTGTCGCTATGTGTCAATTACTGCAAGTGGGATCATAAACAACAAGAATTCCGCGGAATCAAATGTCTCGCCTTGTCCCGCCGCTTTGACTTCGAGCCTGGGCCAGAAAGCAATTTTCACTGGCCCGAACATATTATACAATTATTGACTAGTGAGCCATAGAATATCAGATTATATTGTATGGCTAACTACTCAATAATTGTTTTATTATATGATAATAGTCCGTATATAGCACTTACGACCTAATGCTACTAGACAAAAATTGAAAAAGAATTTGAAAAAAAAAATGGAAAAAAAAATAAAAAAAAAAGTTTAAAAATGCTCGCTACTGGAGCCCATATTTTTTTTAAATAGTCCTATATTTATCTACATATCATATCTGCACAGGTCCATATATTGCCACAATATTGTCAACACAGTTTACGGAAATGTAATTTACCTGTATAAATTACCTGTATTAAGTTTATAGTGGTCAGTCTGGACATTTGCACATGCTAGCACATGCACAGGTGAATGGTTCTCCCAGTCACTATTGTTCAACCAGAGAAGGCTATTGTTCTCTCTACAAGTAAGGTGTACAGAGCACACGAGAAAACGGGTCTTCATGCATTAATGTTCAGTTTGTAGTATAGAAAGAAATAGAGTTTGACCTTGACCCTGGAGCCCGGAATTTTTTTTAATAGTCCTATATTCATCTACATATCATAGTAAAGGTATGTATAAAGTTTGATGACTGTAGCTGATTAGGTGTTGAAGTAATGACCGTAACACGAAAACTTAACATTGAATGATGACGCCGACGCCGCCGACGCAAAAGCAAAACCTATGTCTCGCTTTCCGCTTTGCGGGCGAGACAAAAACCACAGTGCTTTAACCCGGTAAACACTACAGATCTCTTTAGCAGTGCTTGCAAACAGTGTAGATCCAGATGAGCCGGCTCGTGACGAGCCGTCTCATCAGGATCTGAACTTTTTGCAAGTAATTTTCATATTTTCTAAGAGAAAAACACCCAGCCCCCTTATATAAATGGACTAGACTGAAAATCATTTTGTGATGATTGGATTGGTTGTCAAATTAACATATAGTCTACACTCATTTACTCCAGGGGTCTGAGGAAAATACTTTGAGTCAAACAAAATTTGAGTTATTACATAGGAAACAAGAGTTCCGAAGGTCACAATATACACCCGTCGAGGCAAGGCCAGTCAACAAGGGTATACCGAATTTGGTTACAATCCGTCAAGTAGAACTCTAGTTATTGCGCGGAAAAGCGGTGCCCGCCCGCCCGCCTCCAGCCACCCGCCCGCCCGCCCGTATAAGATGAATACATAATACGTCCTGTTTTTTCAAATGGGCGTACAAAACTATACGGAACCATGAATTTGACTTCTGAGTTCTCAGTAGTTTTTTACTTGATAGCTAGTGTAGACTGTATCACGGTCGATTCCAGTTATTTAGGATTGAAAGGGTTAAGCAAGTGTGCTAGACAATGACCGCAAATTGTACCATGTATAATTGCTACAACGAATCTCATGCAAACACTCACGTGAGACGTTGTACGAGAGATGAAATCCACGATCAACTATGTTGGAGTCTGTCCTGAACCTCATCCAAACGTCGGACATTGGCGTAATTACGAGTTTTGGGATGGTGTTATTACTGCAATATCTGCCGAGAAGCATTCCGTTGATTGAAGACCCTGAAACACTAGAGTAAGTGAGCAGGGGTCCACGGATACCCCGGCCGACGCCTTGTCCGACCAACAAATAGTTTCTAAGTCATTTGGCCTCGACATTTGGCATCCGCAGTCTGATCAGGATCTGCACTGTTCGCCATTCCTTAGCCATTCCATCAATGAAACAGAGTCTAACAAGCATTATAGATCATTTTGAGGCTACAGGAGTGTGCTATTTGCTCAGGATCTACACTGGCCACAAAACCCATAAGCCCCATTTCTCCAGTCAGTCATGAATGTGTTTTGACAATTAAATGACATGTATGTTTCATTACTTTTGTTTAAAAAAATACATCTATAACATTTGAACAATAAATTTCAATGAAGACAAATTCATTTCTGAAATTTATGAAAATATTTCTGGCCACGATGCACCAATGAAAAATAAATATCGCAATTTTCAGTTTCATACGGTGTGAAATCTTGGTAACCCATTGAAAGTCATTAAATGGGGCTTATGGGATTTGTGACCAGTGTAGTTCCTGATCAACTAGCACACTCCTGTAGGCAGATAACGATCTATATTGCTTGTTAGAAGCATGATGGGTATATGCACAAGTTGATCTGGATCTACACTGGTCACAAAACCAATAAGCCCCATTTGTCACAGCCGCAAATAAGGGTCTGTCCCGGCTAGTGGCATCATCTGTGAGATTGACCCATTTCATATTAAGGATACTCTTTTTTAAAGATATTTCCTTTATATGAGCTCAGAAGTATATGTCGCAACCACCATCTAAACCGTCTCGTCGAGACGGTTCAAATGAGTGGTCACAACATATACTTTCATTGAGAAATAAATAAAATAAAAATATTTAAAACAAGAACTGCGTCTGTCGAACGCGGATGCCACCTGCAGCATATTTGAGAAACTGTGACAAAGTGGTTAAGTCATTTAAGTAACCTGGTGAAGGTCAAAAGCGAAGGTCCATTTAATTTATAATTGAAAAGGCCTAGGTGGTGGCACACAAACCAATGAATAAGTGTTGAAGTATTGAAGCGATTTTAAGCGCACTTATGGTTAGAATTATTTAATTGAACCAAAAAGGTGAATGAAGTGTTGAAGTATTTGAGCGATTTGGCAATTTATGTAAGGAATGGTTATCGGGCCAGTAAATTTGAGAAACTGTGACAAACTGTTAACCAAAATTGTTTAATGTAATTTCTAAGTAACTGGTGAAGGTCAAAATTTGGCGAAGGTTCAAAATTATAAAATTTAAGAAAAGGCAGGTGTTGGCACACATACCAATGAATGAAGTGTTGAAGTATTGAAGCGATAAGCAACTTATGTAGTATATATGGCCAGTTTGAGGAAACTGTGTTCGAACTGGTTAACCAAAATTGTTAGTCATTTAAGTAACCTGGTGAAAGTCAAAAGGCGAAGGTCATATAAATTATGAAAAGGCAGGTGTGGCACACATACCAATGAATGAAGTGTTGAAGTAATGACGCGATTTAAGCAACTTAATTAAGATAGATGATGGCCAGTTTGAGTAAACTGTGACGAACTGGTTAAGCGCAAAAATTGTTAACCGATCATTTAAGTAACTTGGTGAAGGTCAAAAGGCAAAGGTCATATATATTATGAAAAGGCAGGTGTGGCACACATACCAATGAATGAAGTATTGAAGTATTGAAGCGATTAAGCAACTTATGTAGATGCTTATGGGCCAGTTTGAGAAACTGTGACAAAGTGGTTAACCGAAAAGTGTGACAGACGGACAGACAGACAGACGGTCCAAACACTATATGCCACCCGTTTCTTCGAAACCCGGTGGCATAATTATGAAAAGGCAGGTGTGGCACACATACCAAGAATGAAGTGTTGAAGTATTGAAGCGATTAAGCAACTTATGTAGATGATGGGCCAGTTTGAGGAAAATCTTGACCAACTGGTTTAGCCCATTGTTAAGTCATTTTAAGTAACCTGGTGAGGTCAAAAGCGAAGGTCAATGGTTAACCTTATTGTTGGCAAGTGGGCACACATTTAGAATGAACCTGGAAGTGTTTGAAAAGTAATTGAAGCAATTAAGCAACTTATGTAGATGATATGGCCAGTTTGAGAAACTGTGAAAACGAACTGGTTTAACCGGCAAAGTGTAAATTAAAAGGTCATTTAAGTAACTGGTGAGTCAGGCGAGAGGTCATTTATAAATTAATTCCAAAAAGGCAAGGTGGTGGCACAAAACAAACCAAAGAAATGAATATGATGTTATTGAAGTATTGACGCGATTAAGCAACTTAGAGAAGATGATAGAGAAACTGTGCCAGTTTTGGAGAAAATTACTGTGAACAGAACTCGCCTTTATAACCTTTCGAAAAACCCAGAAAATTGCATTAAGTAGTTTAACTTAGAACAGAGTAAACTTGGTGAAGGTCAAAATTAAAGGCAAATTTGGTCATATATATTATGAAAAGGCAGGTGTGGCACACATACCAATGAATGAAGTGTTTGAAGTCTTGAAGCGATTAAGCAACTTAAATGTAGTTTATGATAGGAAAAAACCAGTTTGAGAAACTGTGACGAATGCTGGTTAGCCAAAATTGTTAAGTCATTTAAGTAACCTGGTGAAGGTCAAAAGGCGAAGGTCATATAAATTATGAAAATGCAGGTGTGGCATCACATTACCAATTTTGAATGAATGTGAAGTAATTGGAAAGCAGGCGAATTAGCACTAGTGAGATGGATTAAGGCCAAGTGAAGAAACCTGGTGAGAACTGTGACAAAATTGTTAAGTCATTTAATAACTTGTGAAGGTCAAAAGGCAAAGGTCATATATGATTATAAAAGGCAGGTGTGGCAACACATACCATTGAATGAAGTATTGAAGAGAAGCGATTAAGCAATTATGTAGATGCTATTGGCAGTTTGAGAAAACTGTGACAAATGGTAACCGAAAAGTGTGACAGACGGACAGAGAGGACGGTCCAAACCTATAGCCACGTTTCTTCGAAACCCGGTGGCATAATTATGAAAAGGCAAGGTGTGGCACATACCAATGAATGAAGTGTTGAAGTATTGAAGCGATTAGCAATTATGTAGATGTGGCCAGTTTGAGAAACTGTGACGAACTGGTTAACCCAAAATAAAATGTGCAAGTCACATTTACCAAGAATGAACTGGTGTGTGTAGGTCTCTAACCAAAATTGCGAAGGTTGATCAAAATCATATATATTGAAAATAAGGCAGGTGTGCACACATACCTATGAATGAAGTGTTGAAGTATGACGCGATAATCAGCAACTTATGTAGATGATATGGACCAGTTTGAGAAACTGTGACGAACTGGTTAGCCAAAATTGTTAAGTCATTTAAGTAAACCTGGTGAAGGTCAAAGGCGAACGGTTTTCATATAAATTATGAAAAGGCAGGTGTGGCACACATACCAATGAATGAAGTGTTGAAGTATTGAAGCGATTAAGCAACTTATGTAGTGATATGGCCAGTTTGAGAAATAACTGTGACGAACTGGTTTAACCAAAATTGTTAAGTAATTTAAGTAAACCTGGTGAAGGTCAAAAGGCGGAAGGTCATATAAATTATGAAAAGGCAGGGTGTGGCACACATACCAATGGAATGTAGTGTTGAAGTATTGAAGCGATTAAGCAACTTATGTAGATGCTATGGCCAGTTTGAGAAACTGTGACAAAGTGGTTAACCGAAAAGTGTGACGGACGGACAGACGGACGTTCTTACAGTACTATACTTATGTGGCTTATCACATGTTAAATATTAGCCACATAAAACGATTTTTAGCCACATAAAAGGATTTTTAGGTGGCTAATTGTAACCAACCCTATCCTTATCCATAACCCTGTGGGGCTAGCCACATAAGTACCCTAATGTGTGCCCGGACAGACGGACAGACGGACACTCCACCAATAGGGAGGAAGGGGCCATTTCCATTGTTCTAGATCAAAGAGATGGCCCCTTGTATAACAATAGAATAAGGGGCCACACGGAATAAATCAAAGGATTCTTTTGTGTTAGGCTCCTCCCAATGGCCCCTTCCTCCCGTTTAGTTGCCCGGACGGACGGACGTTCTTACAGTACTATACTTATGTGGCTTATCACATGTTAAATATTAGCCACATAAAACGATTTTTAGCCACATAAAAGGATTTTTTAGGTGGCTAAATGTAACCAACCCTATCCTTTACCAAGTCCATAACCCTGTGGGGCTAGCCACATAAGTACCCTAATGTGTGCCCGGACGGACAGACGGACGGTCCAAACACTATATGCCACCCGTTTCTTCGAAACCCGGTGGCATAAAAATTCATACTCGGGCCTCGACGAGTGTATTTGTCGAAGCCTGCATACCGGTAAAGGTGTATCCCAAACGTAGTGGATTTGATACAATAGCCATGTGATTTTGTACCTACAAACATGTGAGATTTTTCATGAAATATATTACAGAAACTGTGATATTTTCGGTAAATGATGGTGGCGAAATTTTCCGAGCAAATGCGGAATATAATTCCGCATTTGCTCTGAACATTTCGTCAACTTTTAACGTTATTTACGGAAAATATCGTAAATTTTGTAAATATTTAACCTGAAATTTTGCACATGATCTTAGGTACAAAATCACATGGCGTGTCTAATTATGTCATAATGTGATACCCTCGCGAATCTCGAGCCAATCAAGAATGCAGCTGCTGGACGATTCCAGGCGGAAATCGTTGAAGCGAATAGCGATGGATGAGCCGGCATAGCGCTGGTTCTGCAGCGTCCAGATACACTGGGTGCGGTCCGTGTAGTTGCCGTCGCCGTATTGGACGTAGCCTGGCGACGTTATGTGGCCAGAACTGGACACAAGGTTACCACCGCATGCTGAAAATTTGAGATTACACAATCTAGAGGTAGGATTGTTATAGAGGTTACAAGACTAAAATCTGATGGAATTTCATCTAATAAAACAAGAATTCCGCGGAATCAAATGTCTCGCCTTGTTCCGCCTTGACCTTGACCCTGGGGCCTCGAGAATAGTCCTATATTCATCTACAGTACAGCCACCGCGAAACCCGCACATTTTTTGCTTTGCAGAGTTTTTCGCCAGCGCGAAATTTCCTACCTATTGCCGCGAAATGCCGCAAAGTGTCGCAAAGTTCTCGCGGTATTGCCGCAATAGTTAAAATAAATTGCCGCAATCGTGACCCAAGTCAATTGCGGCAAAACGCGGCGAAATCATAAAACGGATCACCGACACATTTGCCACAATTTGAGGCGTTTTGATGGACAGAAAATGCGGCGTTTTGCGATGTTTTGCTTTATTATTTTATGCTTTATCAATTGCAAATCTAGGTTCCAATGAGGTTTGTTAAATGCAAAATATGTGTTTTGATTGACAAAAGGCACACACAGATGCACATGTTTAACTTGATTTTGCACGACATATCATCGTAGAATAATAAAAATGGTTTCCTTAATTGGAGGTCGTTGTCGAATTAGGTTGTTAGTAAATAATTAACGTCAGGTGCATCCAATTATTGAATGCTCATGCCAATTAATAATCCGTTAAATTCAAACAATGTACACATTTTCAGAGTGAATTGCCGAGTTTTGCCGCATTTTACCGTGTCCATTTTGCCGCAAAACGCGGCAGTAAAGGTGTGATAACATGTACATGTACATTGTACGTTGTACACGCTGGAAAGTTTTTGCCGAGTTTTGCCGAGGATCGCCGCGAAACGACCGCGTAAAATTTGCGGAGTTTCGCATTATGCCGCAAACGGCCACTGGACGTTTTGCGAGAGATTGCGGCAATATTCCGCGCTAAAGCTAAATTGGTTGCCGCAATTACAAATGGTGGCTGTACTGTACATATCATAGTAAAGGTATGTATAAAGTGTCAAAAATTGATTTTATTACGAAAAATTAGTTCTCTATGGGAATTCAACATGGGGAAACAAGAGTGCCGAATGTCACAATATACGCCCGTCGAGGCAAGGTCAGTAAACAAGGGGAGATAACTCATCTTGACGTGATAAACATGTAAACCAAATTTGGTTACGATCCGTCAAGTATAACTCGACTTATTGCGTGGACAAGGATACAACGTCTGATATCAATAGGCTTCTTAAAAATATGTTTGTTTCCCCTCCTGCTACCTGGGCCAATGAGGTGTGGGTAGGTAGGTAGGTAAAATATTATTTTTTTTTTAATATATGAAATTTTGTCGACATGTATTTAGCAACATATCTCGGCCTAGAAACGCCAAATAATGCCATAATATATTATTATTAAAGGTACAAGTTCCTTATACAAAGGAATAAATATGCAGACACAATGTAAAATAACTGTTTTATTGACTAGAGATATTAAACTCACATGGAGTAAGGTGAAAACAATTTGCTGACATGACATGTACATGACTAGATTGAATGATTACCTATTTGAGACACGCCGTGTGATTTTGTACCATCGAAAATCAGGCGCGGATACAGAAATAATTGCAGGGGTGTGTCTGTAATTACAAGTCGGCATAGCCAAGCTCCGCGAGCGTGATGCGCATTGTAAAGTTGGGGGAGGGTCTGGGGGTCCTCCCCCAGGAAATTTGTAAATGCCAGATCGCCGCAGATGCAATTTCCTGACACCTAGGCCACGAAAAATGTCATCCAACTATTCGAGTATTGTAGATTTTTAGATTTTTTTGGCAGGGGTTGGGGGGTCCGGTATTTCATGAAAACTGTTTACAAGAAAAGTGTCGCCGAATCTTCTTGCATCGCAATGTTTTTCTTGTTTTTACATACTACGGCAGGGCTTGAAACTAAGCAAAAATATGTACTAGCCAGCCGGGCTAGTAAGATTTGAAATTTACCAGCCCTTTATACAAGTTTCTACCATCCCTTACGTCGCATTGTCTTCATCTGAACAAAAATTAGCTGGATCATTGTCAATCTGGTAAAATGTTTTACTTCAATGATGTACCATAAATAACAATTCAGTTGTGCAAATAAAACCTATATAATTGTAATATTAATGTCTCTGGACCAATTTACATTGCTCGTTGTAGATGAAAAGAACTCCTAGCGTAGTTGTTTATGTCTCTCCATGGAAGAAAACATATGATCTCTGGCTTGTACAAAAGCTAACAATAATTCAGTGGTGTTGCTGTTGTTACATCAAATCCGTCTGGGTTTTCGGTGAAGTCTTCTATTGCATATATAAATAACAATTATGTCATAATTATATAATAAATAACAATTATGTCATAATTTTTATTTTAATATCTCGACAGTAAGCACTAATTTATTTGTATTCACATTATAAGGTTCAGTGTCATATGAATGGATTGTGTACAAGCTATACATTTCTTTCCAGCAAATGGAATTAATAGTATTAAAGGTACATGCCCACTCATAAGGCACAAGCTAGATGTTCTTTATAGGAATTAAATACGTGTATAATTGTGTCACTATTCCACCAGTTCTAAAAATTGCGAGTGCCCGCTATACAGATCTAATAATTTAGTAATATGTATTTTACTGATAGAGATGCACGGTGGTATCAGGCTATTTTCATATGCAAATGAGACATGATATTTATTAATTATTTATGCTAATTAAATGGGTCACCTCACTCACCTGAAAAAATAATTTTTTCGACAGATTATAAAGTATATGATCATTGCGCATTTTAAGGAAATACGATTATTGCCCCTGACATCAGTGTGGAATTTTATGTCTGATATAAAATGTATAATAATGCCAATCAAAACGTGGGGTACCGTAATGATGATTGAATATTTTATTTTCCAGAAAATGTCTCGGATGATGTCTCTGATATAAAGAACATTTTGTGTCGACTGAGTGGGCATGCACCTTTAATAACACTATGTAAATTCATTAAACTGTTGAAAACAGTATATTTTATTGCGCAGGGCCGTCAACAAACACTATCCCCTATTATAATTAATTTATATTAACCAATTAATATATTTAAAATGATTTAAAACAGTGAAATTATTATTTCTCACAAATTCATGTTTAGGTCCGAAACTGTGTGGGGGCGACTTGCTCGGGTGTCAATCGATAAGACCATTATTCTTTCAGCTTAAAACTCACTTTCGATCGTAAATCAATGTAATTTTTTTGTTTTAAACACATTCTCAATTGAATATATTCAGTGTTTCTTGCCAGTTTGGATCGATGTAGATGCTAAATATGCAAAACTATAACTTGGAAGTTGGATTTTCAAAAACACGTATACGTATTCGTTTCAGCGAAATCAAGCGTGGTTCTATTCTTAGAAACAAAGTTACTCGATTTCCTTATTAGGAAAGTGTAGTAACCTTTGTGAATAAATTAATTATAAATGTCTGAAGTATCCAATGAAAGGTGTCGCTAGCGTGTGAAAACTGTTACACGTCATTATATTGAGGGCGGTCATTATGGAAACAAACAAAAGTTATCGATTCATGATTCGGATGCGTGTAGTTTATAGATTTAGATCGGTGAAGTAGAACTCTAGTTATTGCGTGGACAAGGATACAGTGCAAAAATTAAAAATGGCCGCCAAGGGGAGATAGGTCATGGGAAAGTTTTGAAAATCAATAGGCTTCTTCGGCTTACCGTGATAAACATGTACACCAAATTTGGTTACAATCTGTCAAGTAGAACTCTAGTTATTGCGTGGACAAGCTGTACCCGCCCGCTGCCCGCCCGCCTGGCTGCCGCCCACCCGTACAAGATGAATACATAATACGTCCCGTTTTTTCAAACGGGCGTATAAAAAGAAGTGGAGATCGAAAAACAAAACATTTTTTAATTGATTCTGAAACCGAGCTAGATAGCTTGGAAAACAAAAAATTACATTTTGAAAATTGGTCTACTATTTCTGAAATTAGAAAAATGTTCCGATGTTAAATCCCCATAGACATCTTCACTCTGTGAAGATGTCTATAAGGATTTATTATGGGGAAATTGTTTTTTCGTAATAACATCAATATTTGACGAAATTTCACAAAATAAAAAGAAGGCTGATACTTAAATTTTGATAAATTTAAAATGATCAAAAATATATATTGTTTATGCATTGTTTATAGAGCCGTAAAATTGTGGAAGCTTTCGTTAAACAGACAGTAGCTTTGACAAGATGCTGGATTTTTAGGCAAACACTTAAATTTATTTTGTATGTCCTCGGATAGTGCCAACTCGCAAAAATTGCATTCACATAACGTAACATTCAGATGAATTACTTCCAAATTTGGATATGCAACTGAGCATTTATATGCGGCTGTGACTGGAGAAATGGGGCTTATGTGTTTTGCGACCAGTGTAGATCCAGATCAGCAATCAGGATCTGCACTGTTTGCCATTCCTTGGCCATTCCATCAATGAAACAGCCGTCATGCTTCTAACAAGCATTATAGATCATTTTGAGGCTACAGGAGTGTACTATTTGATCAGGATCTACACTTTTGTGACCAGTGTAGCTCCTGATCAAATAGCACGTTCCTGTGGCATGATAACGATTAATATTGTTTGTTAGAAGCATGATGGGTGTTTCATTGATGGAATGGCGAACAGTGCGGATGCACAGGCTGAACTGGATCTACACTGGTCGCAAAACCCATAAGCTCCATTTCTCCAGTCACAGAACCAACAATACATACCCGCCTCATTATACGAGCTGTACGTTACACGGAAGCCGCCATTCGACACTGAACCATCGGTGCGGAATACAACTCGGGCGGTGTTACCGGAAGTCTCGACTGCGGTAGACGGAGCCTGCATACCGCAGTACTGCCCCATGGACGGCGAGTCACGGAATATACCGTTAAACACCTGCAATATGGCATACGGGAGGTGTTAACTCTATCAACACAACAGACCTATTTTGTGATGTTGGCAAACAGTGCAGATCTGGACAAGCCGGATCGTAACGAGCCATCTCATCAGGGGGCCGTTTCACGAAACTTTGTACAACTAAAATGTTCGTAAGTGCAAAATTATGATAGTCTGTAAACACTGTTTTATTGTAAACAATTATTGGATTTTACATTTATTTAGCATAGCCTGCATATGCAGCCTCTGCTCAATAAATGTAAATCCATCAATTGAAATTTCCAGACTATCTTAAATTTGCACTTACAAACATTTTAGTCATACAAAGTTTAGTGAAACGGCCCCCAGGATCTGCACGTTTAGTGGAATATACCGTTAAACACCTGTAATTTATTATACCTCATTGCAAGATCTAGGCACTGCATTCGTCAATTTCATATCAAGTGATAAATATATTCTACCGTGTTTCCCGCTTCGCAGCGACTCACAGAAAATACTGTTAAACACCTGGGCCCAGTTGCTCAAAGCTTCTGTTAGCTTAACAGTCTGTTAAGCTAACAGAGGTTTTGAGCAACCGGGCCCAGCAATATGGCATATGGAGGACGTTGATTTAATTTTGTCGGCTATCGAGCTTTGCCCAATATGTACCAGGGGTTTGACACTAACTTTTGGGCCAGGGATTCCGCAGCATGGACATCCCGATTTTTACATTATGTTGAATGGTATTTTCTTGAAAGTTCAGGGATTCCTCCTACAAAACTGGGGCCACGTTTCACTAAACTTCGTACGACTAAAATGTTCGTAAGTGCAAATTTATGATCGCCTAGAAATTTCAATTGATGGATTTACATTTATTGAGCATAGGCTGCATATGCAGCCTATGCTCAATAAATGTAAATCCAATCATTGTTTACAAGAAAACAGTGTTAGTGTGAAATTTACAGACTATCATAATTTTGCACTTACGAACATTTCAGTCGTACAAAGTTTAGTGAAACGGGCCCCAGGGGTCCTCGGGTTCTCTCGGGACACTGTGAGTGTCAGAGAGCCTCGGAATTTCTACGTGTTTCCTAGCCGTGCCTGATACACTTGTAGCTGATTTCACCAAAATTGCAAAGTATACTTATCTTGCTAAGTACACTTTGAGGGACAAATTTTAAATTTAAGAATAAATTTAATCATTTTTATTACACTGAATTTATTACATTATCACAGCCATTTTGGCTGTGATAATGTTATACTTTCAGTATAATAATTCTGCATACTTTTATCTGATATCAAATATATGCAGTCGTTATTTCTATGAAATAATGCATTTCAGGAAAAAAAATGATTACTCCCTCAAAGTACACATAGCTAGATAAGTATGCTTAGCAATTTTGGTGAAATCGGCTACTGATATCAAAAGACACTAGATTGTCAGTATCTCCCTGCAAACCGGGAGTCACGGATAATACCGTTAAACACCTGCAATATGGCACACGCGAGATGTTAAGTTCATTCACAAATCAGGGTATAATTTGTAACAAATAGTTTGGCTTTTCTCAACATAAATCTACAGGACGTCGGCATGGGGACAGGATAGTATATATAATATACTGTTTCCGACATGTAAAAAAAATATAAAAATATTTGGAGTATTTGTTCAGTCACTATTCATTTTCAAAATAAATACAGTGACTACTATACAATGACTACAAATGTCGAGATAGAGAACATATACGAGATAGGGTATGGTCGAGATAGCCGAGGAAATTTATATTAAACAAATAAGGATATATTTCGGGACTTTAGTGAATCAACGAGATAGGGATATCACGCGAGATACTGATATTCACGATACTGGTGCTCGACTGTATATCTATTAGACTGTACATATAGGCAGAATGACCAAGATCCACATTTGCCCTATAATGCCAAAGTCACGCTCTGTGATGTCAGGTACACGTACCTCAAGGTAATCATATAATGCTTAAATCCTGGAAATTAATTTTGATCACCCCTTGTACACTGTGAGATGGGAGTGAGGAAAGGTCTCAAAACATTGCAATCACCCCTTGTGCACTGTGAGATGGGAGTGAGGAAAGGTCTCAAAACATTTTGATCACCCCTTGTACACTGTGAGATGGGAGTGAGGAAAGGTCTCAAAACATTTTGATCACCCCTTGTACACTGTGAGATGGGAGTGAGGAAAGGTCTCACAACATTTTGATCACCCCTTGTACACTAAGAGGGAGGGAGGAAAGGTCACACAAAGAGGGGGTCAAAACATTTTAACCACCCCTTGTACACTGTGAGATGGGAGTGAAGAAAGGTCTCAAAACATTTTGATCACCCCTTGTACACTGTGAGATGGGAGTGAGGAAAGGTCTCAAAACATTGCAATCACCCCTTGTACACTGTGAGATGGGAGTGAGGAAAGGTCTCAAAACATTTTGACCACCCCTTGTACACTGTGAGATGGGAGTGAGGAAAGGTCTCAAAACATTTGGATCACCCCTTGTACACTGTGAGATGGGAGTGAGGAAAGGTTTCAAAACATCTGTGAGATGGGAGTGAGGAAAGGTTTCAAAACATTTTGATCACCCCTTGTACACTGTGAGATGGGAGTGAGGAAAGGTCTGTCATTGGCTGTGATTTTGGATGACCACCCCTTCGCCTTAGCACTCCATGAGGATGGGAGTGAGGAAAGGTCTCAAAACATATGTATCACCCTTGTACACTGTGAAATAGGAGTGAGGAAAGTTCACAAACGTTTTGATCACCCCTCGTACACTGCGAGATGGGAGTGAGGAAAGGTCACAAACTTTTTGATCATCCCTCGTACTCTGTGTGATGGGAGTAAGAAAAGGTCGCAAACATCTCTACAAGCACACCAGGTGGCCGAGGTGGAAAAAAATTGTAGTCAGGCCGTTTTTGTTTTTTAAATTTTTGTAATGAGAAAACTGATTCGGCAGCACATGAGAATCGTCTCCATCGGAGACGATTCTCATGAGCTACCAAAACAGTTTTATCAAGAAATTCTGAAAATAAACAGCAGATGTCAGGTACACATACCTCAATGTAATCATAAAAGCATAGTGAGTGGTCCTCAAGGCTGAAATCCTGGAAATTAAACGCTATACTACGGCCCGGTTGAACGGTGATTCGCCATTCACAGACGCGCGAGTGTGGGTAGATTCCGGGGTAGTTCGGGGACTGGAATGATCCCGTCGGTGTGTTCAGATCGCCTCCGCAACCTACAAAACAACAAGTAACTGAAAACTGCCATTTGATACCAAGTGTATTATGCAAGGCTAGGAAACACATAGGAATTCCGAGGCTTGCCAAGGAATTCATACTGTTTCTGAGCCGACTCTGATAAAGTGGAAAAAAGTGAAAGTGAATGGGTTTAACGTCCCAGCAACAGCTAAGGTCATATAGAGACGGGACCACAGTATAAAGTCTCATCCTACAGACCAGTGGGATGGAAATACTATGAAAATATTTTTGATGCCTAAGGCGAGGTTTGAACCCAGAACCTCCTGATTGGAAGTCATGTATTCTAACCCCTAGGCCACAACCCATCCCTCTGATTTAGTGGAAGTGAATGGGATTAACGTCAGCTAATGTCATTTAGAGATGGGACCTCAGTTTCAAGTCTCATCCGTCAGACGAGTGAGATGGAAATACTATGAAAGTATTTTTGATGCCTAAAGCGAGTTTAGAACCCACAAACTCTGGATTGGAAGTCAGTTCTAACGCCGAGGCCGCAACCCAATCCTCTTACAGAATACAAAACGCCGTCAATGGCATGTATCCCATCGCTGTGGTGGTTGGATCATAAACATGCCCTTTCTTTTTTAAGCTAATCGCTCATACAGTAAAGAAGTTATAGGAGAATGGAGAAATGCGCACTCATCTATAATTGAATGTGTGATTTAAAAGTTATTTGACCTTGGGCATGGAGGGAGCATCGGTGGGGCGGGGAATTAAAAAATGAATGATGATAAACATGCACATGGAGTTTCAAGCCAAACACTCTTAACACTAAAGAAGTTACAGGAGAATTTGACCTAGACGTTGGGAACGTTGGGAGAATGGGTCTGGCGGGGAATCAACATATGAATGATGAGAAACATGCACATGTGGTTCCAAGCCATATGTAATGGAGAAACGAGCACACATCTACTTAATGTGAAATTTCAAAGTTATTTGACCTTGACCTTGGGTGGGGAAAGAATAAATGGATGATAATAAACATGTACTGGTACATGAAGTTTGAAGCCAATTGGTCATACATTAAGTTATAGGAGAATGGAGAAAAGCGTACGCATCTACTGAATGTGAAAACCTAGTGAATATGAAATTTCAAATTTATTTGACCTTGGGCACGGGGAGCATGGATTGGGTGGGGAATAAAACTATGGTTTGTTTGTTTATTGGTGTTTAATGGCCTATCAACAGCTAAGTTCATGTAAGACCGGGCAAACGGTTCAAACCCATTTTAACCTGCTGCATTGGGGGGAAAATCCCAAAATCAGAAAGGAATATTTACATAAAGAAAAAATATATTCAGCCCTGAAATTAGAATAACCTGACCTGGTGCCAGGTCCATACCCAACAAAGTCACTTCGCCCTTTCCCCTAAAATGGGATTACGAATACTCATATAAGTAGTATAACCAGATTCAAATGTCACATACAAAATGCCAAAGACGTATATGAGGGCCAAACCAGGTCTCCAGTCGGCATTCCGGTAAGGATTAACCCCGATCGTTGAATTACCCGTCACATGCTCCCGACCAACCACCCACTTGAAAATATGGATGATAATAAACATGTACATAAAGTTTGAAGTCAATCAAGTCATACGCTAGAGAAGTTGTAACAGAATGGAAAAACGTGACAGACGGACGACTTTCGCATCCCTAATCACATTTTCGCAACAAGATGGGATAAAAAGTGAATGGGTTTAACATCCCAGCAACAGCTAAAGTCATGTAGGGATGAGGCATCGGTTTCAAGTCTCATCCAAAAGACCAGTAGCCGATTTCACCAAAATTGCAAGCATACTTATCTACCAAAGTGTACTTTGAGGGAGTAATCATTTATTTTTCCCGAAATGCATTATTTCATATATTTGATGATTAAAAGAATTATGATACTGAATTTATTACAAGGTAAGTAGTTTGCAATTTTGGTGAAATATGTATGTACATACAAAGTACCAGGTAAGTATTTTGTACATACAAAGTACCAGGTAAGTATTTTTCACGGCGAATTTTGATTTACATTTATTGAGCATAGGATGCAGCATATATGCTCAATAAATGTAAATCCATCAATTGAAATTTCCAGACAATCCTAAATTTGCACTTACGGACATTTTAGTCGTACAAAGTTTAGTGAAACGGGCCCCAGGTGTTCTAACCCCAGGGCCACAACTCCTACAGAACAAAAGCGAAATTTGACAATGTGGTACATTTGTGATACAGTGTAACCTCCCTTAACTGAACTCCCTGGGAGGTCCCCAAGTTATACTGAGGTTACACTATACAGCAGCTATACAGAGCTCATTATATGTGTGTGTTTTGCAATCATGAACAGACGATTATTAGAGAGAATTTGCGATAAATCTATACTGTTTAGAGGCTGTGACTGTAGAAATTGGAGCTTATGGGATTTGTGACCAGTGTAGGTCCTGATCAAATAGCACACCCTGTAGCCGCCACACGATCTGTATTGCTTATTAACCCTCTCACCCCTCAGTAACTGAATTGGATTTTGATAAGTTAATTTTGCAACCAATCTAACCATCACAAAATGATTTTCAGACTAGTCCATATATGAAAAGGGGGTGTTTGTGTTCTGAAATATGACTAAGAATTCACTGTCCAGGAATTTGCATTAAGTCCAGAAAAAATGCGTTTATCTGGGAAAATCAACTGTTTCCTAGAGTGTTGTTCATCTATGTTTATGTGATAAATCCTTCCGAGATAAGTTTTTGAACTGGCAAGTCGGTTATGTTGGTTATTAGCACTATTATTCTTTGAAACGTACCTCCAACCTGGGACATTTCCAGAAGCAAATTTTTCGGTGTTCGTCTTAGAGCCTATCAAAATTATAGTGAACTGAACTTTGTGTTGCGTTTCTCTATGTCAGGGTAGCAAGTTGATGTTGAACAACGGTATAAAATCATAACATATGGAGGATTTCATTGATTTATGTTATTATCTGATGAATTAAAACACATATTGTGGACGTAATATTTAGTGTCCAATTGTGTTACGCCCTATAAACTCAGGTAAAAACGTGTTTACATTTTCGTTACTAGACACGTGAAGATGTATAATTGTGTTTGGCAAAACGTCATACTGTATAATCAAATAGTAGTTTGGACAGTTATATAAACTGGAAAGGCAAGAACTAAATCTAAAATTGCCAACTGATTTCCGTGTCAAAAAGTTACGCCCCAAATTATATATTTAAGTACTCTTAGTGAGCTTATTTGTGATTATTTTCATAATATAATTGTATTTATGCCGATTTGCGACATTAAACTTAACGACATCGCGTCCGTTTGTGGCACTCGTGGCACAGCCGGCCAGAAACAGCAACGATCAATGCCGGCACGCTGCCATCTCGGTAAGTTTAAAATCGATTACGTCCCGAATATGACGGTCTTCCACAAAATTGTGTCTTATCGACACTATTTAGACGTAAATCTTTGCAAAAGGAGAACGTTTCTTGATATTCATGTGTTATTTATGTATGTATGTCGACGAAAATTCAAGTGTACGGGTGTTGTTTTCGTTTGAGGGTCATTTCAATTCCAATGAAGGGAAATGTTGCTAGTGTCCTGGTTGCGTCATAATAAATCAATTGACTATTACAAGGCCTTTTGTGTTTTATGACATGACACACATCGGTATGTGACGAGATCGTGTAACAGGAACGCATTGCAAATGTACGCACATTCGTTGCTTTAGTAATGTTGCAGGGCTCAACACTAAGGCACGTCCGACCGACCGAGTCTAGTAAAAATTTGGTCCGGTCGTGTCAATTTTCCCGGAATACCATTGTCGGTAGACCGACTGGTCGTGTTCCAATTTGACCAAAGTCTGCCAAAAATAAAACAGTATTAGTTCACCTTTTATTATGCCCCACCACGATAGTGGAGGGGGAATTTAGTGTTACCCTTGTCCATCCGTCCCGTCCTGTCCCGTCCCGTCCGTCCTCCGTCCGTCACAAAACTTTTACGCTCGGGTAAAAAAATGTTTTTACTTCGAATTTGGCCTCATTTATTATCAAAGCGATATGTGGGGCATCCGTGTTCTATGAACACATTTTCTAGTTTTTCTGGTAATAACAAACAAAACTTCCAAGAAATATCGCTGATTGACAGTTCGAAAATAGTTTATTTACAACTCCAGGCGGACTTGTTTGCCTAGGCTTCGGGTATGATATTAATTTGTAGTAGGCCTCTGTATTTCGTACCCAAACTAAAACGTACCCATTTTAAACAGTGGGATCAATGCTACCATCGAATATGATAATTTAATGTGGGAATTTAAAATTCTGTGTACACTGATGTACGTCTCAAGTTCGTTCAATTTTTTTGGCTGGACAGTTTAAAATTTATCCCCGTAGCCAGGGGGGGGGTTGGAGCGGTCGTCGACCCCCCCGCCCAGCCTCAAGGTACACTTTTTTAGCATCGAGGTCCACTTTTTTAGACCCCCCCTATATACCTCAGGCCCATTGGGCCTTCGAAACGACCCCCCCTTCAAACAGGTCTGGCTACAGGCCTGACTGTTTAAATGTTTAAATATATTATCAACAATGCAAAGCTCAATACCGCACGGCATTATTATATTCTGATGTAATTTTGACCGGATCCCGATAAAAGAACCAAACTAAATCATAACAAACAAGTCCGGAGTAAATCCAAATTTACATAAGAAGTAGAACGATCTACGATTGGTTGATGGTGCTTCATTCACCAAATAGCAATTTGATTGATTGGAAGCTGTCAGAAATATACGCAAACAGAGCGTACCGTACGTATTGATCATAAAATTATCTTGAAAAAAAAAAGGGAATTCTCATTGCGCCGATCATGTAATCGGCCAGTGACTCAGCAATTACACACAGTGGATCAAATGTGTCAAACAACTTGTCCAAAAATCGTTTGTATTGGCTCAGGCATGCTGCTGAGCACGTGATTTTACTAACATCCACATCGCTAATAAATCTTGTGCCCTGATATGAGCATATTGAAAATGAGTTCAACTGATGTGGAATATTCTAAGTCACTTAAAGTTCTTGTTTTGTTGGGCTGGGAGGCAGAATCAGTGGACATTATAATTTTCCATTTAATTAATCATTATTCATTGATCCGACACCTTGGATAAGATGAATTTAATTGTCACTAATTGAAAAAAAAACGCGAAATGTTCAAACCGGAAGTGCCTGCGGCTGACGTTTTTAGCTCACCTGACCGGTGATGTGAGCTCATGTGAGCTATTGTTACCGCAATGTGTCCGTCGTCCGGCGTCCGTCCGTGAACATTTTCAAACGTACTAATTCTCCTCGGTAACCATTGGGCCTATAGTCACCAAACTTCATGGTTATGGTCCTTAGGTAGGGGGATTACAAAATTGTTAAAATGACGTCATTACGTAATCCAAGATGGCCGCCGTCTAAAAATAGCACAAATTCTTCAAAAATCTTCTTCTCAAGAACCGCCAACCAGATTTCGACAAAACTTAGTAGGAATGATCGATGTACAATGCTCTTTCAAATTTGTTAAAATGTTGATCCCTGGGTGAAAAATGGGCGTGGCCCGTGGTGTCAAATTGAGGTCAAATTTTATTTTTGACCGAATATGGTCGTGTCATATATCAAATCGAAGGTATCAACGAGGCGATCACTCTGGTGCATTATTTGTCGAAATTGGATGTTCATGTCATCCAAGATGGCTGCCGAAAGGTAAAAAGTTTGTTCTTTTATTAGAGATTTTAAAATTCTTCTTCATATGAACCGCTTGGCCCATGGTGGCCAAACTTCACAGTTATGCTGGTCCATGGGTGAAGCCTTTTCAGATTTGTTAAAACGGAGGTCGTCGCTAATCCAAGATGGCCACAAATTCTTAAAAAATCTTCTTCTCATGAACCGCCAGCCGGATTTCGACGATAAATTTGGTAGGAATGATCGACGTAGTGTGCTCTTTCAAAGGTGTTAAAATGGTGACCCCGGGGTCAAAAATGGGCGTGGCCCGTGGGGTCAAATTTTATTTTTTACCAAATATTCTCATGTCACATATCAAGGTATCAATGAGGCGATTGCTCTGGTGCAATATTTATGTCATCCATGATGGCCTCCAATTATTCGAGATTTTGAACGTCTTTTTCTCAGGAACCACATGGCCGATGCTGGCCAAACTTCATAGTAAGTTAAGATCCTTGGGTGAAGCATTTTCAGATTTGGTAAAATGAGTCATCGCTTAATCCAAGATGACCGCCATCTAAAAATAGCACAATTTTTTTAAAACACATATGAATTCAATGTCACATTCTCCTCTGGTGTTCATGGAGTCAGGTGAGCGAATTAGGGCCATCATGGCCCTCTTGTTTGGCTTGTTTTCAGTAATGATGTGAATATTAGCTGCATTCCAGACACCTCCATGATTAATTTGTGTAGTTATGAGTTTATTATTACTCTTTCAGAAGTAAACAACTGGTTTCTTGAACGTTAAACCTTCCAAGTAAATTACATTGTTGCATAACCAGTAGTCGACATAGCCAGTAGTTGGACACACTAATTACATTCAAACACATACCTGTATCATCACGATCACTATGTTAGCCGATTTGAACATGACTTAGTACTGTGTTTCGTGAAACTGTGATGGTTAGTTCCATTAATTATATTTTCTCTTGTCATTTACAATGGCCTATACCTTTTTCAAATGTCCCCAACTTTGTGTATGGGGTGGGTCAACTGGCCCCACTTTAAAAATTCCTGGAATGCACACTGAATAGATTTCAAAACTGTCCGCTTCAATATTTCATAATTGATTACCATTGACATATGCTTTATATGCATGTAGCACCAAACAATCAGTACAATCGAGTCCTAGTTCCTACAAGTACGTATGGAACGTTAGTTGATAATAACTATACTGTACATGTATAATCTAATAAAAACTTTGATAAATTAATGCAAGTTACGCTTCACTAGGTCAGGGCTAGTAAAAATTAGGTCAGGGCTAGTAGTTTCTAAAAGTACTAGCCCGACGGGTCTAGTGGAAAAAAAAGTTAACGTTGAGCCCTGTGTTGATGAATTTTATGGATTGTGGAATTGACGCAACTGGACGCAAATCGTCGTAACAAAGACACCACAAATCAGCCCCAGATAATGTGTTTGTTGGTGTCCATGTTACGTTGTGATGAATGAATTTAATTCTGGCAGATATGTGTGGTTTAATGACGTAACATGTAACATGTATACGGAACTGTGGCGAAAATTTGCGAGAACACAATCCACGCCTGACGCATTCGCCGGTGTATTAACAATGTTGATATTAGTAGCTATTGCAAATGGCGTAACTAGACACAAAGGGACGTAACAAATACGCTAAAAATAACAGCTGAATGCCTTTACTGACTGTGTCTATTGTTGTGTCCAACGTTACATCCACATATTCACATGATGTACATCTGGGCGAACATGAACTATAAAACTATTTGAAACAAGAACTGCGTCTGTCGAACGCGGATGCCACCTGCAGCATATTTGAGAAACTGTGACAAAGTGGTTAAGTCATTTAAGTAACCTGGTGAAGGTCAAAAGGCGAAGGTGATATAAATTATGAAAAGGCAGGTGCACATACCAAGAATAAGTGTTGAATATTGAAGCATTAAGAAGTTATGTATGATATGGCCAGTTTGACTGTGACTGGTTAACCAAAATTGTTAAGTCTTTAAGAACCTGGTGAAGGTCAAAAGGCGAAGGTGATATAAATTATGAAAAGGCAGGTGTGGCACACATACCAATGAATGAAGTGTTGAAGTATTGAAGCGATTAAGCAAGTTATGTAGATTAAATGCCATTAGAGAAACTGGTGGGACCACTGTTTAAGAAAATTGTAAAGTCATTTTAAGTAACCTGGTGAAGGTCAAAAGGCCGAAGGTTGTTAATTAAATTATAAAAGCTGGTGTTGGCACACATCCAAGAATGAATGTGTTGAAGTAAAATTGGAAACGATTAAGGTAACTTATGTAGATGATATGCCAGTTTGAGAAACTAGGTGATGGAACGGGTTAACCAAAAAGGTTAGTTCAATAAGTAACCTGAAGGTCAAAAGAAAGTATAAAATTATGAAAAGCAGGTGTGGCACACATAAACCAAAGTGAAAGGTGAAGTATTGAAGTCGATTGAATTCGACCGGTAAGCAACTTATGTAGATGATATGGGCAGTTTGAGAAACTGTGACGAACTGGTTAACCAAAATTGTTAAGTCATTTTAAGTAACCTGGTGAAGGTCAAAAGGCGAAGGTCATATAAATTATGAAAAGGCAGGTGTGGCACACATACCAATGAATGAAGTGTTGAAGTATTGAAGCGATTAAGCAACTTATGTAGATGATATGGCCAGTTTGAGAAACTGTGACAAAGTGGTTAACCGAAAAGTGTGACGGACGGACACAGACAGACAGACAGACACGACACGACACGACGACAGACAGACAGACAGACAGACGACGGACGGACGGACGGTCCAAACACTATATGCCACCCGTTTCTTCGAAACCTGGTGGCATAAAAACGTGTATATGCATTATATATTAGTGCCACCGCACATTCGTGAGATGAAACTATCGTACCTATTAAAAAATTACATTAATAATGTTGTTTTGGTGTCCAGTTACATCCATAAACAATAGCATCCATGTTGTGTTTGTTGCAGGTGCATCACTTGTTTGAAAATATGTAAACTGCAACAGTTGATTGACATTCTATTGTTTCTACATCTTAAAAACCTAGGCAATAACCATGCTGTTAATATTTTACAGTAATTTGACCATTGCGTTCAGTGTTACATCCACAAAAATGAAAAACTTTGACACATTATTTTCGGTCTTCACTTCGATGCGTTTATCTTGTCATTAGTACAGCATTTAGCTACCTTGAATCGGGTTTGGTTCGCTTCAATAAATCTGCATTTTATTGTTATTAAAATCTTTGACGTAACAAAAAGTCCTGGACAGTGAATTCTTAGTCATAATTATTATATGAAAATTACTTGCAAAAAGTGCAGATCCTGATGAGACGGCTCGTCACGAGCCGGCTCATCTGGATCTACACATTTTTCTGATACCACTATACAGGCCTGTGTGGTGTTGGTAGGGTTAAAAGCATGACTTTTTTTTTCATTGATGATGCACAAGCTGATCTGGATCTACACTGGTCGCAAAACCCATAAGCCCCATTGTTTGCCATTCCATCAATAAAAGACCCGTTATGCTTCTAACAAGCAACATAGATCATTATCAGGTTACAAGAGTGTGATATTTGATCAGGAGCTACACTGGTCACAAATCCCATAAGCACAATTACTCCAATCACATCCAAAAACAAGAAATGCGTCTGTCGAACGCGGATGCCACCTGCAGCATATTTGAGAAACTGTGACAAATTGGTTAACCGAAAAGTGTGACGGACAGACAGACGGACAGACGGACAGACGGACGGACATTCAAACATTTGGGAGTTATGAGCTATTTGTTCTTTAAAAGATCAAAGGATTAGCTCCTAAAGATCAATGGAATTAGGAGCTTACCGACTATAACAAAGGAATCCTTTGTTACTAACCCTTACCCTAAGCTCCTAAACCCCCGATGTTGGCCCGGACGGACAGACGGACGGTCCAAACACTATATGCCACCCGTTTCTTCGAAACCCGGTGGCATAAAAAAGTGAAAGTGAATGGTTGGTGGTAATTTGACACAACAGGTGTATAGTAACACATGTGAAAAAGTGAAAGGGTTTAACATCCCAGCAACAGCTAAGGTCATGTACAGAGAGAACAGTTTAAAGTCTCATCTGACAGACCAGTGGGATGGAAAGACTGTGTAAGTATTTTTCATGCCTAAGGTGAGGATTGAACTCACAACCTCCGGTATGGAAGTCCAAAGCCATATCCCCTAGGCCATGGCCCATCCCTAGGATGAAGATTGAACTAACATATTCCGGTATTGAAGTCCAGTGCCATATTCTCTAGGCCATGGCCCATCCCTAGGAAGAGGATTGAACTCACAACCTCCGAAATTGAAGTCCAATGCCATATCCCCTAGGCCATGGCCCATCCATAGGAAGAGGATTGAACTCACAATCTCCGGTATTGAAGCCCAAGCCATATCCCCTAGACCACGGCCCATCCCTAGGGTGAGGATTGAACTCACAACCTCCGGTATTGAAGCCCAATGCCATATCCTATAGGCCACGGCCCATCCCTAGGGTGAAGATTGAACTCACAACGTCCGGTATTGAAGCCCAATGCCATATCCTATAGGCCATGGCCCATCCCTAGGGTGAGGATTGAACTTGAAGCCGAATGCCATTATCCCCTAGGCCACGGCCCAACCTACAAACGAGTCTTACCTTCAACACTGGCCTCAAAGTTAAGGCTGAATCCCGTGGCCACACTGCGATCGTCAGACTGGAACCTCACGTAGGCAAAACTGCCCGCCGTAACCACAGGAGGGGGACGGCCGTAGCCACACCCTTGCTGAAGTACGTTTCCTGCAGAACATTATACAGTTATTTCATGGTCATTCGGGAAACAGTATACAGTTATTTCATGGTCATTCGGGGACCAGTCAAAATTATTGCCCCGAGGTGCTGTGCACTATTGCCCTCGGCCGAAGACTGCTGTTTATTTTTCATTTTTCTCATCAAAAACATTGTTTGGCAGCAGTTTAGAATCATTTCCAATGGAAATGATTCTAAAATGCTGTCAAACCATGTTTCTACTGAGAGAAAAAACAATAAATAAATGACCTTGACATTCACAATTTGGATGTGGGGGTGTGCGTAATGAAGCATCATCCCTAGACAAACATTGATGTGAAATATTATCAAAGTCTGGCAAGGGGTTAAAGAGATATTGTGAAAAAACAATAACTTTAATGCATTTCTGTTACAAAACCGGTGAACATTACAAGTAAATAAATGACCTTGACCTTGAGAATTTGGATGTGGGTGTGTGTGTAATGACGCATCATCTCTAGACAAACATTGATGTGAAATATTATCAAAGTCTGGCAAGGGGTTAATGAGATATTGTGAAAAAACAATAACTTTAACGCATTTCTGTTACAAAACCGGTGAACATTACAAGTAAATAAATGACCTTGACCTTGAGAATTTGGATGTGGGGGTGTGCGTAATGAAGCATCATCCCTAGACAAACATTGATGTGAAATATTATGAAAGTCTGGCAAGGGGTTAAAGAGATATTGTGTGAAAAACAACAACTTTAACGCATTTGCCTTACAAAAAAACCGGACGGCGCAGACGACGACGACGGAAAAAGCGCCGACTATAGTCGCGCCTCTGCTAAAGCAGGCGCGACAATAAATGACCTTGACCTTGAGAATTTGGATGTGGGGGTGTGCGTGATTATGCATCATCCCTAGACAAATATTATCAAAGTCTGGCAAGGGGTTGAAGAGATATTGTGAAAAAACAATAACTTTTAACGCATTTCTGTTACAAAACCGGTGAACATCACAAGTAAATAAATGACCTTGACCTTCAGAATTTGGATGTGGGTGTGTGCGTAATGAAGCATCATCTCTAGACAAACATTGATGTGAAATATTATCAGTGTGGCAAGGGGTTAAAGAGATATTTTGAAAAAAAACAATAAGTTTAACGCATTTCTGTTACAAAACCGGTGAACATTACAAGTAAATAAATGACCTTGACCTTGAGAATTTGGATGTGGGGGTGTGCGTAATGACGCATCATCTCTAGACAAACATTGATGTGAAATATTATCAGTGTGGCAAGGGGTTAAAGAGATATTTTGAAAAAAAAACAATAAGTTTAACGCATTTCTGTTACAAAACCGGTGAACATTACAAGTAAATAAATGACCTTGACCTTGAGAATTTGGATGTGGGGGTGTGTGTAATGACACATTATCTCTAGACAAACATTGATGTGAAATATTATCAAAGTCTGGCAAAGGGTTAAAGAGATATTGTGAAAAAACAATAAGTTTAATGCATTTCTGTTACAAAACCGGTGAACATTACAAGTAAATAAATGACCTTGACCTTGAGAATTTGGATGTGGGGGTGTGCGTAATGAAGCATCATCCGTAGACAAACATTGATGTGAAATATTTTGAAAGTCTGGTAAGGGGTTAAAGAGATAGGTTACCTATTGAAAATCTAACTTTTGAACCATACAATGTAGAAATAAATGGAATGCCTCATTTTATAGGTTTTTGTGCGTGGGAAATCCATTTGTGGCATCTTCTGTGTGATTGGAGGTCAAGGTCACATGCTAAGGTCAAGGTCAAGGTCGAAAATAACCAAAAACCAATGATTTCAAATTATTTTATTGTACAACTTCTCATTCGGCTCATTATATCGTAGACTGGCAAATTGTTCACTTATGAAATTGAACACACAATCCGAAAATTAGGAAAGACTACAGTCAAACCTGCGGTAAAGGCCACCGGCTTTATTAATTTGCGCCGATATGAGCACATGACTTAAGCAGCCACTGTTCTAGGTCCGCGGCAGTATATTTACTATATGTATATAAGTGTCTCCTGTTCAGCTACATAGTAGTGCCAAATAATACCTGCATATATGCCATATTCCTTATAATTATGACGAAACATGAACGTTATACGAGTCAGCTATTCATCCTGAAGAAAGTGCAAATGGGATATCTGGGCATATGCTTATTTATTTGCACAGATCGGCTCAACGACCTTGTTGTGGCAGTATATCACACACATAACATCTGCTGCTCTGCAGAAACAGCGCTTTGATTTGAATTTTCCACTACAGCCACACATGGTAAGGATTTTGGAGGGGATCGGTTTTAGTGACTTAAGTGGCAGTAGGGTTCCGTTCTGGTTGATCTAACCATACTTAATGGGGTCAAGCTGACTGGCATCAGCTAGTAAGGTAAGAGCATTGTGGATCACATAAATAACCTCCTCAAATGTCCTCGGATGACGCTGGATGTGGGTGGTAGTCCCGCTAACCCTACCACTGAATGCCTGTGGACGTCAAGTCGCAACTGGTCAAATTCAGTTGCAGTGGTTTTGCTTGTCGCACCGGCCCATACACAGACGAGATATTGTTCCGCCTGATGTAGCTCCACTTCAGAGAGCACATGATACTCGCCGAAGCTGGAGAGAAGCATTGCTGGTCTGCATACGAGTGAAGCATGTTTTGTGCCCAATTTGCTGAGTGCGTCGTCCCCAGTCGTGACATGTGCCTTGATGAGTATTCGGCATAACTCGTCTCCTAGTTTGAGGTGCATGACATGACGCGGAATCATCCGTCGCTTCTCTCCAGTCCCGTACTGAACCCAACGCTCCTGCAAACCACCCTCTTTGAACACACTAATGTAGTGCAGGAGAAGAATTACAGTATCTGTGTTATTAGACACTACAATAGCTCTCTCGCAGCTCCTTCCGAGTACACGTGAGATATTATGCGACAGTCTGGCAGATCACTCGCAGGTGATCCAGCCAGCTTCAGTCTCGCAGATATTAACTCTTCATTGATCACCATTCCACTCAGAACCACGTCCTGTATATCCCGTTCCGCTACATCCCGCGCCAGTAGCTGAAGGTTTTGCTTGTTGAGACTAGATGCCCAGAACTTGTCCAGCTGGTGTGGAATAGGTACAGACTCATCCACGACGGCCAAATCAACAACGCTAACCTCACCAGCTCTACGGTTCCGCTCACCCTCCTTGATGCTCAATTCATTGTAGCTATCAAATACTATGTGACTCATTTCCAGTGTTGGACAAACTCGACGGGCACTCTTCAAAACTTCTTGGTCGACTCCACTAAAGTTTGTAGATATAGACCGGAGATTGGGAAATTGTCATATTTTCGACATAAAGTCAAGCAAAACGTGTCTTGCTTGTGGACTATCAGGTGAATTGGTAATCATCTGAGATAAGATTAGTTTCCAGCTCAGTGACCAATTTTGCTTTGTCAGGCTTTGTTGTGATGTCGCCGACAAATAGATGGCTAGATTGCAGAAGGCCATGCGAATACAGCTCTTCTGGCAACATTCCACGCATTGTATCAATTTCTGCCTTACTCTGTGCAGATGTGATGTCCTGTGTGGAAACGGTATTCTTGGTTGGAACAGTATTGGTCTTCGTAGTATACTGTGAGTCAAAGGCAGGAAGTAGTGTTTCCCCTAGCAAGGTTTAGGAGGGCGCTGCGCCCTGCCCGGTTTACAGCCGGCAAAACCCCGTCCTGCTGCCCTAAAATCCAAATCTACCCGCCCCGCTACACCCAAATTACAAAACCTGTGATCTAGTTTTGTCTGTATAAACTTACACGTAATCGCTAACAAATCCCAGAATATGAAAGTCAATTCCCACCTCACATGGCTCGCGTCCCGCGGAGAGATAAAACGAGATGGCACCTGGGCCCAGTATAGCGTGTATGATTTATATGAAACTGAATCAATACTGGTTTAGAGCGGCATGTTAATTTTGTCCTGTCATAAAGCTGGTCTGAACACGGTCAGGCTCAAGAGAAAACATGCGCTTGTCAAACGAACTGCTCACGACCAGTGTAGATTAAGATCAGATCAAATGAAATTATGCATCCTCTTAGTTCGATCCGGATTTGCGAGGTTCACCAGTTAACTATTGAGACGACAACGGAAATGTATCCATTATTCACTGTAGATATGTGAATAATGCTGTTGACTGGACTGGTGGGCAAATTGGGCAATGGACGTTTAGTCCCAGTTTTCTCTGCGCAATTAGCGAATGAAAAGCGGTAACCAAGTGTGTGTTACTAGGCGCACTTGATGCTAAATTTTGTATCAGCCGAATGACCGATCATCGTGATCGACCCGTCAGCCGCTGTTTTTCGTGTTGTTTTTTTTAATTCTCTAAATTGGGGTAATTTATATCTGAGACTTAGACATTTAATTGATCAAGATTTGTTTTGTCCAGCGTCGATTAGTGAACCTGAACTTGTTGGAGGCTATGATTACGATGGCACGTGCCTGGCATGTTCACCGACAAATAATTTTCACACATTTGTATCACGTCATACAGCGAATACCGTGCAGAGAACCGTAACTGACCTGAGGAACAGGCTTTAAGTCGAGACGACAAACAAACTGCTCCTTATCCACAGATGTTCCCACTATTTGGATTTTGAGCGAGCAACCCGACTTTGGTTATCAAAGAAGGCCAGACGAATATGTTGAAAAGGTACTTTCAGCACCAACAAAATGGCACTTTCTAGCGCCAACCAAACGGCACTTTTCAGCGCCAACCAAATAGTCATGACAGAAATCCTTACAAATTGTTCTCTGTTCGTGTGGCTGTAGAGAGATTGGGGCGAAAAGTAAGCGCCTGAAAAGCGGACATGAAACAACAACAACAACAACAAATTTGATATAATTATTTGTTTATTATTATGATTATTACCACTAGATCTATGTCAGTATATGCTCTGACATTTAACAAAGGTGAGTGCTAGTTGCAATAGGAACAATGCAGAAATAAATGCAATTCAAAATTTCCGGGGGAGCATGCCCCCGGACCCATCTAGCATGCCACCCACCCAATAATTATATAACTGTTGGTTATTTCATTAAAATATAGGACAAAATGAGAGTCATAGTATGTGCTCAGACTTTGCTAAGCATGCAGGAAATGGCGTTTCAGACCACTTTGATTTCAAAATTTTCCGGGGGGGCATGCTCCCGGACCCCCCTAGCAAACTCCGGCTCTTCGGGCCCTCGAAACTTCGCCCCACCCCCCCAATAATTATCGTCTTCCGCCGCGCCTGAAGTGCCCTTTTTTCGACTAGCACCCTGCCCCTTTTTCATCCTGGGGGAAACACTACAGGAAGATTCACCTTAGATATGGTGACGCTAAGATTCTTAGACCTGACCACGTACCGCTCATTACGAATTGCCGGTATGCTATGTCACCGTGCTCCAGTGTCTTCAGAAGTCTCGCCTTTACGATATCATTGACAATGTGCTTTGTCACGATGTTGTAGAGTGGCTGGCACATTTGGCGCCAGAACAATGAAGGCCGGGGTTTTCCCATGCCATCACAAAGTCTAGCAATCGTGCCACATTTTGGTCGAATATCAAACCATTTCGGCCACCGAGCTCATGCTGCATTGTCGTTTCCATGTGATCCATGGGTCGAGCATTGGTGAGTAACTGAAGAAGATTGCTGCTCGCAAGGATCTCGTGAAATAGAAGTCCAAACTCGGCCACAATAGCATCTCCAGCACTCCCAACAATCACGTGTCTACCTGGACCCAGTGAGAATCTGTTCTGTGACTGCTCCAGCTTCACATCCCATGCCACAGCAGCAAATAACGTACAATGATGCGTACCACAGATAATTGATAGCATCAAACTCACGTAGGATCCCCATCGAAGTCTTCACTGTTCCGACATGCCATGGCCAGTTACTATCACGGTATGCAACAATCAGCTGTTTGATGATTGCAACGATCTTCCGAAAGTTCATGAAGTAATGACACCCCTGAACAAATGTGTTACTTGTTGACCGAGATCAGCAGCATCCGTGGATATCTGCTCAAACTTGGGGACACACCCCTCCTGCTTCTTCGTTTGCAATACAGCCTTTAGCTCAATCATGGCTAACTGGACAAATGGTACAGGCGTGTGATCATTGGACTGCCAGAATGCATTCCACATGAGAGAATCAAGAACCTCTGATACCATTCCTGTCAATGACCTGATGTAGTGGCCACCAGAGAGCACAGTTGAAACTTTTGATGGTCCAAAAACCTCACTTTCAATGAGTGCATCGCTCATACCACTGCCACTTAGGTACCTTCCTGCACATCGCAGGAGTACCTTTAAGTTAGCAAAGTGAAACATTCCCAACATTGGAAAAAGGTCATCGAAAGTGTCCGGCTCACTCATGACTATATCAACAACAATGTGATACACACCCTCATCAGAAACTATGGCCATATTATATTGATTCAACTGGCACTGGGATGCCTGGAAATTGGTCAGTGCCTTGCGGACAGTGGCATATACTGTCACAGGAGAAGGGATAACAGGAAGGAAACCAACTCTCATCAGTGGCACGTTTGCTTTCGTGACCAGTGCATGAATGCCACCCCAAGGAGGTAGCTCGCCAGGAGCAGCAGCTGATTATGGGAGTCCACAGCGAATACGTGATATGAGGAATTCGGTATTGGCTGACTGCTCTACAGCTTCCTCAGCATCAGATAAGATGTTCATGTCGATGTTTTCTACAAGCCTAAATTTGGGTGGTAAGGTAGGTTTCACCACGGGTTTGTGGTGAGAGGGTACAATTTGGCAAGGAAGTTTTTCTTTTGATGGACGCGCAAATTTTGAGAGATTCATGCTCGATACGGAAGATTTTCACTTAGCTGGCAAAGTGGCCTCCTGGTAGATCGCCTGCGCTGTATAATGTTTGCCTTGGATACCGAAAATGGAGGAATTATCTTCGGAATCTTCATTGTCAAAGGCACCAAATGCCCAGCCATCATCAGAAAAATTGCTTGGAATGGGCACCCCGGCCAGTGACCTCGGATGAATGTATTGTGTAAGCACACATGAGACACCGTGATCGCTTCACTTCATTGTAGCTGGCAGAGGTCCCTACTCTGTTTAGTGTTGTGAGTATCTCCCTGCTGCGTGTCTTCCCATACATATATTGTCCTAGCATTGTGTGGAGTGGACATTTCCTCGGCCGTGGTGAATATGGTTATATGTTATCTGTAAATAACAGTTAAGTTTTGAATGCCGATTTTTCATAGCCCATCTATCCTATGCATTGGCGTATTACATATTAACAACGCTGTCCTTAAAAGTAATCAGGATACGATACACGCTGTATATGGAAAGTGGCGCGAAAGATCAATACAGCGCGATGCTTTATATTACAATGTAAATGACAAGTGTATACAGTATATGATGTATAGAAATTAAAGAGCTATCCTCGATGATATATGAGGGGATGGACAGGGGGCGCGAGGTGACAGAGTGTGTGTGTGGGGGTAGGGGGTGGAGAATGTGCGTGAAACTGCAATATTTTGCTTTTTTGGTGATTTTCGACCTTGACCTTGACCTTAGTATGTGAAGTTGACCCCAAATCATGAATATGATGTCAGAAATGGATTCCCCACACCCTAAAACCTATAAGACGATGTATTTCACATACTTCTATGGTGTGTGGTTTAATATTTACATTTTCAAAATGTCTATCGGCGGTCATCTTGGATTTACACCCGTGGCGGCCATTTGCAGCCGGTTTCAAAAAAGCACCTGTGTGATTTTTAAAGGTGAATGGTCCAATAACTCAAATCAAGTTTCAAAATCTCTTGCGGATGAGTTGTATACAGGGTTATAAGCAGGGCCTGGACTATATCGTTGTAGACGGAGTTGCAACTAATTTAATAATTATTACGTACGTTCAAATGTTTGCGTAATACTGATAGTACTTCTGTACAAATGTAATCATCGTAAATGGTACAATAGTCGTGAGGTTAAGGTCGCCAACTTTTATGATTGAATTACCAATTCCCGAAAGGGTCGGGAGTTCAAACCTCGACTTGGTATATATTTTTTTTCCATTAATTTTGTGATTTTAATATTTTCACAATTTTATGATTTTAATCAAATTGGCTAGAAACTGATAGAAACTTACCAGCGATGAAAGTGACTGTCTTTAAATAATATATACACCGACAGTTTGTTACTGCTTTTTTTAAGTTTGAGGTACTGTGTATACTGTATAATTGAGGTACATGTACTGTGTATACAGTATAATTTTTTACTGTCCCAAAATATATTTTTGTGGCTGTCACAATTAATATTGCATTTAATTTTGGCTCTTTTAGAATAAGCTAAATTTTCAGACAGCAAACATTTTTTTTTATGAATTTGAAATAATTAATGTCCTCCATCTGATAATAACACTGTTCTAACTGCGCCGGTGGCTACCACGACCAGAATTCACTGGCCGCAAACACAGTAGCCTTCGGCGTCTATTTATTTAATTAGTATTTTTTATTTGATTTGAATTCCGCGTGAGCGCTGAATTTTGTGTCAACACCATTTACAGAAAATATTGGTGATTTTCTAAAGGAATATCGGCGATATCCGGCGATATATTTTGTGTCAATTTTCAACACCATTTACGGGAAGTATTACTGATTTTTTAAAACAATATCGGCAAAACTAAATACGGTGATAGAATTTTTGTCAACTTTTCAACACCATCTTACGGAAAATATTACTGATTTTCTAAAAACAATATCGGCGAAGGTGTACTGAACAACTTAAAATATGTCTCGCTTTTAATATTCCGCCCTCCGAAAATCGATTTTTTTTAAAAAAAATAATCCAGCCATCTAATAGATCTGCGTATAATCGAGAGTGTATCGTTAATTGTCACGTTGTCACCGACAGCGAGGTCTGTGGCATACATAAAAACGACGCGTCAATTTCAAAACATCGCCTAAAGGCAAAATTTACAGGTGTGTGATGTCATCAGATCAACAACTAGTCACACGGCTGCGCGTTATCGATTATTTTACACACAAAGCGACACGTGTACAGGCTACGCTCGTTTACTCAAAGTCGCTTACGTCGAAATCACCGGTTACGTCGAATTACTAGCACGGTCCCGTTTAACATCTTATTATTTTCCATATAACTAAGTTCGGTTAAGTCAAATTTCGATAACTCAAATTTTCCGTTAATTCGAAGGTATATTTAGGTCCCGAAAACGTAAATCTACTGTAATTCACACTCGTTAAGTCGAAATGTCAATTTGCGGAGGTAAGTAGAAGTTTGTCACCTGCAGTTTACCTCATCAAAGTCGGGTATTCAGACCGTAGTTAAAGGTGTTTGCGTTGACACTGATTAAACAGGACTCCCGAAATGACCGTCGGTGATCATTAAGTGGTGAGCAATAAATGGCAACTATTTTAATTGGACTAGTGCTGGCATTAAATGCTTTTACTCGAACGTTAATTAAAGTGAACACAAGTTGCGCGATTAGAAATGAGTGAAATATTTCACACTCGATCGTGTGTATATATCTCCCGAATGTGACAGCATCAGTCACAATTCACAATCATGTCTACTACACATCAAAGTGCTGATTCTAGTGAAGGACCCGGTACCCAACCCGGGGGATAGCTAGATTAGCGCTGTGTCCAGGCTCGACTGAACGGGGTACCAAACAGAAACTGGTGTGGATTCAGATTATACAGTATAGGGACGAAACATTGAATGGGCGAGTTTTATGTTCTCAACATTATTAGTTTGTACAATCAAGTCTGGTCAGAAATAATCATTTATAATAGTGTTGCAAATCAGTATTTCTTGTTGTTTTGTGTTGTTTCCGTGTATAATTTATTAAAATAATTCATAAAATATTATGTTCTTGTTATTATTTATTTCATTGGTGAACTGAATATGTATATATCGCTACATGCGCATGTCACGTGTGCCAAATCCAGGTTATCTATTAATTACACACAGACATGCATATGTGTATTTGTAAACAAACCGAAAGTTTTTAATTATGATTTGTCTTAGAAACAGCATTTAACATGTATCCATGTACATTTAATTGCTAAAATAAATCATATTTACTACCCAAGGCTACAGCAGCAAGTAATCATTTGGTTCTAAATGTCAATAAAATAGTTTGTTGTCCGACAGGTTGCGTACTACGGATACGTCAAACTACGGTTAACTCGAAGTATTTTTTTATCTCCCTTCGAATTCGAGTAAGTGAGTGTGGCCTGTATTTATAATTAGATCTGTGTAATGTGTCGGGGTAGCATCTATTGTTTTAATAATATGTATAAATATTGTAATTAATGTTTAATAGCGATATATTTATGAATAATATACTATAATATTGTTTATACTCCAGCACTATGTTTAAGGCTGTGTGATTTGCCTCAAAATAAGCTGGATCAGTTAATATTTATATTTGTGAGCTTCATCAGAACATCAACACATTTAAAATATACAAATATTATTTAAAGGAGAACCGATATGATATATTTTAATAATAAAAATATTGAAAATACATACTACAATTGCTTACAACATAATTTATTGATCGAAAATAGTCACTAAATCATGGCCCATTTGACCGCATTACCTATTGCGCGGGTACCCCACTAGACCCCCTCTTTACGTTGGTCAGTGGGGGTGTTCAGGGGTGCGATCGCTAATACAATGTTTGCGTAATGACAAGAACCCCGGGTACCAACCTGTTGAGTTGACTTCCCGTATCTCGACGAAATCTGCCGTGGTGCAGTTACTCGAGAACGGCAGATGAAAATCACTGTAGGTGAAGGTCAGGAAGTGCCCCATGGGAGCCTCGACGATCCAGACACAGTCTGCGTTGTTGTCATAGTTACCGGGATAGTTTGGACTGGATATAGTGCCACGAGAGCCGACCACTCTACCGCCACACGTAGCTGGAAAACGTTTGAATACTCTGGAAGTCGGCGTGACGTAAACGGGTCACATGACACAAATTCGGCTATTGTGACAAAGAGGTAACTTAATGCATTTCACTCTACGATAGATCATATTAACCCTTACACCCCGCTATCTTATTTCTTTTGTCGTCTGCTGTTTATTTTCTATTTTCCATTTTTATTATCAAAAACATGCTTTGACAGCACTTTAGAATAATTTACAACATGGTTTGACAGCACTTTAGAATAATTTCCATGGAAAATGATTCTGAAGTGCTGTCAAACCATGTTTTTATTGAGAAATAAGGCAAGCTATAAAAGCAACAGCAGACGACAATTGTTGTGAGTAGCGGACTAAGGGTTAAAAACAGACAATATATTGTTGGTAGAATAATGTACATGTAAATACTAAGCAAACACAAGAATATTTTTTATTTACTATCCAACATTATAAATTTGCATTTAAACTTTCTCAAACTATCCGCAATTAGATGTCATAAGCATTCAAAAATTATTAAATTATATGCAGTAGGTGAAATTGTAACGTTAGTAAACCACAGCCACTTCAGATGCAAATTAATAAAAGAAATTGTACATTTTTATTGTGAGAAGTTTAGTGAAATGGGCTGGCTGATCTGGGGATACACTGGTCGCAAAACACACAAGTCCCATTTCTCCAGTATCAGACATGTATATGTCATTTGCACAACATTTATTGTTGCAGTAGAGTAATCTTACCATTGGCGTTGCTGTGGTGCTAGGCGCCATTTGGGTCGCGGGTTCGAATCCCAGTTCGTGAAAATTTATTTATTTATTTAATGGTGTTTATGACGGGTTAATGGGGTCGAATCCCATATTTCACCTGAACCCCAAAACCAAAACCGAATATTTATCAAAAATATATATATTCAGCCCTGATCCTGATCTGGTGCCAGGTCCTAACCACACTAGAAACACTTCGGTTCTAAGGACTGTAAGAAGTATAAAAAATTATAAAACCATACCTATTTTAACTTGGGCCTTGAATCCTTTTTTTGGCACACTGCGGTCAGCCCTGAACCGTGCGTACATCACGTTGCCCGTGGATACGGTGGTGCTGGGTCGCGTGATGCCACAATACTTGCCCAGCTGTGGGGAATTGATGGTACCACCATCACGGAGCTCGATGAAATGAAAGTTACACCTGCAAAAAAAGTGATCTCTGAATCTACACTCATCGAAAAAACCTGTAAGCCCCATTTCTCTACTGTCTGTTCCACGTTTTGCTGCTGACAAACGTTTGGCTATTAAACGCATTAAATCTAAAAAATATTTAAAAGTAAGTACTTTTTTCTCAATAACAAAAGTCACCCTCCCCAAAAAAATATTATTTGATTAAATCCCATTTTTCTATGGGAATTTAACATGGGGGCTAAAATAGATTTTTTTTAAATATTTTTTTTATTTGTGGACCGATTTTCCAAATCTAACTTTTGTTTTCTTAGTTACATCATTTTCAAGCTATCTCACCAGGTTTCGGAGTCAATTTCCAATATTTTTCGTTTTTGATCCTTCAGGATAAAAAAAAAAAAAGATTTGGAAATCGACTCCACATAGAAAAATCTTTTTTTTCGCAATAAAATCAATATTTGATGGAATTTCATCAAATATTTTTTTTGGGGAGGGTGACTTTTTTGTTATTGATGAAAAAGTACTTACTTTTAAATATGTTTTACATTTAATGTGTTTAATAGCCAAAAGTTTCGTCGCCAGCAAAACGTGGAACAGACAGTAGGTGCAACAAGGGCATCGTTATTACGAGGCTAATCCCCTCGCTGGCAGCATTGATAATATTTTTTTTTTTTTTTTTTTAACATTTTTGCTTTACAAACAAGGTGAACATAAGTCCTCAGTGACCATGGGCGGTCGGACGTGGGTCATATGCAAATCAAAGCACGATCCCTAGACACACATTGTGGGCAAATATTATAAATCATGAGTTATTGAAAAATGAAAGGTGTTACTAATGTACGTACGCAAGTACAAGTACACACGTACATGGACTAACGCTATATCCCCTCTTGCCTCAGCCAGGGGATAATTATGGTAACAGGTTTGAAAGTGAAATGGTTTAACGTCATAGCGACATCTAAGGTCATGTGCGGCTGTGGCTGGAGAAATGGGCCTTCTGTGTTTTGCGACCAGTGTAGACCCAGATCAGCCTGTGCATCTGCAGTCTGATAAGGATCTGCACTGTTCGCCTTTCCATCAATGTAACACCCGTCATGCTTCTAACAAGCAACACAGATCGTTGTCAGGCTACAGAAGCGTGCTATTTTATCAGATCAGGAGCTACACAGGGTTCATACAAACTTTCACTTTCAATAGTAAAATTTAAGGGTTTTTCAAGACATTTAATTTCAAATTTAAGGACTTATTTTTTACAATGCCCCAAATTTTTAGCCAGAGCCGATACAAAGCTTGATTTATAAGACTGGAGCCGTTTTGGCCATTGTATTTAAGGTTGGTGTCGTTTAGACCAAATAATTGAATTTGGTCGTACTTTTGACCAAAGTGGGCCGGTTAATAGTCAAGGGTTACGGTATTATTGTTTTTCAAGGGTTTTTCAAGGCAATTGATCATTTTCAAGGTTTTTTTCAAGGGTTTTTCCAGACCTGTGCGAACCCTGCTACACTACCGTCTGTTCCACGTTTTGTGGCCGACAAACTTCTGGCTATTAAACACATCAAATCTAAAAAATATTTAAATGCAAGTACTTTTTCATCAATAACAAAAAAGTCACTCTCCCCAAAAAAATTTGTTTCATGAAATTCCATCAAATATTGATTTTATTGCGAAAAAACGATTTTCATATGGGAATTTAACATGGGGGCTAAAAATAGATTTTTTTTTAAAAACAAATTGTATTTGTAGACCGATTTTCAAAATCTAACTTTTGTTTTCTTAATTACATAATTTTCAAGCTATCTCGTCAGGTTTCGGAGTAAATTTCCAATTTTTTTCGTTTTTCGTTCCCATAGGAAAATCGTTTTTTCGTAATAAAATCAAATTTTATGGAATTTCATCAAACACATTTTTTTTGGGGAGGGTGACTTTTTTGTTATTGATGAAAAAGTACTTACTTTTAAATATTTTTAGATTTAATGTGCTTAATAGCCAAAAGTTTGTTGGCAGAAAAACGTGGAACAGACAGTAACGCACGCACGTACTTGCAATGGTGGCGGCTAATTCTGCGCACCTAAGGCTTTCCAAACAAATTTAAATGTCATTAACATCTGCACATTCAGCCCAAATTTCCTGAATATTCAACGAAGTTCAAATAATTCTGTGCAGGTGAAATGTCATAACGTTATGACGTCAGTAAGTGACTTAAATTTTGTGATGTATGACATCACAGGTGTGTTTGCAACGTCACATTTTTTTCTGATAATGCTGCGCAGCTGGTAGTGTAAACAACAAGAGTTGTCAGAAGACAACGAAGCTCGCCTGTTGGCACTTCACTCAAACTTGGCACAGTTGTATAAAAAACATGAATATTATATAACTTGACCTTGGGATAAGGGGTGTGCGGTGGACATTGACATTGAGGTCAGTGGTGGAAGGTGGGTCGTGGATTTGATATATCATGATATAGCATATTAAGATGAATGCATGTATAAAATATTAATGCGCTCCCTGAAAAGAGAAGTAAAACAAAATTTAACCCAACGTTAAGTTTATGAATGCACTAAGTTGGTAATTTTCTACAGCATGATAGCTATTCACATGAGGAATGCATGTATAAATGTGGTAAGTTTGTGACCTTGGCCTTGGCGAAAGGGGTGGGGGGGGGTGGGTCATGGATTTGCTGTAGCACAATAGAGGATCATCACATGAATGCATGTATGAAATATCAAAGCGTTAAAAGTGTAAAGAAACAGACGTTACACAACATTTACCCCAATGTAAAGTTTATGAACATGCTAAGTTTGTGACCTTGACCTTGGGGTAAGGGTTGGGTGGTGGGTTGTGGATTTGCTACAGCATGATAGAGGGTCACTTGGAGAATCAACTTTGATAATGTATGTATGAAATATCAAGGTGCGTTCCATCAAAGGAAACAGTTGTTATCAGACATTTACCTCAATGTTAAGTTTATGGATGTGTCAAGTTTGTGACCTTGACCTTGGGGTAAGGGGTAGGCGGTGGGTCATGGATTTGCTATAGCACGATATAGTATCATCAGATGAACGCGTGTATGAAATATCAAGGCGTTCCATGAAAGGAAACAGATGTTATAAGACATTTACCCAAACGTTAAGTTTATGAATGTGCTAAGTTTGTGACCGTGACCTTGGGGAAAGGGAGGGGGTTGGTCATGGATTTGCTATAGCACGCTAGAGTATCATCAGATGAATGCATGTATGAAATATCAAGGTGTTCAAAGTGTAAAGAAACAGAAGTTACAGAACATTTACCCCAACGGTAAGTTTATGAACATGCTAAGTTTGTGACCTTGACTTTTGGGTAAGGGTTGGGTGGTGGGTTGTGGATTTGCTACAGCATGATAGAGGGTCATCTGAGGAATGTATGAAATAGCAAGGCGTTCCATGAAAGGAAACAGATATTTACCCCAACGTTAAGTTTATGAATGTACTAGGTTTGGGGTAAGGGATGGGCGGTGGGTCATGGATTTGCTATAGCATGATAGAGTATCATCAGATGAATGCATATTTGAAATATCAAGGCGTTCCATGAAAGGAAACAGATGTTATAATACATTTACCCCAACGTTAAGTTTATGAATGTGCTAAGATTGTGACCTTGACCTTAGGGAAAGGGCTGGGTGGTGGGTCATGGATTTGCTACAGCATGATAGAGGGTCATCTCTGAGGAATGCATGTATGAAATAACAAGGCGTTCCATGAAAGGAAACAGAAGTTATAAGAAATTTACCCCAACATTAAGTTTATGAATGTGCTAAGTTTGTGACCTTGACCTTGGGGTAAGGGATGGCCGCTGGGTCATGGAGTTGCTATAGCACGATAGAGTATCATCAGATGAATGCATGTATGAAATATTAAGGCGTTCCATGAAAGGAAACAGATGTTATAAGACATTTACCCCAATGTTAAGTTTATGAATGTACGAAGTTTGTGACCTTGACCTTGGGTTAAGGGCTGGGTGGTGGGTCATGGATTTGCTACAGCATGATACAGGGTAATCTGAGGAATTCATATATGAAATAACAAGGTGTTCCATGAAAGGAAACATAAGTTATAAGACATTTACCCAACGTTAAGTTTATGAATGTGCCAAGTTTGTGACCTTGACCTTGGGGTAAGGGCTGGTGGTGGGTCATGGATTTGCTACAGCATGATAGAGGGTCATCTGAGGAATGCATGTATGAAATAACAAGGCGTTCCATGAAAGGAAACAGAAGTTATAAGACATTTACCCCAACGTTAAGTTTATGAATGTGCTAAGTTTGTGACCTTGACCTTGAGGTAAGGGATGGCCGCTGGGTCATGGATTTTCTATAGCACGATAGAGTATCATCAGATGAATGCATGTATGAAATATCAAGGCATTCCATGAAAGGAAACAGATGTTATAAAACATTTACCCCAACATTAAGTTTATGAATGTGCTAAGTTTGTGACCTTGACCTTGGTGTAAGGGCTAGGTGGTGGGTCATGGATTTGCTACAGCATGATACAGGGTCATCTGAGGAATTCATATATGAAATAACAAGGCGTTCCATGAAAGGAAACAGAAGTTATAAGACATTTACCCAACGTTAAGTTTATGAATGTGCCAAGTTTGTGACCTTGGGGTAAGGGCAGGGTGGTGGGTCATGTATTTGCCACAGCATGATAGAGGGTCATTTGAGGAATGCATGTATGAAATAACAAGGTGTTCCGTGAAAGGAAACAGAAGTTATAAGACATTTACCCCAACGTTAAGTTTATGAATGTGCTAAGTTTGTGACCTTGACCTTGGGGTAAGCGCTGGGTGATGGGTCATGGATTTGCTACAGAATGATAGAGGGTCATCTGAGGAATGCATGTATGAAATAACAAGGTGTTCCATGAAAGGAAACAGAAGTTATAAGACATTTACCCAACGTTAAGTTATGAATGTGCCAAGTTTGTGACCTTGACCTTGGGGTAAGGGCTGGGTGGTGGGTCATGGATTTGCTACAGCATGATAGAGGGTCATCTGAGGAATGCATGTATGAAATAACAAGGTGTTCCATGAAAGGAAACAGAAGTTATAAGACATTTTACCCCAACATTAAGTTTATGAATGTGCTAAGTTTGTGACCTTGACCTTGGGTAAGGGCTGGGTGGTGGGTCATGGATTTGCTACAGCATGATAGAGGGTCATCTGAGGAATGCATGTATGAAATAACAAGGTGTTCCATGAAAGGAAACAGAAGTTATAAGACATGTACCCAACGTTAACTTTATGAATTGTGCCAAGTTTGTGACCTTGACCTTGGGTAAGGGCTGGGGGTGGTGGGTCATGGATTTTGCTACAGCATGATAGAGGGTCATCTGAGGAATGCATGTATGAAATAATAAGGTGTTCCATGAAGGGAAAGGAAACAGAAGTTTATAAGACATTTATAACCTAATTCAAGTTTATGAATGTGCCAAGTTTAGTTTTTGGACCATTGTCTTGGGGGTGGTAAGGGCTGGGTGGGTGGGGTGGGTATTGGATTTGTACTACCAGCATGATAGAGGGTCATTCTGAGGAATGCATGTATGAAATAACAAGGTGTTCCATGAAAGGAAACAGAAGTTATAAGACATTTACCCAACGTTAAGTTTGTGGACGACGCTGACGCCGACGCCGACGACGCCGGGGGTATGCCATAAGCTCTTATGCACTTCGTGCAGGCGAGCTAAAAATGGCAAACAGCATACTAGATCAGCATAGCAAAATTGGTATTAAACTTGAAACAGAACTATCCGGTGACATCATGACAGGTTAGTTTCTGAGTTGAACTGTTACTTTAGTAAATAAGACAGGTTCTGAGGATTTTACACATTTTGACTATATTCCGAATGACTTTCTACCAAACTATCGGAATGTGATAAAATTGTGCCACAGTGTAGCAATTAGTCAGCTTGTTTATTTCAAAATCCATATATCTTTGTACGCTAGGCTAAATTTGACGTGAATTGTGCATTAGCCGATGCGCAGAATTAGCCGAAATGACAGTACATACGTACATGGAGTACATACGTACATGGAGTACATACGTACATGGACAAACGCTATATCCCCTCTTCCCTATCGGCGAGGGGATAATAATTGGAATGCACTGTAATATATTAATTTAAGGACCAATCCAATTGTCACAAAATGTTTTTCAGACTAGTCCAACTACAAGAAGTGGGTGTTTTTTTTTCTAAAGTATACAAAATTTCTTGTAAAAAGTGCAGATCCTGATGAGACGACAAGCCGTCTCATCAGGATCTACACTGCTTGCAATCACTGCTGTAGAGGTCTGTGAAGGAGAAAGTGAGTGAGTTTAACGTCCTAGCAACAGCTAAGGTCATTTAGGGATACCACCTCGGTTTTAAGTCTCATCCGAAAGACCAAATATAGGTTTGTAGTGTTGAAAGCGTTAATATTCTCTGACCAAGATTCAAACTTACGAACGGTGGCGTTCTATGGAGAAATCGTCTATGAAATCCACTTGAATCCTCTCAGAAGCCGGCGCCGTGATGACCCACACACAATCAACGCTCTGCGGGTATACGGCCGGATAGTTTGGCGACGTGAACACGCCATTCGGTCCGGTATCGGTCAACTGTAGCTGACCGCCGCACGTCGTGTGGGACAGTACCGCGTGTGGACGTCCGAGAACGACATCGAGAAACCGGCACCGGTTCCCGTGGCGTCGGAAATGAAGTCGAGCTTGAGATACGAGCTGCTGGATTCCATGGTAATGGGCGCGGTGGAGCCGCAGTGGCGACCGTCGGTTGTGGTGTTACTGAGGGGTGGCGACGAACTGTACAGGCCGTTCAATATCTGGTGACGAAACACACAACTAGACATTATGTTTGTAAAACATGGACATGCCCCTATGGCATACTGGACTCTAACTAGAGATTGTGTGTAAAAAAAGAAAACTTTACACAAATTTCAAAGTCATTGGAGAAAGTCTTACAAATATTTTGACGTAAAAAAATGGCTAAGTGTTTCAGCACCATTTTGAAGGTCACGAAGGTCAAGGTCATGCCATTTGTGGTGTGATAGTCACACATGTTCAGATGAATGAACTGTCCAAATAGTAAAGCAATCCTTCAAGTAATAATGTATATATTACATGATGGAGAAACTCTTACAAACTTTTTGACGCAACAAATTGGATAAGTGTTTCAGCAATATTTTGAAGGTGATCAAGGTCAAGGTCATGTTAATGGCGGCGCGAGTATGTGACAAATGTTCAGGTGATTCAAATGTATCGAAGTAATCCTTTGCGTAATATTGAAGATATTACATGTTGGAGAAACTCTTACCATTCCATAAAAATTATATGACGTATGTGAAGTCCATGGCTGCAGTAGCCGATTTCATAAAAATTGCAAAGAATACTTTCCTAGCAAAGTATACTTTGAGGGAGAAACTTTCAATTTTAGAATAAATTTATTAATTTGTATTATACTGAATTTATTACATTATCACAGCCATTTTGGCTGTGATAATGTAATACATTCAGTATAATATTTCTGCATACTTTTAATCATCAAATATATGCAGTAGTTATAGTTCTATATGAAATAATGCATTTCAAGAAAAATAAATGATTGCTCCCTCAAAGTATACTTTGCTAGAAAAGTATACTTTGCAATGTTGGTGAAATAGGCTACAGGTGCCCTTGCTACACCGAAATGATCACATAGCCCAATACCCTTTTAGTTGCCTTTTACGACAAGCAGGGAATACCGTGATCTATGCTTAGATTCAGCAGCCGATTCCACCACAAATCTACAATCAAGTACAGTCAAACCTTTGCTAACGACCACCTGTGAATTAGAATAGCGACCACCTGTCCACTACGGCCAGTCCAATTTTGTTCCTTGAAAGACCTTAGAAGAACGGCCACCCCCGAACGACAACCTTCGGCCAACGATTTTCATTCCCCTGTGGCATTTTTGTACATGAACAGCGGCCAAGTCATGTTTTTATCAGCAAAATAATAGCACCATAATCTCAGATTTTCCCTTCCTCACAAACGTGGCTGATACAATGTGATTGGCAACTAATCGTATCCAATTAGCCATCAATTGCATTTTCTTACTTCGGCACAAGCTTCTTTTCGAAAATATTTACCTTGCCAATATCGGTCGGCAGAGCTCCAGATAAGCTGCATATTTGCTTAAATAACCAATTAAAATTGCCAAAAACCCAATTGAAATCAGAAGTAGCGAGTATCAAATAGCAATAAAAAATTTGTGGTACCTGCATCATGCTGCAGAAAATAATAAACAGACCACAAATATAGCATATTTTTCTTATTTTCCATGAAACACATCTTGGTATTTCATTAGAATTGTCTCCAAGGACACAATTCTAATGAACTGCCGAAACATCTTTTCATTTCGAAGCAAACTATTCAATAATTGCTGTCTGTTGTGTGATTTTATTTTACCCAATTAAAATTTTGAATACCCAATTGCTTCAGAAATGATGGAGTGACTCAATACTCAATTACTAATTCCATATCTGGTCGGTGTCATTTTGGCGACTATTAATAATTTTCCATGAAATATATTGCATAACAGTATTTCCCGATACGTATTCCGAGTCGTGTATTGCCATAGGCATAATGTTTACACAATGCTGATTGGTCTAAAGTGAAAAGCCGACATCAGCTGGCCGACTTCAAACAAACAGAGCTGCCAATTTTTACCAAGACTTAGTCTAAATTCCACCCCGCAGGCAGAAACATGTGGGAACAAAGCCATGTCAAAGATTAATAAACGCGAAAACGAAGTCGGGTTCAAAAACAATAACAACAATATAAGTTTAATTGACTATTTTTGATAAAAAGCAGATCCAGGCCATGAGTGAATCGTCAGGTGGAAGTGTATACAGCCAATTAAATTAAGGCCATGTGTTTTATATGCATCCATATAGATTACAATATAATGCAAAATACATGGACGACTTTGTTTGACTCTGGGAACAACGACCACCTTTGGCCACTGCCCTTGGCTGGTCGTTGTTCACAGGTTCGACAGTACACACATTTCCTGTCCACACAGCACTCGACATCAGTTTTAACCTTGGAAACCATATGGAACAGACGTACATCAGCAACAAGTTGGACCACTGCACGTTGAATTCTTCCATGATTACACAATGGCAGTTAGAGCATTGTAATGGGAGTCATTTATATACTAATAATTCCAGCACAAAAAAAATATTTACACAATTCCCTAACATTTGATTGGCCCGTAGCAAGTCTCTGTCCAAAATTTATATCCCAGTAAACTCCCACGCCAAACTACTTTCTACTTTCTACTTTCAGTGCTGTCAATGTAAACAAATGGCTGCCGTCTGTCAAAATAAACACATTTTCTTGATGAATTTATTTCAAATGCTGGAATTATAAGGAATGAATGGCCTTTTTGTGGAATTTATCGGGGATATAAACTTGGAAAAGTCGCGGGAATACTGGACGAGGCCTTCCGGCCTTCGTCAAGTATTCCCGCGACTTTTCCAAGTTTATACCCCGATAAATTCCACAAAAAGGCCATTCATTCCTATATACACCGTACTATCATTACATGCACATACGACCTGGTAACCGACATGACCCAATAGCTGACATTGAACACGGTGTCTAGGTCATACACATGCAGGCTCTCTGGTGACCTTTTGTGAAAAAGTAGGAAGAAAAGTAGGATTTTTTTTCGCAAAAAGTAGGAAAAAAGTAGGAAAAAGTAGGAATTTATGATAAAAAAGTAGGAACATTTGTTCATATTTTCTTACCTTTGACTTTTACTTTGAACATTTCTTGTACTCACGGTTACTCGGAACATGGTGTTTCAGTGATGTCTTCTTGTTGTGGCCTTGTGTCTTCAACATTACGGATGCTGCCAGTCTGAAATTTTTTTTTTATTCTTTGAACTAACATTTTACAGCAATATGGACACCAACTGAGAGCATGCATTTTATGGTTTTCAACCAGCATATCAGCATGTATGAGCAGGCGCGGATACAGAAATAATTGCAGTGGAGGGGTTTGTAATTAAAATTTGGCGTAATCGACCTCAGCGCGCACGAAATCGTAAAGTGGTGGGGTCTGGGGGTCCTCCCCCAGGAAATTTTTAAATGCCAGATCGCCGCAGATGCGATTTCCTGACACCTAGGCCACGAAAAAAGTCATCCAACTATTCGAGAATTGTAGACTTTATTCTCTTTTTTTTTTTTTGTCGGGAGCGGGGGGGTGGGGGGGGGGGGTCCGGACCCCCTGGACCCCCCCCCACCCCTGTATCCGCGCCTGATGAGGTTATGTACACTGTTTGGCATGTCATTACACGGCGCTAAGATATGGGTCTGGCAAGCAGTGTTGAGTCTGATCAAACTACACGTGTATGCTCAGCTGGATGGAAAAGTTATAAGGTCCATTTTCTCAGTTGATGGCCCAATTTACTTAATATACTAATGTGTAGCCTATGAAGACGAGAAATCTATCAATGTGCCGTGTATTTAAAGGACAAAATACATTTCCTATGACTATCATGTATTTTCATATTTTGTTTTTAATTATTTATACCAAGGGGACTGTGCAAGGTAGCTTCAGAAATGTAGTTGCAACTGCTGAATAATTTGGGCTATCTCGTCTTGTACGACTCATCCATTCATGAGATGTGCCAGTCCCTAAACATGAATTTTCAATCGATGTCAATGGCGATGTCATATGAAGTGACGCAAAATGCCAACATCAAGTTCAAACATGTGCATATTATAAACTACTTCAGAAAACTTCAATGTAAAAAAAGCATTTTAAATTGCATAAATTTATTGCCCATTTAACTTGGTTGTTTAATTCAAATCAATTTAGTATTGAAACAGCAGCAGTTTGAAATACATGCACGTCTATTTGAAATATAATTTGTTCTTCAATATACTGAATCAAAATTCCCAATGCAACACTCGTATAAACATCACAGTGTTTACCTTTTACACACAGATTTTAATTCCTAATTAGAAAGTATACAATACAATATACAATATTATTTATTAGCATTAAACATGTACAATGTTTTTCGCTATATACATAAATAGCCAAACAGTGAAATCGTTTAAAGATGTATCAAAATAGTATAACCATTGTCTGAAGTTGGCAGTGTCAAGCGTTATAAGTAGCCTGCGACGGCATGCGTCACTGTATTTGTATAGAATGTGTGCAAGTGACGTCGTAGGTTGGCAGAAGTCCCAGAGCAGGTGCGAAGGAGCTTTCGGACTACACTGACTCCGGAGGAATATAGAAATTTAATATGTCGGTAGGCTTATGAGTGACAACCTTTCTTTTCTTATCGCATACCTTGGGGGATTATCTACAGCTTTTTCATTTTTACAGTATGTGTGGAGTAGGTTGCTTGCAAAAAATGTAACTTTTAAGAATCATACAGGCCAGAATAAGGACGATACAGGGTGTATTTTTTATGAAATATTAATACTTGTACATGTATGATTATTTGGCACACAAGAGTAGACCAGTAACAAAATGCTAAAACAAACCGACGTTGCATTGTACATGTACTCTGAAGGAAATACAGGTGTTGCGTTGGTACTTTGTCTCAGTAAATCTACCCACATATGATGTTAGACTATAGCTATACATGCATGTTTTAGATGTGAATCATCACTGCATATCCCTGTCCACCACCACATCACCTTTGTAACCATGCATAAACATCTGTTGATCGATTGACTGATTATGACTTAATTCTGGTTAACAACAAGGTCATTAAGACGGGTGACTGGAACCAGAGCCTCACCCATTAATAGGGTAGTAGGGACAATTGCAAAATTAGGTTTGTATTTTCAGTCACAAACTTTGCACTATCCTAATCAGGTGCCTGATGCTGTGGCACACAGGGAAAATGCCATCCCCTTTAACTCATCATTTATGAGAAGCAGGGGCTACTGCAGCACAATTGTTTGGATCAAACACAATTATGCAGTTAATCTGGCACATAAATGTTCAAAGAAAAGGCTGTACCTGGGGGTAAAATCACTTAGCAAGAGTATATTACAACACTCACCTGAGAATACTTTATGCTGTTCCGAACTGGCAGGCATCTGAGGTATCATAAACATCAAGGCCACAAGAAGAAGACACCCGAGAGCACTCTATATAACATGCACAGCTTTTTTCTGTAAATAAATCTCATAACAGATCAGAATTTGGGAATTTTGATGAAATAGTAGGAAAAAGAAGGAATAAAAAAAAAAGTAGGAACAATTAAGAGCTGTAGGAGAACAGCATAGCTCGACTACGAGGGTTGTCGATGTACACATAGCTTGACAAACAAGGTGGCCGCGGCCTGCATAAAAACCTTAACCAAGGTTGACTAAAAACCTTAACCAAGGGAAATTAAGTTAAGTAATTGAAGGTTAAATGTAGGTCAATGTGGCCGCGGCCTGCATAAAAACCTTAACCAAGGTTGACTAAAAACCTTAACAAAGGAAATTAAGTAAGTAATTCAAGGTTAAATGTAGGTCAATGTCAGATATAGGTCAGGGGTTATTGATGTACATCACTAGGAGATGAAGTTTTCCAAGTATGGTTGCTGTAGGCCCAGGAATATTCCATATACAAGCTTGACTAAAAACCTTAACCAAGGGGAAATAAGAAAGTAATCCAAGGAAAAAAGTAGGTCAAGGTCAAATATAGGTCAAGGTCAAATATAGGTCAGGGATTATTGATGTACATCACTAGGAGATGAAGTTGTCCAAGTATGGTTGATGTAGGGCCAGGAGTATTGCATCTACAAGCTTGACTAAAAACCTTAACCAAGGAGAATTAAGTAAGTAATTCAAGAGGAAATGAAAGTCGATGTCAAATATAGATCAGGGATTATTGATGTACATCGCTATGAGAAAAGGTTGTCTAAGTATGGTGTTAGTATGCACAATAGTATTCCATGTACAACCTTGACTAAAAACCTTAACCAAGGGGAATTAACTAAGTAATTCAAAGTTAAATGTAGGTCAAGGTCAAATATAGGTCAGTGGTTGTTGATGTACATCACTAGGAGATGAAGTTGTCCAAGTATGGTGGGTGTAGGGCCAGGAATATTCCATATACAAGCTAGACTAAAAACCTTAAACACGGGGAATTAACTAAGTAATTGAAGAGGAACTGTAGGTCAATGTCAAATATAGATCAGGGGTTATTGATGTACATCCCTATGAGAAAAGGTTGTCCAAGTATGGTGTCTGTATGCACACTAGTATTCCATGTACAAGCTTGACTAAAAACCTTAACCAAGGTTGACTAAAAACCTTAACCAAGGGGAATTAACTATGTAATTCAAGGTTAAATGTAGGTCAAGGTCAAATATAGGTCAGGGGTTGTTGATGTACATCACTAGGAGATGAAGTTGTCCAAGTATGGTGGGTGTAGGGCCAGGAATATTCCATATACAAGCTTGACTAAAAACCTTAACCAAGGGAAATTAACTAAGTAATTCAAGAGGAAATGTAGGTCAAGGTCAAATATAGATCAGGGGTTATTGATGTACATCCCTATGAGAAAAGGTTGTCCAAGTATGTGTCTGTATGCACACTAGTATTCCATGTACAAGCTTGACTAAAAACCTTAACCAAGGTTGACTAAAAACCTTAACCAAGGGGAGTGAGTGAATAGTGAGTGAATAGGGTTTAACGTCCGCTTTTCTGACATAGAGGTACAAGCCTCAGGGAGTCTACACGCAGACGGGTCAACGGGTTCGTGTCCCGTATCCACCTGTCAGAGGGGGGTAAATCCCAACTTCAGAACTCAATATTTACAATCAAAATATATATTCAGTCCTGAAATTAGAACAACCTGATCTGGTGCCAGGCCCTCGCCACACCAGCATCATTTATCCCATCCCCTAAAAGTAATAGGATTAGCGCTAATCTTACTTTTATATATGGGGCATAGCCTGACTCAACTCTCACATACAAGAAAGCCAAAAATGTACAAATTCGGTATAGTGGGTTCCGGAAAGTATGAACCCAATCGTTAAGCCAGTTTAGTCGCCTTTTACGACAAGCAATGGCTACTGCAGCACTATTCTCAAGGGGAATTAACTATGTAATTCAAAGTTAAATGTAGGTCAAGGTCAAATATAGGTCAGGGGTTGTTGATGTATATCACTAGGAGATGAAGTTGTTCAAGTATGGTGGGTGTAGGGCCAGGAGTATTCCATATACAAGCTAGACTAAAAACCTTAACCAAGGGGAATTAAGTAAGTAATTCAAGAGGAAATGTAGGTCAAGGTCAAATATAGATCAGGGGTTATTGATGTACATCGCTATGAGAAAAGGTTGTCCAAGTATGGTGTCTGTATGCACAATAGTATTCCATGTACAAGCTTGACTAAAAACCTTAACCAAGGTTGACTAAAAACCTTAACCAAGGGGAATTAACTAAGTAATTCAAGAGGAAATGTAGGTCAAGGTCAAATATAGATCAGGGGTTATTGATGTACATCACTAGGAGATGAAGTTGTGCAAGTATGGTGGGTGTAGGGCCAGTAGTATTCCATATACAAGGTTGACTAAAAACCTTAACCAAGGCGCCGACGCCGAAGCCGGGGTGACAACATAAGCTCTACTTATTCTTCGAATAGTCGAGCTAAAAAGTAGGAAAAAATAGGAACGCTTGAAAGCCTGCACATGTGAACTCAATGTCCAGCCCAACCGTGGGTAAACGTTTGCCGTGGCATGAGGGAACTGTTTGAACCCCAAGGCCGTAGGCTGCGGGTTCAAACAGTTCCCGAGTGCCACAGGCAACGTTTAGCAACGGCTGGACATGGTCGAACGTTATTGTTACATTTCCGTCAGAAATTTCGTGCAATTTGAGCATATATGCAGTATTTTCGGTACTTTGATAATCTGCTCCATTCAAACACATACATATTCCAGGGCCGCAGTACATGTCGCATCAAACTAAACACTTCAGTGCGACCGTTGTGAACTTTTCTGGTGACGTAATGGCACGTTATAGTAACGTCATGAGACACATGCATCACGTAGGTGCTGGCTTGGCTCCGGAATGAGTATTGTCTACAGCCATGGTCAAACAGCACATGTTGTACGTTTGAACACGACTGTGAGTGATGTCAAACAACGGCAGTCATGTAACAATAACTACTTACCCGGAGATAGTCGGCCCCACACGACCCCTGGGTCCCCTGTATGTTGAAGTTCGGGTTGAACTGGAGCCGCATGGTCCGGCCGGATGGCACGTACATCCTCCATGAACAGTTGGAGTTGGCCGGGTAGTTACCGGGGTAACCGGGCGACGAGAGCGAGCCGGTGTTGGCACGGACGGTACCACCGCAAACTGAAGGAGAAAATTATCGGCTACGGGCTCAGGCCAGACATCTTCGGGAACATGTGACCAGTGTACAGCCTGATCATCATAGTATGAAACAAGCCAGTTGATTTTGTACCGTAGAAGATGTGTGATATCTCATGAAAAATGTTTACAAAATTTACGATATTTTCCGCAAATGGCGTTGACAGTTGACGAAATGTTCAGAGCAAATGCGGAATATAACTTCACAAAGAGTACTGTTAAAAATATTTAAACGCGAGATTAAAGCAATCGGTGTCATAAACGGCAACTATCGCATAGGGGGCATAAATAAAACAGTGTAATAAAAATCATAATACACTAGGGTAATAAATATGCAAATGAGGCCGATACAGAAAACATGCTAGGTGGTCATTACAGCTTCAATATATTGTGCTGTGCTTATGCGATATATAGAATCTAACATTTGTGTTGATTTAATACGAGATTTATTCAATTTGTTGAATGTTTTCGTAAGAAACTCTGCATAGCATCGTTTCTTATGAAATAAGAAAACTCGTTACATCATATTAAATCATCACTCATGTAAAAACCTCTATTCATCCAATTGTGATATAAAATATCGACTGTTACCGAGAGGGTGTTGTAGAGAGGTGGCCATGTGAATGAACAATATAAATGATCAACATGTATGCAATGATAAAAATATAGAAATGAGAAACATGTATACAATGATAAAATTAGATTTTCCGATACAAGTTGGTTTCATGGAGAAAGCTAAGCAAACCTTCAATGTTCTCCACCTGGAATAACTCCGCAAGTGAAGTAACATTGAAGTGTTTGCATCGAATATCAGCAAAGTTGATAGTCCAGTAGGATGTGATGCACGGTAAATGCGCTGTGGCATGGAATACACCATGGACGCGGCTCACCTTTGAGCAAACACGAATGTCCAATGCGTGGCCATTCATGGAGGTTTGATTGTACCTGCTTTGTACTGTATGCTGAAGCCCGTCCTGTTGACACTGTAGTCGGTGGTGAACGTCATCGAGGCCTGGTGTACGCGCGTCATGATTGGCTGGCTGTTCCCGGTCCTACCACAGTACTGGCCCAGGACCAGTTGGGGCTGGTCAGTCATCGGAAACGCAGCTGGATGATGATTGCTTTCATGTTGTTTTTTTTCTTCACTTTTAGGTGAAGGGGGCCAGTGCATTTTGGAGGGGGGAACATGTGACGAGAGTTCAACAATAGGAGATTTGTCTGCAGTATGCCATATGGCAATTATTATCAAATTAACAGTTTTATCTACTTTTTTTAGCCAATGAGTCGAAAGTTGTCAGGGCTCCAGATAAGGAATTAGTAATTGAGTATTGTCACACTACTGTTTACACATCAACAGACAGCAATTCTTGAATAGTTTGCTTCGAAATGAAACACGTCTGCAGCATGTACTAAAAATTGTTTATTTCTTTTTGATACTATAGTATAGCTACTTCGGATTTCAATTGGGTTTTTATTTAAGCAAATACGCAGATTATCTGGAGCTTTGAGTTGTTATTCATAAAATTAATCAGTCATCCCAAAAGATGGGATGTGAATAAAATTGGAAAAAAAGAGGAGTAATTGAGAGGGAATTGTCTTCTGAAGTGGGGTAAAAAAGAAACTTTTTTTCGACAGCGAATGTGGCCTTATATCTCCATATATTTGGGTGAAAATAAACACTGGCTTTTTTTATATCATTGGTTTAACCCTTTCACACCTAAATATATAACATGGTCTGGTTAATATTAATTTTGGACTATTCTATTGATATACAAGGGCATCGTTATCAGTAAGCTGATAATAATAAAAAACATAAACAAAAACTTTTGCCTTACTAACAAGGTGAACATATGTCCTCAGTGACCTTGACCTGGGGAGGTCAGACGTGACAAAGCACTATCCATAGACACACATTGTGGCCAAATATTATCAAAATCGGTGAAGCGGTTTATAAGTTATTGAAAATTGAAAGGTGTTACTAACACATGTGCACGTAGGCACTCATGTACGTACGTACGTACGTACGTACGTACGTACGCGGACTAATGCTGTATCCCCTCTTGTCGATCGGTGAGCGGATAATAAAATGGGGACATTGTTTCAAAATCTTACAAATACATAGAACAAGTTAACAGAGGCTCACAGACACCCCTTGGCCGCCGCATGGACTGACATACAAAAACGTTAATACAAATCTGGGTGGCCGTTTCACTAAACTTAGTACGACTTAAATATTCGTAAGTGTTGAATTATGATTATGTTTTCTTGTAAACAATTATTGGATTTACATTTATTGAGCATATGCTGCATATGCAGCCTATGCTCAATAAATGTAAATCCATATGCAGCCTATGCTCAATAAATGTAAATCCATCAACTGAAATTTCCAGACGATCGATCCTAAATTTGCACTTAGGTTTAGCGAAACTGGCTCACAATGCTTTCCATTTGGGACCATACACTGCTAGGTCACTGTGACGTACCTTTTAACTTTTAAAGTTATTTGAAATACAGGTACAGACTGTATAACTTTATGAAATAACAGTGATATATGTGTTAGCTGTGACTATATTATCTATATTAACTAATAACAGTGTATATGTGTTTAGCTGACTATATTATCTATATTACTAATAACAGTGATATATGTGTTAGCTCTGTGACTATATACTATATTAACTAATAACAGTGATATATGTTGTTAGCTGTGACTATATTATCTATATTAACTAATAACAGTGATATATGTGTTAGCTGTGACTATATTATCTATATTAACTAATAACAGTGATATATGTGTTAGCTGTGACTATATATCTATATTAAACTAACAGTGATATATGTGTTAGCTGTGACTATATACTATATTAACTAAATAACAGTGATATGTGTTAGCTGTGACTATATATCTTATATTAACTAATAACAGTGATATATGTGTTAGCTCTGTACTATATTATCTATATTAACTAATAACAGTGATATATGTTGTTAGCTGTGACTATATTATCTATATTAACTAATAACGTGATATAGTGTTAGCTGTGACTATATACTATATTAACTAATAACAGTGATATATGTGTTAGCTGTGTTAGCTCTGTGACTATATTATCTATATTAACTAATAACAGTGATATATGTGTTAGCTCTGTGACTATATTATCTATATTAACTAATAACAGTGATATATGTGTTAGCTCTGTGACTATATTATCTATATTAACTAATAACAGTGATATATGTGTTACTCTGTGACTATATTATCTATATTAACTAATAACAGTGATATATGTGTTAGCTCCTTGTGACTATATTATCTATATTAACTAATAACAGTGATATAGTGTTAGCTGTGACTATATTATCTATATTAACTAATACAGTGATATATGTGTTAGCTGTGACTATATTATCTATATTAACTAATAACAGTGATATATGTGTTAGCTGTGACTATATTATCTATATTAACTAATAACAGTGATATATGTGTTAGCTGTGACTATATTATCTATATTAACTAATAACAGTGATATATGTGTTAGCTGTGACTATATTATCTATATTAACTAATAACTTGTGATGAAGGAGTATAGTCATTATTGTGAATGCTTAATTTATGTGACTGTGACATTGGAGAATTATCTGTACTTTATATGTCAAGAAATATGTGATATGTGTTAATTTTAAATTAATGCGCGCCCCATGTTATAATAAAATACAAGTGAGTGATCTAATTGGTGAACATCTACAAGAGAGAGTGATGAAATATACTACAAGTGTGTCTACTTCGGCCTGAAGGCTTAGAAGATTGAAGATTATCCACCAGTGGACCAAGTATTTGCTAGTAGAATCACAGATGATTTAGACTAAATAAATACAGAACAAAGGAGGCTCATATCTGCCTCATGTCTTCCAGTGTATATAGTGAATACCAGGCTATTGACTTTTGATATCAAGTTTATCAGGTAAGTCTAGCAAACATGTAAGAAATCCGAGTCCGTTTCCGAACCAAGCCTGATAAACTTAATATCAACAGACACTAGGCTGGTATTCTATTTATTAGGCAACATTTTATGTTAGCTGATGGTCAAATATAAAATATTTTAAAGAACGTTGACTTGTTTACGTTATGTCATTACACTGGCGTCATTTGGTAACGTCATGTGACGCTGTTTGACCAATGACACGCCTGTTTTCAATTTGTTGTAACCCAAATATTCATATCAGATCAATGCCTGAAACGACAGTATGTTACAAAGTTACAGATAAGCTTATTTCGGGGGTAAATCAGCATTGAATATCAGGAAATCAGCAGTGAAATAGTGAGGGAGTAGAAATCAGCATTGGCAATTGACATTTCAACATTAGAAAATTGCAGCTGAAAGTATGTTTTCATACACCACACTTTTCTGCAAGCATCAAGTACAAATTGACATATTTGTGTATGTCTGTTCAGTTAACCAGTTGATGAAAAGTTGGAATAATTTGAGTTTTCACTACTACAATTTCAGTTGGTGGTGAAATGCTGTTTGAAAATGTAATTTCAGCAATGAAAAAATAGTTTAAGTCCATGCCCGTCACTTAGGAGTGAGAGGGTTAATAACTATATACTAGTACCTACACGGCTCACTTACAGTTATAGATGGTGAGAATGTCATATCGGCAGCTGTAGTGCGACTCTATATCGATGTCCGAGATGTTCATCCACACCCGGAAGCCCTGCTCGGCGGTCAGTGTCCAGATACAGTTGAGGCGGTCAGCGTAGCCGGACGGGTAGCCGGGACTCACCACCGTCTGTACAGATTCCGTTACACTCAAGACGCCGCCACATCCAGGTACTGCAATGAAATGTTGTTGTCTGCTGTTGTTTTTTTCTTCAAAAAATCCAGATGACAAAATTTAATTCAATATTGATTTTTCTTAGCACAAACATATTTTAACAGTTAACTCTTTGCATGCTAGTGGCGAAAATATCCGCCAAACAAATTAGGAGTATATGATTTATTTCTCTCTGTAAATAAGTCTTGAAATTTCATTAGAATTGTGTCCGAAGGATACAATTCTAATGAAATTCCAAGACATATTCATGTCATTTATAAGGAGAAGTAAAAGAAAATATAATGAATTGTCATCTGCTATTTTTGAACTATTTATAGCCCACAAATTTCCCAGCATGCAAAGAGTTAATGAGACATTCCGGACACCGGCACAACCAGGTACTGCACTGACATGTTATCATCTGCTGTTTATGTTTATTTATTTTTTTCCAATTGACAAAATTTAATTCAACATTGGTTTTTCATTTTTCTCAACAAAAACATATTTCCACAGTTAATGATACATTCAGGATACCGCCACAACCAGGTACTGCAATGAAATGTTGCCGTCTGCTGTTTATTTTTATTTTTCAATTTTTCTCAACAAAAACATATTTAACAGTTAATAAAGCATCCATGACACTGCTACAACCAGGTACTAGAATGTAATTTGTTACCCTTTACCCTTAGAAGGCGGGAACCGAAAATGGTCGTCTGCTGTTGTTTCTTATTTTGTATTTCCTCTAAATAAAAACCTGGTTTGGCACCATTTTAGAATCATTTCCATTGGAAATGATTCTAAAGTGCTGTCAAAGCATGTTTTTGATAAGAAAAATGAAAAATAAACAGCAGACAAATTTTTTTATTTCCGCACTTAAAAGGTGGGAAATTAACACTTAGACCGCTACTCACAACAATTGTCGTCTGCTGTTGCTTTTATATCTTGCCTTATTTCTCAATAAAAACATGGTTTGATAGCACTTCAGAATCATTTCCAATGGAAATGATTCTAAATTGCTGTCAAAGCATGTTGTAAATTATTCTAAAGTGCTGTTAAAGCATGTTTTTCATGATAAAAATGGAAAACAGAAAATAAACAGCAGACGACAAAAAAAATAGGATAGCGTTGTAAGGGTTAATAGTGTCGTCTGATGATTTTTGTCTTTTACCTATTTATTACAAAATACATGCTTTGACAGCACATGAGAATTGTATCCTTATGGGTTATGTGACCAGCGTAGCCCCAGAACAGCCTGCTCATCAGACAATGAAACACCCGTAATGCTTCTTACTATTAGATCTGATCATTTTCAGGCTTCAGGAGTGTGCTAGAGGATCAGTAGCCGATTTCATCAAAATTGCAAAGTATACTTATCTAGCAAAGTTTACTTTGAGGGAGTAATCATTTATTTTTCCCGAAATGCATTATTTCATGTAGAACTAACCACTGCATATATTTGATGATTAAAAGGACACAGAATTATTATACTGAATTTATTACATTATCACAGCCATTTATATGTAATAAATTCAGTATAATAAAAATTCATAAATTTATCCTTAAATTGAAAATTTCTCTTTCAAAGTATACTTTGCTAGATAAGTATACTTTACAATGTTGGTGAAATAGGATACTGAAGTTTGAATATCCACCATGCAATAAACCTGGGGAAATGGAGCTTATGCTTTTGCGACTAGTGCAGATCCAGATCTGCCTACGCATCCGCAGTTTTATCAGGATCTGCAATATTCGACATTCCATCAATGAAACACCCGTCATGCTTCTAACAAACAATATAGATCGTTATCAGACTACAAGTGTGCTTTTTTTATCAAGAGCTACACTGGTCGCAAATCCCATAAGCCCCGTTTCTCCAGTCACAGACACATATAGAGATTGGCTGTCAAATTCAAGTCGGCTGTTTTTCATTATATAAAATAAATAAAGGATCTCAAACAAGTTTCTATTTGATTTGAGATTTATGAAACGAGTCACGCACAATTTATGCACCGAGCCTCTGGCAAGGGGCATAAAATTGCTGACGAGTTTCATAAATCTTGTATCAAATGGAAATGAGTTTGAGATTCTGTTTATCAAATCCAAATAGCAGAACACTTGGATATATCCAATGAGAAGACGCCATTGACTATTATCGCATCGAGTTGCAAATCTCCACCGAGAAAAAATAGTTTTAATACTAGCAATAAACAAATTAAAAATATTTCATATTATAGGTTCCCGTTCTTTGTCAGCACTTCATATTGTCAAATGGGAGTGCAATTAACCAATTGTAGTGAGTTACCGAGTCACCGACGCTGCTAATGACATATAAAGTACAATGACGTCAACATCAAAACATCGTTGCTTTGTCGCGCCATTATGTACGTCGTTTGGAACGTCTTCGTTTTATTAATTTGGAATAACGTTGGCGCATAATGCGAATATGTAATTAGGGTGATGCGGCCAGCCAATCAAATTTGCTCCAGGTGTTATTATACGTGTCATATCTCAGCCAGGGTTAACAAGAAAATGTGGTTTACCAGCATATAAATGGCCCCGGTGGTAGATTGGAGGAACTCCGGCAAACTTCTTAAAGATTGGGGCCCTCAAATTATGTAAAAATATATTGCTACGGAAATTAAATGTTTACCTAATTATATAACTACATGTATTCCACAAGTTTTTAACATCAAAAGTATTAACTAATATTTCAATACAGTGTTCAGTAGAGGTGATCACCAGTTTATGAGCATATAATTCCAGCACAAAAATATTTACACAATTCCCTAACATTTGATTGGCCCGTAGCAAGTCTCTGTCCAAAATGTATATCCCAGTAAACTCCCACGCTGAACTGCTTTCCGTAACCGTGAGGCACAGTTAAAATAATTCTTAAGAAAACGGAAAATAAACACATTTTCTTGATGAATTTATTTCAAATGCTGGAATTATAAGGAATGAAAGACCTTTTTGTTGAATTTATCGGGGATATAAAGGCCTTCGTCCAGTATTCCCGCGACTTTTCCAAGTTTATACCCCGATAAATTCAACAAAAAGGCCATTCATTCCTATAATGAAGACAGTGTGATTCATTTTAATTATTTAATTCAAGTATGTGTATCAACTTAAACACAATTGCTGTTGATATCTCATAAAGTAGTTATTGTACACCAGAAATCGCATTGTACTTCCTTTGAATAAATATAAAATTTTGTTAATATTTTGAGAAAATGAGCGTATCCAGCAGGGGCAGGACGATCATGGACCATTAGAGCAATGTGTGTGTGAAATATCAAGCAGATCCGTTCAAGGAAACAGAAATTATCAGACAGTTATCCTAGTATTAAGGTTTTGAACGCACCAAAGTATGTGACCTTGACTCAGGGCTTAGCGGGGGTGGGACGATTGTGGATTTGTCACAGGGTGGTAGAGGACCATTAGAGCAATGCAAGTGTAAAATATCAAGCAGATCTGTACAAGGAAACAGAAATTATAAGACAGTTACCCGAGTGTTAAGATTTCAAACGCACCCAATATGTGACTTTGACCCTGGGCTTAGCGGGGGAGGGACGATCATGGATTTTTCACAGGTTGGTAGAGGACCATTAGAGCAATATGTCAAACAGATCCGTGCAAGGAAAGAGAAATTATAAGTAATTTACCTGAGCGTTAAGGCTTCGGGACAAACGGACGCCGGTAACACTATATGCCCCCTTCACCATTCGGTGGCGGGGGCAAAAAAACAGTACCAATATGTGTACTGCGTAAGAAAAATTAAATGCTCTTTGTATATATTAATGACATCTGTAAATGCTGAACCAAAGAAATATAGCCCCTACAATACATCCTGACACACATACAATCCAAACACTATACAGGGCTCCAGATAAGCTGCATATTTGCTTAAATACCCAATTAAAATTGCCAAAAACCCAATTGAAATCAGAAGTAGCGAGTATCAAAAAGCAATAAAAAATTGATGGTACCTTTATCATGCTGCAGAAAACAATAAACAGACCACAAATATAGCATATTTTTCTTATTTTCCTTGAAAACATGAATACACATCTCGGTATTTCATTAGAATTGGAGACAATTATAATTAAATGCCAAGACATGTTTTCATTTCGAAGCAAAGTATTCAATAATTGCTGTCTGTTGATGTGTAAACAGTAGTGTTTGTTTGTTTGTTTGTTTATTAGTGTTTAACGGCCTATCAACAGCTACGGTCATGTAAGGCCGGGCAAACAGGTTCGATCCCATTTTAACCTGCTGTATTGGGGGGAAAATCCCAAAATCAGAACGGAATATTTACATCGAGAACAAGTATATTCAGCCCTGAAATTAGAATAACCTGACCTGGTGCCAGGTCCATACCACACCAAAGTCACTTGGCCCCTTCCCCTAAAATAGGATTACGAATATCGTAATACTCACATAAGGGGTATAACCAGATTCAACTGTCGCATACAAAATGCCAAAGACGTATGTGAGGGCCAAGCCAGGTCTCCAGTCGGGATTCGGGTAAGGATGAACCCCGATCACTAAATTACCCATCACATGCTCCAACCTGCCACCCACCTAAACAGTAGTGTGATTTTATTTTACCCAATTAAAATTTTGAAATACTCAATTGCTTCAGAAATGATGAAGTGACAATACTCAATTACTAATTCCTTATCTGGAGCCCTGCAGTATGCTATCGGCTCACCTACATCGGGGGGGGGGGGGGGTGGGTGGGAGGGGGGGGGTGGGGCATAAAAAGCACAGGATAGCCGAGCCTATAGATCACGTTGATGGGGGAAGCTCAATCACCTGTGACTAGACGGACAAACAGTCTGACATAGTGATAGCTAACCTGGGGTAGTGGCGGCGGAGGGTGCGGGGGTGGTGATGGGCTGGTCACTCATCTCCGCCCAGCTAAACAGGAATCCCTGACCGCTACTTGACCAGTCCGAGTGGAACTCGACCCGCAGCTGATTGGTTGAGCTGATAAACAAGTCCGGCAGTGTGACTCCACAGTAGCTGCTGAGTATCGGACTGTCCGCACGACCGCCGTCGCGAAACTAAAAAAAAGTAATCTTTCCACAATAATAAAAATTGCTGAACGATATTAATGCAGTATCATTCAACATACAAAAATATGCGTATTGAACCACATTTTACATCTAGTAAAAATCCCCATTACGATTGCAAGTATTATCTAGATATAAATACGTTGATTCAAGCCAAGGGAAATAACTCGTCTTCAACTTTAAGGTATCATGCACAAAATCTTTATTATCACTCTTTGGCAAGTTTACAAGTAACCAAAAACTTGAGAATAAAACACATTTATTCAATATTTACATATTATTATTTCAATACATCTCTGATGATGATACCTGCGACTTATTGCAAAACATGCTATGGGGAGTTGTGCCTGAAAAAATGGGGCTTATGGGTATTGTGACCACTGTAGATCCAGATCAGACTGTGCATTCGCCATTCCATCAATGAAACAAAAGTGAATGGGTTTAACGTCCCAGCAACAGCTGGTCATATAGAGACAGGACCACAGGGTCATCCGACAGACCAGTGGGATGGAAATACTTTGAAACCATCAATGTAGCTATGACTGGAGAAATGGGGCTTATGGGTATTGTGACCAGTGTAGATCCAGATTGCATCTGCACAATCTGATCAGGATCTGCACTGTTCGCCAGTCCATCAATAAAACACCCGCCATGCTTCTACCAAGAAATGGGGCTTATGGGGTTTTTTTTGCGACCAGTGTAGATCCAGATCAGCCTGTGCATCCGCACAGTCTGATCTGGATCTGCACTGTTCCGCCATTCCATCAATGAAACACCCATCATGCTTCAAATGAGCAATATAGATCATTATCAGGCTACAGAGTGTGCTATTTGATCAGGAGCTACACTGGTCACAAATCCCATCAGCCCCATTTCTCCAGTCACAGCCAGAAATACCCACCCTAAGGTAATCAAATATACAGCCATTGCTGGCAGTCTCCATGTCCATGGTTGTGAAAATGACGCGAATCTGCGACCCCATCGCGACCGTAATCGTCCATACGTAGGCGGAGTTGTGCGGGTATTGGATGGGATAGCGAGGGGAGGCAACTTGTCCCGACGTCCCAGACAGGTCGCCGCCATAGGCTGGAAAATAATTAGTTGATTAATTACTGTAATGACCCTAAATATTCGGGCACAATTTGTTTTAGAAAAGTCCTATAAGTATGTTTTTTCCAAAACAAATTGTATCCAAATACACGGTTATTGTGATAAACCAGTACAACCATACTATACTCTGTTTCGCGAAAGATGCCCAAATTTTGCAGCCATATAAACAATTCAAAAACAATATTTTTTTTGATAATATTAAATTAAAGGAAAATTTAAGAATGAGCCTTCTTTTTATTTCGTGAAATTTGGTCAAATATTGGTTTTATTACGAAAAATTTATTTCTCTATGGGAATTTAACATGGGGGAAAAAGAGGTAGAGGAGTTGTGGGAGGATTCAAAAAACAAAATATTTTGGAAATTGACTCCGAAACCTAGATAGCTTGGAAATGATCTAACTAAGAAAACAAGTTAAATTTTAAAAATCGGTCCAATATTTCTGAAATTATAAAAAATTTCCCCATGTTAAATCCCCATAGACATCTTATGGGGATGTAACATCGGGAAATTGTTTTTTCGCAATAAAATCAATATTTGACCAAATTTCACGAAATAAAAAGAAGGCTCATTCTTAAATTTTCCTTTAATTTAATATTATCGAAAAAAATATTGTTTTTCAATTGTTTATATGGCCATAAAATTTGGGAAGCTTTCATGAAACAGACAGTAATCCTAAATATGGGGAGACGGTTTGTAGTGGAAAACCATATACACTCGAACCTGTGCTAAAGACCACCTCCGAATAGCAATCACCTGGCTGTAAATGCCACAAGTTTGTTGTCCCAATGGCACAATTACTATATAAATGACCCTGCAAATAGATCACCTGTGAACAAAGGCCAGATTTTTCACTTCCCATGGCTGGCCTTTATTCACAGGTTTGACTGTATTTGTATGTGTTAGCCAGATTAAATGGTGTTCGATTATATATGGTTATTATGGTAGTTAATTAATAGCTAATCAATCATCTGATTGAATGAACATAATTGACAATCTATTCAACAACAAGGTTACATGTGGCTGGAGAAATGGGGCTTATTGGTTTTGCAACCAGTGTGGAACAGGCTGATCTCGATCTACACTCGTCGCAACCTATAAGCCCCGTTTCTCCAGTCACAGCCACATATACAGACAGCAATGCACCTGCATGGATTGAAATGTGGCTGTGACTGGAGATATGGGGCTTATGGGATTTATGACCAGTATAGCTTCTGATCAAGTAGCACACTCCTGTAGCCTAGCTGATAATGATCTATATTGCTTGCTAGAAGCATGACGGGTGTTTCAGTGATGGAATGGCGAAACAGTGCAGATCCAGATCAGACTGCGGATGCACAGGCTGATCTGGATCTACACTGGTCGCAAAACCCATAAGCCCCATTTCTCCAGTAACAGCCACAAATTACAATATCCTGACCGGATGCCAGGCGGGCGCACTTACCAAACCAGACCATTTGATCCCAGTTCATATACAGGGTCATATGCAGGGTCATATACAGGGTCATATACAAGGTCATATACAGGGTCATATGCAGGGTCATATGCAGGGTCATATACAGGGTCATATGCAAGGTCATATGCAGGGTCATATACAGGGTCATATACAGGGTCATATGCAGGGTCATATACAAGGTCATATACAGGGTCATATACAAGGTCATATACAGGGTCATATGCAGGGTCATATACAGGGTTATATGCAGGGTCATATACAAGGTCATATACAGGGTCATATACACGGTCATATACAAGGTCATATACAAGGTCGGGTACAAGGTGGGCAGGAGCTTTGCATATAGGACATAAACAAGGGCATCGTTATCACTGAGCTAATCCTAGAAACAAAATTGCTACCCTGCTATGCTATCTCTCCACTAGGGTAGCAAATCGGTCCCATTCATTCTTTGTAACACCTGGAAGAGTGATTTTTGCAATCGCTTTTCCAGCGCGATTGATAAGTTAGCATTACAAAACAGTCAACACTGTATCAATAAATTATTAATAACGAACATTCCTGTATAAAAAATGTATATTTTACCGTGTGAAGGTGTTTATCTGACATTTGTGTCCAAGTCTTGTAAATTCGAAAGCGATCTCAAAATTTCCTATTTGTTTATGCATGCGTATGAAATATTTATTTATTACGGATATGTGCACGGTCACTTTCGACTCACCGTCCCGGGCGGAGTTGGCATTGTTGGACATCTGCTTGTTCGAGCACAACATTTAAGTTTGTATCATTATTTACTTTGAAAGTTTACCGATTTAAATACAGACTTCTCCAAATATTGATGTTGAGAAGAATTTGTTCTGAGAATTTCGTTAGAGATTTTGTTTTCTTAAAGTAGACAAGTTGAGAGTGCATTAAACGGTGAATAAGTACATCACTGATTAAGATTTCATAAATACATTAATGTGAATACTAACGAAATAGTTTACTTTTATACACAAATTTAATCTACACAAAGTGTGTACAAATAAAATTAGTTTCCGTAATTATTATTTTTGTTTAACTAAGCTACTTGAATGCATGTCCATCCAAATAATCATTAAATTTATAGTGGCCGTATTTATATATGGAACGATGTGATAGAATCAGATCGAATTAAGGACGTTCCGTCAACTCATCAATCAGGCAATATAGAGGTAACATGTATTGTGGTTCCGTCAATCGAGTGATAATGATCCCCATTTCGTAAATTAGGTAATTAAATTTCAAAGGACATCTCTACTAATTGGCTTGTCTACACACATGTGCACCTTGGTGTTTTATGCCGATTTTTTTTAAAAACAAAATATCACCTTTTTATCGTAGCCGTTTGTTTCTACATTTTTTGTATGCAATTCAATATAGGGTACATATTTTTTCCCAACGGACATCTCAACTGCTGAAGGGACTAAACATTGATACACCACTAAATTGTGCCAATTCTAAATCTGGAAATGTCAAAAAATGAAGTTCACGCAAATGAATAATAAATTGATTTATTTGCAACTTCAATGTATATACAATAATGACTATATGTTAGAATGCCCTACCTATAAGCACAGAAGTCGATATTTATGCTGAAATCATGCCACCCCATAATGCAAAAATCATCAGGAATATTTACGTGGCTGAGAACACTGTTTACTTCAGAAACAGTGAAATAAAATGAATACATGTTTCCATGTCCGTTTTTCTATGTATAAATATCGTGTAGCATTACATGATCCGGGAATAATGAAACATCTGATCGAATATTAATGTGGAAAAAAGATTTTCAGTTGAAATCAGCATCAAAATAAGAGTTTTAATTAAGACGCATTACAATTCTGTGTTAATCTACCAAACACATACTATTCATCTCTTGTCTATAAAAAGCTATGCACTTGTATGCTATAGCATCTACATGATAAACTTCAGTGATGCTGATTGCAGTTGATACTAGTATGGTTATGGATTTAGATCTCGACATATAATGAGCTATATATAAATGGTAACGTATCTGTTCAATACATATATTTCAATTGTCATCAAGGAGACTTTTATTCCCATCATTACTTTTATTTTTATACGACCGTTTTTAAAAAACGGTACGTATTATGTTTACTCCTCTGAAACCGTTCAGTCAATCGATCTACACATATTGAAGATGTGCACCTTGGTGTTTTTATGCCTAAAAAATATTTTTTAACAAAAATATCACCTTTTTAACTTAGCCATTTTTTCTACATTTTTTGTATCCAATTCTATATAATTTCTACTTTACACATCTCTACCTAAATTAGTATTATAATAATACCTGTTTATCACAGAGGAAGAAATAATGCTATAGATTTTCAAATTCTCATTAATGTTCCTTGCCTTGGTGGCAGCTTCACATTTCTGCATCTTCGCTGTCTGGCCCATCTTCGACGGGCGTATTTTGTGACTTGCGGCACTCTTGTTTTTATATTCAACACAAATAGCATAGGTCCCATCGCAGATCATAGTTTAATACCTTTTGTAACATTTTTATTTTTACATAAAATTCATTCTCTATTTTCAAAACTTGCCAATTCATTTTCTATTATATTTTATTGTAATCCTTTTACATAATACTACAATAATTGCCTGTAGGCCACAGGCAACTGTAAACAAGACTGTCGCGTGTCTCTAATTGGACCAATATAATATCCCCATATCACTCGGCTATTTCACAACAAATATATCGACATTTCCGAAACGAAATGAAGGAACGCGTATTTTTTTTAAAATTTTCTGTGAATTGTGTTCATTAATTAACCTTCTTAATTGGTTAATCGCGTAATCAGATAGTTCCATGTTCTATGTTCACTAATAATAACCAGTAATCAGGTAATTTCAATATCTGTGTTCTTGATGGGTCAGCAGTATGAAATTTGTTTCATTAAATGAATGGAGAAAATTGAAGATCATATAACGTGATTAATACAACTACTTTGTAATTCACTTCATCAGTCATCAGTTATTAACATGGCATCAGATCAAATCGTCCGCCATTTTGGTAAATTTGTCCGCTATCTCAAAACACCATTGTCAAATCGTAAATGCCTACGCTATTCGCCATCTAACCGCTTTATTCTTATTTCTACATGAAACAATATGATCAATCCCTACACAGTTTCACATTCAGTATGGCTTATGCAAATAGTTGCTTATTTAGTACATATTTAACATATATGTTTTATATTTTGAGTCTGAGAATTGTTCAGACATCTAATGCACACTAATTTTGGATATAGTTAATTTAATGGATACATACAATTGGACGATGTACGTAAAGTTTTGTGATTATTCTTCTTTTTAGTAGTGAAAAATGTAAATCTGTACCGGTAATGCTTTTCTTAGACTCTGGATCGCCACACAGACCACACACCAATGCCAACGAGAATATCGGGACTTTTGAGACTAGTTTTGCCGATTTAATACGGCATATATACTCTCGTAAGTAATGTGCAGTATTTCTCACATTATATTTTATGAATTTCATTAGAAACAAAAGAAGAAACATTCTTGTAATCTTTTTCTGTAAAAAATAATTAAGGAAGCCTCCATGCAGACCCTCACACACTCATTTCCTGGAAGGGCACGAATACTGTTTATCCTGTCAACAATTACGCCATATTACATGACGTCACAAAAATAGACAGCGTTCGTGCCAATGTTTCATGAATGAACTTGGTTATCATGTAAAACAAGAATTCCGCCACGGAAGTGGTGTCGCGCCTACCGAGGCATTTGACCGTGAACATTACAAGTAAATAAATGACCTTGACCTTGAGAATTTGGGTGTGGGGGTGTGCGTAATGAAGCATCATCCATAGACAAACATTGATGTGAAATATTATCAAAGTCTGGCAAGGGGTTAAAGAGATATTGTGAAAAAACAATAACTTTTAACACATTCCTGTTACAAAACCGGTGAACATTACAAGTAAATAAATGACCTTAACCTTGAGAATTTGGATGTGGGGGTGTGCGTAATGAAGCATCATCCCTAGACGAACATTGATGTGAAATATTATCAAAGTCTGGCAAGGGGTTAAAGAGATATTGTGAAAAAACAATAACTTTAATGCATTCCTGTTACAAAACCGGTGAACATTACAAGTAAACAAATGACCTTGACCTTCAGAATTTGGATGTGGGGTGTGCGTAATGAAGCATCATCCCTAGACGAACATTGATGTGAAATATTATCAAAGTCTGGCAAGGGGTTAAAGAGATATTGTGAAAAAACAATAACTTTAACGCATTCCTGTTACAAAACCGGTGAACATTACAAGTAAATAAATGACCTTGACCATCAGAATTTGGATGTGGGGGTGTGCGTAATGAAGCATCATCCCTAGACGAACATTGATGTGAAATATTATCAAAGTCTGGCAAGGGGTTAAAGAGATATCGTGAAAAAACAATAACTTTAACGCATTCCTCTTACAAAACCGGTGAACATTACAAGTAAATAAATGACCTTGAGCTTGGCATCTAATCTATCTTTCCCCATCTGTCGCTCAACCTCTTTAGCTAACTGCTCAGCATCTAACCTATCCTTCTCAGCCTGTCGCTCAACCTCCTTAGCTAACTGCGCAGCATCTAACCTATCTTTCTCAGCCTGTCTAGCCTCTAGTCTTTCCTGTCTTTCTCTCTCCTGCTCTTCCTTTACAAAGGCCCTTAACTCTGAATCTGCTAGCCCTAAGCTTTTGCCTATGTCCATTAGCTCCTTAATGGACGACATTCTCACTCTCAAATCAACTCCGGATTATCGATTTACACGCTTTACCCGACGGTACACAAGGTCTCTAGCACTCAAATCACTTGGTGATTTGTGCGAGTCTCTTGCTTCACGTCTATAAGGTTAAGGTAAATCAATCCGGTCTCTACTCCTAACGACGGTATAAGTTTCTCAATCGGGTAAGTCAATCCGGTATATGTATAGTCTAATGTAATGGTATACTTACCATTCCCTCTCTAAGGTACTGGACACAAATATTGGGGACTGGTTATAGACACCTGGCAGGATATAATATTGTTCATACACAATATAATAGTGGTAGTAATCTCGCCTCAGATGCAGAAGTGTCTAGTGCTAACCTAGAACACCCGCTGTGCCATCATCACAGGGAGGTACTATTCAACAAATCCAAAGTTACTATGACCCTCACATCCACTATCTCACCAGATCGTCTCAACTCTATACTTCTGTACCTAGGTATTCAAATCATGTATGTGGTGATGTATTAGTGCCTAAGTGTTGGAGGACATCTTACATTAACTCCCAAGGCAAACAAATACAAGATTGAATTTTGACGACACTAGGGGTACAGCTATTCTAGCCTCCTTACTTCAACTGCTTTGAAGAAACTGATTATAAAAAGAGGAAACAAAACCCCACTTCTGACACCATTGTCAAGGTCATTACCAAGGTCAGGAATGATCGAGACAAATTGTCTCCCCCAATTATCATATGAACCAAATATACTTCAATTGTTATGAGACGTTATGGCCAATATAGCTTGATCTGACGAACGGAAAGTGGTAACAATGCAGTTGAAGTGTAAGGGATAGGCCAGAGTATATAAGTACACGTAGTCACTTAATCACTTATAATGTACATATATTACATGGGAAACACACAGGAATACATGATACATTGATATGCGAAACAATCACTGTACTGTGCATGACACTATTCAATTACTACAAGGTTGTAAGCCAATCGACTGTTATACTTTAAACGCAACTTAAAAGCTATTGACGAATAAACTCGGTATGTGGTATCTCAATGGTCCCGTAGTGGACAATAGTATGAATGCACAAGTACTTTGAATGATCGCTAATCAAAGTGAAATAACATACAAGTATAAGATGGCATAACGAACATTGGAGGACAAATGACAATCATCTGAGCTACCCCAGTGCTGGCGTATCTCAATAGATAGTGTAACCTCTGAGTATCAAGGTCCCAAGGTCTGCCTCACCCGCAATATAGAGGTATAGTCAACAATATGGCTATAATCCAACTTCAAGTGGATTAATCCATAAACCAATATATGTAGTCTTACTACAATCCTTTAGCCATGATATGCCATGATAGGAGTATTACCATACACTATCAAAGTATACATATGTATTGCCTATGCAATATATTTCCAAAGATATGAATTTGCAAAGTCAAAGCCGGATGTGGTTACATCACATGATAGTCAATAACGATAATGTTCCGGAAGCTGGTTCCCGGAAGTAAAGTTCCACAGGTAGTATTCATCTCCGGAAATGGTGGACCAGATGTAAAGTTCCTACGGTATCACTCGACTGTAGCAACCCTGGATGTGGTAGACCGGATGTAAAGTATCCATGGTGAATCAATGGGTTGTAATACCGGAAGTGGTAGACCGGATGTAAAGTTCCGATATAATACAAAAATGGCGATTATCACGTTGGCTAAGACGCCGGGAAAAGTTTCACTTAGGTGACATTCAACTCGGTGGTAGTATAATGATAGATATGTGTGTATGGCGTTTCACTTCACTAAACTATGGCTGTGACTGTCTGCTGAACGCGAGGTAGCTATCACACACTGCTCTATACAGGCCCTGTACCCGGAGTCTGTACACACACTGCGCCAGACAGACGTACGGACACTCGGACGGACCCGGATATCTGCACTGACTGGGGTCTGCCCTCAAACGAGTGGACCAAAACGTCCAATGTGGCTCGCTGGAGCGTTCTCAAGAGGCTACAAAAAATGAAATGAATCTCCAATTACTGACGAATACGCACAGCAGACAGACAGGATGCACAACAGACTAAAACGGGAATCGAACAACGGCAAATCACAGCTGAAATAAAATGTTCTAGGTACATACCAAAATCCTCCGTGTCACTGGTGAATACAGTACTAGTCTTCTGTAACCAGAATATATGTGTCCCGCCAACACATAGCGAGACATCGCTTATATACGCACCAGTGAAACCATGCACGGAATAATGGATATGCCTACCCCTCGTACGACATCTAGCATAAATACTACAAAACCATGGCTTTTGCCATGTCACCCGTGGGTTATATTTGGCATAAATATATGTTCCCACGCCTTAAATTCAACCCAACCAGTGTACAGCCCTCGTGGAATACTATACTATAGACCCAGATCTCATAATCCGAAATCTACTCGACTGGTCTCGACAATGCGAAGGTCGCTTCTTGGCCCCGCCAAACCCTCCATAACGATCCTACGGCTATACACTCAAATGAGAGTGTAGCACATACTAAACTCAAATATCGTGGTCATTTACGGAAATATCACGACACAAACATCACCATTATGGGATCTGATATATCCGTGTTGGCCAGTACCAGGCTATGCTGAAAACACTAACCGGTAGCATACATAACAGGGCAGACCATGGTATGGTCTGCGCTGTATACTGGCTTCACCTACAGAAGGTCCCTTATATGGTGAAACACTGACACGCGGACAAACTCGGCTGGCACGGACAGTGGACATCCGTAATACTAAAAGGTATCTTTTCCCTAGCGAAACCAGCACACGCAGTCAACGAGTTCTCTACCACACACATGCATAGTCTGTGGCAAATATGGCGTGACATCAGTAAAACATTGCTCATAAAATAGACGTATATAAAAATCCGCAAAAATGACACGCATAAACGTATTTCCACCAATACAACATAAGCCCCCTTATTACATGCACATTGCACATGGCAAATGTACATGCCAAACCACAGGTGTGCAAAAACCCCAGGTGTGTGAAACCACAGGTATGTTGAATCACAAGGATGTGAAATCAATAATGCGCACAACAATACAACACAGTACCACACATCACAAATATACAATTATACGGATTCCAGAATGTACAAGAATACACGTGTCACGCGACACACCCCTAGACAAACATTGATGTGAAATATTATCAAAGTTTGGCAAGGGGCTAAAGAGATATTGTGAAAAAACAATAACTTTAACGCATTTCTGTTACAAAACCAGTGAACATTAAAAGTAAATAATTGACCTTGACCTTGAGAATTTGGATGTGGGGGGTGTGCGTAATGAAGTATCATCCATAGACAAACATTGATGTGAAATATTATCAAAGTCTGGCAAGGGGTTAAAGAGATGTTGTGAAAAAACAATAACTTTAACGCATTTGCCTTACAAAACAAGAATTCCGCCACGGAAGCGGTGTCGCGCCTACCGAGGCATTTGACCGTGAACATTACAAGTAAATAAATTACCTTGACCTTCAGAATTTTGATGTGGGGGTGTGTGTAATGAAGCATCATCCGTAGACAAACATTGATGTGAAATATTATCAATGTCTGGAAAGGGGTTAAAGTGATATTGTGAAAAAACAATAACTTTAACGCATTTCTGTTACAAATCCGGTGAACATTACAAGTAAATAAATGACCTTGACCTTCCAAATTTGGATGTGGGGGTGTGCGTAATGAAGCATCATTCCTAGACAAACATTGATGTGAAATATTATCAAAGTCTGGCAAGGGGTTAAAGAAGTATTGTGAAAAAACAATAACTTTAACACATTTCTGTTAGAAAACCGGTGAACATTACAAGCAAATAAATGACCTTGACCTTCAGACTTTGGATGTGGGGGTGTGCGTAATGAAGCATCATCCCATGACAAACATTGACATGAAATATTATCAATGTCTGGCAAGGGAGGGGTTAAAGAGATATTGTGAAAAAACAATAACTTTAACGCATTTCTGTTACAAAACCGTAACATTATAAGTAAATAACCTGACCTTGAGGATGTGGGGGTGTGCGTAATGAAGCATCATCCCAAACAAAACATTGTGAAATATTAAAAGTCTGGCAAGGGTTTAAAAGATATTGTGAAAACACAATAACTAACTATTTCTGTTACAAAACCGGTGAACATTATAAGTAAATAAATGACCTTGACCTTGAGAATTTGGATGTGGGGGTGTGCGTAATGAAGCATCATCCCTAGACAAACATTGAATGTGAAATATTAATGTTCTGGCAAGGGTTAAAGAGATAGTGAAAACAATAACTTTAACGTATTTCGTTACAAAACCGGTGACATATTAATAAATAAAGACCTTGACCTTGATAATTTGGATGTTGGGGGGTGCCGAATGAACTACATCCGTATTTCAAACATGATTGAAATATTACAATTTGTCCGGTCAAGGGGTTAAAGAGATTATTGTAGAAAAAACAATAAACTTTAAAGATTTCGTTACTTAAAACCGTGAACATTACAAGTAAATATGACCTTGACCTTGATAATTTGGATGTGGGGGTGTCCGTAATGAAGCATCATCCCTAGACAAACATTGATGTGAAATATTATCAATGTCTGGCAAGGGGTTAAAGAGATATTGTGAAAAAAGAATAACTTTAACGTATTTCTGTTACAAAAAAACCGGACGACGCGGACGACGCAGACGACGCGGACGACGCGGACGACGAGGACGACGACGAGGACGACGCGGACGACGACGACGACGGAAAATACGACGACTATAGTCGCGCTTCTGCTAAAGCAGGCGCGACAAAAACCGGACGACGCGGACAACGACGGAAAAAGCACCGACTATAGTCGCGCCTCTTTGTTCATGATTTATATCTGTTCAGGCAAGTCGTTTATGTTATTTGTTTTTACTTTACTCCTTATGGACACGAAAACCGATAACTCCTCGGCATTTGCAACAAAACTGAATTTACCAGTTTGTATAGACTGTATCATCATAATATAGTATACCTAGTGGGCGACTTTAACCAATAACGGACGATTTGACTAAATAGCCGACGATATGACATGCAGACTATTTGACTTGTATTCATTAAGGTACATGTAACACTTTGATATACAATCACTTAAATAAATTATTGAACTGTACTTTTCCCGTATATCTTAACATATAATCTAGAAATAAATGGGTGGTCCGTTTTGATAAAAAATCTGGTCTGTTTCGCCTGAAATCTAGACCGTTATGCCCTGGTCCGTTATATCCATGGTCCGTTATGTTCATAATTCTTCGATAAAATATTACCGTGCAAATAGTCAGTTGAAATTACATCAAGATGGCGTCCGTCAGGAAATAATTTCTGTGTCATTTGATTTCCCGCAAATAACCAGTTCTACATGAAAGATTATTAATTTAAAGGTATAACATATACAGTTTACTACATTTGGACCTACATGCAATGGGTTTGGGTATATATTTTTGCTGCTCGCTTTTTTTAATACAGCAATGTGTAGCCTAGATACCATATCGTAGGCCACTCGTGTAGCTAAGCTAATCCCTTCGCTGGCGGGCTTGATAATAATACAAGTTAATGAATAAACAAAAAAACACTAACGCATTTGCCTTACAAACAAGGTGAACATTAGTCCTCAGTGACCTTCACCTTGGGCGGTCGGACGTGGGTCGTATACATAGCAAAAGTGCTGTCACAGCATGTTTATGATGAGAAAATTGGACAATAATAAAAATCAGACAACAAAAATTAGTTGTGTAAATTAGAAAATAAACAGCAGATGACAAAATTAATTCAGCATTATAAGTGTTAAATCAGATAGACCCATGATTCATACTTGTATACTGGGCCATGAAAAATTGCAAAAAATTGTTTTATATTTTGCCTTCTTTCTCAATAAAAACATGGTTTGACAGCAGTTTGGAATCATTTCCTTTTGGAAATGATTCTAAAGAGCTGTCAAAGCATGTTTTGGATGAGAAAAATGGAAAATAAAAAAATAAAGAGCAGACGACAAAATTGAATTCCAGCCGTACATACTTGTTGCATACTGGGCTATGAATCCCTGCCCGGTATGGCTGTTATCCGAGCGGAACTTAATCCAAATGCCATTGTATGACGTCAGGTTGGTTGGCATGGTTGCTCCACAGAACCGACCAATCAGAGGGCCTCCCAGCTCTCCCTCGTGTAGCTCGACGTAGTCATAGTTACAGTAGGTATGATCTTCCAGATTGAAGAAGCTGTAGTAATGGTTGGTTGGTTGATTGGCATTTTGGTTGGTTTGTAGGTGTATTGGATGGTTGGTTGGCTTGATTGGTTGGTTGGTGTATTAGATGGTTGGTTGGTAGATTGTTTGGTTGGTGGGTAGATTGATTAATTGGTTGATTGGTTAGTTTGTTCATTATTTGATTAATTGGCTGCTTGTTTTATTGGTTGGCGAGTTGATTGGTTAGTTGTTTGGTTGGTTGGGTGGTTGTAACGAGCCATCTCATCAGGATCTGCACCATTTGTGGATACTTTTGAATTTTTAGAAAACCCCTGTTCTGCATAATGGAACAGTCTTAAACTCAACATGAAATAGTCTATGTCATTTACTCAGGGGTGAAAGGGTTTTAATGTGACAAGCTTGTACCTGAATGTCGAATGATACTTCATAAACCACGACCTTCGTGGTTTATGAAGTATCGTTCAATATATCGCATTATAATGCGGGAATGGAATGGTGCTGTAAATCCAATAATTGTTTATAAGAAAACGTTGTTAATGTGACATTTACAGACATAATTTTGCACTTACAAACATTTTAGTCGTACAAAGTTTAGTGAAAAGGCCCCCTGTACCTGAATGATATCTGTACCCTGTTGCCTGGTGGTACACGGATGGTCCAGACACACTCAACATTGATGGGGTAGCTGTTGGGGTAGCCGGGACTCGTGAAGGATTCGCTCTCCGATGTGAAGGCTCCTCCACACGCTGGTGGGGGATATACAGAAAAGTGTTTGTTTATTATGGAGTCACCCGTATTGGAAGAACCAGCCAGTTTTGACTTATGAGACACTCTAATCTCTAAACAGCAGAACTTTCATAATTCTACAGTGGGGTCAGCGTGTAAGTGCATGCACACATGAACGAACACGACAGGTTCGTTCCAATCTGTCGTGTTCGTTCGTGTGTGCATTTACACGCTGACCCCACTGTATATTATGAGGATGGGTCATTAAGTAGTGTCTCATAACATTAATGTTTTAAATACTTGTTTAACCCTTTCAACACCAAGTAACTTAATAGGATGTTCCATGCCAATGTTTCACGCCATTTCATTAATTTTGTTCATTCAAATTATCCCATTCTTCTCAAAGGGTAATCTGTACGACGTTTAAAATTATTAACAAACAGTGGAGATCCTGATGAGACGGCTCGTTACGAGCCGGCTCATCTGGATCTGCACTGTTTGCAAACATTGTCTCTATAGAGGTCTGTGGTGTTGAAAGGGTTAAATTGAAAACAAAATTTTGTACATGCATGCACTAATGTTATTGGCATTAACGTAACATTTATGATGCCGAAACAATACATGACATCATAATGACGTCATCATATTACATGTTGGCGAATCTCTTACAAACTTTTTGACGCAACAATCTGGCTAAGTGTTTCAGCGACATTTCGAAGGTAACAAAGGTCAAGGTCATGTTAATGGTGGCACGAGTGTGTGACAAATGTTCAGTTGATTCAAGTGTCCAAGTATCGAAACAATCTTTCGCGTAATATTGAAGATATTACAAGCTTGAGAAACTCTTACAAACTTTTTGACGCAACAATATGGCTAAGTGTTTCAGTGACATTTCGAAGGTAACAAAGGTCAAGGTCATGTTAATGGTGGCACGAGTGTGTGACAAATGTTCAGTTGATTCAAGTGTCCAAGTATCGAAGCAATCCTTCGCATAATATTGAAGATATTACATGCTGGAGAAACTCTTATTAAACTTTTTGACGTAAATGTACAGGGACGAATGTACGGAACCTCAAGAGCAATGCAATATGCCCCCCTTGCTATCTTGTATAGGGGCCATAAAAACAAAGGGGGTAAACCAAAAGTGAGTAGGGGCTCACGGAACCCTGGTCGCTGCCTGAATGACAAACAAAAAGATTAATGCAAATTTCAAAATATTAAGCTTATGTGTTACGGACAGACGGATAATCGAATGGATAGACAGATGTCCGGATGGAAAGGCAAAAATGATATATCTCGACCTCCAGATAAAATGCGTATTTGCGTAAATACCCAATTAAAATTGCCAAAAACCCAATTGAAATCAGAAGTAGTGAGTATCAAAAACCAATGAAAAATTTGTGGTATCTTTATCATGCTACAGAAAACAATAAGCAGACCACAAATATAGCATATTTTCTTATTTTTCCATGAAAACACAACTCCAAGGAGACAATTCTAAAATACCAAGATGTGTTTTCATTTAGAAGCAAACTATTCAATAAGTGCGGTCTGCTGATGTGTAAACAGTAGTGTGATTCTATTTTACACAATTAAAATTTTGAAATACCCAATTGCTTCAGAAATGATGGAGTGACAATACTCAATTACTAATTCCTTATCTGGAGCCCTGTATCTCTCAGCATACTTTATAAGCCAGGGGTAAAATAAGGTACATTTATCCAGTCACAGATATAGACCGATGGGAGACTTTTGATAACCACAGCTGCAGATAAGGTGCGCATTGGCGTACTTTACACACTTATTTTAGCTGAATACGCATTGATTATCAAAAGTGGGAGTACAAAATACTCACAGCAATGTGAAAATACGCATTGATTTTAAAATTGAGTAGTGGAAATACTGTAATAAAGTTGAACATTTACTTAGTTGAGCGGCACAACTAAGTAAATTTCCAACTGTATTACAGTATAAATAAGTGAATAAGTAATAATACTATAGAAATGAACGGCCTTTTTGTGGAATTTATCGGGGTATAAACTTGGAAAAGTCGCGGGAATACTGGACGAAGGCCGGAAGGCCTCGTCCAGTATTCCCGCGACTTTTCCAGGTTTATATCCCAGATAAATTCCACAAAAAGGCCATTCATTCCTTATAATTCCAGCATTTGAAATAAATTCATCAAGAAAATGTGTTTATTTTCCGTTTTCTTAAAAATTATTTTAACTGCGCGCCACGGTTACGGAAAGTAGTTCGGCGTGGGAGTTTACTGGGATATAAATTTTGGACAGAGACTTGCTACGGGCCAATCAAATGTTAGGGAATTGTGTAAATATTTTTGTGCTGGAATTATACTGAAATAAATGAATGGTTGAATTAAAAAAAAAAAAAAAAATATCATTTGTTCCATATTTAATAAGGAAGACAATCAATAATCCATTTGTAACAAGAGCTCTGCGAAGCAAAATGTCCCGCCTGACGCAGTTTGATAGTACATAAGGAGCTTGTAATAACCTTGGGGTTAGTGAGCACCATGGGCTTTCTGTAGAATGATGCGGGATGTTGTTACAAATGCATGTATGGCATATTAAAGCATAAACTGAGCGTTAACTTTTCCAACCACGGAAATTTCTAAGTCAGCGACCTTGACCTTTGGGGTTTGCAGGCACCATGGGCTTTCTGTAGAATGATGCGGGAATTTGGTTGTTACAAATTGCAATGTATAGGAATATTAAAAGTATAAACTGAGCATTAACGTTTTCCAAACAACACTGGAAATTTTACTAAGGTCAGCGACCATTGGACCTTTGGGGTTTGGTTAGCGGGCACCATGGGCTTTTCTGTAGAATGATGTAGGATGTTTTTGTTACAAATGCAATGCATTAATAGCATATTAAAGAAGCATAAACTTGAGCGTTAACTTTTCCAAACACGGAAATTTCCTAAGTCAGCGACCCTTGACCCTTTCGGGGTTTGCAGGCACCATGGGCTTTCTGTAGAATGATGCGGGATGTTGTTACAAATGCATGTATGGAATATTAAAGCATAAACTGAGCATTAACTTTTCCAAACACGGAAATTTCTAAGTCAGCGACCTTGACCTTTGGGGTTAGCGGGCACCATGGGCTTTCTGTAGGATGCGGGATGTTGTTACAAATGCATGTATGGAATATTAAAGCATTCCATTGAGGGAAACAGAAGTTACAATGAATTAACCCGAGCGTTTAAGTTTTTAGAAACAGAGCTAAACGCAAAAACATTAAGTTGTAATGCATGGTGAAAAGTAAGGTCAATGAAATCCATTGAAAACAAGGTCAAGGTTCCACATGGGCTCCCTCTAGGTGAGATGGTTACACCACAGTGTTGATGTATACCGAAGCATTCCATCAAGGGAAACAGAAGTTGTAATACATTAAAACCGAGCGTTTAACAATTTTCCAAACACGGAAATTTCTAAGTCAGTGACCTTGACCTTTGGGTTAACGGGCACAATGGGATTTCTGTAGAATGATGCGGGATGTTGTTACAAATGCATGTATGGAATGTTAAAGCATTCCATTGAGGGTAAACAAGAAGTTACAATGTGGAAATAACCCTGAGCGATTAAGTTTTAGAGAAACAAGAGCTAAACGCAAAAACTTAACGTTGAATGCATGTGAAAAGTAGGTCAATGAACCATGAAAAGTAGGTGAAGGTCACATGGGCACCCTCTGTGTGAGATGGTTACACCACAGTGTTGATGTATACCAAGTATGGAGGTTGTAGGAGTTATAGTTTTCTGGAAACTGAGCTAAACGCAAAAACTTAACATGAAATGTTGACGCCGCAACCGACGCCGCCGACGGAAAAGCAATGCCTATGTCCCGCTTCTGCTAAAGCAGGCGGGACAAAAATAAAATACGCATCTTTAGATACAAAATTTATCTGGAGCTCTGTAAGCCACCTTCATCCAGTCACATATTTAGACAGATGGGAGACTTTTGAGAACATCACAATTGTGTGCACTCACTGGACGTAGACTTGCTGTAAGTGGCCCTGAAGCCCGACGCCGAAAGTGACCAGTTCGACATGAACTTGACGAAGAGTGCCGAGCCCTGGGACGTTATCGGCGACGGACTGACCGTCCCGCAGTAAGACCCGATCATCGTAGCGTTCTCATCGTTGCCGTCGAGAACCTGCACGTAGTTGTGTTGGCAGTCGTTCGATACCTCCAAGTTCATGTGTGTAAATACGAGTGTTACACGATCCGCTGCAATGTGACAAAAAAAATTAATATTTTCCATTAACCCTTAGAATGCGGGAACCGAAAATTGTCGTCTGCTGTTGTTTCTTATTTTGCATTTTCTCTCAATAAAAACATGGTTTGACAGCAGTTTAGAATCATTTCCATTGGAAATGATTCTAAACTGCTGTCAAATAATTTTTTGATGAGAAAAATGGAGAATAACAAATAAACAGCAGACGACAATTTTTCATTCAGCATTGTAAGGGTTAACCCTTTCAACACCACAGGCCTGTATAGTGGTATTGGCAAACAGTGTAGATCCAGATGAGCCGGCTCATGATAGTATAAATGAGTAGTTTACACTAGATGGCTGCGGCCTGCATGTCGCGCCTTGTGGCGAGGCATGGACACTAAAAAAAAAGATATAGTATAACGAAAAACTTTAACTAAAAAACTTAACCAAAAAACTTAACCAAAAACTTTAACCAAAAAACTTAACCAAAAACTTCAAAGTAATTTGACCTTGACATTGGGCACAGGGGCCGCACGGGAGGGGGGTAGAATGAAAATATAGATGATGATAAACAACCATGTGAAGTTTCAAGGTAATGGGCAAAGCAGTTGCAGAGATATAGTATAACGAAAAACTTTAACCAAAAAACTTAAGCAAAAAACTTAACCAAAAACTTTAACCAAAGAACTAAACCAAAAACTTTAACCAAAAAACTTAACCAAACTTAACCAAAAACTTTAACCGGACACACGTATGTACGTACGTACGTACGTACGCCAAAGTGCCGACTATATCGCACATTCCGCAAGCGGGCGCGACAAAAACTTAACCAAAAACTTTAAAGTAATTTGACATTGGGCACAAGGGCCGCACGGAAGGGGGGTAGAATGAAAATATAGATGATGATAAACACCCATGTGAAGTTGCAAGGTAATGGGCAAAGCAGTTGCAGAGATATAGTATAACGAAAAACTTTAACCAAAAAACTTAACCAAAAACTTTAACCAAAAAACTTAACCAAAAACTTCAAAGTAATTTGACCTTGACATTGAGCACAGGGGCCGCACGGGAGGGGGGTAGAATGAAAATATAGATGTGATAAACAACCCATATGAAGTTTCAAGGTAATGGGCAAAGGCAGGTTGCAGAGATATAGTATAACGAAAAACAACTAAACCAAAAAACTTAACCAAAAATTTTCTTTAACCAAAAAACTTAACCAAAAACTTCAAACAAAGTAATTTGACCTTGACATTGAGCACAGGGGCCGCACTGAGGGGGTAGAATGATATAAAATGAATGAAATACACCCATATGAATCCGATGATAAACACACAATGAAGTTTCAAGGTAATGGGCAAAGCAGTTGCAGATATAGTATAATAACAAAAAACTTTAACCAAAAAAACTTAACCAAAAAACTTAACCAAAAACTTTAACCAAAAACAAAAACTTAACCTAAAAAACTAAACCAAAAACTCAAAGTAATTTGAGCCTTGACATTGGGCACAGGGGCCGCACGGAGGGGGGTAGAATGAAAAATAGATGATTGATAAACCACCCATGAAATGAAAAATTTTCAAGATAATGGGCAAAGCAGTTGCAGAGATATAGTATAACAAAAAACTTTAACCAAAAACTTTAACCAAAAAACTTAACCAAAAAACTTAACCAAAAACTTTAACCAAAAACTTAAACCAAAAAACTTAACCAAAACCTTCAAAGTAATTTGACCTTGACATTGGGCACAGGGGCCACACGGAAGGGGGGTAGAATGAAAATATAGATGATGATAAACACCCATGTGAAGTTTCAAGGTAATGGGCAAAGCAGTTGCAGAGATATAGTATAACGAAAAACTTTAACGAAAAACTTTAACCAAAAGACTTAACCAAAAAACTTAACCAAAAACTTTAACCAAACAACTTAACCAAAAACTTCAAAGTAATTTGACCTTGACACTGGGCACAGGGGCAGCACGGGAGGGGGGTAGAATGAAAATATAGATGATGATAAACACCCATGTGAAGTTTCAAGGTAATGGGCAAAGCAGTTGCAGAGATATAGTATAACAAAAAACTTTAACCAAAAAACTTAACCAAAAACCTTAACCAAAAACTTTAAGCAAAAAACTTAACCAAAAAACTTAACCTAAAACTTTAACTTTAACCAAAGAACTTAACCAAAAACTTCAAAGTAATTTGACCTTGACATTGGGCACAGGGGCCGCACAGGAGGGTGTAGAATGAAAATATAGATGATGATAAACACCCATATGAAGTTTCAAGGTAATGGGCAAAGCAGTTGCAGAGATATAGTATAACAAAAAACTTTAACCAAAAAACTTAACCAAAAACTTTAACCAAAAAACTTAACCAAAAACTTTAAAGTAATTTGACCTTGACATTGGGCACAGGGGCCGCACGGGAGGGGGGTAGAATGAAAATATAGATGATGATAAACACCCATATGAAGTTTCAAGGTAATGGGCAAAGCAGTTGCAGAGATCTAGTATAACGAAAAAACTTTAACCAAAAACTTTAACCAAAAACTTAACCAAAAAACTTACCAAAAAACTTTAACCAAAAACTTTAACCAAAAAAACGAACCTAACTTCAAAGTAATTTGACCTTGACATTGGGCACAGGGGCGCACGGGAAGGGGGGTGGGGGGTAGAATGAAAAATGGTGATGATAAACACCCATGTGAAGTCAAGGTATGGGCAAAGCAGTTGAGAGATATGTTTAACGAAAAAACATAACGAAAAACTTTAACAAAAAACTTAACCAAAAAACAACAAGAACTTTAACCAAAAAAATTAAAACAAAAACTTCAAAGTAATTTGCCTTTGACTTGGGCAGGTAGGGGCACAAGGGGAGGGGGGGTAGAATGAAAATATAGATGATGATAAACACCCTGTGAAGTTTCAAGGTAATGGGAAAGCAGTGGCAGAGATATAGTATAACGAAAAACTTTAACGAAAAAACTTTAACAAAAAAACTTAAACCAAAAAAATACTTTAACCGAAAAACTTTAATTTAACCAAAAAATTGAAAACTTAATTCCATACTTAACCATCTCGACTAACCAAAAAGAAAACTTAATTAACCAAAAAACAACAAAAAACCTTAACCAAAAACTTTAACCAAAAAACTTAACCAAACAACTTAACCAAAAACTTTAACCGGACACGCGTACGTACGTACGTACGTACGTACGCCAAACGGCCGACTATATCGCGCTTTCCGCAAGCGGGCGCGACAAAAATCATGTGATTTACTTCAATCATGTTACTATTTGCAGAAATTAACCACCTTTCTAATGTCAGACATATTTCACAACCAAATTGACCAAATGGTTCTTTTAATAGATATAAGCAGAGTCTGAGAACTTTATTTACATAACAAGGTTTTCATGTGATAAATTATGTTTTGTCTCACAGTACTGTATTGAATAACCGTTGTATAAAGCAAAAAACATGTAATTTATAAGCCATAATAAATTGTATTGAATGGTATATACGTACATGCATGGTCTGCCTGAATCAGCCAGGAACAGTTGGTTGCGCGTGGATAGTTTTCGGGATAACTTGGAGATACAATGGCGCCATTCGTCTCCGCGTTTAGTATCCCGCCACATCCTGTTGATCAAACACTGGTATTGAAACACTGGTACTGTCCAAATGGCAAATGCCCCCCTGTGGCAGATTGAGGAAACTCTCACAAACTTATTAACCAGACCCATGGACCTACAAGACAACCCTTAGGTGCTCCAGTACCGTAATCAGGACGAGGCAGACGGGGCGGTCGCCTCATCTGTCATTTTGCTGATTTGTCTTATGCTAAGAATTAAACAAATCCCCGGGGTGGTGGCAGGGAGAATTCTCCCTGACCCCAATATCAAGACTTGGTTCGCCTCATCTGGTTTGTACCTCTGTAGCCGATTTCACCAAAATTGCTACAGAGTGGCCTGCGGTTCTCTTACCAGGCGAATTGCAATTCCTGGAGCGCAGGATTGCAATTCGCGTTCCCATTAATTGCAATTGGACCGCAATCGGACCGCAATCGGACTGCAATCATGTGACCGTGGTCCAAAGAGTTGGTTGCGGAATTGCAATACTTATAGCGCAGTTCGCGCTGCGCTCCGCTTTTAATTGCAATTTACGCTCCTTTGTTTCTGTAAACTGCGAAAGAATGACCGCTTTACGCTGCGCTCTGCGGTAAAACCAGCGGACCGCTCTGCTTAACCAATGCGGCAATAAAATCGAAATAGTTGACAAACGTATCCGTGTTCCAATCCAAAAATTTTATACCATCTATCTTAATTCAAGTGACTACCCTAGAAAGTCAGCGGTATTTGTGATCTGTTGTTTTGGTGCGCAATATAAATCGGCGGGTTATTGCCAGACAAACAGTGAAACATTGACCTTGACAATTTCTTGGACAAAACAAAATGTCGTCACATCACTCACTGCCGTTCCGAATATCAAGAACACATTAATAGACACCACCATGCTGACAATATATTTATTTTCATATAAAATCAAATGATAATGTGTGGTCTACGGTATAATATAGCAAAACAAAGCATCAATTTTCGTTTTGTTTACTTTTTCGTCGGTATCAAATTACGTTTTCCTATTATGTTGACATTATTTCGACGCGATCCTATAGTCGACATGACAATTTCTGAGATCAATACAACTTTTCATAATGTCTTTCAATTTCAAGCTGCAAGGAGACTGTGAATTGCATATTAACCATAATAACATGGTGAACATATTGATAATAATTTTAAAAGAAAAGCATATTTTAATTTTCGAAACCTGATCATAAAAATTAAAATATATTTAAAAATTTATTTTGGAATAAAATTTATATACACGCAAACGTTCTGTTCTAGCTGTTGATTTCTAGTGGCCCGATTCAAATTTTGTGAAGATAATATTTATTCTGGTGATAGCCATTTATTTAAAATAAAACGGTTTACTTGTGTCACAGAGTGAGAAAGATAAATAACGGCCCGGAATCGAACCAGGGACCTCATGTTTACCGTACCATGCCCATGACTCTACCGAGCAAGCTAACAAGGCACAGATCATACACACTTCATCCCCATGGTCAGTTGCGTACTGTGACATTCTTCTCCGCCAAATTGAAATTCGTCCTCGAATTCTATGTTTAATTTTTGTCTCCGAATTCCATATGTTTGGGTACAATTTGGGAGTATTTATCAGTCGCGGTCCTTTGTTGGGCAACAGAATACTCAATTATCGTCCGTACCCAGAGTTCCGGTGCTCCATAGGTTTTTCCTGCAGAGTACCGAATCGGATCTCATTCGCGCTTTAGCTGTTAATTGTGACATATTTTTCTGTACTTATTACACAGAAATGAATAAGTATAATACTGACATTTCTTTCAATTGAAAAAATACAGAAAATATGTCGCAATTAACAGTTGAAGTGCAAATCAGATGTGATTTGGTACTTTGCAGGGGAAACCTACGGAGAGCACCATTATAAACTCTCGGTACGGACGATGCGGGAGTATTCTGCAGAGTTACTTTCCCGCAACTACTTGGGCGCTAAATGTCACAGGGTGAGAAAGATGTGCACCAGCCCGGAATCGAACCGGGGATCTCTGGTTTACCACACCATCACTCTACCTGCTGAGCAAACCGGGCACAAATACACACTTATTCACCATAGTGATCACTTCATTCAACCAAAAATTCACAAGCTAGAAGTTATGCCAAATTATTACAGTCAACGTCACAGATTATGCTCTTGGCGACATTAGCGGACACAAATTTGTCCATCAATTTGATCAAATAAACAACGGAATCTGACAGATAACACTACGACGGCGCATGGAAACATCATCATTCTGGTACTTGGAATCAAAATGGTGGATATTAAGATCAATATGTGAGGCGCTGACGGAACCTTTAACATTTTTTATCACGATAGCAGCTACAGGGATTGTTGGACGCATTTATTTAGAGAAGCAAGAGATTACAATGGATTGGATAATATACTAAGTGACATTTTGTTCTAACGTACACCAACATAGAGGATTAAATTTGCGACAATGTTGGATTCTGGATTTTTGTGGACAGGTGACAGAAATCGGAGCTGGATAAGAACCGACAGACGTGATTCTGAATATGCGTGCTTGGTCTGTGGTTTTTCTTCCAGATCATGTCATGCATGTTTTAATTTCACGTCCATGTCAAAGCAGCACTATTGAATATAATGAATAACTTTAATATTCTACACCAGAATTAAAGTTCATTCATCGTCTGATGTGAACTGATAAATTAAGTAAGTTACTTGATATGACAACTTTTGCCTCACCACGATAGAGGAGGGGGCATTTAGTGTTACCCTTGACCTTGTCCGTTCTTCCGTCCGTCACCAACCTAGTAACTCGAAAAACTTTTAAACCGTAATAGCTACATACCTGAAACTTGGTACATGTATGTTTGATTCGACCCCATGGTCATGGATTATCTCCCCCTTTTCAAGTTAGAATTTTCCAATTTTGTCTTGTAGCACTTGAAACTTGGTATGTCCTTATGATGAGTAGATTTGCAAAGTTTATTTTCATTCGACCCCCGAGTCATGGATTATCTCCCTCTTTTTGAATTAGAATTTGAAAATTTTGCCTTGTAACTCGTAAAACTATTGTAATAGCTACAGCACTGAAATTTGCTATGTAGCTTCCTTCTGATGAGTAGATGCGGAAAGTTTATTTCGATTTTTGATTTGAACCCCGTGTCATGGATTATCTCTCCCTTTTGGAAACTGGAATTTTGCCTTGTTGTTTACTATCAAAGCGATATGTGGGGTATCCGTGTTCTATGAACACATTTTCTAGTTTAGTTATCTCCCTTTGTTTTTTTCGCGCACTGATTTGTCCGGAGCATAACGCGAACACCCTTTGCAATATTTTTTATGAAACTTAACGCATGCATAGGTCTCACTGGACAGGGCGGAGCTAGCGTTAAAGGTACATGCCCACTCACTAGGCACAAAATGTTCTTTATGTCAGAGACATCATCGGATACATTTTCTGGCCAGATAAACAATCATTTACCATTACCCACGTATTGTTTGGCATTATTATACATTTTATATCAGAAGAAAATTTCCACATTGATATCAGGGACGATAACCGTGTTTCCTTAAAATGTTAACGGACATTACTATTTATTCTCTGTATTTATTTTTTGATGTGCAATGATCATACTTTATAATCTGTCAAATTTTTTTCAGTTGATGCATTTAATTTAATAGTATATAATTATAAAATATCATGCCCCATTTGCACATGAAAATACCGATACCACCGCGCGTCACTATCAGTAAAATAAATATTACCAAATGATTATATCTGTATAGCGGGCACTCGTAATGTTTATATTAAAGTAGTGGAATAGTGACAATTATACACTTATTTAATTCCCATAAAGAGCATTTTTAGCCTACTGAGTGGGCTTGCACCTTTAAAAAGGGGTTGGACAATTGTTGTCGCGACCGCCTGCGGACAGTGCGATATAGTCTGCACATTGACGTCCATCTGTATTTTTTTTGCCGAGCCTGCTTGCGGAAAGCGAGACTTAGTGATCACAATGACGTCCGTGCGTCAGTCCGTCCGAAATCGGTGTATGTTTTTAAATACCATATCCTAAGTCACATTGACTTGAAACATCAAATGCTTATTAGTCATAATCCATATTTCATTCATTCTGTGTCCCACTCATGCGGCCCCTGTGCCCCAAGGTCAAGGTCAAATGACATTGAAATTTTTGTTAAAGTTTTTGCATACCTTATATCTCCACAACACTTACCCAGATTTGCTTCAAACTTCAGATAATTCTTTATTATCATCCATATTTTCATATTATAGCCCACGCATGCGACCCACATGCCCAAGATCAAGGTCAAATGACTTTCAAATTTGCGTTAAAGCTTTTACATACGTTAATTCAAACTTCAAATAAATATACTCGGACACCATCAAATGCCTCGGTGGGCTCAACATGCAGGCCATGGCCATCTGATTTTTATTTACTGTAGGTTAAAGTTTTTAAGAACACTATATCTCAGAAACAGCTTCGCCAATTCACTCGAAGCTTCACATGTTTGTTTATCATCATCCATATTTTCATTCTATGCTCAACTCCTGCAACCCCTGTGCCCAATATCAAGGTAAAAATTACTTTCAAATTTACCTCAAAGTTTTTGACATGCCTGCATGTGGACAGTGCGATATAGTTGTCACATTGGCCTACATACGTACGTACGTACATCCGTCCGGTTAAATTTTTTTGATTTAAGGTTAAAGTTTTTAAAGGTACATGCCCACTCAGTGGGCACAAACTGTTCTTTATAGCAATTAAATAAGTGTATAATTGTGTCACTATTCCACCAGTTCTAAAAATTATGTGTTCCCGCTATCCATATATAATCATTTAGTAATATTATTATTTTACTGATAATGACTAGCAGTGGTATCAAGCTATTTTCATATTCAAATGAGGCATGATATTTTTATGCCACCGGGTTTCTAAGAAACTGGGTGGCATATAGTGTTTGGACCGTCCGTCCGTCTGTCCATCCGTCACACTTTTCGGTTAACCACTTTGTCACAGTTTCTCAAATATGCTGCAGGTGGCATCCGCGTTCGACAGACGCATTTCTTGTTTTTAATAATTTATGCTAATTAAAGGTAGGTACATACCCACTCAGTAGGCACAACAATTAAAGTTATGTGTATTCTCAGTTATTTGTAGGAATTAAATAAGTGTATAATTTTGTCACTATTCCACCAGTTCTAAACATTACGAGTGCCCGTTATATGGATATAATCATTTAGTTAATGTTTATTTCACTGATAGTGACACGCGGTGATATCAGGCTATTTTCAATAGGCAAATGGGGCATGATATTTTTTAATTACTTATACTAATTAAATGTGTTTCCCTGAAAAAATAATGTTTTCGACAGATATAAAGTATGATCATTGCACATCAAAAAATAAATAGTAATGTCTTGGTAACATTTTAAGGAAACACGGTTATCGCCCCTGATAGCAGTGTTGGAAAGAAATTTACGTCCGATATAAAATGTATAATAATGCCAATAAATATGTGTATTAATGGTGAATTAATGTTTATTTTGCCAGAAAATGTCTCAGATGATGTCTCTGATATAAAGAACATTTTGTGCCTACTGAGTGGGCATGTACCTTTAAGAACACTATTTCTCTGAAACCGCTTCACCAATTCACTCGAAACTTCACATACGGTGTATTTGTCACCCACATTTTCATTATTATATATATGTGCCCAATGTCACGGTCAAATTACTTTGAAATTTCCCTTAAAGTTTTTGTTGGGCCCGCTTGCAGACAGAGCGATATAGTTGGCACATTGGTGTGCATTCAGGATAAAGATTTTTGGTTAAAGTGATTTTTTAGTTAAAGTTTTTGGGTATACTATCAAAGCCTCTGCGGGTGCGGCATGTTTTTTATTTTTTATGTCAACGGGCTAAAGCTTTGTTGCAATAAAAAAAATTGTTTGTACTATCAAATGCCTCGGCGGGGCACGACATGCAGGCCATGGCCATCTAGTTATTATGGCATGCGATTTGATCAGGCCATCGCACCAGAACTAGTTTAGCACTTGATCAGTCGGCCATCACACCAGGACTAGTTTAGCACTTGATCAGTCGGACATCGCTCAGGACTAGTTTAGACTTGATCAGTCGGCCATCGCACCAGGACTAGTTTAAAACTTGATCAGTTTCTCATCTCACCAGGACTAGTATAGCACTTGATCAGTCGGCCATCGCACCAGGACTAGTTTAGAACTTGTTCAGTCGGCCATCACACCAGGACTAGTATAGCACTTGATCAGTCGGCTATCGCACCGGGACTAGTTTAGCCCTTGATCAGTCGGCCGTCGCACCAGGACAAGTATAGCACTCGATCAGTCGGCCATCGCACCAGGACTAGTTTAGAACTTGATCAGTCGGCCAGCGCTCCAGGACTAGTTTAGCACTTGATCTGTCGGCAATCTCACCATGACTAGTATAGAACTAGATCAGTCGGCCATCGCTCCAGGACTAGTTTAGCCCTTGGTCAGTCGGCCATCGTACCAGGACTAGTTTAGCCCTTGATCAGTTGGCCATCGCACCAGGACTAGTGTAGTCCTTGATCAGTCGGCCATCGCACCAGGACTAGTATAGAACTTGATCAGTCGGCCATCGCACCAGGACTAGTTTAGCCCTTGATCAGTCGGTCATCGCACCAGGACTAGTAGAGCACTTGATCAGTCTGCCATCGCACCATAAGTAGTATAGCGCTTGATTAGTCGCCCATTGCACCATGCCCAGTATAGCACTTGATCAGTTGGCCATCTCACCATGCCCAGTATAGCACGTGATCAGTCGGCCATGTCGAGTATAGCACTAGATCATTCGGCCATCACACCAGGACTACTTTAGCACTTGATCAGTCGGCCATCGCACCAGGACTAGTATAGCACTCAATCAGTCGGCCATCACACCAGGACTAGTATAGCACTCGATCAGTCGGTCATCGCACCGGGACTAGTTTTATAACTTGATCAGTCTGGCCATCGCACCAGGACTAGTTTAGAACTTGATCAGTCGACCATCGCACCAGGAATAGCTTAGCCCTTGATCAGTCGGCCATCGCACTGAGACTAGTTTAGCCCTTGATCAGTCGGCCATCGCACCAGGACGACTAGTATAGCACTCGATCAGTCGGCCATCACACCAGGACTAGTTTAGAACTTGATCAGTCGGCCATCACACCAGTACTACTTTAGCACTTGATCAGTCGGCCATCGCACCAGGACTAGTATAGCACTCGATCAATCGGCCATCGCACCAGGACTAGTTTATAACTTGATCAGTCGGCCATCGCACCAGGACTAGTTTAGAACTTGATCAGTCGACCATCGCACCAGGAATAGTTAGCCCTTGATCAGTCGGCCATCGCACTGCGACTAGTTTAGCCCTTGATTAGTCGACCATCGCACCAGGACTAGTATAGCACTCGATCGGTCGGACATCGCACCAGGACTAGTTTAGAACTTGATCAGTCGGCCATCGCACCACGACTAGTTTAGAACTTGATCAGTCGGCCATCGCACCAAGACTAGTTTAGTCCTTGATCTGTCGGCCATCGCACCAGGACTAGTTTAGAACTTGATCAGTCAGCCACCGCACCATGACTAGTTTTGCCCTTGCTCAGTCGGCCATCGCACCAGGACTAGTTTAGAACTTGATCAGTCGGCCATCGCACCAGGACTAGTTTAGAACTTGATCAGTCGGCCACCGACCAAGACTAGTTTTGACCTTGCTCAATCGGCCATCGCACCAGGACTAGTTTAGAACTTGATCAGTCGGCCATCGCACCATGACTAGTTTAGAACTTGATCAGTCGGCCATCGCACCAAGACTAGTATAGCACTGATCAGTCGGTCATCGCACCAGGACTAGTTTAGCACTTGATCAGTCGGCCACGTCATCCTGTTACAGACAGAAGTGGTGGTCGGGGGCGGTGGGGGGGGGGGGGGGGTGTAGTGTAGTCATAGACAAAAACTGGTGGTGGTGGTGATACACATTGTTCCCACTGTGGGATATAGACCGGAACTTTTAGGACGCCAAATGTAGATGGCTGGTTGTGCGTGGGGGATCATTGTTTTGTGTCCCCGGCCCCGGCGGTGGTGCGGAGTACAGTAATGAATTACTGTATATTGAACACACTGTATATGTACAGTGATACCGTACTTCACAATCCTCAGTTTTAAATATTGTTTCTGTATCGTAAAACTGAACATTTATTCATTTTGAAAAACTTCAAATTATGGCAGATGATCGAAATGAAAACCGGATGTTTACATTCGAAATGAACCGGTGCATCGGTATATTTTACACAGGATGACCCACTTTATATTCATACCATATCCGTACGGATATATCGTATATACGAACGGATATCGTATGTTTGTATAATATTCGTATAGTACGTTTGTATAATCACTGATAATGTAAACAAACTGTACTATACGATGATACGGTAAGTTTTTACCGGAAATAGCGAAAGAATGACCGCACAAACGGTATCGCGAAAGAATGACCGCACAAACTTGACCGCGAAAGAATGACCGCACAAACGGTATCGCGAAAGAATGACCGCAAAAACGGGACCGCGTTTGGACCGCAATTAGACTGCAATTAGACTGCAATTCCAGAGGGGAAGAATTGCAGTTCAAGGACCGCTGGATTGCAATTCTTGGTAAGCGAATCGCAGGCGGGAGTGTAAGCATACTTATCTAGCTATAAAGTATACTTTGCGGGAGTAATCATTTATATTTGATGATTGGTAATGATTCTAAAGTGCTGTCAAACCGATTTTTCTTGAGAAAAAAAGAGAAAATATGACACAACAGCTGACGATAATGTTCGGTTCCCGCCTTTTAAGGGTTAAATAGGGTGGCAATAGCCCCATATATCACAATACAAATCTAAATTGCATCACCATAGAAAGTTGAAAGCCAGTACACACGGTATGGATCATGTGGTCTACTGTTACACTGAACATGCTGTAGAGAAATTTGAATCGGACCAAGTTTAACTCTTTGCATGCTGGGAAACTTGTGGGCTATAAATAGTTCAAAACTAGCGGACAAAAATTCATCATATTTTCTTGTATTTCTCCCCGTAAATATCATGAATATGTCTTGGAATTTCATTAGAATTGAGTCCTGAGGACTCGATTCTAATGAAATTTCAAGACATATTTACAGAGAAATAAAACATACACTCCTACTTCGTTTGGCGGATATTTTCGCCGCTAGCATGCAAAGAGTTAAACAACGTTTGATTCTGTCCGATTCAAATTTCTCTGCAGTATGTTCAGACTAACTACACAGGTAATACTGCTAAATTTGGAATTCTGCTAAATTTGGAATTAGCAAGCCTCGGAATTCCTATGCATTTCCTAGCCATGCCTGATAAACTTGATATCAAAAGACTAGCCTGGTATTCTTTATGTATGTGTGAGGAAAATGAAAATAAAACAACTTTCTGGTAGGGAATAGGGCGGCATGCATACTTTTAATCATGAAATATATGCAGTCGTTAATTCTATATGAAATAATGCATTTCAGGAAAAATAAATGATTACTCCCTCAAAATATACTTTGCTAGAAAAGTATATTTTGCAATTTTGATGAAATCGGCTACTGGACAAATATTATTAAAATCGGTGGTTATTAAGTTATCAAGAAATGAAAGGTGTTACTAACGCACCTACGTACGCACACACATACATGGACTAACGCTGTACCTCCTGCCTATTGGCGAGGAGATATAAAACATACCTGTTATGTAACTTGCACTGAATCCTTTCGCACTGATACTGACATCTGTCCGCATGTGGATGTACATCTGGTTGCCATGGGAACGGTAGATACTCGGCATGGGTAGACCGTCGCCGCAGTGCTTCAGCAGTTGTGGACTGGTACTATCAGGGCCGTCATATATCTACAATGTGGAAATATGTTCTATTCTATTTTGCTTATTTCCCAACCGAAGTATTTGTTGTGACCACTCTTTGAACCGTCTCTTCTAATGAGAAATAAAACATTCAGAGCTCCAGATAAGGTGCGTATTGGCGTATTTTACACACTTATTTTAGCAGAATATGCATTGATTGTCAAAAGTTGGAGTACAAAATACTCACAGCAATGTGAAAATATGCATTAATTTTCAAAGTGAGTAGTGGAAATACTGTAATAAAGTTGAAACTTTACTTAGTTGAGCTGCAAAAAGCTTTTTGCAGCTCAAATAAGTGAATTTTTAAATTTGGTTTATTTTTTATCATTACTTCCCTATTTACCGTAATATTAAAGGAAGAAAATCAATAATAAATATGTAAAAGTGAAATACGCATTGAATTTGAAATCTAGGGGCATAATACAAAACTTATCTGAAGCTCTCAACATTGTATTCAATTTCCATCATAAAAATCTTCAGAATGTAATGGGTTACTGCCAGATCAATTGCAAAAACTCACTTCAGTTTTCATTGTATAGTGAAATAGTGAAAGAGTTTTACGTCCCAGCAACAGCTAAGGTCAGATACTGACGGAACCTCAGTTTCAATTCTCATCCAAAGGAACCGAGAGATGGAAATACTATGACAGTATTTTTCACGCTGGTGAGGATTGAACACGCAACCTCTGGTATTAAAGTCCAAATTGTCTTAACCTTTGGGCCACAACCCTTCCTACTGACCGACCTGAGGGATGGACATACTATGAAAGGGGATACTAGGGTGAGGATGGAACTCGCAACCTCTGGTATTGAAATCCAATGTATTAACCTCTAGGCCACAATCCATCCTACTGACCTGAGGGATGGAAATACATGTTCTATGAATGGGATACTAGGGTGAGGATTTAACTCACAACCAGTGTTTAACCTCTAGCAACAATCCATCCTACTGACCTGAGGGATGGAAATACATGTACTATGAATGGGATACTAGGATGAGGATTTAACTCACAACCAGTGTTTAACCTCTAGGCCACAATCCATCCTACCAACCTGAGGGATGGAAATACATGTAACTAATGAATGGGATACAGGATGAGGATTTAACTCACAACCAGTGTACCTCTAGGCCAACAATCCATCCTACCAACCTGAGGGATGGAAATACATGTACTATGAATGGGATACTAGGGTGAGGATTTAACTCACAACCAGTGTTTAACCTCTAGGCCACAATCCATCCTACTGACCTGAGGGATGGAAATACATGTTCTATGAATGGGATACTAGGGTGAGGATTTAACTCACAACCAGTGTTTAACCTCTAAGCAACAATCCATCCTACTGACCTGAGGGATGGAAATACATGTACTATGAATGGGATACTAGGATGAGGATTTAACTCACAACCAGTGTTTAACCTCTAGGCCACAATCCATCCTACCAACCTGAGGGATGGAAATACATGTACTATGAATGGGATACTAGGATGAGGATTTAACTCACAACCATGTTTTAACCTCTACCACAATCCATCCTACCAACCTGAGGGATGGAAATACATGTACTATGAATGGGATACTAGGGTGAGGATTTAACTCACAACCAGTGTTTAACCTCTAGGCCACAATCCATCCTACTGACCTGAGGGATGGAAATACATACTATGAATTGGGTACTAGGGTGATACTCACAACCAGAGTTTAACCTCTAAGCAACAATCCATCCTACTGACCTGAGGATGGAAATACTTACTATGAATGGGGTACTAGGGTGAGGATTTAACTCACAACCAGTGTTTAACCTCTAGGCAACAATCCATCCTACTGACCTGAGGGATGGAAATACATGTACTATGAATGGGATACTAGGATGAGGATTTAACTCACAACCAGTGTTTAACCTCTAGGCCACAATCCATCCTACTGACCTGAGGGATGGAAATACATGTACTATGAATGGGATACTAGGGTGAGGATTTAACTCACAACCAGTGTTTAACCTCTAGGCCACAATCCATCCTACTGACCTGAGGGATGGAAATACATGTACTATGAATGGGGTACTAGGGTAGGATTTAACTCACAACCAGTGTTTAACCTCAAGCAACAAACCATCCTACTGACCTGAGGGATGGAAATACATGTACTATGAATGGGATACTAGGATGAGGATTTAACTCACAACCAGTGTTTAACCTCTAGGCCACAATCCATCCTACCAACCTGAGGGATGGAAATACATGTACTATGAATGGGGTACTAGGGTGAGGATTTAACTCACAACCAGTGTTTAACCTCTAAGCAACAATCCATCCTACTGACCTGAGGGATGGAAATACATGTTCTATGAATGGGATACTAGGATGAGGATTTAACTCACAACCAGTGTTTAACCTCTAGGCAACAATCCATCCTACCAACCTGAGGGATGGAAATACATGTACTATGAATGGGATACTAGGATGAGGATTTAACTCACAACCAGTGTTTAACCTCTAGGCAACAATCCATCCTACTGACCTGAGGGATGGAAATACATGTTCTATGAATGGGATACTAGGGTGAGGATTTAACTCACAACCAGTGTTTAACCTCTAAGCAACAATCCATCATACTGACCTGAGGGATGGAAATACATGTACTATGAATGGGATACTAGGGTGAGGATTTAACTCACAACCAGTGTTTAACCTCTAGGCAACAATCCATCCTACTGACCTGAGGGATGGAAATACATGTTCTATGAATGGGATACTAGGGTGAGGATCTAACTCACAACCAGTGTTTAACCTCTAGGCAACAATCCATCCTACCGACCTGAGGGATGGAAATACAGTTCTATGAATGGGATACGAGGGTGAGGATAACTCACAACCATGTTTAACCTCTAGCACAATCCATCCTAACCGACCTGGAGGGATGGAAACATGTACTATGAATGGGATACTAGGGTGAGGATTTAACTCACAACCAGTGTTTAACCTCTAGGCCACAATCCATCCTACTGACCTGAGGGATGGAAATACATGTACTATGAATGGGATACTAGGGTGAGGATTTAACTCACAACCAGTGTTTAACCTCTAGGCAACAATCCATCCTACTGACCTGAGGGATGGAAATACATGTTCTATGAATGGGATACTAGGGTGAGGATCTAACTCACAACCAGTGTTTAACCTCTAGGCAACAATCCATCCTACCGACCCGAGGGATGGAAATACATGTACTATGAATGGGATACTAGGGTGAGGATCTAACTCACAACCAGTGTTTAACCTCTAGGCACAATCCATCTACTGACCTGAGGGATGGAAATACAGTTCTATGAATGGGATACTAGGGTGAGGTCTAACTCACTTAACCTGTTTAACCTCTAGGCAACAATCCATCCTACCGACCTGAGGGATGGAAATACATGTACTATGAATGGGATACTAGGGTGAGGATCTAACTCACAACCAGTGTTTAACCTCTAGGCAACAATCCATCCTACCGACCTGAGGGATGGAAATACATGTACTATGAATGGGATACTAGGGTGAGGATCTAACTCACAACCAGTGTTTAACCTCTAGGCAACAATCCATCCTACCGACCCGAGGGATGGAAATACATGTACTATGAATGGGATACTAGGGTGAGGATTTAACTCACAACCAGTGTTTAACCTCTAGGCAACAATCCATCCCTTGGAGAGAAAAGGGGTGTCTTACCGCGACATAGTCGTAGATACAGTTGCTGGCTCCCTCTACATCGAAGTCCGTGACGGTGAGGACGACAATGTGATTATCGTTGACAGTGACGAGCCACGTACAGTCAGTGTTGTGGGGGTAGTTGTTCGGGTAGTTCTTTGACACGATCGTGCCTGTAGGAGTTGTGTAGTTGCCACCACAACCTGCAATATAATATATGTGGCTGTGACTGGAGAAATGGGGCCTATGGCGTAGTTCTTTGACACGATTGTGCCTGTACGAGTCGTATAGTTGCCACCACAACCTGTAATATAATATATGTGGCTGTGACTGGAGAAATGGGGCCTATGGCGTAGTTCTTTGACACGATCGTGCATGTAGGAGTCGTGTAGTTGCCACCACAACCTGAAATATAATATATGTGGCTGTGACTGGAGAAATGGGGCCTATGGCGTAGTTCTTTGACACGATCGTGCCTGTAGGAGTCGTATAGTTGCCACCACAACCTGCAATATAATATATGTGGCAGTGACTGGAGAAATGGGGCCTATGGAGTAGTTCTTTGACACGATCGTGCCTGTAGGAGTCGTGTAGTTGCCACCACAACCTGCAATATAATATATGTGGCTGTGACTGGAGAAATGGGGCCTATGGAGTAGTTCTTTGACACGATCGTGCCTGTAGGAGTCGTGTAGTTGCCACCACAACCTGCAATATAATATATGTGGCAGTGACTGGAGAAATGGGGCCTATGGAGTAGTTCTTTGACACGATCGTGCCTGTAGGAGTCGTGTAGTTGCCACCACAACCTGCAATATAATATATGTGGCTGTGACTGGAGAAATGGGGCCTATGGCATAGTTCTTTGACACGATCGTGCCTGTAGGTGTCGTGTAGTTGCCACCACAACCTGCAATATAATATATGTGGCAGTGACTGGAGAAATGGGGCCTATGGAGTAGTTCTTTGACACGATCGTGCCTGTAGGAGTCGTGTAGTTGCCACCACAACCTGCAATATAATATATGTGGCTGTGACTGGAGAAATGGGGCCTATGGCATAGTTCTTTGACACGATCGTGCCTGTAGGTGTCGTGTAGTTGCCACCACAACCTGAAATATAATATATGTGGCAGTGACTGGAGAAATGGGGCCTATGGCATAGTTCTTTGACACGATCGTGCCTGTAGGTGTCGTGTAGTTGCCACCACAACCTGCAATATAATATATGTGGCAGTGACTGGAGAAATGGGGCCTATGGCGTAGTTCTTTGACACGATCGTGCCTGTAGGTGTCGTGTAGTTGCCACCACATCCTGGAATATAATATATGTGGCTGTGACTGGAGAAATGGGGCCTATGGCGTAGTTCTTTGACACGATCGTGCCTGTAGGTGTCGTGTAGTTGCCACCACAACCTGAAATATAATATATGTGGCTGTGACTGGAGAAATGGGGCCTATGGCATAGTTCTTTGACACGATCGTGCCTGTAGGTGTCGTGTAGTTGCCACCACAACCTGAAATATAATATATGTGGCTGTGACTGGAGAAATGGGGCATATGGCATAGTTCTTTGACACGATCGTGCCTGTAGGAGTCGCATAGTTGCCACCACAACCTGGAATATAATCAGGGGTGGGAACAGTTCTAAATACCGAAAATGGCTAAACAAATATTTTATTTTTTTTTATGAAGTGGTTAACTACAATGGAGCCTCTCTAAACCGGACACTTCCAGGGTGTTCGGTTTAGAGAGGCTCCACTGTATTTTTTTTATTATTTTTTTCCAGATATAGTCATGTATATAAATATATTTTTGCACCCACAAATGTGTAAAACTAGGCTTCCCATGTTGAAACATTAGCACATTTTTCTTCAATTATCAGGAACCTCAAATCCTGATTTCAGGAAATATCCTGAAAATTACCACCCCTGTATAATACATGTGACTATGACTCAAGAAATGTGACCTGTGTAGCTCCAGTAGCCGATTTCATCAAAATTGCAAAGTATAGTTATCTGGCAAAATATACTTCGAGGGAGTAATTATTAATTTTCCCAAAATGCATTATTTCATACAGAACTAACCACTGTATATATTTGATGAGTAAAAGTATGCAGAATTATTATACTGAATTTATTACATTATCACAGCCAAAATGGCTGTGATAATGTAATAAATTCAGTATAATAAAAATTAATAAATTTATCCTTAAATTGAAAATTTCTCGCTCAAAGTATACTTTGCTAGATAAGTATACATGTACTTTGCGATGTTGGTGAAATAGGCTGCAGATCAAATAACACACTCCTGTAGCCTGAATAATCTATATCCGTTTGAATCACGACAGGTGTTTCATAGATGGAATGGCAGATGCACAGTCTGATCTGGATCTACACGGGTTGCAAAACCCATAAGCCACATTTATCCAGTCACAGCCACATATAGTCTAACATCCAGTCATATCTTTACAACAACAGCCGACTTGTTGCAACAGCCACTATATGAATTGGATAAAACCCTATTTCTTACATTTCAGCCGGTAGTTTACACAAATATACCGGTGAATTACGCCCCTCGGTTCTGTAGAACGGCGGTAGTTTACACCAAATAAGGAGAAATGAAATCAGTAACGTCACAATGACGCATTTCCTTTGACCAATCAAATCATGTTTTCGAAGCACCCTCTGAATCGCGACAGTCGCCTTCACTGCGGCCCTCCTCTTGTAATGATGCCCTCGTGATTGTTTGTTTGTTTATTGGTGTTTAACGGCCTATCAACAGTTTAAGTCATGTAAAGCCGGGCAAACAGGTTCGATCCCGTTTTAACCAGCTGCATTGGGGGGAAAATCCCAAAATCAGCACGGAATATTTACATCGAGAAAAAATATATTCAGCCCCGGAATTAGAACAACCTGACCTGGTGCCAGGTCCATACCAAACCAGTCACTTGGCCCCTTCCCCTAAAGTAGGATTACGAATAATCGTAATACTCACATAAGGGGTATAACCAGATTCAACTGTCACATATAAAATGCCAAAGACGTATCTGAGGGCCAAACCAGGTCTCCAGTCGGAATTCTGGTAAGAACGATCCCTCGTGATTGTGTCCTATTGCTAAACAAAGTTGGTTCAAACAAACACTCGTTTGTTTAGTTTAAACAATATTTATTTCACGTTATGGCAAGTGATATATATATACATACAATTGAGAACAGGATTAGAAAACAAGCTTTTACACTTATGTGAATTCTTCTCCTGCAGGAGATCAGTTTTACAATATGGCTAAGGAACAAGTTGGTGAAATAAGGTACCGCAACATTGTTTGAACAAACCAAAACAAAAATGTGTATATCAAAATGAATGCGTCGAAGCGCATGTGGTGTTTGGACGTCTCACTTACACTGGACAGTACTGATCAGAAGGGACTTAGCTAAAACGCAGACCGCTTTATCATGGTGCGCAACATTGGTATTTATAAGAGAAATTGAAGACATATAGGCAAGTTCAAAACCGCCAGGCCGAATGCTGATCGAGGTAGTGTCCAACGTATCCATTCATGTTCAGCACTGGTAATATGAAAACTTCGTTGAAAAGTTAACTAAACGCTGAATGGTTACTCGGGCCCGGCTCCTACAATCCGTATATTGGCACGTGAGAATGTGCCTTGATCTGCATTGAATGTTTTAAATTGAAATTAAAATATGAAAAAAAAATAATACTGAATGTTCTGCGACACATGTGAACTGTCTTTTCTCTAACCGAATGTAACTACGTCACCCCCGTCCCTGGACTACACCGCACAACACACACACAGAAACTCGTTTGTTTAGTGGAAGGACCCAATCACTCATGCATGTTTTCATGATAATCAGCTCACCTGGTACTCCCTATAACAGCTACCTCCCTTTAGCAGGCAACCTGCCCTGTATTGACCGAATACGTACTGACTGATAACATATTGTTTTTTCCGGTATTGACATGATACAAACATCCGGGTTACAATGAAGTGACAACTGACGTTCCATTGGTCGGATGACGTCATGTGATGTTACGAATGACATCAGTGTAATGACACAACGTAAACAAGTACGAGTTCTGTCCATAGATAACGACGTCATCTGTGGTCACTTTCGAGCATAAAACGTTACCTGATAAATAGAATACCAGGCTACTGTCTTTTGGTATCAAGTTTATCAGGCTCGGCTCCTGCGCGTTTCCTAGTCTTGCCTGATAAACTTGATATCAAAAGATGGTATTCTCTATATATATGTGTGAGGAAAATGAGAAAAAACAACTTCCTGGTGGGGAATAGGGCGGCATGGTGCCACCGAGTCAGGCAATGTTATAGCATGATGCCTGTGGGAAACACTAGCACAGGTTAAATGAAACAAGGACATTTTTATCACTATCGCTAATCTCCTTGGCTTGGAAACGGTAGGAATTCTTCGGCAAGCCTCGGGATTCCTACAAGTTTCCTAGCCTTGTTACAACGATTGTCCTGCTGTAACATCCACCATCTAAGGGACATACTAGAAATGTGTCGATGGGACACGGATGCCCCCAGCTGGCAGCATATATCCAGAGCTCCAGATAAGCTTTGTGTCTAAAGCCTACTATACCCCCTGATTTCAAAATCATTGCGTATTTTACTTTTACAAATGAATTATTGATTTTCTTCATTACTAAATAGGGAAAAATTATAACAAATTTAAACATTCACTTATTTGAGCACTGTTTGCTTTTTGCAGCTCAACTAAGTGAATTTTCAACTTTAAGACAATTTGAATATCAATTTGAATATCAATGCGTATTTTCACATTGCTGTGCGTATTTTGTACTCCCACTTTTGATAATCAGTGCGTATACTATTCATGTAAAATAATTGCGTAAAATACGCCAATACGCACCTTATCTGGAGCACTGATATATCATTGAAATTTGCAGGGCTAGTGGGTCATAAACATAGGTGAAAAGCAAGCTAAGTTTTAGCAGGATTAATACTAATTCACTGAGAGGCCGAGAGACAGAGTTAAACGCACAAAGTAGTCCAGATAGCTAATACATTCAAGCGGAAAAAGTAGAACAAGGTCATATGAATTTCCAGCGTTATATGTCAGATTCTGCTGTAGATCCGTAGCCAATTATTGTGATTGAGAAACGTACTTAACTCTTTGCATGCTGGGAAATTTGTGGGCTATAAATAGTTCAAAAACAGCAGACGACAATTCATTTTTATGTTTTCTTTTATTTCTCCCTATAAATATCATGAATCTTTACATGCAAAGAGTTAAATGCACAAAGTGGTCCGAAATGCTACAGACAGACGAACATACAAGAGTAAATTGAAATTCCCCCCAAATAAATTTGTGTGCCATAACAAAATGTCAAATGTATGTTTGGTTCCTGCATAATCTCACTTACCGCCTGTAGCCATGTTATATGTTGCCCGGAATCCAGTTCCTGTCACAGAGGCGTCACTTTTGAAGCGGAGAAACATCGTATTTCCCGTGGACGTCAGGGTCTGTGGGCTGGTCTGGGTGTGACAGAGCTGTGCCAGTCTGGGTGACGTGTCATCTCGACCCCCATATATCTGTATGCAGGAAATGTGTCGTCGTCCGTCGTGTGAAACACATTTAATTTATTTAAACTTTCCAGAGCTCCAGATAAGGTGCGTATTTGCGTAAATACCCAATTCAAATTGCCAAAAACCCAAATGAAATCCGAAGTAGTGAGTATCAAAAAGCAATGAAAAATTTGTGGTATCTTTATCATGCTACAGAAAACAATAAACAGACCACAAATATAGCATATTTTCTTATATTTCCATGAAAACACATCTTGGTATTTCATTAGAATTGTCTCCAATGAGACAATTCTAATGAAATACCAAGATGTGTTTTCATTTAGAAGCAAACTATTCAATAAGTGCGGTCTGCTGATGTATAAACAGTAGTGTGATTCTATTTTACACAATTAAACTTTTGAAATACCCAATTAATTGCTTCAGAAATGATGGAGTGACAATACTCAATTACTAATTCCTTTTGGTCTGTTTAAAGTGCGTGAAGTCTGAAGAACTCCTCGCAAACTTTAAACAGACCAAATGTATTGTTCACCCCAGTAAACGCAGTAGCCCATGGTTTTATTACTTATATTTACACTGCATTTTCTGATAGTGTTAAATATGGTGTTAAAATTAACAATAATCTTGTTTTACGTCATTTTGTCAACAACATCGCGCGACGTCACGTGGGTCTAATGTATTGTATTGGGATGTAAACGCATTATGTCGAAAGGGCGTTTGCATTATGAATTTATAGAAAGTGTAGATATATCCCGATAAATTCTCCCAAAATGTTGTTCATTCCATACAATCCAACCCATTAGTCTACACTTGTTACCTCAAACTCTCTTAACTCTTTCACCCCTAAGTAACTGGAATGCATTTTGATATGTTAATTTTGCAACCAATCCAACTGTCACAAAATGGTTTTCAGACCAGTCCATTTATGAAAAGGGGGTGTTTTTGTTCTCAAAAATATGAAAATTAATTGCAAAAAAGTGCAGATCCTGATAACAGACGGCTTGTTACGAGCCGGCTCATCTGGATCTACACTGTTTGCCAATACCACTGTACAGGCCTATGGGTTTGAAAGGGTTATTAAAGTCAAACTACTGATAACTCAAAAGTTAAATTTGTGGTCCCCAAGTACATGTTTTCCTATATACTAACTCTCAATAACTCAATTTTCATTAACTCAAGTATTTTCCTCAGTCCCCTGGAGTTTGAGAAAACGAATGTGGACTGTATATTTGAAAGTGATTAAAAGGTGTTTAAATTCTTTTTTCCAACAGTGTTTCCAAATTTCCAACAAACATATACACCAATACTCATGTGCTCATTTTACGACAATTTGCCTAAACAATCGGTGAAGTAAAGCCGAATACAGTCAAACTTGCACAAGCGACCACGTGCATTAAGCGACTTGTCTTATGCGACCACTTTCAATTCCCTCCCGACCATTTGGTCTATATAATGACAGTGTATTCAACAACTTTTCCTTAACACGACCAGCAGCCAACTATTTTGTATGGTCGTTTGTATTAAACGTCCATTAATTGATAGGATGTCACTTTCTCCAGGTGAAATTAGCCCCAAGCGGGTGACAAACAAAGGAAACAAATCCTCAAAGTCACTGTCAAAGTGTGAATGTTGCATTGTTTATGATTATTGACTGAAACCTCGTTCTGATTCGCTAGTTTCCAAGCGAGTTCGTACTATAGTTGAACTATAGTAGATGCATTGCGCATGTCTAGTAGAGAATTTCCATGTAAATTTCCCGCTCTCTAGAACTGTTTTACCTATTCGCCGCCATCTTGAAACTGAGGAACAGGCGTCTTTTGGCTAGTCGAACTATAGTAGTTGTATGATGTCACTCTGGTCGAACCAGTCTGTGTTCACGGTTGTTTAGTTTAACTATAGTTCAACTATAGTAACCATATTTTCAACTCAAACTTGCTCTTAGTGATTACTAAAGGGAATTAACTCATGCCTATGTGCGATTTCAGCTGGGCGATTTTATTTCGCAATAACATTCAAATTCTTTCACCTATTTTGATGAAATAAAGCCTGAATAATTCAGAAAAGTGCACAGTAAACATTACTGGTAGTATTCTAATGTATTTATTTTTATGTTAATGTTTAATATTCGCGATTTCCCGATTCCGAATATTAAACCATATAATTGGACATACCACCCGGATTTCCATTTTTTTTCGTTTTTGTGTTAAGAGACCATTGTTCTAAGCGACCATTTTTGGTGTCTTCCTTGGGTGGTCACTTAATGCAAGTTTGACAGTAACAATATGGTGGATAACATAACTCAAAGCAAAGTTAACAAATGTAAATATTTCTTGTCAATCTGTGTTTTTCGCATTTGAAATTTTGAATCGATGTAAATTTTCAACAGTCCTTAAATTTATTGATGTATGAACTCTTGCCATATGTCTGGATATAGCTACTCACGGCCAACGAAAAAGGCACAGAATCATGTAAAAAAATTAATGGTAAAACCAGGAAGTGAATGGGTTTAACATCTCAGCAATAATTAAGGTCATATAGAGACGGGATCACAGTTTAAAGTCTCATCCGACAGACCAGTGGGATGGAAATACTATGTGAGCATTTTTTACGCCTAGGGTGAGGATTGAACTCACAACTTCCTGTATTGAAGTTCTACGCCTACGCCACGGCCCATCCCTCAGAATTGTGTAATCATTTGGAGTTGAAATTATCGCCTTGTAATGTGTTACCTCCAGAACCTCAAGTGAACTATTACAATAAAACCAAATTTACAATGAAACGTTTCGGGTCGTCGTGTTCAGCAATTATCACGGATCTCCTGACATTGCCTCGCAATGTTTTACCTCGAGAACGTCCCACAGACAGCTAGAGTGAGATTCCAGATCAAACGTCTCTATAATCAGCTGGATCGCCTGTCCCGTACCGCCAACGATGGTCCACTCACACTGTCGTCGTGTCGGGTAGGGATTCGGGTAGTTGGGACTCGTAAACGAACCAGATGGTTGTGTCAGGTAGCCGTCACAGCCTGAAATGTACCCAGGTTTGGTGATGGTCTCGCTTTTATGTGTTGAAACGTCCAAGACATCCCAGAAGTATTGTAGCTAGCGATGCAAGGAAGTTCGGACTTGCAAACGAACCAGATGGTTCTGACTTTGCTGTGTCAGTTATCCTCCGCAGCCTGAAATGTGACTGTCTAGGGAAATGGGGCTATGGGATTTGCGACTAGTGAAAAGTGAATAGGTTCAACGTTCCGACAACAGCTAAGGTCATATAGATCGTTCGGCTTATATTTAAGGGTGGGAATTGGCTCGAACACCTTCCATTCCCGGACGGAGACGGGACCTCAGTTTAAAGTCTCATCCGACAAACCAGTGGGATGGACATACTATGCAAGTATTTTTCACGCCTAGGGTGCGGCTTGAACTCACAACCTCCGGTATTGAAGTCCAATGACATATCCCCTAGGCCTTGGCCCATCTCTCAGATTTGCTACTAGTGTAGATCCATATCAGCATGTGCACAGGCTGATCTGGATCTACACTGTTCGCTGTTCCATCAATGAAACACCGATCATGCTTCTAAGACGCCAATAATTCTCCAGTCACATCCACAAATGCATCCAGGTTTGTCAGAATGTGTTCGCAGAAATATTGTAGCTATGGATAAGGGTAGTTGGCTGTTTATTAATTTTTATTATACTGAATTTTATTATACTGAATCACAGCCATTTTGGCTGTGAAAATGCAATAAATTCAGTATTATAATTCTGCATACTTTTAATCATCAAATATATGCAGTCGTTAGTTCTATATGAAATAATCGATTTCGGAAAAAATAAATGATTTCTCCCTCAAAGTATACTTTGTTAGATAAGTATACTTTGCAATTTGGATGAAATCAGTTACAGACGCAAATTGCTAGAAGTGAAATAATACCCTATTGTGAAACATTCTAAGAATGGTAAAGGTACATGCCCATCCAGTAGGCACAAAATGTTCTTTATAGGAATTAAATAAGTGTATAATTGTGTCACTATTCCACCAGTTCTAAAAATTACGAGTGCCCGCTATACAGATATAATCATTTAGTAATATTTATTTTACTGATAGTGACTCGCAGTGGCAACAGGCTATTTTCATATGCAAATGAGGCATGATATTTTTTAATTATTTATACTAATTACATGTGTCACCTGAAAAAATAATATTTTCGACAGATTATAAAGTATGATCATTGCACATCAAAAAATAAATACAGAGAATAAATAGTAATGTCTGTTAACATTTTAAGCAAACACGGTTATCACCCCTGATATCAGCTAGTGTGGAAATTTACTTTGGATATAAAATGTATAATAATGCCAATTAATACGTGGGGTAATGGTGAATGAATGTTTATTTTGCCAGAAAATGTCTCTGATGAGGTCTCTGATATAAAGAGCAGTTTGTGCCTGCTGAGTGGGCATGTACCTTTAACCCTTCCTACGCTGTTGACAGAAATTGCCGTCTGCTGTTTTTCATTTTTGCTTTAATTCTTAACAAAAAAACTGGTTTTGACAGCACATGAGAATCGTCTCCACTGAGACGATTCTCATGTGCTATCAAAACCAGGTTTTTGTCGAGAAATATTGAAAATAAAACATTTCCAACAGACGACAACATTTAATTCAGCGTAGTAAGGGTTAAGCCCCTTACCATTAGTAATATACTCAAGCCTGAATCCATTATGAGCGATGCTGTAGTCGGACACAAACTGGATGTACACATGTTCTCCCGTCGAGGCCAGGGGCGGGGGCAGTGTTGACCCACAGTAATTACCATCGCCCAGTAGGGGGGAGGTGGCTTCCGCCCCATCTCGAATCTGTAAATATCGGAGTCATGCCGTGAATGGTTCATTAAAATCTACACTATTTGCAAACACCGCTATAGAGGTCAGCAGTGTTGAAAGGGTTAACCCTTACAATGCTGAATTAAATTTTGCCGTCTGCTGTTTATTTTTTAATTTCAAGTTTTAGCAACAAAAACATGGTTTGGCAGAAACCATTGAAAATGATTCTAAAGTGCTGTCAAACCATGTTTTTCTTCAGAAAAATGAGAAAATATGACACAACAGCAGACGACAATTTTCGGTTCCCTCCTTTTAAGGGTTGAGCGACATCTCGAATCTGTAAATATCGGGGTACAGTAGAAGGTCTTTAAAGTGGACACCCTGGAAGGTCCCCAGAGTGTCCAGTTTAAAGAGCTCCTGCTGTAACTCCGGTACATGAAATTATGGGTCATTAAAATCACAACTGTATTTGTAAGAGCACAGGTGTTAGTGTCGGTGAGTCGAGAAATTCCTACATGTTTCCTAGATTTGCCCGTTAAATTTGGTATCAAAATAAACTAGCATGGTATTCCCTATGTAAGAAATACAAAATTCATCACACGCGACTCGGAAACGGTAGGAATTTCTCGGCAAGCTTCATAATTCCTACATGATTCCTAGTCTGTTTCACGAAACCTGCCCAAATTTTACAGCTATATATTTTTTTTTATAATATTAAATTATAGCAAAATTTAAGAATGAACCTTCTTTTTATTTTGTGAAATTTGAGCAAATATTGATTTTATTGCGAAACAAGATTGCTGAAACGTCACAATATACGCCCATCGAGGCAAGACCAGTCAAAAAGGGGAGATAACTCACTGAAAACCAATAGGGTTCTTCATCTTGACGTGATAAACATGTATATCAAATTTGGTTACGATCCGTCAAGTAGAACTCGAGTTCTAGTGTGGACAAGGATACAGTGGGCGAAAATTAAAAATGGCCACCAAGGGGAGACAAGTCATGGGAATTTTTTTTTAATATAATCAATAGGGTTCTTCGTCTTGCTGTGATAAACATGTATACCGAATTTAGTTACGATCTGTCAAGTAGAACTTGAGTTATTGCATGGACAAGGATACAGAGCCCGAAAAAACTAAAAATAGCTGCCAAGGGGAGAAAAGTTATCGGAAATTTCTCAACATCAATAGGCTTCTTCATCTTGCCGTGATAAACATGTACACCCAATTTGGTTACCATTGGTCAAGTAGAACTTGAGTTATTGCGTGGACAAGGATACCGAGTGCGAAAATTAAAAATGGCCACCAAGGGGAGATAATTCATCAGAAATGTTTGAAAATCAAATCTGTTTCTTTGTCTTGTCGTGATAAACATGACCGAATTTGGTTACGATCAGTGAAGTAGAACTTGAGTTATTGCGTGGACAAGGATACAGAGTGCGAAAAATAACAAGAGTTGTCAGAAGACAATGAAGCTTGCCTGTTGGCAGCCTTCACTCAAACTTGGCACAGTAACAGAGTTGCATAAAAAACATGAATATTATATAACTTGACCTTGGGTTAAGGGGTGTGCGGTGGACCTTGATATTGAGGTCAGTGGTGGAAGGTGGGTCGTGGATTTGCTATAGCATGATATAGCATATTAAGATGAATACATGTATGAAATATCAATGCGCTCCCTAAGTTTATGAACGCACTAAGTTGGTGATTTTCTACAGCATGATAGCTTTTCACATGAGGAATGCATGTATGAATGTGCTATGTTTGTGACCATTAAAGAGGAATGAATGGAGTGGGTCATGGATTTGCTGTAGCACAATAGAGGATTATCAGATGAATGCACGTATCAAGTATCAAGGTGTTCCCTGTAAAGAAACGGAAGTTATAAAAAGACATTTACTCCAACGTTAAGTTTATGATGTTGATCTTGGGGAAAGGGGTGGGGGGTTGGTCATGGATTTGCTGTAGCACAATAGAGGATCATCAGATGAATGCATGTATGAACTATCAAAGTGTTCCCTGTAAAGAAACATAATTTACACAACATTTACCCCAACGTAAAGTTTATGAACATGCTTAAGTTTGTGACCTTGACGTTGGGGTAAGGGTTGGATGGTGGGTTGTGGATTTGCTACAGCATGATAGAGGGTCATCTGAGGAATGCATGTATGAAATATCAAGGCGTTCCATCAAAGGAAACAGATGTTATAAGACATTTACCCCAACGTTAAGTTTATGAATGTGCTTAGTTTGTGACCTTGACCCTGGGGTAAGGTGTGGGGGTGGGTCATGGATTTGCTATAACACAATAGAGGATCATCAGATGAATGCATGTATGAAATATCAAAGCGTTCCCAGTAAAGAAACAGAAGTTACACAACATTTACCCCAATGTTCAGTTTATAAACATGCTAAGTTTGTGACCTTGACCTTGGGGTAAGGGCTGGGTGGTGGGTTGTGGATTTGCTACAGCATGATAGAGGGTCATCTGAGGAATGCATGTATGAAATATCAAGGCGTTCCATGAAAGGAAACAGATGTTATAAGACATTTACCCCAACGTTAAGTTTATGAATGTGCTAAGTTTGTGACCTTGGGGTAAGGGGTGGGCGGTGGGTCATGGATTTGCGATAGCACGATAGGGTATCATCTGATGAATGCATATGTGTGAAATATCAAGGCGTTCCATGAAAGGAAACAGATGTTACAAGACATTTACCCCAACCCTAAGTTTATGAATGTGCTAAGTTTGTGACCTTGACCTTGGGGAAAGAGGTGGGGGGGGTGGGTCATGGCTTTGCTATAGCACGATAGAGTATCATCAGATGAATGCATGTATGAAATATGAAGGCGTTCCCTGTAAATAAACAGAAGTTACACAACATTTACCCCAACGTTAAGTTTACAAACATGCTAAGTTTGTGACCTTGACTTTGGGGTAAGGGTTGGGTGGTGGGTCGTGGATTTGCTACAGCATGATAGAGGGTCATCAGATGAATGCATGTATGAAATATGAAGGCATTCCCTGTAAATAAACAGAAGTTACACAACATTTACTCCAACGTTAAGTTTATGAACATGCTAAGTTTGTGACCTTGACCTTGGGGTAAGGGTTGGGTGGTGGGTCATGGATTTGCTACAGCATGATAGAGGGTCATCAGATGAATGTATGTATGAAATATGAAGGCGTTCCCTGTAAATAAACAGAAGTTACACAACATTTACCCCAACGTTAAGTTTATGAACATCTAGTATGACCTTGACCTTGGGGTAAGGGATGGGCGGTGGGTGATGGATTTGCTATAGCATTATAGAGTATTATCAGATGAATGCATGTGTGACATATTAAGGCGTTCCATGAAAGGAAACGGATGTTATAAGAAATTTACCCCAACGTTAAGTTTATGAATGTGCTAAATTTGTGACCTTGACCTTTGGCTAAGGGGTGGGCGGTGGGTCATGAATTTGCTACAGCATGATAGAGGGTCATCTGAGGAATGCATGTATAAAATAACAAGGTGTTCCATGAAAGGAAACAGAAGTTGTAAGACATTTACCCCAACGTTAAGTTTATGAATGTGCTAAGTTAAGACCTTGGGGTAAGTGCTAAGACCTTGGGGTAAGGGTTGGGTGGTGGGTCATGGATTTGCTACAGCATGATAGAGGGTCATCTGAGGAATGCATGTATGAAATAACAAGGTGTTCCATGAAAGGAAACAGAAGTTATAAGACATTTACCCCAACGTTAAGTTTATGAATGTGCTAAGTTTGTGACCTTGACCTTGGGGTAAGGGTTGGGTGGTGGGTCATGGATTTGCTACAGCATGATAGAGGGTCATCTGAGGAAAGCATGTATGAAATAACAAGGTGTTCCATGAAAGGAAACAGAAGTTAAGACATTTACCCCAACGTTAAGTTTATGAACATGCTAAGTTTGAGACCTTGAACTTGGGGTAAGGGGTGGGAGGTTGGTCATGGATTTGCTACAGCATGATAGAGGGTCATCTGAGGAATGCATGCATGAAATAACAAGGTGTTCCATGAAAGGAAACAGATGTTATAAGACATTTACCCCAACGTTAAGTTTATGAATGTTAAGTTTATGAAACAGAAGTTATAAGAGATTTACCCAACGTTAAGTTTGTGGACGACGCTGACGCCGACGACGCCGACGCCGGGGGTATGCCATAAGCTCTTCCGCACTTCGTGCAGGCGAGCTAAAAATGGCCGCCAAGGGGAGAGAAGTCATCGGAAATTCAATAGGCTTCTTTGTCTTGCCGTGATAAATATGTATGTATAGCGAATTTGTTTACAATCCGTCAAGTAAAACTCTAGTTATTGCGTGGACAATCTATGCCCACCCGTACAAGGTGAATAAGTAATACGTCCCGGTTTTTCAAACGGGCGTATAAAAACAAGTGCCCTGTGTTAAATCCCCATAGACGTCTAACATGGGGAAATATTTCGAATTTCAGAAATAGTGGACCGATTTTCGAAATCTAACTTTTGTTTTCTTAGTAAGTTAGATCAATTCCAAGGAATCTAGCCAGGTTTCAGAGTGAATTTACACATTTTTTAGTTTTTGACTCCTCCCAGAGCTCCTCCACATGAAAGTGAATGGGTTTAACATCCCAGCAACAGCTAAGGTCATCTAGAGACGGGACCACAGTTTAAAGTCCCATCCAACAGACCAGTGGGATGGAAATACTATGTTAGTATTTTTCACGCCCCCGGTGAGGATTGACCTCACGTCCAGTATACTATCTAGATAAGTACACTTTACGGGAGAAATTATTAATTGTACTGAAATACATTATTTCATGTAGGTCTATCGACTGATTATATTTGATGATTAAAATTATGCAGACTTATTATACTGTATACTGTAATGAAAAAATATTTACTGTATGCATAAATTGAAAATTGCTCGCTCAAATTACACTTAGCAAGATAATTGTACTTAGTAATTTTGGTGAAATCGGCTCTTGTGATCTTGCGCAATTCTGTAACCTAATAAACAGTCAATCCTGTGAATGAAGGTCAGCTGTGGGAAGTCAAAAAGCTGGCCTTTGTTCACAGGTGGTCTTTGTTCACAAGTTGATTTATGTAGTACAGTAATGTTCCACCTTACAAGGGCGCCGCTCCCATTACGCAAATTACGCTAGTGCGTAAAAAATATTTCAGGAGGTATGGGGTTTTTTTTCAATTAAAAAAGAAAAAAAAGAAGAAAATATTAAATAATAAATTTAATTAAATCGACCGTCATGAAGTTTAATTTAAGCGTAATATAATACCAGAAAAAGAATGGTGTTTCCATTTAGCCTCTAATAGTAATAAGTCATTTTTTTTACACATGACGTCAAAACATATTGGCCGAGTGCCTAGGTGTGTTACGCTTTGCGATTGGATGTTACACTTTAACAACGCTGGTATTAACATATTGGCCGAGTGCCTAGATGTTTTACGTTATGCGATTGGATGTTACACTTATAACAATGCTGCCGGTATTAAAAAATTGGCACATCATCAGTGTTTTACATCTGTGCGTAACAGTTCACACACAGTAACAGTTCACACACTGTAGCCAGTAACCTATCGGCAATTTCACTAAAATAAAATTAAAAAATGAGCAAACGTAAGAAAGCGCCACAATTCATATTTTGCACCCTGTTCATCAAACAAGAGGCCCAAATGGGCCTGTATCGCTCACCTAAAAGCCTCCATAGTGGTCATCTTGATTTCACAAAGACTCTTCACTTACAACTTCAAATGTTCCACAGAATTTGTTGGTACCTTCTGATCTAACATATATTGCGAATGTGCATGTGATTTACTGCTATACCTTCGATTTGATATATAAAATGACCATATTCGGTCAAAAATAAAATTTGACCCCTATTTGACCCCTCGGGCCATGACCATTTTTGACCCAGAGGCCACCATATGAACAAATCTGAATCAGCTTTAACTATCGATCATTCATACAAAGTTTCGTCGAAATCGGCCTGGCAGTTTGTGAGAGGAAGATTTTTTGACAATTTGACCTACTTTTCAACGGCGAACATCTTGGTTTGGATGGTGATGACCTCCATTTTGACAAAAATGAACAGGCTTCACCAACAAACCATTTCAGTTAAGTTTGGTCAATATCGGCCAAGCAGTTCACAAGAAGAAGTCCTTCAAAATCTTTAGTAAAAGAACAACCTTTTGACCTGTCGGTGGCCATCTTGGATGACGTAATCATCTGATTTTGGCAAAACATGCTCCAGAGTGATCGTCTCGTCGATACCTTGGATTGGATATATTATATGACCATATTCGGTCAAAAATATAATTTGACCCCTAGTTGACCCCTCGGGCCACGCCCATTTCTGACCCAGGTGCCACCATATGAACAAATCTGAAACAGCGTTAAATATCAATCATTCACACCAAGTTTCGTCGAAATCAGCCTGGAGGTGCGAGAAGATTTTTTTCACAATTTGACCTACTTTTCAACGGCGGACATCTTGGATTTGGTGATGACCTCCATTTTAACAAAAATGGACAGGCTTCACCCACAGACCATTACAGTTAAGTTTGGCCAATATCGGCCAAGCAGTTCACAAGAAGAATACGTTTGAAATCTTTAGTAAAAGAACAACTTTTTTACCTTTCGGTGGACATCTTGGATGACAAAATCATCTGATTTAGACAAAAAATGCTCCAGAGTGATCGACTAGTCGATATCTTCGATTTGATATATTATATGACCATATTCGGGCAAAAATATAATTTGACCCCTAGTTGACCCCTCAGGCCACGCCCATTTTTGACCCAGGGGCCACCATATGAACAAATCTGAAACAGCGTTAACTATCAATCATTCACACCAAGTTTCGTCGAAATCGGCCCTGAGGTTTGTGAGAAGAAGATTTTTTGACAATCTGACCTACTTTTCAACGGCGGATATCTTGGATTTGGTGATGACCTCCATTTTAACAAAAATGAACAGGCTTCACCCACAGACCATTACAGTTAAGTTTGGCCAATATCGGCCAAGCAGTTCACAAGAAAAAGACGTTTGAAATCTTTAGTAAAAGAATGACCTTTTGAACTATCAGTGGCCATCTTGGATGACGTAATCATCTGATTTAGACAAAAAATTCTCCAGAGTGATCGTCTCGTCAATACCTTCAATTTGATATATTATATGACTATATTCGGTTAAAAATAAAATTTACCCCTATTTCACCCCTCGGGCGACGCCCATTTTTACCCAGGGGCCACCATATGAACAAATCTGAAACAGCGCTAACTATCGATCATTCATACCCAGTATCGTCGAAATCGGCCTGGCGGTTCGTGAGAAGAAGATTTTTTAAGAATTTGACCTACTTCTCAACGGCGGCCATCTTGGATTTGGTGATGACCTCCATTTTAACAAAAATGAACAGGCTTCAACCACAGACCATTACAGTTAAGTTTGGCCAATATCGGCCAAGCAGTTTACAAGAAAAAGACGTTTGAAATCTTTAGTAAAAGAATGACCATTTGAACTATCGGTGGCGATCTTGGATGACGTAATCATATGATTTAGACAAAAAATGTTCCAGAGTGATTGTCTCGTCAATACCTTCGATTTGATATATTACATGACTATATTCGGTTAAAAATAAAATTTGACCCCTATTTGACCCCTCGGACGACGCCCATTTTTGACCCACGGGCCACCATATGAACAAATCTGAAACAGCGCTAACTATCGATCATTCATACCAAGTATCGTCGAAATCGGCCTGGCGGTTCGTGAGAAGAAGATTTTTTAAGAATTTGACCTACTTTTCCATGGCGGCCATCTTGGATTGTCGATGACCTCCATTTTAACAAATCTGAAATGGCATCACCCATATATCATCCCTGTGAAGTGTAACCAATATCGGCTCAGCAGTTCGGGAGAAGAAGATGATTGAAAATGTTCACGGACGGACGGACGGACGGACGTTCTTACATTAGGGTACTTATGTGGCTTATCACATGTTAAATATTAGCCACATAAAACGATTTGTAGCCACATAAAAGGATTTTTTAGGTGGCTAATTGTAACCAACCCTATCCTTTACCAAGTCCATAACCCTGTGGGGCTAGCCACATAAGTACCCTAATGTCTGCCCGGACGGACGGACGCCGGACGACGGACACTTTGCCATAACAATAGCTCACATGAGCTTTGCTCAGGTGAGCTAAAAAATCAACAACACAATCACAAAGTGATGACAATAAGGTAGTTCTACCTGTCACTGTGTGCACCCCACAGAGTTCCACGGAGGACCCCGTCATGTCTTCCACTGTCTCAGAGTCGGAAACTAGTCAGTCTGACCCATCCAGCATTGCCAATGAACCACCAGAAATTCAAAAAATAGGACAAGTGGATATTTCGAAGTTTCTTGATATAACCAGCGCGAAAACGGACACAGACAGACGATATATAGTTACGTACAAATTCAAGCCTGCACAAGGGTGGGAACCTCCGTTACGACAGTGTGGAAAACAGTTGAGGCGGGCTCCACATTTCTTATTCAGTGGGGAAAAGTACCCCACGATCCAATACTGCCCTACATTGGATGGTGCACTGTGTACGGTCTGTGTAGCATTTGGGAATAAATCCAACGTTCTCACATCTAAACCTTTAACAGACTGGAACAATGGCAATCGAATTGTTGATTTGCACTTACAGTCTGAGGATCACAAATCAGCAGTTATAAAAGCTGCATGTTTCAGCGCTGTCAGCATGCAGGCAGACAATTCAATTGCTGTACGACTGTCAACAGCATATAAAGACAAACTGGAAAGAAATCGATCTGCATTATGTTCCATCATCAGGGTGATTCTTCTTTGTGGAAGACAAAATATACCACTACGTGGGAAAGTGGACGAGAGATCCAATTTCAATGCCATTATTCATACTATGGCAGAAAAAGATCTTTCGCAGAAGAAACATCTTGAAATGTCCGATGCCAGAGCGAGATATTTGAGTCATTCTATACAGAATGAGCTAATACAACTCTGTGGCAAACAGATATCAGACGCCATATTACAGGACTGCAGGAATGCCCACTTTTTTTCCATTTTAGCTGATGAATCTGCAGATGTTTCAAATTCAGAGCAGGTAGCTCTCTGCCTGCGGTATGTTCCCATCGAGGAGGGAAAACACATGGTCAGGGAGGAATTTATATCGTTTGTATCGACAAGAGATACAACGGGCGAAACCTTGACAAATATCATTAACGCGCAGTTGGAAAAGCTTGGCCTTAACATGCAGAACGTAGTGGCTCAGGGCTATGATGGAGCTGGTAATATGTCAGGAAAGGTCAAAGGGGTACAAACCCGCATCAGAAATATAAACAATGATGCAGTGTATGTCCATTGCAAAAACCACCGGCTCAATCTGGCGATTTGTCGTTGTTGCAAAGTCCTGTTTGTCAGTCACATGTTTGACGTTGTTGGGGACATTCTGTACTTCAATACAGCATCTCCAAAGCGCCTCCAGGTATTCTTAAGTCGAAACCAGAACGGGAACAGACTCAAGCGACTGTGTCCCACTCGATGGTCGCAGCACGCAGAAAGCGTATCTGCATTCTTGAAGAACTTTTCTACGATATCCGACACTTTGGTCGAACTTCAAGGTGATAGTGACACGAAAACTCGCAGTGACGCCATGTCATACGACAGGGCAATCCATTCCTTTGAGTTCGTCATAGCTCTGTTCTGTGTGACTGGACTGCTTGATTATTTAACCCCATTGGCAAACACCATGCAGACGCCATCATATGATCTAGTCAGGGTGTCCATGTACGCATCCACTGTCATCGAACTGCTCAATAAAAAGCGAAACGAAATGAGTTACTTTGATGAGATTTGGGACTCTGCCACAACCCTAGCCACTGACAACAGTATTGCTGTTCAGCGGCCGCGTGTTGCTGCGAGACAAACTACCAGAACCAGTGTGCCAGCTAACTCAGATAAAGAGTACTGGAAACTCAATCTGTTCACACCGTTCATGGACCACCTCATAGTGGAGTTGACAGAGAGGCTGGCTAATCCTTTGCCACGACTGAAAGCCCAATATCTCCTCCCTGACAAGCTGGCGGATTTGTCGCCTGATGTGTGGAATGAGATCAAGGGTGCATACAGCAGATTTATTGCAGCTGACGAAACCGTTTTAGACCGCGAGTTGGAACTGTGGAAAACTGGCATTGACACCATGTGTATCCGGGCGACAGATATATGCGATGTCCTTGATTGCGCTGTTGATTTATACCCAAATCTGTACAAGATTTTGAAAGTTCTTCTGACAATGCCAGTTTCAACAGCATCGGCTGAACGGTCGTTCAGCTGCATGCGCCGTCTAAAGACGTATCTGCGAAACACCATGTCCGATGACAGACTCACTGGCCTGGCACTTATGCATGTCCACAGAGAACGGTGCGTAAAACCAGAAACGGTATTGAGAGATTTTGACGCAACAGGTGACAGGCGCATATCGCTTGCATTCCACAATGATTAATCATACACATAATAATAGTGTAATGTATACACAACGCCAATAGTTTAGCACCACTTTGATACTGGTCGCTATATAAACAAACTAGATAACGCCAAGTGATCCTTGAAAACTGCTGAGCAAAACTACCAAACAAATACGTCGGGAACAGGGTCTCGATCTTCGTCTCTCTGTCACCAATGGGTCTATAACGACCAAAATTTACGACAAGAGGGACGACTTTAGCATTGTTGATTATCCACATTTGGATGGAGATGTACCCCGTGCTACATCTCCCAGCCTATGCGTTGCGCTAGAGCTTCTAGCAATGTTGAAGACTTCAATGATCGGAATATGGTAATCACTTCTAAACTCGTGCAACAAGATTACCGTTTCCACAAGCTTCGTAAAACATTCTCTAAGTTTTACAACCGTAACAGTGACATTGTCCTTAAATATAATTGCAATATGAAAACACTTTTGCGGTCTGGAATTACCCACCCAAAATTTTATGGTGACGTGATCTACAAACTTCGTAAAATTAAGGGTAGTCGTTCATTTTCTGATCAATTCAAACGAATTATAATAGAAAATTTGTTCACCGACACTACGACCCCTCCATTTTGCAGCGTACTGCTGGGCTGGTCATCGACAGAACAGTTGATTTATTTTTGAGGGATCTGTTTTGTGGTGCCTCTGTTGCATTTTGTGTTATTTTCTTGTTTTTTTTTGTAGTTATTGAAATTCTTGGGGACCGTACACCGCTGCATTTTTTTTTGCCATGTTGAAGGCTCTGTGACCACCGCTGTACCCGTGCCGTAGTTTTCTATAGTTGTTACTGTTATGTTAGTCCCGCTCATTGCCCCCCCCCCCCCTTAGGATTTATTCCTATATTTGATTCCGTTCGTTCATCTGTGTCACAGACTGTGATGGCAGTAATGCTCAACTACCAACAGGGATCGGAAAATAATAACAGCATGCATTGATAGGAAGCACGTGGAGAATTTCTACAGCCGCCACACTGCACAAACTACGGTGGATGTATGTTCACTGGGTGTTGAACTTAAACTTAGATCGGTGCCAAGCTCTATATTTTGCTTAAATGTACTATTCATCTGGATGCAAAGTATTGAAAAATATTGAAGACAATGGTGATTATAATACAGGAAATTAAATCACTGTTTCAAAAAAATTTCGGGGGGGGCATGCCCCCGGACCCCCCTAGCACACTCCTTCGCTACGCTCAGTCGACTCATTTTACTGATTAGCGTAAAAAAATTATGTGCCTGGCGGTGCCCTTGCCTTAGGACCACCCTGTTATTGACACCGTCCCGTTAATACGACCGTGTTTTCAAAAAACGTTTCATTTACTCTTTATTTACACTGTCGCAGGGTTCGATACAACGACCACCCTAGTATTCCGTATTACGACCACTTTTAACAGTTCCAATGTTTCAAAATGTGTTGTTTTAGCGTCCATCATTACGACCGTGGCACCAACAGATCTCTTGTACCTGGTGCTAAATTAGGGATGCGAGACATTTTTGCGACTGATTTATGACACCCAAAAACACACTGTCAATTTCAACAGATTTAGGTGAATTTAACTGAGCTGAATTTAATGGCATGTGTGGAACTCTTCAGCCGATATTGTTTTCAGTAATTGCGGATTAAGAAGTGTTTGATGTCTACAATTTGGAGACTGTACAGAGCGCAGTTGAATTAATAAATAGACGGGGTGTTCATTAATTATTCGTGTGGGCCAGTGCTCAGATGGTATAAAAAAATTCAAATATGACAAAAAGCGATTATTATAATGTTCGACAATGTCCAGCCGTGGGTAAACGTTTACTCATGACTGGACATGGTCAAACGTTATTGTTACATTTCCTTCGGAAATATTGTGTAATTTGAGCATATATGCAGTACTTTCGGTACTTTGATAATCTGCTACATTCAAACGGCTAATTTACACATACAGTCAAACCTGTCTTAAGCAGCCTCCCAAGAGAAGTGACAAAACTGGTTGCTTAACAGAGGTGACCTCTTAATAGAGGGTTGTGTTTTCAGGTATATTTCAGGTAAATTTTGTGAAATCGTGTTATATTTGCTAACATATTGCTGCTGAAAGTGGTATTATATTGTTAACTAGAAATGGACGCTTGTCGACAAGCGCATGTGTATCCCCCTCCCCAGATACACAAGTAGTTTGAAAAAAGGGTGATCGAGTTATGCTCCGGAGACAAAATCGGTGACGGACAAAGGGAGATAACTAAACAATTAGTGATGCAAGAGTTGTCAATCTTGCGCGACACACCTTTAGGGTCTATGCATGTGTGAAGCTACTGGAGTGCAGAATTATTTGTTAATAGTCCTATATTTATGTACATATATCTGCACAGGTGCACATAATGCCACAATATTTTCAACACAGTTGACGGAAATGTAATATAGAATGTAAATAAAAAAAATAATGCTCGCTACTGGAGCCGAGAATTTTTTTTAATAGTCCTATATTTATCTACATATATCTGCACAGGTCCACATACTGCCACAATATTGTCAACACAGTTTAGGTAAATGTAATAATTTAGCTGTATAAATTACCTGTAATAAGTTAGTGGTCAGTTAAAAATTTAAAAAGAATGTAAAAAAAAAAAAAATTGAAAAAAAAGTTGAAAAATAAAAATAATAATATACTTGCTACTGGAGCCCAGAATTTTTTTTTAATAGTCCTATATTTATCTACATATATCTGCACAGGTCCACATAATGCCACAATATTTTCAACACAGTTTACGGAAAATGTAATATACAAATTTTTTTTTTTTAAATAATGCTCGCTACTGGAGCCCAGAATTTTTGTTAATAGTCCTATATTTATCTGCATATATCTGCACAGGTCCACATACTGCCACAATATTGTCAACACAGCTTACGGAAAGTAATAATGTAATAATGACCTGTATAAATTACCTGTAATAAGTTAGTGGTCAGTTAAAAAATTGAAAAAGAATGTAAAAAAAAAAAATGGAAAAAAAATAAATTTAAATTAAAAAAAAGAAAAAGAATAATGCTCCATACTGGAGCCCAGAATGTTTTTTAATAGTCCTATATTTATCTACATATCATATATACACAGGTCCACATATTCCCACAATATTTTCAACACAGTTTACGGAAATGTAATATAATCATTTACCTGTATAAATTACCTGTAAGTTGTCAGTGGTCAGTTGCACATGCTAGCACATGCGCAGGTGAATAGTCTGTATATAGCACTTACCACCTTATGCTACTAGACAAAAATTGAAAAATAATTTGAAAAAAAAAAATGAAAAAAAAAAATGGAAAAAAAAAGTTTAAAAATAATAATGCTTGCTACTGGAGCACAGAATTTTTTTTTAATAGTCCTATATTTATCTACATATATCTGCACAGGTCCACATAATGCCACAATATTTTCAACACAGTTTACGGAAATGTAATATAATCATTTACCTGTATAAATTACCTGTAAGTGGTCAGTGGTCAGTTGCACATGCTAGCACATGCACAGGTGAATAGTCTGTATAAAGCACTTCCGACCTTATGCTACTAGACAAAAATTGAAAAATAATTTGAAAAAAAAAATGAAAAAAAAAATGAAAAAAAAAAAAAAAAAAAAAAAAGAAAAAAGAAAAAGAAAAAAAAAAGAAAAAAAAATAAAAAACAAAAATGAAAAAAAAAAAAAAAAAAAAAAAAAGGAAAAAAAAAAAGTTTAAAAATAATAATGCTTGCTATTGGAGACCAGATTTTTTTTTAATAGTCCTATATTTATCTACAAAAATCTGCACAGGTCCACATAATGCCACAATATTTTCAACACAGTACCCAATGTAGTGATTTACCTGTATAAATTACCTGGTCAGCAGTGGTCAAGCACTGGACATCTGCACATGCTAGCCCATGCTAGTACATGGTTCTCCCAGTTTCTTTTGTTCTCTCTACAGGTAAGGTGTACAGAGCACACTAGAAAAGGTGTACAGTGCAGACGAGAAAACAGGTCTTCATGCATTATTGTCCAGTTTGTAGAGTGCGCAAAACAAAAAAGGGAGATAACTCAAAAATTAGCTATGCAAGAGTTGTCATTCTTGTGCGTGACACACCTCCGGGTCGTGGTCTATGCATGTGTGAAGTTTCATGAAAATATTCCAAAGGGTGGTCGAGTTATGCTCCGGACAGGAAATCAGTGAGCGAAAACAAAAAAGGGAGATAACTCAAAAATTAGCTATGCAAGAGTTGTCATTCTTGTGCACGACACACCTTCGGTTCGTGGTCTAATTGAATGTGTTAAGTTTCATAAAAAAATTCCAAAGGGTGGTCGAGTTATGGTCAATCAGCAAAACAAAAAAGGGAGATAACTCAAAAATTAGCTATGCAAGAGTTGTCATTCTTGTGCGCGACACACCTTCGGGTCGTGGTCTATGCATGTGTAAAGTTTCATGAAAATATTCCAAAGGGTGGTGGAGTTATGCTCCGGACACGAAATCAGTGCGAGAAACAAAAAAGGGAGATAACTAAAAAATTAGCTATGCAAGAGTTGTCATTCTTGCGCGCGACACACCTTCGGGTCGTGGTCTATGCATGTCTGAAGTTTCATGAAAATATTCCAAAGGGTGTTCGAGTTATGCTCCGGACAAGAAGTGTCTGCGGCGGACGCGGACGCGGCGCGCTGTCAAATCCATAGTATCCCCCGAGTCCGGGGGATACAATTATTGATTGCGGTATGTATTATCTCTTTTCAACACCATTTACGAAAAATATTTTCTAAATCAATATCGGCGAAATATGGCGACAGATCTGCGTATAATCCAGTGTTTTTCTTAAGCCATTCCTTTCGGAATACACATTTACGGATATGAAATTATTAAATATTTTATTTTTATTTTTGTTAATTCTCAATGAAAGTATATGTTGTGACCACTCATTTGAACCGTCTGACGAAATGGTTTAAATGGTGGTCGCGGCATATACTTCTCAGTGCATAGAAGCAAACATAAGCATATCCTCATGAAATAGGTTACTGATTGCCCCATGACGCGACATCAAAAGGCGTGTTGACCAATCAGAGCAATTTGAAAACATAGCCTAAAGGTCACACAGTTTACAGCCTCGTGCTGAATGATGTCATACGATAAACGCCTGTCAGTTGACACGGCTGGGTGTTATCGATTTTTTTGCACAAAGCAACACACAAATCTCGCCTGTGTAATATTCCAAAATCAGTCGTATCTTCCGTAAATGACGCTGAATGTCGACAGAAATTTCAGCAGTGCAGCCGAAATGACGCTGAAAGCAGCCTATAGCTATGACCAATTTGCACCGTCTGGCAGACTGACATAATTATGATGTTTTTAATTAGAGATTGGTGAACACTGTAAACCATGTGCAGACTACTCGAATGCGCCACCTGATCTGGCCGGGATTTGTCAGAGATAGAGACCCAATTCACATAAACACGTTTGCCGTGACATAAATAGACTGGTTCCCGGTAGAATTGTTTCACTAGGCACGCATCAGACAGGGTACCAGTCTAGTGACGAATACGAAACTGACGTCAGCAACTGCGTGTATTGATATTTGATATGGCTTCGTGTTGTAAATCTTGACACGCGGTGCGTTTGATGTCGGCCAGCTAACTTAGGCTTGCCACTTTGGACGAATCAGCATCGTGTAAACACACAGTTTCGAAACTAATGATGGAGTTTTATAACGTGCGTGGAATTGCATTATGCATATTGGGATTTACCGTTAATGGCGTCATGCATATTTTTCATGGCAAAATGACACCGACCGATATGGGCCTGTTAAATGTTTTCAAAAGTTAACTCAAATGATAGAGGCCAGATTGTGATTCGGCAGAGAAAATGTCGACCAAATTACCCGCATTGACTGCCGACATCATTGTTAATTCGCGCTTCGGTAACGACCGCCGCAAGGTACATTGACATCGGGATTAGCGGTGACCGTTTAATGAAATTGGATCACTAGTTTGGGACGATAATTAATGACCGCTGGCCGGAGTTAGACGAGTGACCGTTGAATGAAAGCGTTTTATATAGCAAAAATACGCGGAAGGAATTTGAAGTGGCCGCTTAACGGCGGTGACAACCCGAGCAGGTTCGACTGTACATGTTCCGCGGCCGCAGTACACGTTGTGTGATGCAGCCGTTAAAATTTCAAAATTTCATTGTGACCGTCAAGAACTGGTCTGGCGACGTAATGGCGCCTTCTAGTAACGTAAGAGCATTGTCTGCAACCATGGTCAAACAGCACATACTGCACGTTTGGACACGGCTGTGAGTGGTGTCGAACAACGGTAATCATGTAACAATGATTTTTCGAAAAGATGTCACACTAATTAGCCCAATACTAATATGTGGCTGTGACTACAGAAATGGTGCTTATGGATTGTGCGACCAGTGTAAATCCAAATCAGCCTGTGCGTCTGCAGAGTCTGATCAGGATCTGCACTGTTCATTCATCAATCAAACACACATCATGCTTGTGACACGCAATATAGGTCGTTATCAGGCTACAGGAGTGTGCTATTTGGTCAGTACCTAGACTGCTCACAAATCCCATAAGTCCTATTTCTCCAGTCATAGCCACATATTACAAGCTAGAGTGTGATTTAATGTGATTACTCAGGATTTTAAATCATTTCCAAGAAGAAATGTGATATTATTTCCATCATAATTTTGATGTGAAGGGTCAATGTCATATTAAAGGCAGCATGGACGTGTGGCATTTGTCCACAAGTACGATGTATTGAAATGGATATAGAAGTTAAGACAGAATTGAGAAAGTCTGGCAAACTTCTTAATCTGCCAGACAGACAAACGGATGGACACACAGAGACAGTGGGCATAAAAATGTTATGTGTTACTGATGGACGGACAGAAGACTATAAAATGCTATACAACTCTACATTACCTAGGCCTCAACCAATGTCTTACCTGGATATAGTCGAAGCGGCAGCTGCTGTGGGACTCGATGTCAAAGTGTGAGAAGGAGATATCGACGGTGTTGCCCGTCGACGTCGCTATCACCCACGTACAGTTCCTATTGTGGGGGTAGGGCGCAGGGAAGTTGGGGCTCTCTATTACACCGCTGAGGGCTGTCAGGCGGGAGCTACATACTGGAATAGGACAAGGAATTACAGTAATGGGTTCTGTAGGCCATCAGGCGTGAGCTACATACTGGAATAGGACCATGAATTACAGTAATGGGTGTATGTAGTGTCCCCCTTTTGATGGTGACATGCTGCCTGCCCCAAAAATACAACACACTACTGTAGGCTGATAAGGATATTTCTGACCTGTTCAAAATTCGACTGATCAGAATCTGCACTATCGCCATTCAGTTAATGAACGACCTGCCATACTGTATAGATCCTTAACATTTAGCCAGACTGTGTTCGAAGAACAGAAGCCAGACTGGCCTCAAATGCCTTCAGCCCCATTTTGCCAATGCCAGCCACATATGAGATCCGCCATAAGAGACCCGCCTAAGAACAAGTGCGTTTTTTCATGAAAACTATTTACAGAAACTGTGATATTTTCTGTAAATGACGTTGAATGTTGACAAAATAGGAATCCGCATTTGCTATGCAAATTTTGTCATCTTCCGATATTGTTTGAGGAAAATATCGTAAATTCTGTAAATATTTTTTATGAGATATCGCATGTAGATACAAAATCGCATGGTGTGTCTCATATGTGGCTGTGACTGGAGAAATGGGACTTATGAGTTTTGCAACCAGTGTAGATCCAGATCAGCCTGTGCATCCGCACAGTCTGATCAGGATCTGCACTGCTTGCCATTCAATCAATGAAACACCTGTCACGCTTCTAACAAGCACTATATCGTTTTCAGGCTACAGGAGTGTGATATTTATTTGAACAGGAGCTGCACTCGTCACAAATCCCATAAGCCCCATTTCTCCAGTCACAGCCACATACATGGACTTACAGCTGGTGTAGAAGGCGTGGAATCCGCGGCCAGAGACGGACGAGTCGGTGCGATATTTCACCCACACGTTACCGGTGGACACGACTGGGTCCGGCACCGTCGCACCACAGAATCTACCGAGCAGACTCCCACTGGCGTCTGTATCCCTCACCTGCAAGTAAGTAAGTAAGTAAGTAAGTAAGTAAGTAAGTAAGTAAGTAAGTAAGTAAGTAAGTAAGTAAGTAGGTAAGTAAGTAAGTAAGTAACATCTTTATTTATAGAAGAAGCTCAGTTGGCCTAGCCAATCTTCCCTGAGATCATCTATCTATCTACAAGTACATGTATATTTAACAAATAATAATGATACAAGTATTAACATGTAAACATGAGTCACAAGGTAACACTTGCATGAATTGGTGTTCATATATGATGTACCGTACACAAGTATTAGATTAACCCTTAGAGTGCGGGAACCGAAAATAGTCGTCTGCTGCTGTGTCATATTTTGTCTCTTCTCTCAGTAAAAACATGGTTTGTCAGCAGTTTAGAATCATTTCCATTGGAAATTATTCTAAAGTGCTGTCAAACCATGTTTTTGATGAGAAAAGTGGAAAATATAAACAGCAGACGACAAATTTTAATTCAGCATTGTAAGGGTTAAGAGTTAATCATGTTGAGAACTTGTATGAACATGTACTATGTATTTGCAATTAAAATCTTCACTTGTCATTCCATATTTTGGCTCCAGAATAGACAAAGGCTGACCTGCATAGGTAACGTTATAGAGCAGTCTTATAACTAGATTACCAAACTTGGACAAATTACCAGTACCAGGGTCCGTTTCACTAAACTTTGTACGACTAAAATGTTCGCAAGTGCAAATTTAGGATCGCCTGGAAATTTTAATTGATGGATTTACATTTATTGAACATAGGCTGCGTATGCTCAATAAATGTAAATCCAATAATTGTCTACAAAAAAATAATTGTTAATGTGAAATCATAATTTTGCACTCACAAACATTTTAGTCATATGCATACAAAGTTTAGTGAAACAGCCGGCCCCCAGTAGATTTCCTTAGATCGACTATTCTCGATGACTTTATTTATGATTTATTTTTCAGTTATGACGTCATCTTGCTTAGTTTTGCAATTAGAAAAGCTACAAAAACATAACTCAATTCTAATGTCATGGATGCCTTTAAATGAAACTCCTAATTTTCCAAGTTCGACATCATAGAGTCAAACTACGCAGAAGGCTCAATTCTCCATTTACCGGTATATGCGGAATATTCCCTACCGGACATGAACAAAATATATTCTAATTTTCAATCCAAATTATGTTGTAACCACTCATTTGGACCATCTTAACCCTTAGACCGCTACTCACAACAATTGTCGTAGCTTTTATATCTTGCCTTATTCCTCAATAAAAACATGGTTTGACAGCAATGGAAAAGATTCTGAAGTGCTGTCAAAGCATGTTTTTAATGATAAAAATGGAAAATAGAAAATAAACAGCAGACGACAAAAAAATTAAGATAGCGGTCTAAGAGTTAATGAGGGTAGGCATGTTTAAAGTAATCACTGTCACGATGCAAACTAGATATAAAGGTTAGGGCAATTCCAGAATTAAACGAGGGGGGGGGGGGGGGTGGACGGCACTTTTTTCAAACCCCACCACCCATCAATAACAACTTTTGTTGACCCCAAGCAACCATCAATTTAACATATTACCGAACCCCACCACCCATCATTTAGAAAGAAGAAAAAAATCAGCCCCGCACCCATCCATAAAAAAATAATATGTCAACCCCACCACCCATCAATAAAAATTACTGACCCACCTTATAAACGAAGGAAAGTAATGCCCATAATGAGCGACCATACGTACTTAGAATAACAGCTGACGTAACGCGCGGTAAACTGAAATGGCCTATGTGACAATTGACATTTACGCATCAAATGTGCCGAATAATAAGCAAGATGATCTGGATATACACAAGCCGCAAATGCCATAACCCCCATTTCTCCATCCAAAGCCACATTTCTCCATATTGGGCGTTAAACACCAATTCAATTCCATTCCCGATCTCATATCGGTCAAATGTTTCCTGTCGGGTATTGTTTGGTTGTAAATTTTCAGTGACGTCACACGTCTGCCATCCTGTGAATAATTAATGAGGACGATTATCTCAATCCCATAAGCGCTTGATGTAAGATTTTAGATGCTAAATCAAGCGTCGCGCATTCAGATCGCACTCGGTAACATTCGGTAATGGTCGTTTTCGTTGCTGTGTTACTATTTTTGTAAAGTATTGACAAGTATTCACGCATCAATACCTTATGACATGTGCGACCAGCATAGCCCCTGATTCGCCTGCGCATACACTGATATGGGGCTATGCTGGAATGTCGTGTATTCAGGTAGTACCTATGTCTATTGTTAAACCTAATCAATAAACAGTGAATACACACTATCTGTACTTACGTATATCCACCGTGGTCCACAGTGTCAATATTTGGCTGGGGGGGGGGGGGGATTGTTTATGGCCCATTTCTCAGGTGCAGGTCACTAGTAGGAGTTATTATCGCCTTGGGGAAGCAGTTTACACATGGCTGCTGTGTGTACGCGATTAACACGAATGACAAATATGGTGGAATTATATACAACAAATTTCTTCGCAAGTAGGTTCAATAAGTTTATTACATGCATCTTGAATTTTTAATAAGCATATTAATCAGTAAATAACAATAAATACAACATAATTTTAGACAATATAAAGTCTAATTTATGCCTCGATTAGTAAAGCTGACCTTTGGGCATACTGGCGTTTTCATGTTGGACAAGAAAATGGAGTCATGTGTATGAATGTAACAACGAGATGGTACCTAAAAAGGAGTATTAACCCAGACAAAAATAATATCAAACAAGATACTAACAATTTATCAATAAGATATTAACAATATACTATTTAGTATATTGATACAGTATCTTGATAGTATAGCATAAAACAAGATACTAATAAGATACTTTCTAGCAAACAGGTAAAGTATCTCATTAGTATATCATTAGTATCTTAATGGTATATTGTTAAACTCTGGATATTAGTTTAGTACATCCATAGTATCTTGTTAGAAGTACAGTATTGTATTAATATATCATTACACTTGACTGCAGTCTGATACAGTATTGTATTAATATATCATTACACTTAACACTTTTACTGAGGTCTGATACAGTATTGTATTAATATATCATTACACTTAATATACTATAACTGAGGTCTGATACAGTATTGTATTAATATATCATTACACTTAATACTTATAACTGAGGTCTGATACAGTATTGTATTAATATATCATTACACTTAATACTTATAACTGAGGTCCGATACAGTATTGTATTAATATATCATTACACTTAATACTTATAACTGAGGTCCGATACAGTATTGTATTAATATATCATTACACTTAACACTTAACTGAGGTCTGATACTGTATTGTATTAATATATCATTACACTTGTCAGTCTGTGCTCTGGAAATTATTGACCATGATCACAATACACATGTACGCACACATATATACATATGTATGTGTATTTAGCATTAGTATAGCATTAAACTTGCTTGTTCACGGACAGTGCATGTATGTTTGCGTATACATGTACATGTACCTGTGTGCTCATTTTCAATAATACTAATAGATGGACGCATCTTACATACATGTTGCACCCTTAATTAGGCATATTAAGTCGCACTTGATAGTAAAATAAAAACTAGGAAATTGTGTCTGTAAGACACGGGTCATGGATCCCCCCACCCATTGACAGCCTTGTCCAAGAAAAGTAATACCTAATGGACTTCTTTACTGGTACGCCGATAGTACATTGATGGACTTTGTGCATTATGACGGGTACCTTGTACATTAATAGTACAGTGTTGGACTTTGGTCATTTTCTATGGTCCACTGTTAGTAAATGGTTATATTTGTTCATTTTCACAAGTACTACAATGCTTTATTATTTTACTTGTCTCTTTTGACCATTAGCCTAATCATGTAAAGTAGCTGAAGATATAATATGATGGGAGAAACGTTTTGATGTAAAAAAATAGCATGTATTATAGAGTGTTACAGCGACATTCCGAAGGTCAAGGTCACATCAATAGGGGTGGAGTGTGTTGCACACATTCAGGTGGAGCATGTACCCAAATATTGAAGCAATTCTTCAAGTAATAATGAAAATATTACATGATGGAGTAACTATTACAAATTTTTTAACGTAAACGTAAAAAGACGGTCGTACAGACAGACACACATCGTCGAGAATGCTGCGAAAAAATGTGGTTATGACAACAACAAATGACAAAGATCATACACAAACAAGTATCCATGGCAACACAGAATTGTGACATTGTGTTATCATACAACATAGATTGTGTTTGGCGTACGCTGCAGCCAGCAATTGCACATATGTACCAGTATGTAATACGATGACATGTATGTAAGATATTATGATGGTGGAAATGGGAAATTAGTAACGACAAACTTGCTCATAATGTACTACATTGTATACGGTATCAAGATTTAACGGCCACTCTAGTATAATTGGGAAACATAATCGTAACCAAATACTGATAACTCGAATTAAAATTATTGGTCACAATTACATGTTTTCCTATACGCATGTATAGTATAACTCTCGTAAACTCAAATTTTCGCTAAGTCATACTATTTCCTCAGTCCCTTGAATTTTGAGTAAACAAGTGTAGATTGTATTTGTAATCAAAGCATTTTGATGATTTCTCATAATTATGTGGCTGTGACTGGAGAAATGAGGCTTCTGGCACTTCTGGCTAGTGTAGCTCCTCATCCAATAGCACACTCCTGTAGTATGACGGGTGTTTCATTGATGGAATGGCGAACAGTGCAGATTCTGATGAGACTCTGATCTGGATATACACTGGTCAGAAAATCCATAAGCCCCACTTCTCCAGTCACATCCCCTTATGAAACACTTGTACAGATGAACTGATTCCACAGCTAACAGTATTTGAACTCTCAAATAACCTTCCATATTGCATCACAGTTTTTTTCCTGGATAATATATTATTTACAGAACACATTTTAATATTCAATATAAGTTCTGTAAACCACAGGTGTTTGCACAGATGGTCATTATTTTGGTGTCATATTGATATTTGGGTGGATTTTGTTGGTTTGGGGTATTAAATTTACAAATAGTTTTGTGCAACTACTATAATTCTCAAACATTATAATACATATGATAGAACTCGCCAATTAGATTGTTGTCATCTGCTGATTTTTGTTTTCATTTTTCTAAATATAAAATCATGTTTCAGCAGCAGCACAGTAGAATCTGCTCAGTTTTAGACAATTTTAATGTGCTGCCAAAAAGAAACAAGAATAAAATTCCAAATAAGCAGAGGACAATTTTTTTGTTCCCAGCACATTACAGACACAATTTTAATACACTTACACATAAACAACAAGCATAATTAACATACAATACACACAGACTGGCCAAAAGATGACAGACAGGCTGACAGACAAATGGACGAGTATGCATGCACATATGGGTTGCGTCTGTAGAGAGAGATGGAGGCCAAAAATAAGCGCCTGAATTACAGACATACAACAACAACAACAAGAACAACCGCTCAATTCAAAACAAAGGATCAGTATTTTTGGATTTAAAAAGTAATTTCTTATGTAAATTATAATCAAAACAACAGTAAGAGATTTCATAAACACATAAACTAAACTTCTAGAAATGATTGAGACTTATTGTTGTCGTTTAAATCAAATAAGGTAAGGATTTCCAAATAATTATGAAAAAATTAACCAATAACCGACTGTATCCATTAAACAACTGTGATATTGAATTTCCAATATTGAAGTTAATACATGTTAGTTATGAGCATGATGAGTACATAGCTCTTAATTACATTTCATTACACTGCATATTGCATACTAGTTATGACTGAGTGGTCTTTCCAAATGTGCGTTTGATGCATTCTTTGTTTAAATTACTTAATTTCTAGCTACTTTGTGGGGAGTGTCCGAATAATTTTGATAATACACACTTTATAAGGTAAGTTTATTGTAATATTTTTGTGTCATACCCCTTACAGAAATATCAGGTCTCTGGCAACCAATTGCGGCAAGGTTGCGGCAAGGTTGCGGCAACTAGTTGCGGCAAGCTTGCGGCAAGGTCGTATTTCGTATGCAAATGAGCGTTCTGGCACATAGTTGCGGCAACCTTGTGGCACACAGTTGTGGCAACCTTGCGGCACACAGTTGCGGCACACTTGTGGCAAGGTTGCCGCAAGGTTGCCGCAAGGTCGTATTTCGTATGCAAATGAGCATTCTGGCACACAGTTGCGGCAACCTTGCGGCACACAGTTGTGGCAACCTTGTGGCACACAGTTGCGGCACACTTGTGGCAAGGTTGCCGCAAGGTTGCCGGAAGGTCGTATTTCGTATGCAAATGAGCGTTCTGGCACACAGTTGCGGCAACCTTGCGGCACACAGTTGCGGCAACCTTGCGGCACACAGTTGCGGCAACCTTACGGCACAGTTGTAGCAGTACGTTATATTTGCAGCATATATAGTTGTGGCACATATAATTATTCTGGCCATATATAGACGGACGGACATTTGCAACACTATTATATACACCCTTTTCTTTGAAGGTGCGCAAAATAGACATGCAGTGTGGCTCAGTGGTATCGAAGCGGGAGAATATCTATATGTTAGCAGAACTTTTGTTCATTTTATCTGGTCGAGAGTTCGAACCTCACAAAACGCATTACTTTTGTCGATATCATTCTGTTATATTTATGATTGCCTACTGGATACGGGAATACGTGAATAGGCAATGATTATCACTATTGTTATATGACCTCAATGTGACACGATCGGCGAGAACATACTCCAGATTCTTCATGTACACATATATGAAATGAGTGTGCATTTAGTTATTAGTTTTCTTCAAAGCGAGACTAACGTTCTACATATAATCTATCTCATGCTTAATTAAAGTAATTTGTAAGAGCAATACACATAAAAAATAAATATGTAATAAAACATAAACAAATCAAAATATACATGTATGTATGAACAACTAAGATTCAAACTCACTACCCCTATGAATGGAGGGGGTATGCGGAATATATTATATCCCTTTGCAAATTGTTTGCAAAAGTGTTTTCAACGTATGTTCTACAAATATTTGCAGAATATATTCTGCAGTCTGTAGTGTAGATTTGGAACGACGTGTGCAAACAGACTGCAAACAGATTGCAAATTAAGGGTATGCGCAAGAACTTCAACAACCCTTTGCAGAAGGTTTGCCGCAAATAGATTGCAAACCCTGCATGTGCAATTACTTGGCAAATAAAAAACAATTACACTGCAATTATTTTGCAAATGCTCTGCAAATATATTGCAAATAGATAACAAACACTTCGCAAAGATAGAAAATACTCTGCAAATACATTGCAAACACTCTCAAATAGATTGTTATTACTAAATCCAGTCATTGAAAGATCCAAATGTATTTGAATCATGCAAAATATATGCTTTTAGTAATGGCAAATACCTGCTTTAAAATCAGTTATTATGACATCTGAAAAATTTCCACGTTGTTACTGAGCATTTCTGTCTGAAAGATATTTTGCCAAATGTGTATTTGAATCTGCAATATATATATGCTTTTGTTAATCATTTAATACCTGCTTAAAATTCAGTTATTAACAAATGACGATCTATTCTACGTTGTTACTGCACATTTCGTTAGAATCCATCGTTGATTTATAAAACAATTGCACATATAACATAAATTTACCTTCTTGCGTTCGGAACCATGGACCTCTCTGGACATTTTCATGCTTTGAATATCTATGAAGACTTAAATGGAGATCTCAGGAAACTGTTTCATGCATGGGTCACAGAATTTTGAAATGCAGATTGCAAATGCCAGTTCACTACTTCAGAAATTCTCCAAGAATGAAAATATGATGCACATTAATAAACAGGGATCGCACCGCACATCTACCATAAGCTGACCTATCCTAGAGGCGATGGACCATGGCAGAACAAGACTGCAAGTTTCCGAGGAAATAATTTATTTTGGTCGACCACACATACTAACATTAACTCAAAGTGAGAAAGATGCTATTTACTCATATATATATATATAGGTTTGAATGTTAATGAAGTTGAACAGTTCTAAAAGTGTGGGACAGATTGATTGCATGCATGAACATAAATATATGCTACATTTGTAAATGCCCAGATAATGCAGATGTAAATGATTTGTGACCAAAACAGATTGCAAAAAAAGCTTTTCACAGCGGATTTCTATTGGTTTCCTTAATATATATGACCCTGAAAATATATAGATAGAATATAGAGATAGATAGATAGGCAGCAATACGTGGAACAGACAGTAGCTAGCTATATATATAGTTCATTTGTTTATGAAATCTCTTACTGTAGTTTGGTTGTGTGCATAAATTAATCAATCGTCAATGTCTGTCAGTCACATTTGTTGTTGTTGTTTATCGAGTTAAGGGTTCCCCGACACAATGGAAGGGATTACCCGCGGAATGCTCCGCAATTCGCTGTGTTCCTGGGTACCCAGTACTAGCTAGGACTGCTGGTATGTGGCCAGTATGCCCTTTCCTTAGGGGTGGCCCGTAGTGACCTGATTGTTGTGTATCTTAACGTTTTTTGTTTGAGAGCTCTGTCATGACTTCATGACGAAAGGCGGCCTTAGGGTGCCTGTATTTATCCTATCGATTTTATTATTTTTATTTTTCCGTGTAGGCTTTTTTGTCGTCCGATAGCCGAGGTGGCACCGGCTCATTTGCCTTGTGTGTGTGTAGAATAGCTAGGCTTTCTTGACGTCCGATGACCATAATGGTATCGGCTCATTGATGCCTGTTTGATGTACTAACAGTTTTTGGTTGTCGATTTGATTGTGCGAGATTGACCTATCAGTGTCCTAACGACCTGTGGGGGGTGTGGTGCAGGATTTGGGGATTGAGGGGACATGCCAGGTTTTGTTTGCAGGCAAGGTTCTTGGGTTTAGGGCGGCATCGCGTCGAGGCAGGAGGAAGGAGCAATCGTCGGTTGGCGCGTAGTCGACGTCCATGTCAGTCACAGTATGTGTGTCAGTCTTTTATCCAGTTTGTATTATTATGCCTGTCTTTTGATTTGTAATTGTATTGTGTCTTTAACACTGGAAAGTGATGGAATGCGAGTCAAATATTGCATACGTTGTTTACTGGATCCAGTCGGTTACTGGTTAGTTCTTTCATAATTTGGAACTCAAAATTTTCATATTAGATTTAAGTGATACATAGACTAGTCTTATAATCCTTTCTGAGTCTAGTTCATTGATTGTGAAATAGTTTACTGTGGTTTGATTGTTGACTTACATATTGAAATAATTCATGTTTAAAATCATAAATAATTTAAACCATGTGACAGCTTAACTTCTAGTTGTTGTTGTTGTTGTATGTCTGTAATTCAGGCGCTTATTTTTCGCCTCAATCTCTCTGCAGCCACAAAGACTGCGAGAGCATTGTTCCTAAACATGTGTGTGCATAATCATCACGTGTGTGTGTGTGTGTGTGTGCGTGTGTGTGTGTGTCTCTGTGTCCTGTGTGGTCTCTCTGATCTCCTCTCTGTGTCCTGTCCCTCTCCTCTCCTCTCCTCTGTCCTGTCTGTCTCACTCTCTCTCCTCCCTCTCCTCTCCCATCTGTCATCCTCCTTACTCACTCCTCCCTCCACTCTCTCTCTCTCTTCTCTCTCTCTTTCCTCTCTCTCTCTCTCTGTCCCACATGTGTCCCTTCGGAGGTTAATAATTCCCTGACCAATTTATTCAGTGAAAGTCTACATTGATATCTCAAATGGTAATTTTCAGTGAGAAATCAAATAAGGGTACACATTCAAGAGCCACCAATAATTACTCAACATTCTCTAAATTTTCCATATTTAACCACAAGATGAAAGACCTCCTAAAGACTTTGGGACATTTAGGAAAATTTTATGTAAATGTGGTAACCCATGGCTTAAAAATTCACGGTTTCGCCATGGCGAATTCAATTCAATTTCATGTTGGCAGAGGATTTTTTTCCTCTGGTTCCTCGATTTGGCGTGTGAACCACATTCGGGCCAAGGCCATTCTTGTAATTTTCAGAAAACCCTATAAAAAACTTGTTTGATTTTGTCCTTCCGTCCTGGTGCTACACACCAAAACAAGGCGTGTTCGAAGAGTTTATACAAACATTTGGTTTCAAAAAAACTAAAAAAAAACGAACTTTCTATGACCCAAAAATGTGCGTTACGTGACAGTAGTCCATTTGTTTTCTGACTTAGGGGGAGATAACATCTTGTTTAACTAAATGGACTTTAATTATAGTGGAACAATTTAATTTTTGAAAATAACTTTTATAATAAAAAAACGGGATAAAGAAGTAAATAAATACTAATATAAATCTTAATAGTATGGTTTTTAACAATTAAGTTACCCTCCGGTTTAAAAGCTGTAGAAATATAATTAGTTAACCAAATTTGTAAACTGAAATTAATTTGTGGTTTATTATAATTAACTCCTTTTTTTAGGCACCATACTCGTTATTACATTCTAACAAACATTGACTCCATTTTTATCCTTGTCCAACATGAAAAAACCTGCCAATAGCAAAATAATTCGAAACGAAAACAAATTGGTTTCCCAGTAAGGAAATTGGGAAATTTTGTATTTTCATTGTTAAATATACAACAAGGAAGCTCTCACCCCAACCCCAAAACCCCAACACATTTTTGGCTGTTTGAACATACATGCAACCACCATTGGCCAAAATACAATCAGTCATTCATTATTTGTTTTTCTTATGCTTACACATTTTCAACAAGCTCAGTAATAAACTACCAATCTTAAAGGGTCTGGTCATTCAATTTATGGGACCCAGGGAGGGTTATGGGTGTGGGAATGGGGCTGGATAAATTTTGTTAACTCACCTTAAAAAATAAAAAGTAAAAGCCCCCACCTTTTCCAACAGCTTTTCATTAAATGTTCCAAGAGGGGCCCCCCAGGGTTCAAAGCCCGTTTTGCCCCCCCCCCCCCGAACCCCCCCCAGCCCCCACCCCCCCCACCCCCCCCCCATTGTGAACAATTAAAAATAATTGGTTCAAACGAGAAAACGGTTTTCAAATGAAAGCGGTAATACAAAACCTCCCCCCCCAAAAAAAACCCCCCCCCCTACAAAAACCCCTCCCCCCCCCCACCCCCCATTTGAACAAATTAAAACTTTAATGGTTCAAGCCCCAAAACGAAAACATTTGCAAAATGATGATGATATTACGTTTTATTGTAAAAGAACCTTGTAGCCAAAGCCCTCAATTGTATTGTTTAAATTAAAGTCCCTTGCATTGTAAATGTAATTAATACTAATGATTTATTGTTTTATACTTTTTCCGATTAAATAAACAACTTAGCCCTTTACCAGACAAACCTTGTGCAATCTGCTATTTCAATCTCACACAAAGTGTTCATTTTGTTGCAATGCTAATGGCAACGCTTATTGATCGTGGCTATCTTGCAAAGTAACGGTTGTGGCCAAACTTTTTGGTGGCAAAACCTGCTATTTTCAATACTTGGCAACCAAGTTTCATTTTTGTGGTCAATGTTTCTGGCATCCGCTTTAATCATGGGTCATGCATTGCCAAAGTACCAGTTTGTTTGGCAACTTTGTGGCAACCCTGCGTATTTTCAAAATCTCGCACAAATGGTTTTTGTTTTGTGCATGGATTCTGGCACGCTTATGATGCACCAATTTTGTATAAAGGTTAGTACCCGTTTGTGGCAATGTTCTGGCACATAGTACTATTTTGTGGCACACTTGTGGCAAATGTGAGACCTGGGCAGAAAAAAGGTTGCCGCTAGCGGCACGTATCTGCAACCTTGCGGCACAGTCTTCTGGCACACTGATCAGGTTGCCGCAAGGTTGCGGCAACCTTACTGCATATATACTATAGAACTGTCTCTCAATAACAATATAGCAAAGTATGAATGTCAACGCCCTGCATATTTTTATCACGCCCGCTTAATTGCGTCCAGCATTTGTGTAAGTACCCAGACAAAAATAATATCAAACAAGATACTAACAATTTATCAATAAGATATTAACAATATACTATTTAGTATATTGATACAGTATCTTGATAGTATAGCATAAAACAAGATACTAATAAGATACTTTCTAGCAAACTGGTAAAGTATCTCATTAGTATATCATTAGTATCTTAATGGTATATTGTTAAACTCTGGATATTAGTTTAGTACATCCATAGTATCTTGTTAGAAGTACAGTATTGTATTAATATATCATTACACTTGACTGCAGTCTGATACATTATTGTATTAATATATCATTACACTTAACACTTTTACTGAGGTCTGATACAGTATTGTATTAATATATCATTACACTTAATACTTATAACTGAGGTCTGATACAGTATTGTATTAATATATCATTACACTTAATACTTATAACTGAGGTCTGATACAGTATTGTATTAATATATCATTACACTTAATACTTATAACTGAGGTCCGATACAGTATTGTATTAATATATCATTACACTTAACACTTAACTGAGGTCTGATACTGTATTGTATTAATATATCATTACACTTGTCAGTCTGTGCTCTGGAAATTATTGACCATGATCACAATACACATGTACGCACACATATACATATGTATGTGTATTTAGCATTAGTATAGCATTAAACTTGCTTGTTCACGGACAGTGCATGTATGTTTGCGTATACATGTACATGTACCTGTGTGCTCATTTTCAATAATACTAATAGATGGACGCATCTTACATACATGTTGCACCCTTAATTAGGCATATTAAGTCGCACTTGATAGTAAAATAAAAACTAGGAAATTGTGTCTGTAAGACACGGGTCATGGATCCCCCCACCCACCTTGACAGCCTTGTCCAAGAAAAGTAATACCTAATGGACTTCTTTACTGGTACGCCGATAGTACATTGATGGACTTTGTGCATTATGACGGGTACCTTGTACATTAATAGTACAGTGTTGGACTTTGGTCATTTTCTATGGTCCACTGTTAGTAAATGGTTATATTTGTTCATTTTCACAAGTACTACAATGCTTTATTATTTTACTTGTCTCTTTTGACCATTAGCCTAATCATGTAAAGTAGCTGAAGATATAATATGATGGGAGAAACGTTTTGATGTAAAAAAATAGCATGTATTATAGAGTGTTACAGCGACATTCCGAAGGTCAAGGTCACATCAATAGGGGTGGGAGTGTGTTGCACACATTCAGGTGGAGCATGTACCCAAATATTGAAGCAATTCTTCAAGTAATAATGAAAATATTACATGATGGAGTAACTATTACAAATTTTTTAACGTAAACGTAAAAAGACGGTCGTACAGACAGACACACATCGTCGAGAATGCTGCGAAAAATGTGGTTATGACAACAACAAATGACAAAGATCATACACAAACAAGTATCCATGGCAACACAGAATTGTGACATTGTGTTATCATACAACATAGATTGTGTTTGGCGTACGCTGCAGCCAGCAATTGCACATATGTACCAGTATGTAATACGATGTACATTATGTAAGATATTATGATGGTGGAAAATGGAAATTGTACGACAAACTTGCTCTAATGTACTACATTGTATACGGTATCAAGATTTAACGCCACTCTAGTATAATTGGGAAACATAATCGTAACCAAATACTGATAACTCGAATTAAAATTATTGGTCACAATTACATGTTTTCCTATACGCATGTATAGTATAACTCTCGTAAACTCAAATTTTCGCTAAGTCATACTATTTCCTCAGTCTTGAATTTTGAGTAAACAAGTGTAGATTGTATTTGTAATCAAAGCATTTTGATGATTTCTCATAATTATGTGGCTGTGACTGGAGAAATGAGGCTTCTGGCACTTCTGGCTAGTGTAGCTCCTCATCCAATAGCACACTCCTGTAGTATGACGGGTGTTTCATTGATGGAATGGCGAACAGTGCAGATTCTGATGAGACTCTGATCTGGATATACACTGGTCAGAAAATCCATAAGCCCCACTTCTCCAGTCACATCCCCTTATGAAACACTTGTACAGATGAACTGATTCCACAGCTAACAGTATTTGAACTCTCAAATAACCTTCCATATTGCATCACAGTTTTTTTCCTGGATAATATATTATTTACAGAACACATTTTAATATTCAATATAAGTTCTGTAAACCACAGGTGTTTTTGCACAGATGGTCATTATTTTGGTGTCATATTGATATTTGGGTGGATTTTGTTGGTTTGGGGTATTAAATTTACAAATAGTTTTGTGCAACTACTATAATTCTCAAACATTATAATACATATGATAGAACTCGCCAATTAGATTGTTGTCATCTGCTGATTTTTGTTTTCATTTTTCTAAATATAAAATCATGTTTCAGCAGCAGCACAGTAGAATCTGCTCAGTTTTAGACAATTTTAATGTGCTGCCAAAAAGAAACAAGAATAAAATTCCAAATAAGCAGAGGACAATTTTTTGTTCCCAGCACATTACAGACACAATTTTAATACACTTACACATAAACAACAAGCATAATTAACATACAATACACACAGACTGGCCAAAAGACTGACAGACAGGCTGACAGACAAATGGACGAGTATGCATGCACATATGGGTTGCGTCTGTAGAGAGATGGAGGCCAAAAATAAGCGCCTGAATTACAGACATACAACAACAACAACAAGAACAACCGCTCAATTCAAAACAAAGGATCAGTATTTTGATTTAAAAAGTAATTTCTTATGTAAATTTATAATCAAAACAACAGTAAGAGATTTCATAAACACATAAACTAAACTTCTAGAAATGATTGAGACTTATTGTTGTCGTTTAAATCAAATAAGGTAAGGATTTCCAAATAATTATGAAAAAATTAACCAATAACCGACTGTATCCATTAAACAACTGTGATATTGAATTTCCAATATTGAAGTTAATACATGTTAGTTATGAGCATGATGAGTACATAGCTCTTAATTACATTTCATTACACTGCATATTGCATACTAGTTATGACTGAGTGGTCTTTCCAAATGTGCGTTTGATGCATTCTTTGTTTAAATTACTTAATTTCTAGCTACTTTGTGGGGAGTGTCCGAATAATTTTGATAATACACACTTTATAAGGTAAGTTTATTGTAATATTTTTGTGTCATACTGCATATATACTATAGAACTGTCTCTCAATAACAATATAGCAAAGTATGAAATGTCAACGCCCTGCATATTTTTATCACGCCCTTGCTTAATTGCGTCCAGCATTTGTGTAAGTATATATATATTTCATGTACCAAATATCTCCACAACCCTAGCTTAGTCTGACAAACTTGAAACTTCACATACCTTATATCATCATCCATATTTTAATTCTATAGCCCACCAATGCAGATCCCATGCCCAAGTTCAAGGTCAAATTGGTTAGAAATGTGCGTTATGACTATGATTTTTGTAAAATCTGGATGAATATCTCCACAACCCGAAGTCTTGATTGACTTGAAACTTCACATACCTCATCATCATCCATATTTTCATCCAATAGCCCAGCCATGTGGCTACCATGCCCAAGGTCAATGTTAAATTACTTAGATACAAGTTTTTAACTACCCAATATCAATACTTCTTTATCACCATCCATATTTTCATTCTATAGCCCACCCATGCAGACCCCATGCCCAAGGTCAAATTACTCTGAAATTTATTTGTGTTAAAGTCTGCTTTTTAATTGCGTACCCAATACATGTATCTCCCCAATCCTTGACTTAGAGAAACGTGACGATTTTCAACTTGTGTCGCAGAGATATGGTCCTTGACTTATTGAAAAGTGGCGATTTTCAACTCGTGTCCCGCATAACTGAAAAACTATTTGAGCTACAGTCATGAAACCTTTTAGGAATAAATGTATTTGTTATCATTTCAAGTTGCACACCTGGGGTTTTAGCTCTTGACTCAGTGAAAAGTGGCGATTTTCAACTTGTGCCGCACATAACTGAAAAAATATTTGAGCTACAGTCACGAAACATTATAGGAATGTTTATCAACATGTGGAGTTCTGCATCATGCGAGTTTGATGTGGATTCATAGAGTATGGGCGGAGTTATGGCCCACTTGACTTAATGAAAATTGCTGATTTTTTTTTTTTTAACTTGTGTTGCCGGTAACTGAAGCATGAAACTATATAGGAATGTTAATCAGCATGTGTAGTTGTGCACGTGTGATTTTGTTTGCAGAATCATCCAGTAAGGATGGAGTTATGACCCTTGACTTAGAGAAAATTGGCTATTTTGTCCACCACAAATTTGTGTCGCGCATGTTAGTTAAGAGTTGCGAAGCCGAAATTTTACAGGAATGTTTCACTATGTGCAGTTGTGCACCTGGGTTTTTGGATGCGGATTCATGCAGTATTGGCCGAGTTATTGCCATTGGTCACTTTTTGTCACGCCCGCTTGTGGAAAGCGAGACATAGTGATCACAATGACGTCCGGATGTCCGTCCGTCCATCCGAAATATGCGTTAAAGTTTTTAAATACCTTATATCTCTGCAGTCCTAAGTCACATTGACTTGAAACTTCATATGCTTATTAGTCATGATCCATATATTCATGCTGTATCCCACTCATGCGGACCCTGTGCCCCTATGTCAAGATCAAATGACTTAGAAGTTTGCATTAAAGTTTCTGTCAATTTGCTTGAAACTTTGTATGCTTATTGGTCATCAAACTTCAAATAAATACACTCTGAGACCATCAAATGCCTCGGCGGGCTCGACATGCGGGCCGCGGCCATCTGGTTTATTTTGTTACCTCCCAATGTACAGCTAACTTGCGCAGAAAAACAAGGTACAATGTAGCTACATATATGCTGTTGTTGCCTTAAATTCTAATTTTACAAGGAGGCCGATAACATGCAGTGTTTTAGTGTGGGCATATGTTTTTTCTCAGAAAACAACCATCTAGCTCTCCATTTGTTAAGTATACACCGATGACTTAAATATATTACATCTGAAGACATTAATACATCACATGCAATATTGTATTGTTTTAGTTATTAATTGTTCCATCTTCCCAGTAACAGCTTTGTACGTAATACCTCATTATATAATGGATGTTCTACCCCTATTCTTAAATGACTGATGTGGAATGGATCTGGCTCCAGGTCGGGATATTCCAATTTCAGGGCTGAATATAATATTTTTATGTAAATATTAATTCTGATTTTGGGAATTTCCCGTTATATGAACAGGTAAATACGGGATAGTCCAACCCGTCCAATAAAATCAAGCAATCCCTATTCATTCCTATAACCCCTGATTATGCCATATAAGCTAGGCTTACGGCAAGCTTGCAACTAGCTTGCCGCGCGTTTCAACTGCGTGCTTGCAGCAAGCTTGCGGTAACCTAACCGCAAGCTTGCATTTTTAGCTTGCCGCAAGCTAGTCGCAAGCTTGCAGAATAAGATTGCGATTTTTGTTTGGGCTGGAACCAGGTCAGGATATTCTGATTTCAGGACTGAATATATTGTTCTGCAAATATTGAGTTCTGATTTTGGGAATTTCCCTCATCATGGACAGGATGAATGCGGGATAGTCCAACCCGTTGGCCTTAAATGACTGTAGCTGTTGATAGGCCATTAAACACAAATACTCGCTCACTCACTCAAAATCTCTCAACCTGGCTCATATATTGTAGTTTGTAGTATCCCAATGATATCTTGTTAAGTATTTTGTTAATATCTTGGACGCAGTATTTTATTGGTATATTGTTAGCATAGGTATCTTGATAATATCTTGTTGGAAATATTTAATTATGTATTCTCATACATCCAGTATATTGATAGTATCTTGTTGAGTATCTTGTTAGCTCATTTGCATGTGATTTGCTATACTAAATGCTATACCATATTACATACAGTACTAGTAGTTGATAGTATATTGTTAGTATCTTATTAATATTGTTAGTCTTGTTGATAGTATATTGTTAGTATCTTGCTGATAGTATATTGCTAGTATCTTGTTGAGTATCTCGTTAGCTCATTTGCATGTGATTTGCTATACTAAATGCTATACCAATAAAATACTGTATCTTGTTAGTAAATTGTTGTAATATCTTGTTACCACCCCATTTTTTTTGTCTGGGTATATATATATTTCATGTACCAAATATCTCCACAACCCTAGCTTAGTCTGACAAACTTGAAACTTCACATACCTTATTATCATCATCCATATTTTAATTCTATAGCCCACCAATGCAGATCCCATGCCCAAGTTCAAGGTCAAATTGGTTAGAAATGTGCGTTATGACTATGATTTTTTTGTAAAATCTGGATGAATATCTCCCACAACCCGAAGTCTTGATTGACTTGAAACTTCACATACCTCATCATCATCCATATTTTCATCCAATACCCAGCCATGTGGCTACCATGCCCAAGGTCAATGTTAAATTACTTAGATACAAGTTTTTAACTACCCATATCAATACTTCTTTATCACCATCCATATTTTTCATTCTATAGCCCACCCATGCAGACCCCATGCCCAAGGTCAAATTACTCTGAAATTTGTGTTAAAGTCTGCTTTTTAATTGCGTACCCAATACATGTATCTCCCCAATCCTTGACTTAGAGAAACGTGACGATTTTCAACTTGTGTCGCAGAGATATGGTCCTTGACTTATTGAAAAGTGGCGATTTTCAACTCGTGTCCCGCATAACTGAAAAACTATTTGAGCTACAGTCATGAAACCTTTTAGGAATAAATGTATTTGTTATCATTTCAAGTTGCACACCTGGGGTTTTAGCTCTTGACTCAGTGAAAAGTGGCGATTTTCAACTTGTGCCGCACATAACTGAAAAAATATTTGAGCTACAGTCACGAAACATTATAGGAATGTTTATCAACATGTGGAGTTCTGCATCATGCGAGTTTGATGTGGATTCATAGAGTATGGGCGGAGTTATGGCCCTTGACTTAATGAAAATTGCTGATTTTTTTTAACTTGTGTTGCCGGTAACTGAAGCATGAAACTATATAGGAATGTTAATCAGCATGTGTAGTTGTGCACGTGTGATTTTGTTTGCAGAATCATCCAGTAAGGATGGAGTTATGACCCTTGACTTAGAGAAAATTGGCTATTTTGTCCACCACAAATTTGTGTCGCGCATGTTAGTTAAGAGTTGCGAAGCCGAAATTTTACAGGAATGTTTCACTATGTGCAGTTGTGCACCTGGGTTTTTGGATGCGGATTCATGCAGTATTGGCCGAGTTATTGCCATTGGTCACTTTTTGTCACGCCCGCTTGTGGAAAGCGAGACATAGTGATCACAATGACGTCCGGATGTCCGTCCGTCCATCCGAAATATGCGTTAAAGTTTTTAAATACCTTATATCTCTGCAGTCCTAAGTCACATTGACTTGAAACTTCATATGCTTATTAGTCATGATCCATATATTCATGCTGTATCCCACTCATGCGGACCCTGTGCCCCTATGTCAAGATCAAATGACTTAGAAGTTTGCATTAAAGTTTCTGTCAATTTGCTTGAAACTTTGTATGCTTATTGTCATCAAACAAACTTCAAATAAATACACTCTGAGACCATCAAATGCCTCGGCGGGCTCGACATGCGGGCCGCGGCCATCTGGTTTATTTTGTTACCTCCCAATGTACAGCTAACTTGCGCAGAAAAACAAGGTACAATGTAGCTACATATATGCTGTTGTTGCCTTAAATTCTAATTTTACAAGGCCCGATAATGCAGTGTTTGTTGTGGGCATATGTTTTCTCAGAAAAACAACCATCTAGCTCTCCATTTGTTAAGTATACACCGATGACTTAAATATATTACATCTGAAGACATTAATACATCACATGCAATATTGTATTGTTTTAGTTATTAATTGTTCCATCTTCCCAGTAACAGCTTTGTACGTAATACCTCATTATATAATGGATGTTCTACCCCTATTCTTAAATGACTGATGTGGAATGGATCTGGCACCAGGTCGGGATATTCCAATTTCAGGGCTGAATATATATTTTTATGTAAATATTAATTCTGATTTTGGGAATTTCCCTTATTATGAACAGGTTAAATACGGGATAGTCCAACCCGTCCAATAAAATCAAGCAATCCCTATTCATTCCATATAACCCCGATTTATGCCATATAAGCTAGGCTTGCGGCAAGCTTGCAACTAGCTTGCCGCGCGTTTCAACTGCGTGCTTGCAGCAAGCTTGCGGTAACCTAACCGCAAGCTTGCATTTTTAGCTTGCCGCAAGCTAGTCGCAAGCTTGCAGAATAAGATTGCGATTTTTGTTTGGGCTGGAACCAGGTCAGGATATTCTGATTTCAGGACTGAATATATTGTTCTGCAAATATTGAGTTCTGATTTTGGGAATTTCCCTCATCATGGACAGGATGAATGCGGGATAGTCCAACCCGTTGGCCTTAAATGACTGTAGCTGTTGATAGGCCATTAAACACAAATACTCGCTCACTCACTCAAATCTCTCAACCTGGCTCATATATTGTAGTTTGTAGTATCCCAATGATATCTTGTTAAGTATTTTGTTAATAACTTTGGACGCAGTATTTTATTGGTATATTGTTAGCATAGGTATCTTGATAATATCTTGTTGGAAATATTTAATTATGTATTCTCATACATCCAGTATATTGATAGTATCTTGTTGAGTATCTTGTTAGCTCATTTGCATGTGATTTGCTATACTAATGCTATACCATATTACATACAGTATATTGTTAGTATCTTATTGATAGTATATTGTTAGTATCTTGTTGATAGTATATTGTTAGTATCTTGCTGATAGTATATTGCTAGTATCTTGTTGAGTATCTCGTTAGCTCATTTGCATGTGATTTGCTATACTAAATGCTATACCAATAAAATACTGTATCTTGTTAGTAAATTGTTGTAATATCTTGTTACCCCATTTTTTTTGTCTGGGTATATATATATTTCATGTACCAAATATCTCCACAACCCTAGCTTAGTCTGACAAACTTGAAACTTCACATACCTTATTATCATCATCCATATTTTAATTCTATAGCCCACCAATGCAGATCCCATGCCCAAGTTCAAGGTCAAATTGGTTAGAAATGTGCGTTATGACTATGATTTTTTTTGTAAAATCTGGAATGAATATCTCCACAACCCGAAGTCTTGATTGACTTGAAACTTCACATACCTCATCATCATCCATATTTTCATCCAATAGCCCAGCCATGTGGCTACCATGCCCAAGGTCAATGTTAAATTACTTAGATACAAGTTTTTAACTACCCAATATCAATACTTCTTTATCACCATCCATATTTTCATTCTATAGCCCACCCATGCAGACCCCATGCCCAAGGTCAAATTACTCTGAAATTTGTGTTAAAGTCTGCTTTTTAATTGGCGCGTACCCAATACATGTATCTCCCCATCTTGACTTAGAGAAAAACGTGACGATTTTCAACTTGTGTCGCAGAGATATGGTCCTTGACTTATTGAAAAGTGGCGATTTTCAACTCGTGTCCCGCATAACTGAAAAACTATTTGAGCTACAGTCATGAAACCTTTTAGGAATAAATGTATTTGTTATCATTTCAAGTTGCACAAAAACCTAAGGGGTTTTAGCTCTTGACTCAGTGAAAAGTGGCGATTTTCAACTTGTGCCGCACATAACTGAAAAAATATTTGAGCTACAGTCACGAAACATTATAGGAATGTTTATCAACATGTGGAGTTCTGCATCATGCGAGTTTGATGTGGATTCATAGAGTATGGGCGGAGTTATGGCCCTTGACTTAATGAAAATTGCTGATTTTTTTTAACTTGTGTTGCCGGTAACTGAAGCATGAAACTATATAGGAATGTTAATCAGCATGTGTAGTTGTGCACGTGTGATTTTGTTTGCAGAATCATCCAGTAAGGATGGAGTTATGACCCTTGACTTAGAGAAAATTGGCTATTTTGTCCACCACAAATTTGTGTCGCGCATGTTAGTTAATACTGTATCTTGTTAGTAAATTGTTGTAATATCTTGTTACCCCATTTTTTTTGTCTGGGTAATATAAACACAAAATCATATTAAATTTGTTAACAATTATATTGCTACAGCTTTTAAACAAGTACTAATGTACTATTAAGATTATTTAGTATTATTCCTTCTTTATCCGTTTATTATAAAGTTATTTTCAAAAATAAATGTTCCACTATAACAAGTCCATTAGTAAACAAGAGTTATCTACCCTAAGTCAGAACAAGACTAGCTATTGTCACGTACGCACATTTTGGTCTAGAAAGTTCGTTTTTAGTGCAAATGCAAACTTCGAACTCCTTGTTTGGTGTGTAGCACCAGAGGAAGACCAAATCAAACAATTTATAGGAATGACACAGTATATAAGACAGTAATCTGTGCTGGGCTAATGTTAAACCGGTGATATATTTTTTTTATGCAAAGTCATGCTGTCAACGCGAATGGGGACACATGATGGTTCACAACATGTGTATTAGTCATCTAATTGTGGCGTGTTTATTCAAAATATTTACTTCTGTCATATTAAAAATTATGTTTTTGAATAATTTTACACTATTATTTTAACACAAGATGGCGACCGAGAATATGGCGTAAATATCGCGATACGCGAAAACCGTACCGCGATACGTATCGTCAGGATGACATATCGCAATATACCGGTATACCGGTATATCGTTGCACCACTAGTAATTACCGATACCACCATTATTTTTTTGCAGTTTTAATTACAGTGCGAACCCACAATTTCCCTCGCGTATTTTTTTTTCTGCTCGAGTGGACAAAAAAACGCGCGGTGGTAATTACCGATACCACCATTAATGTTTTGCAGTTTTACACTGCGAACCCACAATTAAATAATTGCCGTGTTTCACTCGATCCCATAATTAAATAATTGCCGGTTTTCTGGAGCCCATAATTAAATAATTACTGTTATTCACTGGGCCCCCACCATGCATCAATTAGAATTTCGTGTGGACCCAACCACCCATCCATTTTAATTTCATGCAGACCCCACCACCCATCAATAAATAATTTGGGTGCCGCCCACGGGTGCCGCCCACTGGTGCCGCCCACCCGCCCCCCACTTTTAATTTTGGAATCACCCTTATGAAATGTCTTAAAATCTCAAATCATACAGACGCAAATTTCTAAGTAATTTGACCTTGACCATGGACATGAAGGCCGCATAAGTGTGGTATGGAATGAAAATATGGATGATGATAAGAAAGTATATGCAGTTTGAGGTCAATCCGACTTACCGTTACAGAGATAATGGGTATCCAAAAACTTTTTAACGCAGACAGACAAAATTACGAAAACGATATACTCCTCGACTTACTTTGTATGCCGGGGGTATAACAATATCGTATCAGGCATTGACCTGGTATGAAAGATCCGGGTTAATTACTTATAACCAATTGAAAGTGGATGTGGCATTGGTCGAACGGTGTCATGTGACGTTACCAAATGACGTTCGTGTAATGATGCAACATAAATAAGTCCGCGTTCTTTTCATCAAAATAACAAAGTATAGTTATCTTGCTAAGTGCACTTTGACGGGAGAAATTTTCAATATAAGGATAAATTTATAAATTTATATTATACTGCATACTTTTAATCATCAAATATATGCAGTCGCTAGTTCTATGAAATAATCCATTTCGGGAAAAATAAATTATTATTCCCTCAAAGTATACTTAGCTAGATAAGTATGCTTAGCAATGTTGGTAAAATCGGTTACTGGTATTCTCTATGTACAGTGCGACCCCGTTAGTACACGCTTCACTATAACACGATTTCGGTTAGTACACGGTTGTGCCTTGGCTCCCGAATTTTTTTCCTATTTGTATATCAAAATCGTGTTAAATTTGTAACACGACTATTGTCAGAAATCGTGTTAAATTTGCGATTCTTTCCCAAATTAGACCCAAAATGGACGATTTTTTTTTTATTGACGCATAGCCTCCTTTTATCTGACCGATGTGAATGTGCAGCTGATCACGTTTGCACATTTCGTAAATTAATCCGAGCAAACTGGGAATAAGATCAGTAAGACCAGTAATAAAGCAGTGCTAATTGTTACGTGCTCGATTTCATTTTTCCGGCATGCGTTCGCGCTCACCATTGGTGGAATATTAATTAGGTGTAAAGGCTGACCAATCGGAGATCGCGTGTCAGTCGCGCAGATTAACTCGACCCAGATTAACTAAATTGTTACAGCACTGCCCGCGCCCCCGGCGCATGTACACAAATGTGAACGTGACAACTGGCCTTGTTTCGCTATGTCATAATTGAGCCAGTGCACGAGATAATCAACTTTATTATATAACTGAAATTTTCGCCGAGAATGATTTGACTTTTTTCTGCAAATATATCGGAAAGTTGATAACATTTTCAGAGCAAATGCGTAATAATTACTAATTTAATATTCGTCAACATTCGATATCGTTTACAGAAAATATCATCTTCTTCGAAAATCTCACGTGATAAGCCTGATTACCTCATGAACTGGCGCAATATTATAACACGTCGGGCAAAACATGTCTATACAGGTCTGTACTCAAACCCACAGGTGGAATAGTCGGACGTGTGACACAAAGAAAATGACCATTACAAAAATATCCATTACCCCACCCACTTGATCTCGTTCTATTATTAACGTCATGTACAGTACGATACCAGGTGGGTGGGATAATGGGATTTTTTTAATAGGCATTTATTTTGGTGTCATAGGTCCCGAGTCTTCCACCTGTGCTCACCATATGAGTAAACACAGATTGCAACGCACGAGCTTGTCCGTGATGTTGCAGCTGATGGAACAGGATATCGGTCATTGGGTCATTGCGTCATCATTACTACACTTTTTTCTACACGCATTTACAATAATGGATTGCACGGACCTGCGTAGATCTACATTCTACATGAACATGATGAATAAATAAAACATGACGTTAACAATTCTTGGATTCAATATATTTATTACATGCGAAGATAACAGTGAAAACTTATGGCATATTATAGGCATTGGCGACGTCGTTCATTCGCAGTCACAGTGTACAGTGTACATGTATTTTTTGTTGACATTATGATGCGTCTTGGGCGAGAACGGATATAGCACGGTTTGGATAAGCAACACGGAAGGTTGTATGTCGCCGGACTTCCGTGTACTAACGGGGTCGCACTGTATCTTTAGGGCCATACCTCGAGATAGTCGTAAACACATCTGACATGGGCCTCGATATCGATGTCCACCAAGCTGAACTGTATCGTGCTGCCCCGTGACGCAGTTATCGTCCAGAAACATTCCGCATTGTGACCGTACGGCATGGGATAGTTGGGAGATACAAAACTCCCTGTGGGTGTGGTTAGGTCTGCTCCACAACCTGTAATTTCAGTTGTGCCGATACTACATTATGCATACAAGGTATGGGGATATTGTGGATAGGACGAAACATAAATGTATATGTATCAGAAATGTACACGATTATATATGAGACAAGCCATGTGATTTTGTATCTAAGATGAATGTACACAATTATATATGAGACAAGCCATGTGATTTTGTATCTAAGATGAATGTACACGATTATATATGAGACAAGCCATGTGATTTTGTATCTAAGATGAATGTACACGATTATATATGAGCAAGCAAGCCATGTGATTTTGTATCTAAGATGAATGTACACGATTATATATGAGACAAGCCATGTGATTTTGTATCTAAGATGAATGTACACAATTATATATGAGACAAGCCATGTGATTTTGTATCTAAGATGAATGTACACGATTATATATGAGACAAGCCATGTGATTTTGTATCTAAGATGAATGTACACGATTATATACGAGACAAGCCATGTGATTTTGTATCTAAGATGAATGTACACGATTATATACGAGACAAGCCATGTGATTTTGTATATAAGATGTGCGATTTTTCATGAAAACATTTACAGAAATTGTGATATTTTCTGGAAATGATGTCGAAAGATAACATACGGATTCCGTCAACTTACGGCACAATTACCAGAAAATATTGTAAATATTTTTCATGAGATATCACATTTTCTTAATAGGTAAAAAAGGCACATGGCATGTCTCGTGTATGACTGGGCCACCAACATAAATAGGTTATGATATGATGTGATCTCTGATTTAATATCCATTGTGAAATGAATGTCATTTTAATAGATGTTGGTAGTAAGATAATTCCTTGACAAAGACGGAGTATTGGGTTTGCCGTCTATCCTGCATCACACACCATGTTGTAGAGTAGTATCAATATAATTCTAAGTGATAATCAAATAAGCAGCAACGACCAAGTGCTCTAGAAATGAATAAATGCGAACCTGTTGCCGTAGCATAGTACATAATGCGGAACCCCGGGGCGGAGTACGAGTTGTCCGTCTTTAGTTTCAGGTACATTCTGTTGCTCTGGGAAACGATGATCCGGTCGATCGTGGTTCCGCAATATACGCCGACTAACGGGGAGCTCAGGAATCCTCCGTTCCTGTAACAACTAGCTCAGAATTGAAGAGTCGAGACATGGTGACGTGATAAAGGAACAGATAGTTAATGTTAGTGTTGCTCTTCAGAGGTGTTATTTTGTAAATTTTCTGTTGCAAATGCTTTATTCTTACAAGTTAATGTAATTTGATTGCACTGTAGAGTCAAGCCGATTCTAAAAGTTGTCCAATGTGAAAGAGTGAGTTTGTGTGATGTAAACTAATCCTTGTAATATTGGAATAATGGGTAATAATTTAATTATAATTGTTCAACATAAAATACAGTTCATGCGAATGAAACCTTATTGCCAAAAAATTGTACGGACAATGGGGGTGATTTTCTAGAACTATGTTACAAAACAACGTCCCATTATAAGGAGATTAACCCTAAGAATGCTGGGAACGAAAATTGTTGTCTATTGTCTTATATTTTGCCTTCATTCTCATTACCAGATGGCCGCGGCCCGCATTTCGAGCCCACCAAGGCATTTGATGGTCTCTGGGTGTATTTATTTGAAGTTTGAATTAAGGGTTTTGGAGATATAAGGTATATATAAAAGCTCTAACGCAAATTTTAAAGTCATTTGACCTTGGGCATATGGGCTGCATGGGTGGGCTATAGAATGAAAATATGGATGATAATAAAGAATTATTTGAAGTTTGAAGTAAATCGGAGTACCGGTAAGTGTTGTGGAGATATAAAGAATGTAAACACTTTAACACAAATTTCAAAGTCATTTGACCTTGGGCATGTGGACCACATGGGCAGGCTATGGAATGAAAATACGGATGATGAAAAGGAAGTATTGTAAGTTGGAAGTAAATTGGAGTAACAATTGTGGAGATATAAGGTACAGCTGATTCTCTTTATCTCGATATCGCTTATCTCGATATACCTGCTTATCTCGATATGCGTCCGAGATCCCGGCCAAATTCCCTATATAGATCATGTATTTTACTCCTGATAAATCGATATAGGAAATGTCGATATTTCAGTTATGTCGAGGTGGAAATAGAGTCCCTATAGCATGTTTCCTTCATATTTGTATTCTGATAACTCGATGTGAAAAATAAGCGCCTGGCACCGCCAAGTCTAATTCAGAGAGATTATCTCAGTTAAGTTTTCACACGTCTATAGAATTGAAAACAAGAGGGCCATGATGGCCCTAATTCGCTCACCTGACTCCATGAACACCAGAGGAGAATGTGACATTGAGTTCATGTGTTTTAAGCGATGACTCTCATTTTACCAAATCTGAAAATGCCTCACCCAAGGATCTTAACTTACTATGAAGTTTGGCCAGCATCGGCCATGTGGTTCCTGAGAAAAAGACGTTCAAAATCTCGAATAAATGGACATTTTGGCGGCCATCATGGATGACATAATGATCCGATTCTGACAAATATTGCACCAGAGCAATCGCCTCATCGGTACCTTCAATTTGATATATGACATGAGCATATTTGTTAAAAAATAAAATTTGACCCCACGGGCCACGCCCACTTTTGACCTCGGGGTCACCATTTTAACATCTTTGAAAGAGCATTCTACATCGATCATTCCTACCAAGTTTTGTCGAAATCTGGCTGGCGGTTCATGAAAAGAAGATTTTTTAAGAATTTCTGCTATTTTTAGACGGCGGCCATCTTGGATTAGCGACGACCTCCGTTTCAACAAATCTGAAAAGGCTTCACCCATGGACCATAACTGTGAAATTTGGCCACCATGGGCCAAGCGGTTCGTTCGTGTGAATTTTTTTTTTTAAATCTCTAGTAAAAGAACGACATTTTGACCTTTCGGCGGCCATCTTGGATGACATAACCATCCAATTTCGACAAAAAATGTACCAGAGCGATCGCCTCTTTGATACCTTCGATTTGATATAGACATGACCATATTCGGTCAAAAATAAAATTTGACCCCAATTTGACCCCACGGGCCACGCCCATTTTTGACCCCGGGGTCACCATTTTAACAACTTTGAAAGAGCATTGTACATCGATCATTCCTACCAAGTTTCGTCGAAATCCGGCAGGCGGTTCATGAGAAGAAGATATTTTAAGAATTTACGCTAGTTGTAGACGGCGGCCATCTTGGATTAGCGATGACCTACACTTTAACAAATTTGAAAAGGCTTCACCCATGGACCATAACTTTTAAGTTTAGCTACCATGGGCCAAGCGGTTCATGTGAAGAAGAATTTTGAAATCTCTGATAAAAGAACGACCTTTTGACCTTTCGGCGGCCATCTTGGATGACATAACAATCCGATTTCGACAATAAATGCACCAGAGTGATCGCCTCGTTGATACCTTTAATTTGATATATAACATGACCATATTTGGTCAAAAATAAAATTTGACCCCAATTTGATCCCACGGGCCACGCCCATTTTTGACCCCGGGGTCACCATTTCAACAACTTTGAAAGAGCATTGTACATCGATCATTCCTTGCAAGTTTCGTCTAAATCCGGCTGGCGGTTCATGAGAAGAAGATTTTTTAAGAATTTATGCTATTTTTAGACGGCGGCCATCTTGGATTAGCGATGACCTCCATTTTAACAAATCTGAAAAGGCTTCACCTATGGACCATAACTTTTAAGTTTGGCCACCATGGGCCAAGCGGTTCATGTGAAGAAGAATTTTGAAATCTCTAATAAAAGAACAACCATTTGACATTTCGGCGGCCATCTTGGACGACATAAACATCCGATTGCGACAAAAATGCACCAGAGTGATCGCCTCGTTGATACCTTCGATTTGATATACGAGATGACCATATTCGGGAAAAAAAAATTGACCCCAATTTGACCCCACGGGCCACGCCCATTTTTGACCCCGGGGTCACCATTTTAACAACTTTGAAAGAGCATTGTACATCGATCATTCCTACCAAGTTTGGTCGAAATCCGGTTGGCGGTTCTTGAGAAGAAGATTTTTGAAGAATTTGTGCTATTTTGAGACGGCGGCCATCTTGGATTACGTAATGACGTCATTTTAACAATTTTGTAATCCCCCTACCTAAGGACCATGACCATAAAGTTTGGTGACTATAGGCCCAATGGTTACCGAGAAGAAGACGTTGCGGTAACAATAGCTCACATGAGCTTCGCTCAGGTGAGCAAAAAAACGCCTCTAAAATGTGTTAAACGTTGCACAAACATGTTAAATTAATTCACTTAAACAATAATTAACCAATAAATCAATGTGATATCGACGTGGCAATCAAGTCAATTGAACTTGACATTTCTTAACGCCGATTTGATTCAACTTTGGCTGAATTTCTTTGTGACCAACGAGTCTAGGTCCGTCGTGGTTTGGGGATGAAATGCGGGTCTTGCATTTTGCGATTGAATAATAAGATCGTCAGAAAAGACAGTGAGCATTGACATTAAAATGTAACGCTTATTCATTGATGTGTATTGGGTATGATTTGCAAAACAAATGTTGTGTACCGGAAATTGTGTCATGCATATGCGATATATTTAGTAACAACCCATGCGCATTTCGTTATTAAACAAGAGCTGTAGGAGAACAGCATAGCTCGACTACGAGGGTTGTCGATATACACATAGCTTGACAAAGAAGGTGGCTGCGGCCTGCATAAAAACCTTAACCAAGGTTGACTAAAAACATTAACCAAGGGAAATTAAGTAAGTAATTCAAGGTTAAATGTAGGTCAATGTCAGATATAGGTCAGGGGTTATTGATGTACATCACTAGGAGATAAAGTTTTCCAAGTACATGTATGGTTGCTGTAGGCCCAGGAGTATTCCATATACAAGCTTGAGTAAAAACCGTAACCAAGGGGAGATAACCTAAGTATCCAATAACTAAGTAATACCGGATAAAAGTAGGTCAATGTCAAATATAGGTCAGGGATTATTGATGTACATCACTAGGAGATGAAGTTGTCCAAGTATGGTTGATGTAGGCCCAGAAGTATTCCATATACAAGCTTGACTATAAACATTAAGCAAGTAATTGAAGGTTAAATGTAGGTGAAGGTAAAATAAAGGTCAGGGGTTATTGATGTACATCCCTATGAGAAAAAGTTATCCAAGTATGGTGTCTGTATGCACAATAGTATTCCATCTACAAGCTTGACTAAAAACCTTAATCAAGGTTGAGTAAAAACCTTAACCAAGGGGAATTAAGTAAGTAATTTAAAGTTAAATGTAGGTCAAGGTCAAATATAGGTCAGGGGTTGTTGATGTACATCACTAGGAGATGAAGTTGTCCAAGTATGGTTGGTGTAGGGCCATGAGTATTCCATCTACAAGCCTGACTAAATAACTTAACCAAAGAGAATTAAGTAAGTAATTCAAGAGGAAATGTAGGTCAAGGTCAAATATAGATCAGGGGTTATTGATGTACATCACTATGAGAAAAGGTTGTCCAAGTATGGTGTCTGTATGCACAATAGTATTCCATGTACAAGCTTGAGTAAAAAGCTTAACCAAGGTCGAGTAAAAACCTTAACCAAGGGGAATTAAGTAAGTAATTCAAGGTTAAATGTAGGTCAAGGTCAAATATAGGTCAGGGGTTGTTGATGTACATCACTAGGAGATGAAGTTGTGCAAGTATGATTGGTGTAGGGCCAGGAGTATTCCATCTACAAGCTTGACTAAAAATGTTAACCAAGGGGAATTAAGTCAGTAATTCAAGAGGAAATGTAGGTCAAGGTCAAATATAGATCAGGGGTTGTTGATGTACATCACTAGGAGATGAAGTTGTCCAAGTATGGTGGGTGTAGGGCCAGTAGTATTCCATATAGAAGGTTGACTAAAAACCTTAACCAAAAGGAATTAAGTAAGTAATTGAAGAGGAAATGTAGGTCAAGGTCAAATATAGATCAGGGGTTATTGATGTACATACCTATGAGAAAAGGTTGTCGAAGTATGGTGTCTGGATGCACAATAGTATTCAATATACAAGCTTGAAAAAAAACCTTCACCAAGGTTGACTAAAAAGCTTAACCAAGGGGAATTAAGTAAGTAATTCAAGAGGAAATGTAGGTCAAGGTCAAATATAGATGAGGGGTTATTGATGTGCATCACTAGGAGATGAAGTTGTCCAAGTATGGTGGGTGTAGGGCCAGTAGTATTGCATATACAAGCTTGACTAAAAACCTTAACCAAGGTTGACTAAAAACCTTAACCAAGGGGAATTAACCAAGTAATTCAAGAGGAAATGTAGGTCAAGGTCAAATACAGATCAGGGGTTATTGATGTACATCACTAGGAGATGAAGTTGTCCAAGTATGGTGGGTGTAGGGCCAGTAGTATTCCATATACAAACTTGACTAAAAACCTTAACCAAGGGGAATTAACCAAGTAATTCAAGAGGAAATGTAGGTCAAGGTCAAATATAGATCAGGGGTTTATTGATGACATCACTAGGAGATGAAGTTGTCCAAGTATGGTGGGTGTAGGGCCAGTAGTATTCCATATACAAACTTGACTAAAAACCTTAACCAAGGCGTGACGGTGACGCCGACGCCGACGCCGGGGTGACAACATAAGCTCTACTTATTCTTCGAATAGTCGAGCTAAAAATGTGTGATTTATGAAAACCCGGAAGTAAAGTAGTCGGTATTTTTGAAGCGATTCTGTTTGGATTTTTTCGAGAATGGTCGCAAAATTGGCGACTTTTTATCCCGAAGTTCGGATATGTTGATATATTTTGCTCGACTTCGAGATAACGATAATTACCTGTATGTAAAAATTTTAACGCAGATTTTATAATAACACAAACTTCTAAGTCATTTGACCTTGGGACACAGGGGCCGCATGAGTGGGACACAGAATGAATAGGAATAAGAATACAAAGTTTCAAGCAAATCTGACTTCCGGTTACAGAGATAGTAGATAGTAGGTATGTGAAAACTTTAATGCAAATTTTGACAGAAACTTTAACACAAACATCTAAGTCATTTTACCTTGACCTTGGGGCACAGGGGCCACATGAGTGGGACACAGAATGAATATATGGATAATGCCCAATAACCATACAAAGTTTCAAGCAAATCTGACTTCCGGTTACAGAGATAGATAGTAGGTATGTAAAAACTTTTTAACACAAATTTTGTCAGAAACTTTAACCTTCTGGCACAGGGGCCACATGAGTGGGACACAGCATGAATATATGGATGATGACTAATAAGTTTATGAAGTTTCATGTCAATGTGACTTAGGATTACAGAGATATAAGGTATTTAAAAACTTTAACGGACGGACGGACACACGCACGGACGGACGTTCCTACAAATGGATACTTATGTGGCTTTTCTTTTGTTTAAAGTAGCCACGTCAGAGAAACGTAAGAACTAGACTCGTGCGGAAAAACACACGGACGGACGGACGGACGGACGGACTGACGGCCCACCAATAGTGAAGAAGGGGCCATTTCCATTGTTCTAGATCAAAGAGATGGCCCCTTGTAATGAATAGAATAAGGGGCCACACGGAATAAATCAAAGGATTCTTTCGTGTTAGGCTCTGCCCCATGGCCCCTTCTACTCCCTTGGTTGCTCGGATGGATGGACACCCGGACGTCATTGTGATCACTATGTCTCCCTTTCCACAAAAACTTGGTTTTGCAGCACATTAGAATCATTTCCAATGGAAATGATTCTAAGATGCTGCTAAACCATGTTTTTACTGAGAGAAAAGAAAAAATATGAATTATCAGCAGACAACTATTTTCGGTTCCCGCATTCTAAGGGTTAATCTCATATGAGCAGAACTTTTCAGATAAATCTGTCTCAGCCAGTTGGTGGGTGAGAAATTACAGTACATACCTTATTTCCAGGAAATCGTACTGACAACGGAGATGGTTTTCTAGAACAATGTCTATATAAGGTTGCAGTGAATCATGCATTATAAGAGATATTACAGGTACATATCTTATCCAGAAATCCGTATCATATCTTATTTCCAGGAAATCGTATCAACAACGGGGATGGTTTTCTAGAATAATGTCTATATAAGGTTGCAGTAAACCATGCCCCATTATAAGGAGATATTACAGTACATATCTTATTTCCATGAAATCGTACTGACAACGGAGATAGTTTTCTAGAACAATGTCTAGATAAGGTTGAAGTAAACCATGCCCCATTATAAGGAGATATTACAGTACATATCTTATTTCCAGGAAATCGTAGTGACAACGGAGATAGTTTTCTAGAAAAATGTCTAGATAAGGTTGAAGTAAACCATGCCCCATAATAAGGAGATATTACAGTACATATCTTATTTCCAGGAAATCGTACTGACAACGGAGATGGTTTTCTAGAACAATGTCTAGATAAAGTTGAAGTAAACCATGCCCCATTATAAGGAGATATTACAGTACATATCTTATTTCCAGGAAATCGTACTGACAATGGGGATAGTTTTCTAGAACAATGTCTATATAAGGTTGAAGTAAACCATGCCCCATTATAAGGAGATATTACAGTACATAGCTTATTTCCAGGAAATCGTATCGACAACGGAGCTGGTTTTCTAGAACAATGTCTATATAAGGTTGAAGTAAACCATGCCCCATTATAAGGAGATATTACAGTACATAGCTTATTTCCAGGAAATCGTACTGACAACGGGGATGGTTTTCTAGAACAACGTCTATATAAGGTTGCAGTAAACCATGCCCCATTATAAGGAGATATTACAGTACATACCTTATTTCCAGGAAATCGTACTGAAAATGGGGATGGTTTTCTAGAATAATGTCTATATATGGTTGACACAAAGCAACGCCCCATTGTAAGGAGATATTACAGTATATACCTTATTTCCAGGAAATAGTACCAACAATGGGGAAGGTTTTCTAGAACAGCGTCTATATATGGATGACACAAAGCAATGTCCCATTGTAAGGAGATATTACAGTATATACCTTATTTCCAGGAAATAGGACCAACAATGGGGAAGGTTTTCTAGAACAGCGTCTATATATGGATGACACAAAGCAACGTCCCATTGTAAGAAGACATTACAGTACAGTCGAACCGGCCCTTACGACCACCTGAACTAAGCGATTTCCTGTGCTTAGCGACCGGTCTCAGCTCCTCCTGTGACATTTTGAGTGTTAATATAACTTGACTAAGCGACCACCTCCGTAACACGACCAGTGACCACAAAAATCCGGTCCCAAAACATTAAAATCCTTAACTCAGCGACCATTTCCGTATTGTAGTTGTTGTTTTTCAACTTGAAATGTCTGCTGTTTATTTTTCACGGGCGACCACTCAACTCGCCCATTGATCAACTTGTCTACCATACGTCACAGCTTGCGGACTCGCGTGATCTGCACATTCGGAACACCTTGATTTCAAGGTGTTCACCTGTGATTTGTACAGGTAATAAATGGTTAATACCCGTAGGCAAGAACTTCTCACTTGCCAAGCGCTTTCAATTACGCTGCCACTCAATTACGCGTGGATGACAAATGAATCCAAATCGTCAGTCATGCCTATTTTGTCAAACCATATTTGACTCCCGACCTTTGTCCGAAATAAATAATAGAACTTACTATGGACTGTTTTGAATTGATCGGACGCTGAAATTTGTGATTCGTGCAAATACCTTGTTCTATTAATACATATCCGGTATGATTCGTGCAAATACCTTGTTCTATTAATACATATCCGGTATCACATTACGAGTACGCAAACTGATACGATCAATGGACATGATTTGATGACGTCGGAGAAAACCCTACGGTCATGTGATTTGTGTCACAAATGGACTGGTTTCCTGTGTTTTGGTTGATGCGCTATCCTAAAGCAGAACGTATTCAAGGGAAATATATAAACGGGAACCAGTTAATGTCACTTAATTTGTTATTGTTTACACTTCAGTGTTACACACTTTTTTATCCTTTGGCTGAAATTTACCCGCCAACAACAATTAACATTATGGGAGACAGGTGACGAAGACCTTATGTGCACCTATAGAGACGGTCAATACAGAAAAATGAAGGGGTTCAAATTTAATATGGAATTGTATTAATTATGTACATGTCTACATATTGCCATATTAGTTTATATTATGTACAAACAGGTACATATATATGGTATACACTGAAATAAATTAAAACAAGAGGGCCATGATGGCCCTAATTCGCTCACCTGACTCCATGAACACCAGAGGAGAATGTGACATTGAGTTCATGTGTTTTAAAAAAATTGTGCTATTTTTAGATGGCGGTCATCTTGGATTAAGCGATGACTCTCATTTTACCAAATCTGAAAATTCTTCACCCAATGATCTTAACTTACTATGAAGTTTGGCCAGCATCGGCCATGTGGTTCCAGACAAAAAGACGTTCAAAATCTCGAATAAATGGACCTTTTGGCGGCCATCATGGATGACATAATCATCCGATTCCGACAAATATTGCACCAGAGCAATCACCTCATCGATACCTTCAATTTGATAAATGACATGAGCATATTCGGTCAAAAATAAAATTTGACCCCACGGACCACGCCCATTTTTGACCTCGGGGTCACCATTTTAACACCTTTGAGAGAGCATTCTACATCGATCATTCCTACCAAGTTTTGTCGAAATCCGGCTGGTGGTTCACAAGAAGATTTTTTAAGAATTTGTGCTATTTTTAGATGGCGGCCATCTTGGATTAGCGACGATCTCCGCTTTAACAAATCTGAAAAAGCTTCACCCATGGACCATAACTGTGAAGATTGGCCACCATGGGCCAAGAGGTTTGTGTGAAGAAGAATTTTGAAATCTCTAATAAAAGAATGACCTTTTGACCTTTCGGCGGCCATCTTGGATGACATGACCATCCAATTTCGACAATAAATGTACCAGAGCGATCGCCTCTTTGATACCTTCGATTTTATATAGACAGGACCATATTCGGTCAAAAATAAAATTTGACCCCAATTTGACCCCACGGGCCACGCCCATTTTTAACCCCGGGGTCACCATTTTAACAACTTTGAAAGAGCATTGTACATCGATCATTCCTAGAAAGTTTCGTCCAAATCCGGCTAGCGGTTCATGAGAAGATTTTTTAAGAATGTATGCTATATTTAGACGGCGGCCATCTTGGATTAGCGATGACCTCCATTTTAACAAATCTGAAAAGGCTTCACCCATGGACCATAACTTTTAAGTTTGGCTACCATGGGCCAATCGGTTCATGTGAAGAAGAATTTTGAAATCTCTAATAAAAGAACGACCTTTTGACATTTCGGCGGCCATCTTGGATGACATAACCATCCGATTTCGACAAAAAATTCACCAGAGTGATCGCCTCATTGATACCTTCGATTTGATATATAACATGACCATATTCGGTCAAAAATAAAATTTGACCCCATGGGCCACGCCCATTTTTGACCCCGTGGTCACCATTTGAACAACTTTGAAAGAGCATTGTACATCGATCATTCCTACAAAGTTTTGTCGAAATCCGGTTGGCGGTTCTGGAGAATATTTTTGAAGAATTTGTGCTATTTTTAGACGGCGGCCATCTTGGATTACGTAATGACGTCATTTTAACAACTTTGTAATCCCCCTACCTAAGGACCATGACCATGAAGTTTGGTGACTATAGGTCCTATGGTTACTGAGGAGAAGACGTTTGAAAATGTTCACGACGACAACGATGACGGACGACGACGACAACGACGGACAAATTGCGGTAACAATAGCTCACATGAGCTTCGCTCAGGTAAGCTAAAAAATAATACAATTTTATATAGCACCTCCACTAAGAGACCACCTGTCTTAAGAGACCAAAAAGTTATTCTCTGCTGAGTGGTCTCTTAAGACAGGTTCGACTGTACATCCCTTATTTCCAGGAAATCGTACTGACAACACAGATGGTTTTCTAGGGTGAATACCGTACCTTATTTCCAGAAAATCGTTCTGAAGATGGGGATGTTTTTCTAGAATAATGTCTATATGGTTGATACAAAGCAACGTCCCATTATAAGGAGATATTACAGTACATACCTTATTTCCAGGAAATCGTACCGACAACGCATATGGTTTTCTAGGGAGAAGTCTGTGATGTTCAGGAGGATCTGGTTTCCCTGTGGGGCCGTGATTGTCCACACACACTCGCGTTGGTGGGGGTAGTTGTCTGGCCAGTTGGGGCTCACGATCAAACCCGTGGGCTCCGTCAACACCGCCCCACACACTGCAAAATGGTTGATTGGTTGGTTGGTTGATTGATTGTGTGATTTCTTTATTGGTTTTTGATTGATTAATTGTTGATTAATTGGTTGATTGATTGCTCGATTGGTTTTATAGATTGTTTGCTCGATTGTGTGATTGATTTATTGGTGTATTGATTGATTGAATGGTTGTTTAATTGATTAAGTGGTTGATTGCTTGTGTGATAGGTTTATTGATTTATATTTTGCTTGATTGAATTGTTGATTAATTGGTCGATTGATTGATTGTGTGATTGATTGGTGTATTGATTACTTGGTTGCTTGATTGTGTGATGGATTGATTGGTTTATTGATTGATTGAATGGCTGTTTAATTGATTGAATGGTTGATTGGCTGATTGATTAATTGATTGATGTATTGCTTGATTGTGTGATTGATTGATGAATATGTTAATTAATTAGCAGATTTAAAGCTTGATTGTGTGGTTGATTGGTTTATTGATTAAATGAATGGTTGTTTAATTGATTAATTGGTAGATTATTTGATTGTGTGATTGATTAGCTTAGTGAATGATTGGTTGATTGCGATCTGGATGAAGGGATACACTGGAATATGATGTATTGTCTTGACTGATTGATTGATTCTCTCTGTAAATAAATCTTGGAATTTCATTAGAATTATGTCCTCCGGACTTAATCCTAATTAAATTCCAAGACATATTTATGACATTTACAGGGAAATATAATGAATTACCGTCTGCAATGTTTTAACTAATTATAACCCACAAGTTAATTATAATCCTAATTAAATTCCAAGACATATTTATGACATTTACAGGGAAATATAATGAATTACCGTCTGCAATGTTTTAACTAATTATAACCCACAAGTTTCCTAGCATGCAAAGAGTTAGGCAAGACTACTAAACTTGTTTAATACATATCATATTAAATCAGCATTCATGTAAGATCCTCTATATACATGTACTTACTGTGCGAGGCATTCAGGGAGACGTACGAAGCGTGGAATCCCTCGCGGGCAATACTGGCGTCGGAGATCAGCTGGACGGTGAGCACATTGTTGGTGGACGTGAGGACAGGAGGCGGAGTCGAGCCACAATATCTGTAACATCCGAGGGCAATAGTGCATCGGGTCATCCACAGACGGGCAATATGTTTTGACTGTTCCTCGAATGACCATGAAATAACTTTTATTCCTCAACCTGTATTATACTGTATGTGATAAAATGTATGTTAGACCAGAGCTCCAGATAAGCTGCGTATTTGCGTAAATACCAAATTAAAATTGCCAAAAAAAACAATTGAAATCAGAAGTAGTGAGTATCAAAAAGCAATGAAAAATTTGTGGTACCTTTATCATGCAGCAGAAAACAATAAACAGACCACAAATATAGCATATTTTTTTTATTTTCCCATGAAAAAAAATCTTGGTATTTCATTAGAAACAATCAACAAACCACAAATATTGCATATTTTCTTATTTTTCCATGAAAACACATCTTGGTATTTCATTAGAATTGTCTCCAAGGAGACAATTCTAATGAAATACCAAGATGTGTTTTAATTTAGAAGCAAAATATTCAATAATTGCTGTCTGTTGATGTGTAAACAGTAGTGTGATTCTATGTTACACAATTAAAATTTTGAAATACCCAATTGCTTCAGAAATGATGGAGTGACAATACTCAACTACTAATTCCTTATCTGGAGCCCTGATACTGTATGTGATAAAATGTATGTTAGACCATACAAAAAGTCCTTTGTTTCTTATATAGGGGGTTTGCGGAATGTGACGCAGGAGGGCAGAATTTTTTTATATTTTTTTTCCTTTGAGATGTTTGTCTCTGATATTTTTTTTCAAGTTGTCAAATGCATATATGTTCTATAGTTACTATAACCCCTTTAGACGTGAAACATCACCAGCTTTTCATCAGACATGGTTGGATTTAACATAGTTCTGCATGTTAGTGTCTTGTATTGATCATGTGGTGAATTTACAGTACAATTTTATTTCTCCATGACAATAAAATGCTTGATGCCCAGGGATTATTCAGACGCAGCGATATCTGAGAATCAAAGTACCGGGGGAACAGGAAATCCCCGCCCCCCTGGAAATATTCCCCCCCGCCTGGAAATTCCCCCCCCCCACCACCGCCTCCCTTCACAGACACTGTCCACAAAACTTTTAATGTATTTTCATATACATTGTTGATATTGTGCTCAGGAGCATACAAAATGCACATGCTAGAACCAGTCTGTTGGTAACAGAGGACATAATATCCCTACATGTATACCCAACTAACATAGTCATAATGTATGTCTCCTTGTGGAGAAGTATGTGAATAGGCGAGACAGCATTTTCTATAAAAGAGCTCTCCAATTTAGTATAATATCTATACATAGACAATATAGTGGTGGTGGGGTGGTAGAGATTCTATTTACCGGTATATGCAATAATTCCCCATTACCGTACCATAACTATTATGTATGTTGGCTGGTAGAGAGTTCTCTAGGTTAAACCTCTACCATAGCTGCATATGACTGGTATAAATGTATAGCACATGGTGGGGGTGGGTCTAGAAAATAAAAACAGTATACCTGTGTAGAACAGCAAGCATGTGGCATGTATTGGTGGGGGGGGAGGGATTTTCCTAGGAAATATCCCCCCCCCCCCGCCACCATCTACCATATGCATAGTGGATATGGACGTCTCTTTGTAGACAAGAACAGCCCACGATTGGGGGAGTATTTATGATGAAATGAAATAATGTATGTTCGTGTAGAACAGATAGCATGTGACATGTATTGGTGGGTGGGGGGGGGGGGGAGATTTTCCTAGGAAATATTCACCCCCCCCCCCCCCCCCAGCCACCATCTACCCTATGCATAGTGGATGTGATTGTCTCTTTGTAGACAAGAATAGCCCACGATTGGGGGAGTATTTCTGAAGAAACAAAATAATGTATGTTGGTGTAGAACAGACAGCGTGTGCCATGTATTGGTGTGGGGGGGGGAGAGATTTTCCTAGGAAATATCCCCCCCCCCACCATCTACCATATGCAAAGTGGATGTGAATGTCTCTTTGTAGAGGAGAAAAATAGCAGGTGATTGGGGGAGTATTGGGAGGGGGGGGGGAGATTTTCCTAGATACCAAATGCTATCTGTTCTACACCAACATACATTATTTCATCAGAAATACTCCCCCAATAGTGGGTTATTCTTGTCTACAAAGAGACATCCATCCGCTATGCATATGGTAGATGGTTGGGGGGGATACTTCCTAGGAAAATCTGCCCCCCCCCCCTCCCTCTCCCTCAATACATGCCAAATGCTATCTGTTCTACACCAACATACATTATTTCATCATTCATCATGAGGGAGGGGGGGGTATTCTTGTCTACAAAGTGACATTCACATCCGCTATGCATATGGTAGATGGATGGAATTCCCTAGGAAAATCTCCCCCCCCCTCCCATCCCGCCAATATGCGTCACATGCTAACTGTTCTACACAAACATTTTCACTTGATCAGAAATCTTCCACCAATCTTGTGATATTCTTGTCTATCAAGGGACTTACACTATGCATATGGTAGATTGGGGTGGGGTGTGAGGGATGATTTATGGTTCCCCTTTATGTTCCCCTTTCTTATACTACCAAATGACATACATTGTGCCTATGTGCACATGTTTGTTGGGAAATAATTAAAATTGCTGCTTTTGTAGCATTCAAACACAAACTTTTGGGTGGGGGGGGGGAGAATTTCCTAGGGTGGGGGGGAGAAGTAGATTCCTAGGGTCGAGCCTGGAATATTATTCCCCACCCCTCGACCGCTATGCATATGGTAGATGGTTGGTGGGGGGGGATATTTCCTAGGAAAATATGCCCCCCCTCCCTCCCTCTCCCTCAATACATGCCAAATGCTATCTGTTCTACACCAACATACATTATTTCATCATTCATCATGAGAGAGAGGGGGTTATTCTTGTCTACAAAGAGACATTCACATCCGCTATGCATATGGTAGATGATTGGGGGGGGGAATTCCCTAGGAAAATCTCCACCCCCCCCCCCATTCCGCCAATATGCGTCACATGCTAACTGTTCTACACAAACATTTTCACTTGATCAGAAATCTTCCCCCAATCTTGTGATATTCTTGTCTATCAAGGGACTTACACTATGCATATGGTAGATTGGGGTGGGGTGTGAGATATTCCACCCCGATATGCATATGGTAGATGGTTGGGGGGGGGATATTTCCTAGGAAAATATGCCCCCCCCCTCCCTCTCCCTCAATACATGCCAAATGCTATCCCCCGGGGGGGGGAATATTTCCAGGCTTGACCCTGGAAATCTTCCCCTGCGGGGGTGGGGTGGGGGGAGATTTCCAGGGGGGAGAATTTCCTGCGACACCGGTACTTTTTTATGGCCTTACTCCGGAGTTGGGTGCATCGACTGACCAATATAAATTGCTTTATGACAACAAACATCATGACGTCATAACTTTTCGGGACAATTGCCCAATCACGTGAAACTATTTCCCAGACAGGTCAAAATCCAGGGAAATAGTCAAATATAATTTATTATGTAATATCAACTTGTATAGGGAGTTGGGTAATTATAGAAATTATTTTAAATAACACAGTGACTATTTAAATAAAATTTATGATCAGGATATGTACAACATTTAATACTGCAACCATTGCTCCATGTAGCATAATAAAGGTGGTTGAATAAATGCTGTGTATCTGAAGTAACCTAATATACCTGAAGTAACCTAAATACCTGAAGTAGCCTAATATACATGGAGTGCCGTTTTTTCCCTTCATTTTTCACCTTTAACCACTAATCACAGCCTCTGATTGGTCAGTCTCAACAGCAAATTAAGGATGGCGGAGAATTTTAAAATCAAAATCGCTGTCGACTGATTCAGCTGAATTTTGTCCATTTTTACAGTATATGCGACATAACCAACGACGCGGACATGTTCATTATGATTGTAATGCTTATTATGACAACTGTGGAGTCTAAAGCCAGCCAATGTTGAAGCTCACCACAAACAAAATCAGAGATTTAATCAGATACAATACCGAATCTACCTAGCGTGGGCGCTGCCATTTTGCTTTGAATGACATCGCTAAATTTGTGACGTATGACAAGGGAAAAACATGACGTCACGCATGTTCAAACAATTAAGTTTAGTATGCGGTATAAATTAAATACATGATTAGTGCCGTCGAATATAAAATATATTCGGTTTTGCCCTGACGGCACTAATCATGTATATACTATTTATCGTAGAAATTATTTTAAATCATTACAGCTACTTCACAGGTAACCCTTTAAATCATTACTGCTACTTCACAGGTAACCCTTTAAATCATTACTGCTACTTCACAGGTAACCCTTTAAAGGCGGGATCTAAAATTGTCATCTGCTGTCGTTTCATATTTTGTATTTTTTGTCGATAAAAACATGGTTTGATAGCACTTTAGAATCATTTCAATGTTTTTGATTAGTAAAATGGCAAATAAAATATAAACAGCAGACGACACAATCTAATTTACTTGCTTTACATGGGTCACAAAAAGAGTACAACAAACTTAACCTTTACAATGCTAAATTAGATTTTGTCGTCTGTTGTTTATGTTTTATATGCCATTTTACTAATCAAATACATGGTTTGACAGTACTTTAGAATCTTTTCCAAAGGATACTGAATATTGCCGACACATACTGCAGATCCCAATGGGCCAGCTTATTATAGGCACAGCTAGGTGGAAGACTCGGACCTATGACACAAAAAAAATGCCCATTACAAAAAAAATGCCCATTACATTTGTGTCACAGACTCGGACCTGTGACACAAAAAATATGCCCATTACAAATGGTATTTTGTAATGGCCATTTTTTGTGTGTCACAGGTCTGAGTCTTCCATCTGTGTAATTGGTGTGGCTGAAAGGATTAACAATGCGTGCCTAGGCTTGGAGTCAAGCTTCGAATATGACGTGAAACCAATTACCTACTGGGACTGTCACATCAAGATGCCCAGATGAAAACAACCATTCACAGACGACACTTCACATTACACCAATGTGGAAAACATGTTCCAATTCGTAGGTACCGTAATAACCCTAATTATTATATGACTAAGTATTTCAGTCATTCTTATTGGCCGAAACACGACCACGTGATTATATACAAATTGAATGTAGACCTCTGAACGGTTTGTTTACATGAATAAGCACTGTACTGGGGGGGGGGGGGGATACTAAGCATGAACTAACTATTGCCAATGAGAACTCCCGGCAACGACGGTGGAGTTATCATACACAGTTGGCGTTGTGCTCAATACTGAAGGTGAACTCAATGTACTGGGGGGGATACCTACTTGCCAATGAGACTCCCGGCAACGACGGTGGAGTTATCATACACAGAGACGGAATCGAATACACAGTTGGCGTTGTGCTCAATACTGAAGGTGAACTCAATGTACTGGGGGGATACCTACTTGCCAATGAGACTCCCGGCAATGACGGTGGAGTTATCATACACAGAGACGGAGTCAAACACACAGTTGCGTTTATTGGTTTTTGTGCTCAATACTGAAGGTAAAACTCAATGTACTGGGGGGGAGGGGAATACTACTTGCCAATGAGACTCCCGGCAACGACGCTGGAGTTATCATACACAGAGACGGAATCGACAACACAGTTGGCGTTGTGCTCAATACTGAAGGTGAACTCAATGTACTGGGGGGATACTTACTTGCCAATGAGACTCCCGGCAACGACGGTGGAGTTGTCATGCATAGGAAACCGGAAGTCAAACACACAGTTAAGGCGATGTGCTCAATATAAGAAGGTGTGGGGGGGAACCTCAAATGTACTGTGGGGGATTACCTACTTGCTTCTGAGCTACTCCCGGCCAATGATGGTGGGAGTTATCATACACAGAGACAGAGTCAAAAACACAGTTGGCGTTGTGCTCATTACTGAAGGTGAACTCAATGTACTGGGGGGGTATACCTACTTGCCAATGAGACTCCCGGCAACGATGGTGGAGTGATCATACATAGAGACAGAGTCATACACACAGTTGGCGTTGTGCTCAATACTGAAGGTGATGAAGGTGAGTCGGATGACGAGGCCGGGCGGGGTACGGAGGTACCATGTACAGTTCACCCCGTGGGGGTACACGTTCGGGTGTCCCGGGCTCTGGAAGCTGCCAGCCTCATCCGTCAACTGTCCCCCACAACCTGCAAGGAGAGATGGTGGTGATATCCGTGAATCACATTCAGCTAAAATCAGTTTACTAAATTTAAATGAAAGACATATGCTAAATGCACAATAAGAAGATGACAATATGTGAACATAACTATAAGAGCATAACAATATGCCCCTTCATTCTACAAAATAGTGAGTGAGTGAGTGAATAGGGTTTAATGTCCGCTTTTCTGACATAGAGGTACAAGCCTCAGGGAGTCTACACGCAGACGGGTCAACGGGGTCGAGTCCCATATCCACCTGTCCAAGGGGGGTAAATCCCAACTTCAGAACTCAATATTTACATTCAAAATATATATTCAGTCCTGAAATTAGAACAACCTGATCTGGTGCCAGGCCCTCGCCACACCAGCATCATTTATCCCATCCCCTAAAAGTAATAGGATTAGCGCTAATCTTACTTTTATATATGGGGCATAGCCCGACTCAACTCTCACATACAAGAAAGCCAAAAATGTACATGAGGGCCAAATCCGGTATAGTGGGTTCCGGAAAGTATGAACCCAATCGTTAAGCCAGTTAAGTCGCCTTTTACGACAAGCAATGGCTACTGCAGCACTATTCTCAGGATCAGTTGATCCCGCCCCGGTGCCTGCACGGGGCTCTACAAAATAGATATTCGGACACCATTTGTTTTGTGAAACCGCGTTTCCAAAAACAAACTGCATCCTAATGCAACGTGACGTCAAATCTCCCCCAATTACAACACTGATAAGTCTAGTTCTAGTTCTAAAGATAAGTTACTAATAATTTTTTGGTAAACCTATTATACGACTTGTCTATTGAGAACACAATTTTCTTACATTTCAGCCAGTAGCTTACAGAAATCTAGCGGTGAATTACACCACTTGGCAGCAGTAGTTTACACCACTGTCATGCTTAACATATATGGAGAAATGACGTCAGTAACGTTGCAATGACGGGTTTCCCTTGGGCAATCAAATGCTGTTCTCAGACTCCCCCACCCCCCCCCCCCCCCCCCCCCCCCCCCCCCCCGAATTGCGAGACGGTCGCCTTCACAACGACCCGCCTCCATAAATTAATTTGCACACATCTTGGCCGTATTTTATGCTTGATTCGCTTTGTATTTATAAAGTATCGTGCATGAAATGTAATAAAACGTTTTACGATTTATTTAACAAGGTGAGCTGATTGACAAATAATGCCCTCATGATGGGTCCTATCACTAAACAAACTCGATTCGCTACACTCACTCATTTGTTACGCGTAAGGACCCAATCACCCGTGCATTATTTCACGATAATCAGCTCACCTGGTTAAACAAGAATTCTGCCACGGAAGTGGTGTCGAGCCTGTCGAGGCATTTGCCCGTAACATGATCATGGGCATGTGCTAATGTAAGCATCACAAAAACCGTCAGAGAAGTGCATGCTTAAAACATGGAAAAGGCCAAGGTTGAAGAAACTTGTATTTCCACAACCATGTGAAGGTCAAAAAGGTCAAGGTCATGTTAATGGTGGCATGAATGTGTTCCAAAATGCTTACATGTATCAAGTGTCAAAATATTGAAGCAATCTGTCAATTAATATTAAAGTTATACCATGATGACGAAACTTGTAAAACTTTTTGACGCAAACAAAAATGGCTAAGTGTATTTGCGAAAAATTGAAGGTAAAAAAGGTTATGGTCATGTTAATGGCGGCATGAGTGTGTTCCAAATGCTCATATGTATCAAGTGTCCAAATATTGAAGCAATCCGTCAAGTAATATTGCTTTTTGACGACGGAAAAAGCGGCGACTGTACAACTATAGTCGCGACTTCTACTAAAGCAGGCTCGACAATAAGCGGTACATGTATATCTTTCGGCTCCAAAAAATTAATGCTTAGATTCTCATCCAAATTTTGGGGGAAAATGAGGCGAAACTTTTACATTTTATTTTTTATAATACTAAAACGAGGTGCTGAACGGCAAGGCACAGTTGCAAGCAGTAGTGTTTTGTAATAACATGTTCATATTGAAGTATTGCTAGTCATTTCTCTACATATTCTTCTACACAAATGACATTATCCATGCCTGGAACCAGGTAGTAGATCTACATTATCTGTATTCCACAATCAAACTCTCTTGGTCAGCAATAAGACCTGGACGCTTTTTTTTTTTATCAGAATAAGATGGCCGCGCCCCACATGTCACGCCCTACGAGGCATTTATCAGCTACAGTCTTGCGATCAAACTCCCCCGAAATAAAGTCATTATAGAGATCAACAAAATTTGAATCTGGAGGCGCTTTCACCCCCAACCAATCCTTCAAGACTGTAGACCTGTAGCCAATTTCACCAACATTGCAAAGTATACTTATCTAGCAAAGTATACTTTGAGGGAGTATAATCTTTTATGATAATCTTTCCTGAAATGCAATATTTCATATAGAACTAACTAACCCCTGCATATATTTGATGATTAAAAGTATGCAGAATTATTATACTGAATTTATTACATTATCACAGCCAAAATGGCTGTGATAATGTAATAAATTCAGTATAATAAAAAATAATAAATTTATCCTAAAATTGAAAATTTCTCCCTCAAAGTATACTTTGTTAGAAAAGTATACTTTGCAATGTTGGTGAAATAGGCTACTGGCTTGCATGGGTGCTGTATGGGTGCTGTATGGGTGCTGTATTGCGATACGTAAAGCGCTCAGGTGAAAAGCTGTGGGAGCGGTATAATACGCGGACCGCATTATTTTCGTAAATTTTACCAACTTGTTTTACAAAAAAAAAAATTAATAAAAAACCCTCATAAATTGTTTGTATCCTTAATTACACATTGACTCTATTGTTTGTCAGAGGTTGGTAAGCAACTTGAACACCTCTGTAGACAAAAGAAAAGTTTGCATCTATATATGCAAACCTGGGCACGAAAAAGTCGTGCGTCACGGCAAACCACACACGTTATGTGTCTATGGTCATTATGTGAATTGATAGCTCGACACAAGGAACACCGGCTTAGATAAGCGGTCTTACGATGGATAGCGTAGCCAGGATCAGTCTGCGCATCCGCGCAGTTTGATCATTGCATGTGTTGGTCGGCATTCGATCAATACCATTTCCTATCTTTACTACATGTCACCGGTGTAGCAGTTGTTGATGTTTTGCGATCAGCGGAATGATTACATGTAGAACATACAACGCTAATTTGGATGGTGAATGATGATAAAGGTATACACATATTCGCCTTACAAATGCTGCAAGGTTCTTCTCCGTGCCAGTGACGCATATGTAATCACAAATCGTGTCAATGTCGTGGACAGATGCATGTATAAACAAAAATATATATACAGACGGACGGCAGAAATGTCTAAACTATAATGTAACATTGTTGAAATACTTTAAATAAAAGCTTACCTGGTGAATCTCTCACGTAGTATACAGTATATTTCTGTTTACGTATAGTTTAGCACGTGGAAAGACACTTGTTAACGACAAAAATAGGGATATCATTGAGGGGCGTTCAGTAAGTGATAGAAAGTGTTATAAACCTACACCCACTCGTGAAGTGGCATATTTTATCAGGTCTCAAAAACAGTGCTATATATATAGAGAGAGAATCTTACTTGCGTGATGATACTTTGATATTTATTAGCGAGTTTACTGATGTCATAAGAGGCTATGCTGAGTTTCTTTATAAATCAGCGAAGGAGCTTTAATTATGTTAATGTTAGATTTGCTTTATTGCAGGAGTACAGCATCATACATATACTGATCACCTAATGTGTTTTATTGTACCCGTCTGAGTTGCACATTTATTTCACTAGTGTATAATGATATTGAATATAAACTAGTGCCTGCCTTTTAGGACATACGAGTCGAACTTAAGCTATGCTTATTGATAACTTGTGATCAGTGCATATTTAAAATACAATAAAATAGCTGTAACTCTTTTTTTGGCACGAGAACATTGTTCACTTGATCCCAATTATACAAAAATAGGACATATTATGTTTTACGCCACCTACGAAAGTCAAATTTATGCATAATAAAATGTATGTACACGTGAAATGGCATACAACTATGATATATTCTGTATTTTGACTGAGAATAGTTTTTTTATCGTAAAAAAGGGCATGTTTCAATGTTGAATGACAACTGCATCAGTCACTTAAGTTCAATCACTTAAGTTGGTTTATTACTGCAGCTGCATGTGAAAATACAGTGGCTAAACATATGAAGGATTAAATTGTTAAGATGTGCACTCTACAGAGACCCAGCTGATGATATATGACAAAAGAGATGTCCTAACGTATTTTAAAGAAACAGTGTCTCACATGATGTTTCAGATGTTGTCGAAGATATTCAAAATTCCTTTAATTTTCGCATTATTGAATCCAAATGCCATATATAAGGACTGTGTGTTTTGTTATATACAATGTACTACAATTGACTCTGATGAAGAGGGGAGATAAGTTGGTAACGCACTTCCGTTCGCTATTTCAGTACCAGGAAGCACATTTTTGTGAAACATAACATTTCTTTAGTTTGAAATCAATATACTGTTCCACACATATATTATGTTGCTATTTATAGACACATGTGAAATTACTTCAACTAAATACAAATACATGTAGTACCATCGACTGTCAACAAAACTAGCGTTCGCAACGCTATTTATGATATGTTATGGTTTGGTAATATAATAAACATATTTTACCAAGACGACTTATAGGCACGATTTGGTTAATACAGTCCATGTAAATTTACCATTATATTATTGGTTACTAAGTTAAACATGTTTCATCACATTCTGCACATACATATCATCTTTAAATTTAATTGTTGTTGTAAGTATGCCAATAGTTTTCATTCATTAAATTAATGTCATTTCATTTTATTGGGATCATGTATGTGTTGGGAAATTAATTGTTGAACACCCCTCGTAAATGACTTTTATAACTGACCACCCAATAATAGATATACGCATGCATATGCTGCACGTGCAGGTACAGTTGTACGTACAGCACCAGGCGATGAGAGGCCCTTCAATTACAAATATATTCTACATGGCCGGGTGCTTATCACTTCGTCGATGTCTTGACAGAGAACTGCTGAACGTAAACGTGGTGGGCTATGTATACACGTGTAAACCCGACACCCTGGGGACCCCATTGCGTTTCATTTATATGGCATTGATTGTAGTTCGTTCATAGACAAGAGGGGATATAGCGTTAGTCCATGTACTGCGTACGTACGTACATGCATAGTAACACCTTTCATTTTTCAAAAACTCATGAACCGCTTCATCAATTTTGATAATATTTGGCCACAATGTGATTGTGCTTTGTTATGCATGCTTACCCACATCCGACCGCCCAAGGTCAAGGTCACTGAGGACCTATGTTCACCTTGTTTGCAATACGACACATTTTTAAGGCAATAATGTTAAAGTCCTTATTTAATTATCCAGGCTGCCAGTACGACCACCCAAGGTCAAGGTCACAGAGGGCTTGTGTTTTTTTTATTGTCAAGGCAGACAGCGAGGGCATAAGCTTCGCTTAGCGCTGCCATTTATTGTTACAGTTGTACCTATCTAAGTTGGACACCCTGCGAACGACGTCACATGACGTTACCGAACGACGTCAGACTAATCAGACACGTAACGTAAACAAGTCGGCGTTCATTTTAACGAAAACTGCTTTAAGCTTGATTATTGGCTATCATAAAATGTTACCTGATAAAATAAAATCTAGTCTAATGTCTTTCGATATCACGATAATGAGGCTCGGCTCGGAAACGGCCCAGTCTTGCCTGATAAACTGGTATTTCAAACTACACTAGGCTGGTATTCTCTGTGAATTAGTATGATTTATGCAAGCATGTTCCCATGCATATTATACAGCATATTGAGCATGTTGAGTGCTTGCTTCGTATACGTATACGTTAGACGTCAAACACAAATAATAATGAGAAATGAGTCAATGGGACATGTATAATCCCACTGGCAGCATGCGTAAATTGATGTTATTGATCGACTGTCATAACTGTAGAGACAGTTCCTTTAATGTCAAATGGAAATTCAAAATCTCCACTGAATACTAGCCAACGGTAGTCAGTAAGTAGATGTGTAAGTCAGTTACTGCCCTAATCGAGGTGTCCATGTGTTTAAACAACCTACATGTGCCCATGAAACACCTCGCCGCTTCGCGGCTTGGTGTTCCATGGGCACATGTAGGCTATTACTTACCTCCCTGTTCCGTCGTATACTGCGCCTGGAAGCCGAGGTTCTGTACGGAGCCGTCCGTGACAAACTTCAGGTACATCAGGTTGTCCCCGGATGTCTGGGGGTTGGGCACCTGGGCCCCACAGTACCGCCCCAGTACCGGTGACGTGTCACTGCCACCATCGCGAACCTGTGGGGAGATTAGAGGTTCGTCAATGGAATTTTTTGGTCAACAACAAGGTTATAGGGAAGACGTGTCACTGCCACCATCTGGAACCTGTGGGGAGATTAGAGGTTCGTCAATGGAATTTTCTGGTCAACAACAAGGTTATAGGGAAGACATATGTCACTGCCACCATCGCGAATCTGTGGCGAGATTGACGGTTTCGTCAATGGAATTATCTTTTCAAAAAAAAGCTTCGAGGACTGCTGACATAACCCTAGTACTATTCACCCCTTAGGCCAGTTTTTTTTTATTTGTTGGTTTACAGATTTTTTTTCCGCGAGATCTGGTCGGTCGGTCGGAAAAAAATAAAAATAAAAAAAAGTTTTTTCAATTTTTTTTATTTTATTTTGCTTATATTTAACGGCGGCACTGGCTCTAGGACCTTGCATGCCGTCTCCCAAGAATGGGAGAAAGAACGGAGGTAGAGATTTTTTGAGAGAAGCCGGTAATTCGTATTTACAGAGCAACTACGAATTATCGGTACCCATTTACAGCTGGGTGAACTGGAGCAGTGTAGATAAAGTGTCTTGCTCAAGGACACAACGCAACGCCTCCGGTGAGGCTCAAACCCACGACCTTTAGATCAGCAGTCTGACGCTCTAACCACTAGGCCACTGCGCTCCACTTTATTCTTTTTGGCACAGAGTTAGGTCGGTTGGGGAAATAAAAAAAAAGAAAAAAAGTGTCGAACGCGGATGCCACCGGCGTCATATTGAAGAAACTGTGACAAACGGATGAACCAAAAGTGTTAAGTCAAAGGGTGAAGGTCATATGTAGTATGGCAAGGCAGGTGTAGCATACATGCAAATGAATGAAGTATGGAAATATTGAAGCAGTTAAGCAACTTATGTAGATGCTATGGCCAGTTTGAGAAACTGTGACAAACTGGTTAACCGAAATTGCTAAGTCCTTTCAGCAGCCCTGTGAAGGTCAAAAGGTCAAGGTAATATAAAGTATGACAAGGCAGGTGTAGCACACATACCAGTGAATGATGTGTTGAAATATTGAAGAACTTGAGCAACTTATGTAGAAGATATGGCCGGTTTGAGAAACTGTTACAAAGTGGTTAACCGAACGTGTGACGGACAGACGGACGGTCCGAACACCATAAAAATCACCTTTTTAAGGCACATGGTTGGGTCGGTTCACCTTTTTAAGGCTCATGGTTGGGTCGGTTTGTGGTCGGTAAAAAACAACTAGAAAATGTGTTCATAGAACACGGATGCCCCACATATCTCTCTGAGGCCAAATTTCAAGTGAAAATTTTTGTTTACCTCAGCGTTAAAGTTTTTGAAGCACCAAGTATGTGACCTTGACCCTGGGCTTGGCAGGGGCAGGACGAACGTGGATTTGGCACAGAGCGGTAGAGGACCATTAGAGCAATGTGTATATGAAATATGAAGCAGATCGGTCGAAGGATGAAGAAATTATGAGACATTTACTTGAGCGTTGAAGTTTTTGAAGCACCAAGTATGTGACCTTGACCCTGGGCTTGGCGGGGGCAGGACGAACGTGGATTTGGCACAGGGCGGTAGAGGACCATTAGAGCAATGCGTATATGAAATATGAAGCTGATTCGTGAAAGGGAACAGAAATTATAAGATATTTACCCGAGCGTTAAAGTTTTGGAAGCACCAAGTATGTGACCTTGACCCTGGGCTTGGCAGGGGCAGGATGAACGTGGATTTGGCACAGGGCGGTAGAGGACCATTAGAGCAATGTGTATATGAAATATGAAGCAGATCGGTCGAAGGATGAAGAAATTATGAGACATTTACCTGAGCGTTAAAGTTTTTGAAGCACTAAGTATGTGACCTTGACCCTGGGCTTGGCGGGGGCAGGACAAACGTAAATTTGGCACAAGGCGGTAAAGGACCATTAGAGAAATGCGTATATGAAGTATGAAGCTGATCCGTGAAAGAAAACAGAAATTATAAGATATTTACCTGAGCGTTAAAGTTTTTGAAGCACTATAAGTATGTGACCTTGACCCTGGGCTTGGCGGGGGCAGGACGAACGTGGATTTGGCACAGGACAGTAGAGGACCATTAGAGCAATGCGTATATGAAGTATGAAGCTGATCCGTGAAAGAGAATAGAAATTATAAGATATTTATCTGAGCGTTAAAGCAACGTGTATATTAAATATGAAGCAGATCGGTTGAAGGATGAAGAAATTATGAGACATTTACCCGATCGTTAAAGTTTCGTGACGGACGGACGGACGGGACGGATGGACAAGGGTAACACTAAATGCCCCCTCCACTATTGTGGTGGGGCATAAAAAGGCCAGTGATTGTGATAGAGTGAAACTTGACCGGCATCGTCTCGGACCAAGAGTTTGTCGGTTAACGTAGGGAGCCGGTTCAGCAAGTTTCTTTATATTCTACATAGCAACTCAGTTTCATATTCACATATTGTTGAATGTTGATCACTGTGAATGGGTTGCGTAATGCATAATTAAATACAAGAGTTGTCAGAAGACAACGAAGCGGCGATATAGTTGAAACGAATATCAGTGGGGGTGGCACGAGCGTGGATTTGTGGCAGGGCGGTAGAGGACCCTAGGAAGAACGCATACATGAAATATGAAGCACATCGGAGCAAGAAAACAGAAAATATAGGCCATTTACCCGAGCGTTAAGGTTTTGAATTTTTGCATTCGATCCGAAACGGGAGATATATTGGAGATATATCGAATCGTCCATTCGCAGGTTGTTGTTGTTGTCGCTGCTGCTAAGATCCGGTTTCCGCCACTTACTTTTCTCGGCACAGCAAAAAAAAAAAAAATTTATTTTTTTTTGGATCGGAGGTAAAAAAATTTAAAAACAAATCGGAAATTAAATTTTTTATTTTTTTTCACATTGACAAAAAATCGGGTCGGCGGATCTGTAAACCAACAAATAAAAAAAAACTGGACTAAGGCCTAACCATACCTGTGTTACTAGATACATTCCCTACAATTATAACATTTTTTGGACTATATACCCTAATTTTGACTGCTAACCGTACCCTAATGCTTTCAATTCCCTAAGGCTTATCCTTATTTTTAAATATTGAACCTAACCCTACCTATATTACTAGACACATCCCTAGGATTATTATTATTACTCAACAATTTTTGATAAGAACCCCTGATTTTGACTGCTGACCTAACCCCCAATTTTGAATGTTAACCTAACCCTACCACTTTTCATACTCTAAGGTTTATCCCTAATTTTGACTGCTAACTAACCTGAGTTAGCTGTCGTCCTCTTAGGATTATCACTACCTGTGGTACTAGACACACCCCTAGGATTATTATTATTATTACTAAACTACTTTGATAGAGATTCCCTAATTTTGACTCAGTGCTAACCTTACCCTAACGCTTTCCATCCCTAAAGGCTTATCCATATTTTTGTTAAACCTAACCCTAATTAGATCCTCTAATTTTGACTGCTGACCTAATCCTAATTTTGAATGTTAACCTAACCATAGCGGTTTTCATACTCTAAGGCTTATCCCTAATTTTAACTGATAACTAACCTAAGTGCTAGTCGTCCTTTTATGCGTTTCACTACCTATGGTACTAGATACATCCCTAGGATTATAATTACAATGTCGCCACTTTGTGTATAATTGTGTATAATAAAATGTTTAACAGTGTAGATCCTGATGAGCCGGCTCACTAAGTGCTATCTCAGCTGGATCTGCATTGGTTTATCTTATTATTTTTTGATGCAGGAATCAGACAACACATTCCTCTTTTATAATAATTATTATGGTTGTAAAAATAAAAAATTAAAAAATTTGTAAAAATGTTTAAATAAAAATAAAAAAAGAAATTAAATTTAAAAAAAAAAGAAGAGTTTATTATTATTATTTTTATTATAACATCAGGGGTGGTGATATTGTAAACTTGCAATTTTAACTATTGTATGCATTGTTATACATGTTTTTAGCCATGTAATATTGTTGTGTATACACGATAGATGCTAAATAGGTGCAAACTATGCAGTGTGGGTTGTATATTTATTCAGTATTCACTATACAGTGTGGGTTAGTTTAATTATTCAGTTTTCAATATTGAGCTAACCCTAATGCTATTCATCTCCTACTTTTGACTGCTGACATAACCCTAGTACTATACTCACCCCTAAGTCCTAACCATACCTGTATTACTAGACACATTCCCTACAATTATTAATATTACTTAACATTTTTGGACAAGATACCCTAATTTTGACTGCTAACCGTACCCTAATGCTTTCAATCCCCTAAGGCTTATCCTTATTTTTAAATATTGAACCCTAAACCCGACCTACCATTACTAAGTAACAACCTCCCAGATTATTATTTTTATTACTTTCACTTGTAACAAATTTTGAAGAAAGATTCCCATGGTTTTTGAATGCAGACCACTAAGCCCAATTTTGAATGTTAACCTAACCCTAGCACTTTTCATATTCTAAGGCTTATCCCTAATTTTGACTGCTAACTAACCGGAGTTAGCTGTCGTCCTCTTAGGATTATCACTACCTGTGGTACTTGACACATCCCTAGGATTATTATTATCATTACTAAACTACTTTCATAGAGATTCCCTAATTTTGACTGCTAACCTTACCCTAACGCTTTCCATCCCCTAATTAAGGCTTATCCATATTTTTAAATGTTAAACCTAACCCTACCTATATTACTAGACACTACCTATATTACTTGACACATCCCTAGGATTATTATTATTACTCAGCAATTTTTGACTAGATCCCCTAATTTTGACTGCTGACCTAACCCAAATTTTTAATGTTAACCTAACCCTAGCGGTTTTCATACTCTAAGGCTTATCCCTAATTTTAACTGATAACTAACCTGAGTGCTAGTCGTCCTCTTATACGTATCACTACCTCTGGTACTAGATACATCCCGAGGATTGTAATTACAAAACTATTTTGATAGAGATTACCTAATTTTGACCGCTGACCTAATCCTAATGCTTTTCATTTATCTTAACATTAGAAACATATAGTTTTGCACCTGTTTGGATTATTTACAATGTAATTGGATTATTTACAATGTAATCGGTTTTATTTCTAACTTCTGGTGATTTGTAACTGATTCAGTGTGATCATGGTACATTAAACAATGTTCACTACACCTGCATACTAATGTCAATATCTTCTTACGGTGGCATGGAGAGTTCGTGCACGTATAAAACGTTTAACACGCCATTTTTGTCTCCCAAGGACAAAACCGTATACATATATGTATATGTTATTGTTCTCAACATAATATTGCCATATATTGTGATATTGTACGATATTTCAAATTTGGCTATGTTATGTGAGAAATGTTACTCCTTTACATAGGAATTTCTGACCTTTACCATGATCACAGAAGCAACAGAAGTGAAGTTTATATTATTTTGACATTATATTATTGTAACATACAATATATTATAATCTATGATGTGAGTTAGTAACGTGATTGTTCCAGCATTTAAAACCTTATTAAATCCTAACCACCTGATATACAGTATGCTAATTTACAATACTACTCACCGTAAATGTTGACAATACAACATGCAACTCCTGCTAACATTGTACATTTTCAAATACTAACTTCGATTGACCATCTTTAACCATTATTTATTTGTTCACATGGCATTGTTACACCGTATTTACTGTTATGCCACTTTTAAACATAATATATTAACTAATTTTATCTATAATACACCCTATTATACATATTTGGAACAGTTGCGTTACGGGTTCACTTTTGTGATGTTTTTGTTTTGCAACTAGATATGTAATTTCAATTATTGTGCTCAATACCTCATGTGACAAATATGATATTGACAGCGAAGTGGTTTGGGTTGTTTTGTGCATGTGTTGTGAGTGTTTGCTATGGGAACCTAATATAATGCATGCACAGAGCTTGGCAATTACATTGGCTGATAATACATATTTTTTATTTTTATCATATAGCCATGCACCTTTGATTTGTTGTTGAGTCACATTGCATATATGTAGACAGTTTTATGTTATAAATTAATTATAATATCAATTTTCCATAATAAAGTTGTTGGTATAAAATTATTAAACACCTATTTGTTGTGTTATAACCCTTTCTGTGGTCGTGTGGACAGGCTGTATTTTTCTAATATATTATGATTTCACTATTATTGGTAGACCAGGGAACGACTTTCCAGGGCTTGTCAATAGCAGATACACTCATTGACTTGCTTTGGGTAGCGCATAGGTACTATCGCCGTATACCGGCTTAAAGTTAATATACGATTGTGCCGATGCTTGCTACGTGACACAGGTCTGGCTGAAGTCTGAGACAATTAGTTAGCCAAACAAAATAAAAACCCAACAAATAATGTTTGTCGTCTGCTGCTTAGCTTATTTTATCATGCTCGAACACATTACAAGTGATAGCATCTTAAAATCAAATTGACAGAAATTACGATAGAGGGACGGGTGGATGAATGGACAGACAAACGTACGAACAGACGTATGGATAGACAGACCTTCAATAGCATTAGCAACATGCTCCCCTTGCTATTGCATAGGGAGCATAATTTGAAGACAATCCATTACCTCGAGATAATCGAACGAGCAGCCCACAAATGAACTCTCAATGTCAAAGGAACTGAAGGTCAAGGTCACTCTGCTGTCAGGGGCAACGCAGATCAAGTACTCGCACTGCCGGTTGCTAGGATACGGCTCAGGCCAGTACGGTGAGTGAATAGTTCCGGATGGCGACGTAAACGTACCGCCACAAGCTGAAAATTAAAGAATACCGTGGATTTGATTGATTTATTGACGAGACGGTTCAAATGAGTATACATTAACATAAACTTTTATGGAGAAATAAACAAAATAATCAGATTTTTTCAGCAAACAGGATTGTACACTTCGATGGGTTAATGAGGCTCCAATGTCACTCATATAGGTGAACTGAATTAAATGTTGTCGTTTGCTGGAAATGTTTTATTTTCAATATTTCTCGACAAAAACCTGGTTTGGACAGCACATGAGAATCGTCTCCAGTGGAGACGATTCTCATGTGCTGTCAAAACCAGTTTTTTGTTAAGAAATAAAGCAAAAATGAAAAACAGCAGACGGCAGTTTCCGTCAACAGCGTAGGAAGGGTTAATGAGGTTCCACTGTACAGGTGAAATGCTATACTGTTTTTCAATCATGAACAGACATGATAAAGTAGAGCAGATGCTCACGGATACTCCCAGCCGCCACCTGGACTGAAAAACAAAAACCTTAACAATTCTTATGGACAGACGGACGGACGGACGGACGGACGGAGTGTGGAGTATAAAAAACATACATGTACATTACCAGATACACAAAACCCATCCAAACAAGGTCATCGTTATCACTAAGCTAATCCCCTCACTGGCAACCTTGATAGTAAAAAAACAACATTTTTGCCTTACAAACAAGGTAAAGTCCTCAGTGACCTTGACCTTGGGCAGTCGGGCGTGGGTCATATGCAAAACAAAGCATCGTTCCTAGACACACATTGTGGCCAAATATTATAACAAGAGCTCCGCGGAGCAAAATGTCCCGCCTGGCGCAGTTTGATAGTACATAAGGAGCTTGTAATAACCTTGGGGTTAGTGAGCACCATGGGCTTTCTGTAGAATGATATGAGATGTTGTTAAAAATACACCTATGAAATATTAAAGCATTCCATTGAGGGAAAGGGAAGTTATAATGAAGTTTTCAAAACAAAACATTTTCTAAGTCCTTGACCTTGGGGTTAGCAGGCACCATACGCTTTCTGTAGAATGATGCAGAATGATGTTACAAATGCACCTATGAAATATTAAAGCATTCCATCAATGGAAACAGAAGTTATTGCAGATTAACCCCACTGTTAATTTTTGTGATGGACAGACGGACAGACGGACGAACAGACAACTTTTGCATCCCTATATCCCCTTTTCGCTACGCGAGGGGATAATAAACTGAAACCAAAACATTAATTTTCCAACAAACACAGCTAAACACAAACAAGAATGCCGCCAACGACATGTATCTCCTGGCACCGAAGCTAAATTTCTATACTAGACCTTGACCTCGGGGTTACCGGACACCATGAACTTTCTGCAGATGATGCGGAATGTTCTTACAAAAACATGTATGAAATATTAAAACATTCCATCAAGGGAAACAGAAGTTACAATAAATTAACCCAAGCATTTTTTCTAAGCGGGCACCATGGGCTTTCTGTAGAATCATGCCGGATGTTGCTATAGTTTACACCTAAGAAGTATTAAAGCATTCCATCAAGGGAAACAGAAGTTGTAATAAATTAAACCGAGCGTTAAGTTTTCCAAACCCGGAATTTTCTAAGCCTGTGACCTTGACCTTTGGGGTTAGCGAGCAACATGGGCTTTCTGTAGAATGATGCGGGATGTTGTTTCAAATGCATGTATGGAATATTAAAGCATTCCATTGAGGTAAACAGAAGTTACAACAAATTAACCTGAGCATTAAGTTTTAGAAACATAGCCAAACGCAAAAACTTTACGTTGAATGCATGTGAAAAGTAGGTCAATGAACCATGAAAACTAGGCCACGGTCACATGGGCTCCCTCTGTGTGAGATGGTTACACCACAGTGTTGATGTATACCAAGTTTGGAGCTCGTAGGACTTATAGTTTTCCGGAAACTGAGCTAAATGCAAAAACTTAACATTGAATGCATGTGAAATGTAGGTCAATAAACCATGAAAACTATGTCAAGGTCACATGGGCTCCCTCTGTGTGAGATGGGTACACCACAGTGTTAATGTATACCAAGTTTGCCTACGCCGACGCCGACGGTAAAGCTATGCCTATGCTAAAGCAGGCGGGACAAAAATCGGTGTGAAGTGGTTTATGAGTTGTTCAACAAGAGTTGTCAGAAGACAACGAAGCTCGCCTGTTGCGTGGCAGCCTTCACTCAAACTTGGCACAGTTGTATAAAAAACATGAATATTATATAACTTGACCTTGGGTTAAGGGGTGTGAGGTGGACCTTGACATTGAGATCAGTGGTGGAAGGTGGGTCGTGGATTTGATATAGCATGATATAGTATATCAAGATGAATGCATGTATGAAATATCAATGCGCTCCCTGAAAAGAGAAGTAAAACAAAATTGAACCCAACGTTAAGTTTATGAACGCACTAAGTTGGTGATTTACTACAGCATGATAGCTATTCACATGAGGAATGCATGTATGAATGTGCTAAGTTTGTGACCTTGACCTTGTGGAAAGGGGTGTGGGGGTGGGTCATGGATTTGCTGTAGCACAATAGAGTATCATCAGATGAATGCATGTATGAAATATCAAGGCGTTCCTTGTTAAGAAACAGAAGTTATAAAAAGATATTTACTCCAACGTTAAGTTTATGATGTTGATCTTGGGGAAAGGGGTGGGGGTGGGTCATGGATTTGCTGTAGCACAATAGAGGATCATCAGATGAATGCATGTATGAAATATCAAAGCGTTCAAAGTGTAAAGAAACAGAAGTTACACAACATTTACCCCAACGTAAAGTTTATGAACATGCTAAGTTTGTGACCTTGACCTTGGGGTAAGGGTTGGGTGGTGGGTCGTGGATTTGCTACAGGATGATAGAGGGTCATCAGATGAATGCATGTATGAAATATCAAGGCGTTCCATGAAAGGAAACAGATGTTATAATACATTTACCCCAACGTTAAGTTTATGAATGTGCTATGTTTGTGACCTTGACCTTGGGGTAAGGGTTGGGCGGTGGGTTATGAATTTGCTATAGCACGATAGAGTATCATCAGATGAATGCATGTATGAAATATCAAGGCGTTCCATGAAAGGAAACAGATGTTATAATACATTTACACCAACGTTCAGTTTATGAATGTGCTAAGTTTGTGACCTTGACCTTGGGGTCCAGGTGGGTCATGGATTTGCTATAGCACGATAGGGTATGATCAGATGAATGCATGTATGAAATAGCAATGTTGATGAAATAGGCTACAGGTGTCGTACATACCGACAGCCCATGAGGCACGGAAACCGGATGCAGACACGGAGCTATCGGAGCGGAACTTGATCCACATGCTACTGGACGTGGTGAGGGGCGTCGGAATGCTGTCGCCACAGAAATGGCCGAGCAGAGGGGAGTCCTCACGTACACCGTCGCGAATCTGTAAATACGTCAAGGATTTTGCGAAAAACAAGCAGTGTCTCAATAGTTTACGAACAGCCCTTGTACGTCATAATTAGACATGTGGTCTGATCAGGATGTACACTATTGGTATATTGTTACCACAGAAATGGCCGAGTAGTGCACAGGTGGAAGACTCGGACCTGGGACCCAATATTTGGCTCATTTGGAAAATGTTACCCAACCTACCCATTTCCATGATACACTGTATACATTAGAGCCTTTTCAAGGTAGACCAGAGTAGTTTGTAAAAATGCCCTAGACAGGCTTCAGTGCTCCAGATAAGGAATTAGTAATTGAGTATTGTCACTCCATCATTTCTGAAGCAATTGGGTATTTCAAAATTTTAATTGTGTAAAATAGAATCACACTACTGTTTACACATCAGCACATCGCACTTATTGAATAGTTTGCTTCTAAATGAAAACACATCTTGGTATTTCATTAGAATTACAATTCTAATGAAATACCAAGATGTGTTTTCATGGAAAAATAAGAAAATATGCTATATTTGTGGTCTGTTTATTGTTTTCTGTAGCATGATAAAGATACCACAAATGTTTCATTGCTTTTTGATACTCACTACTTCTGATTTCAATTGGGTTTTTGGCAATTTTAATTGGGTATTTACACAAATAGGCAGCTTATCTTAGAGCTCTGGGCTTAATTTAGGGTTCGCTGAAACACAAGTTTCAATTTTTTTCTGCTGACTTACGTCACTGCCAATAGATTAATGCATTAGGCCCCCAAATATAGTCACTTTAAACATTTGTGTTTAGTATCCTGTAAGTGTTATATAGTTACACACATTTTAGTTATCAACGTCACAGAGGAATTTCTCTGTCCGAAAGAATCCCAAACAGTCAGCTTCACGTATCACTACCTGACTGGTTGAACTAATATAGGAGTATTGGTGAATATAACAAAGCAATCCGAAAGTAAAGTTCACGGAAGGCTATATACAGTACGCTCAGCGCGACTTTTGCTTTTTCCCACCCGACCCCGTGATCAGTAGCCGATTTCATCAACATTGCAAAGTATACTTATCTAGCAAAGTATACTTTGAGGGAGAAATCATTTATTTTTCCCGAAATGCATTATGTCATATAAAACTAACGACTGCATATATTTGATGATTAAAAGTATGCAGAATTATTATACTGAATTTATTACATTATCACAGCCATTTTGGCTGTGATAATGTAATAAATTCAGTATAATAACAATTAATAAATTTATTCTTAAATTGAAAATATCTCCCTCAAAGTATACTTTGCTTGATAAGTATACTTTGCAATGTTGGTGAAATAGGATACTGATGGAGAGTGGACATACAAATTCCTCCCACCGTGTCGGGTGGAAATCACACTCGGCGCGGTGGAGAGGCAAGATGTCCACCGTGGGAAAATTTTCAAGACCGAATCTCCCGCAGCGTAGAGAGCATTATGGCCGAATTACTGGAGATTTGTCCCCCACCCCCCCCCCCCCCCCCCCCCCCCCCCCCCGCCCCTGTTAACACACGGCGCGTCACCGTGCCAGCATACAGGTAATACGGTTAGCGAAGAGTGCAATTTGTTTTTATTAAGGAATAAAACGAATATAAAAGCATCAATATTTATTCTACCAACATGTATTTTGACAACACATAAGAATTAATCTCTTTGGAGATGATAACAATCGTTTTAGTAGACGATTCTCGTGTGCTGCCAAAATAGTTTTATTATGAAATTAAAAATGTGAAAAGAACTATTTATATTTCCTACAAAAACAGGTTTTGGCAAAACTTGATAATCATCGTAGGAGACGAAGTGAGACGATTCTCATGTGCACAGTGCAGTCAAAACCTGTTTTGTTAAGAATAAGTCGCGTTTTCGTTTTGCGCTCTGGTGACTGCGCATCGCGTTTTCGCTATCTCAACCAATGCCGAAAACGCGAGATTCTAACCTGTCCCTAACAGGACACGTACAAATCGTCAAAGGAGACAATTCTCATGTGCTGCTAAAACACGTTTTCTGTTTGAAACCGTGACACTGATTGGTTTAACCACAGGCGATTCTAGCGTGTCTTGGATGGTCAATTGTTGTTTGTATATACATAAAACACCTTTCTAAACAATGTACAAAACAATTCAAAAGTGCCCGGGTGTAAATATAATATTTACACGCGGGCACTTTTGAATTGTTTTGTACATTGTTTATAATATTTACACCCGGGCACTTTTGAATTGTTTTGTACATTGTTTAGAAAGGTGTTTTATGTATATACAAACAATAATTGACCATCCAAGACACGCTAGAATCGCCTGTGGGTTTAACCACATCCAAATCCAACCAATACTACAAACAAATATTTCGCGGAAATAGAGACGATTCTCATCAGCTACCAAACCTGTTTTAATAAGGGAATAAAATGACATGTTTTGTTGAGAATACGTTACATTTTCGTTTCAGCTCTCGCGATTACGCTTCGCGTTTTCGCGATCGATCACGCTTCGCGTTTTCGCGATCTCGACCTATGCGCAAGATCGCGAAAGGAGACGATTCTCATATGTACAGTACTGTCAAAATATGTTTTGTTGTGAATATGTTAAATTTTCGTTTTGCGTTTTCGCGATCCATCACGCTTCGCGTTTTCGCGATCTCGGCCTATGCGGAAGATCGCGAAAACGCGAAACATGTTTTGTTGAGAATATGTTACATTTTCGTTTCGCGAAATTATGTACAAATCGTCTTAGGAGACGATTCTCATGTGCTGCCAAAACATGTTTTTATTAAGAAATGGAACAAATGTGAACAAACATCAGACGATTCTGATGTGCTGCCAGTACATGTTTTTTGAGTAAATAAAGATTCCGTTACCTTTTTTTGAGATTCTGCACCTTCTCTCCGATCAATAAAATGGAAGAAATATTTTTATCAAACGCGGTGAAAACCGCTATGCTATAAGAGAAATAAGTTCCATTCCATTAATAAATAAATATGTGTAGAGTAATTGATCGTAAATGTGCTGCTCTTGTGTCGGCATGTTTCAAAAGTCCAATCGACACAACTTAACCTTTAGATGTCATTTTGTAACCTTTGATGTCTCACTTTCCAACACCGACACACGTCCCAGTAGGTCAACGCACGTGCTTATGATGATGTATGACGTGATCGGACAAAACCGGGCTTATTGCATATGTGACTAGCGAAGCCCAACACGTGTCAGGCCCGTACACAGGATTTTCTATTGGGGGGTGCGTCAGGGGCGAGCCCCACGTAGTGGAGCGAGTAATGCATCAGTCAATGTAAGTCCCCGCCCCCCCCCCCTCCGGGGGAATAGCGGGGCTTATATTTTCGTTGCTGTTAAAGCCCCGGTGAAGGCCCCGCACTGCGGGGCAACATGGTCGGTAAAAGCCCCGGTAAAATGCCCCGCACTGCGGGGCCATCTGGTGATTTTAAATGTGAAATATTCTTGCACGAAAATGATGTGTTGTAGAGCAAAATGTCACTTATAAATAGTAGATATCTGGGAACTTTTATTAGTATGGGAAGCCATTATTACAACCCAAGCAGCTTTATTCGTTGTAGATGTAATTGGTAGCACATTTGGCCTGCTACTCGTTCTATTTCTAGGGTGGTTGACTTAGTGATATAGTTGTTTTTGAAACCGTTATGCATCAGTCAATGTGAATCCCCGCACCCCCCCTCCGGGGGAGGGGCGGGGCTTTACCGCGGCATACACCGGGGCTTTTACCTTTCATGATGCCCCGCAGTGCGGGGACTTTACCGGGGCTTTTACAAATGGGCCGGGACACACCCCGGGGGCTTTACCGGGGTTTTAACCGGGCTTTACCTGGGCATACCCCGGGGCTTAACATTTCATGATGCCCCGCAGTGCGGGGCTTTTACCGGGGCTTTCACAGCAGCGAAAATATAAGCCCCGCTATTCCCCCGGAGGGGGGGTGCGGGGACTTACATTGACTGATGCATTACTGTCGATGATCAGCTGGGTAATGACCGATATGTTTAGTTTGTAAAAGTTCGAGTCTCCTAGCACTTTTTGGATTTCTTGACGAAACGCCGGGTAGGTCTGTTTCCGAACTTCGTGTAGTGCTGGGCATCTTAGTAGCAATGTGTTGGACGCATCCTAGCTCCGCCTCCAAATGACAGATTAGGACAAGTAGGGTCGACTAAGTACAGGGTCAATGTGTTTTGTTTTGCATTTGAAATTAGGTACGTTCCTGTTAATAGTAGTAACCAAATAATAGCCGCTAACCTTTGGCACCACCCACGGACTCGGTAGAAGGAAGGTCGGATATGTGTGAATAGTATTATATTAAGCGCAAAAGTGGACCCTTGCATGATACAAACTTCTTAACCGTATTAACGCACGGACACACGGACGGTGCAAACACTATATGACACCGGCTCTTCGAGACAGGTTCATAAAAAGTACACCCCCCCCCCCCCCCCCCCCTATAATAGTATAAAATGCAGCACTTTATACTTTTACTTACATGGGGAGGGTGTGTGTGTGAGAAATAGGATTTTTTCAGTGGGGGGGGGGGGGTCTCGGGATTTTCCAGGGGGTTTGGGGGGGGGGGGTCTCGGGATACAGGGTTTTGTTGGGTAAAGAATCACTTTCCAGGTGGGGGGGGGGGTCTCGATGATTTTCCAGGGTTGGTCGGGTAATGAATCACTTTCCAGGTGTGTGTCTTTTCGTTTCAGTGGGGGGGGGGGGAATGTCTCAGAATTTTCCACGTGTGGGGGTGGGGGGGGGGGGGGGGGCTGGGATAAAGGATAATGGCAGTGCAATATAAACAGAGGAATTATTTGAAAACAATTTTTGTTTATATTAAAGGTACATGCCCACGCAGCAGGTTTACACTGTTACTACTACTTTTCATTTCTGTATGCTTATAGGAGCCATTTGTCTACCCATTAACGAATTATTTTTAATTACGGCGTGTGTTAATTGGTAAATAAAGCATTTTATATGCCGCCACCAGAAAAGGTATTTTCCGACCTCGTGCTATTTTTACCAATACTCGTCACGTGACACGGTCATCATATCACATATTTGACTTGCGCAGTGAAGTAATTGGAAGTTGAGAAGAAAAAATCTCGGTTCGAGTCCAAATCAAATTTCTCCACGTAACTCTTTCCATTTGGTGTATCTGGTCGCCAATAGTAACCACTCTCTCTCTGTACTGCCTGTCCTCAGACATTTCGCTTTTTTTTTGGCCGACGCCAATTTTCATACAATTTCCGTCCTGGACATTTCGACATGTTGTAATTCTTGTTTACATATGGGAAGCTAGTGGCGCGCGTAGTATACTGCGCATGCGCACCGCAAGCCGTTGATGTGAAAGTACGTCGTCCCGCACATTATCAAAATAGACTGTTACCGCCGCGCGTCGCTATCAGTAATTGATAATTAATAAATGATTATATTTGTATAGCGGGCACTCGTCATTTTTAGAACTGGTGGAATAGTGACATCATCATACACTTATTTATTTCCTATAAAGAACATTTTGTGCCTACTGCGTGGGCATGTACCTTTAAACAAAATTTGCCAGTATTAAACAGTCCACAGTGAAAGTAGATCGTATTAAACAGTTTAAACCCATGTCACCCCTCCCACACAACAGTATTCAGGTAAACATACATGTACATATCTTGATAACAGTCTGATAAAACCCTGGTAAAGCCCCGGTAAAGCCCCGGGGTATGTCCCCGCTCAATTTCTTAGCAACAGTTAAAGCCCCGGTAAAGTCCCCGCAGTGCGGGGCATCATGAAAGGTAAAAGCCCCGGGGTATGCCCCGGTAAAGCCCCCCCCCCCCCTCCGGGGGGCGGGGATTTACATTGACTGATGCATAAGCTAGGGTGGTCCGGGGGCATGCTCCCCCTGAAATTTGTTAAACCTAGATGGCCTGAAATGCACTCTCCTGCATTTTAAGTCTCGCGTTGGAATTGCATTTTACTTGTATGCATGCGCAAATCGAAATTTCAAGACGTATCCGTTTTAAACACCATGAGCAAACCCTGTATTTACAAAAGCGGAAGGCGATTTCGCGATGCCAAAGCGCGAGATGATTCTCATGTTTTTAGGAGACGATTCTCATGTTTTGTTCTTGTTAAGAAATATGTTTGTTTTTTCTAATAAACATGTTTTGGCAGCACATCAGAATCGTCTCTTAAGACAATTCACGTGTTTCGTCAAACAATGTTTTGTGAAAATATTGGTGTGTTTGTGAACATTAGAATCGTCTCGACCGATGATTCTCGTGTTTTTAGGAGACGATTATCATGATTTGTCAAAGTAAATTTCAGTTTAACAATACACAAATATGAACCAAAATCCAATGAATGCAGATACATAAGAAAGGCAAAATGTATATATTTATAAAAAAAATGAATAAAAAAACACAAACGCAAGTCAGAATAAGTGTAAATGTTTTGGTACTACGCTATTACTGTACAGGTAAGCCAGCCAGCCTTGAGCTAACCCTAATGCTATTCATCTCCTACTTTTGACTGCTGACATAACCCTAGTACTATTCACCCCTTAGGCCAGTTTTTTTTTATTTGTTGGTTTACAGATTTTTTTCCGCGAGATCTGGTCGGTCGGTCGGAAAAAAATAAAAATAAAAAAAAGTTTTTTCAATTTTTTTATTCTTTTTATTTTTTTTTGCTTATATTTAACGGCGGCACTGGCTCTAGGACCTTGCATGCCGTCTCCCAAGAATGGGAGAAAGAACGGAGGTAGAGAATTTTTGAGAGAAGCCGGTAATTCGTATTTACAGAGCAACTACGAATTATCGGTACCCATTTACAGCTGGGTGAACTGGAGCAGTGTGGATAAAGAGTGTCTTGCTCAAGGACACAACGGGGTCGTATCGGAACACCGTGGCTGTTTTATGGCTATTGGAAGTTCGTCCAGCTTGGTCTCCGTCCGCGGTGGTAATACACGTAAAACATATGTTCACCGTGGGAGGCACATAACTCCCACCGTGATTTTCCCACTCTGAGAAAATTCCTCCCACTGTGTGAGAGTGGAAAAGGCAAAAAGCACTCTGAGCGTACTGTATGTCGAAATGTTGGGACGCAAATCAAAATAAAAGGACGTTTTAGATAATTCAAGGTCAGTGGATGATACTTAATAGTCACAAATTGTAATATTTGAGTTCCTGATGTTTATTTCAGTGATCCACATCAAAATATCGAAACTGTAATGGGATTTCGGCTCGATTTAACTCGTAATTTATGCTTCCACAGCCCATAAAAATGTGGACATTTATTCGGACATTATCGTCTTGTATGAGGTAGCTAATTTTCCCGTAACTAACGAAATGTTAAAATCAGATGCTTGAAGTGAATATATTTGAAGACCTATGCCATTTATCGATTACCAGAGACACAGTCAACAGAAAAATCAAAATGTGTGGTGTTTGAGCGAGCCTGAAAATACGGCATTTTTGCGAAGCTGTTTCCTACCTTAAAAATGCTGTAATGTACAGCGTATGGAAATAGGTGGGTGTGGTAACGTTTTTCAAATGAGCTAAATATTGGGTCCGAGTCTTCAACCTGTGGAGTAGGGTGAATGGACATACACCGTCACAAATCTGTAAATGTGTGGCTGTGACTGAAGAAATGTGGCTTACGGGTTTTGCGATCAGTGTAGATCCAGATCAGCCTGTGCATCCGCAGTCTGATCAGGATCTGCGCTGTCAGCCATACCATTAACGAAACACCCTTCATGCTTCTAACAAGCAATATAGGTCGTTATCATGCTATGGGCATGCGCTATTTGATCAGGAACTTAACTGGTCACAAATCCTGTAAACCCCATTTCTCCAGTCACAGCCACACATGCAGATACTCTGTAGAACATTTCATAACCATACATCAGGGTCTGAACATACATAGTCTACAAACCATCCACAAAAGAACTAGAAAATTGTTTGTAAAACAAAATGCCACCGCTGTTGAGCATTCATGACTACAACAGCAATCACTGAGTGAGTGATTGTTGAAACAATTATTTTCAGAGTTGAAAAAGGGGCATACAATTTTATGCTACACACTCCTGCACTTGATGGTTGGAATGTATACCGAGTATGAAGAGAATCGGCAAAAAACTGTAGAAGTAATTCGCCGGGTAAGGAAAAAAATATATATTGAGTTGAAAAAAGGGGCATAACTGCAGATGGAATGGTGGGATAGCGAAGTAATTTACGTTACGCACTCCTGCACTTGATCGTAGGGTTGTATATCGAATATGAAGAAAACCAGCCAAAAACTGTAGAAGCATTTCGCCGGACAAGGAAAAAAACAATATTTTTAGTCAAAAAGGGGCATAACTGCGGATGGATCAGTGGGACAGCGTACATATTTACGTTACGCACTCCTGAACTTGATGGCAGGGCTGTATACCGAATATGAAGATAATAAGCCAAACAAGAGGCCCAAATGGGCCTGTATCGCTCACCTAAAAGCCTCCATAGTGGTCATCTTGATTTCACAAAGACTCTTCACTTACAACTTCAAATGTTCCACAGAATTTGTTGGTACCTTCTCATCTAACATATATTGCGAATGTGCATGTGATTTACTGCTATACCTTCGATTTGATATATAAAATGACCATATTCGGTCAAAAATAAAATTTGACCCCTATTTGACCCCTCGGGCCATGACCATTTTTGACCCAGAGGCCACCATATGAACAAATCTGAATCAGCGTTAACTATCGATCATTCATACAAAGTTTCGTCGAAATCGGCCTGGCGGTTTGTGAGAGGAAGATTTTTTGACAATTTCACCTACTTTTCAACGGCGAACATCTTTGATTTGGTGATGACCTCCATTTTGACAAAAATGAACAGGCTTCACCAACAAACCATTTCAGTTAAGTTTGGTCAATATCGGCCAAGCAGTTCACAAGAAGAAGTCCTTCAAAATATTTAGTAAAAGAACAACCTTTTGACCTGTCGGTGGCCATCTTGGATGACGTAATCATCTGATTTTGGCAAAACATGCTCCAGAGTGATCGTCTCGTCGATACCTTGGATTGGATATATTATATGACCATATTCGGTCAAAAATATAATTTGACCCCTAGTTGACCCCTCGGGCCACGCCCATTTTTGTCCCAGGTGCCACCATATAAACAAATCTGAAACAGCGTTAAATATCAATCATTCACACCAAGTTTCGTCGAAATCAGCCTGGAGGTTTGTGAGAAGATTTTTTTGACAATTTGACCTACTTTTCAACGGCGGACATCTTGGATTTGGTGATGACCTCCATTTTAACAAAAATGGACAGGCTTCACCCACAGACCATTACAGTTAAGTTTGGCCAATATCGGCCAAGCAGTTCACAAGAAGAATACGTTTGAAATCTTTAGTAAAATAACAACTTTTTTACCTTTCGGTGGCCATCTTGGATGACAAAATCATCTGATTTAGACAAAATATGCTCCAGAGTGATCGACTAGTCGATATCTTCGATTTGATAAATTATATGACCATATTCGGGCAAAAATATAATTTGACCCCTAGTTGACACCTCGGGCCACGACCATTTTTGACCCAGGGTCCACCATATGAACAAATCTGAAACAGCGTTAACTATCAATCATTCACACCAAGTTTCGTCGAAATCGGCCTTGAGGTTTGTGAGAAGAAGATTTTTTGACAATCTGACCTACTTTTCAACGGCGGACATCTTGGATTTGGTGATGACCTCCATTTTAACAAAAAAAAAATGAACAGGCTTCACCCACAGACCATTACAGTTAAGTTTGGCCAATATCGGCCAAGCAGTTCACAAGAAAAAGACGTTTGAAATCTTTAGTAAAAGAATGACCTTTTGAACTATCAGTGGCCATCTTGGATGACGTAATCATCTGATTTAGACAAAATATTCGCCAGAGTGATCGTCTCGTCAATACCTTCGATTTGATATATTATATGACTATATTCGGTTAAAAATAAAATTTACCCGTATTTGACCCCTCGGGCGACGCGCATTTTTGACCCAGGGGGCACCATATGAACAAATCTGAAACAGCGCTAACTATCGATCATTCATACCCAGTATCGTCGAAATCGGCCTGGCGGTTCGTGAGAAGAAGATTTTTTAAGAATTTGACCTACTTCTCAACGGCGGCCATCTTGGATTCGGTGATGACCTCCATTTTAACAAAAATGAACAGGCTTCAACCACAGACCATTACAGTTAAGTTTGGCCAATATCGGCCAAGCAGTTTACAAGAAAAAGACGTTTGAAAATCTTTAGTAAAAGAATGACCATTTGAACTATCGGTGGCCATCTTGGATGACGTAATCATATGATTTAGACAAAAAATGTTCCAGAGTGATTGTCTCGTCAATACCATCGATTTGATATATTACAATGACTATATTCGGTTAAAAATAAAATTTGACCCCTATTTGACCCCTCGGGCGTGCTCCCATTTTTGACCCACGGGCCACCATATGAACAAATCTGAAACAGCGCTAACTATCGATCATTCATACCAAGTATCGTCGAAATTGGCCTGGCGGTTCGTGAGAAGAAGATTTTTTAAGAATTTGACCTACTTTTCCATGGCGGCCATCTTGGATTGTCGATGACATCCATTTTAACAAATCTGAAATGGCATCACCCATATATCATCCCTGTGAAGTTTAACCAATATCGGCTCAGCAGTTCGGGAGAAGAAGATGATTGAAAATGTTCACGGACAGACGGACGGACGGACGGACGACGGACACTTTGCCATAACAATAGCTCACATGAGCTTTGCTCAGGTGAGCTAAAAATGTAGAAGTAGTTCGCCGTACAAGGAAAATTGTCTACGGACAGACGGACAGACGGCCCACCAATAGTGAAGAAGGGGCCATTTCCATTGTTCTAGATCAAAGAGATGGCCCGTTGTAATGAATAGAATAAGGGTCCACACAGAATAAATCAAAGGATTCTTGTGTTAGGCTCCGCCCCATGGCCCCTTCTACACCCTTGGTTGCTCGGACGGACGTGCCAATGATATGGAGGAAGGGGCCATTTCCATTGTTCTTGAACAATAGAAATGGCCCCTTGTTATGAATAGTATAAGGGGTCACACAGAATAAATCAGAGGATTCTTTTGTGTTGGGCTCCTCCCATTGGCCCCTTCCTCCCATTTGGTTGCCCGGACAGATGGACGGATATATGCCACCGCAACGATTGTTATATATCCGTCAGTCAAAATAGTAAAAACTGCGTGAACGTAGTTGTGATCATGACCTACACCAGCTGAGAATGAAAATGTCTGATTGGGGCTCATGACAGTAAAGCTATTTCATCACACAAGACGTCAAATCAAAATCAAAATGTGTTTTACCCTTCTACACGCCATCAACATGTAGTTTATAGTCTTGGGGACAGCATGCGAAACATCATTTCGGCATATAATTTACCCTTTCACAAATTACATTTCTCTTGTTAAATAAATTAAAACTGAATGCAGAGTAGCTAAGATTTGGACGTTCACATATCGAAAGACACTAGAATGATATTCTCTATGAAAGAGTTTTGAATTTCATCAGACTCGGCCTGGAAACAACAGGAATTCCTCGGCAAGCCTCGGAATTCCTATATGTTTCCAAGCCTTGCAGACAAACTTCGTACTAAAATACACCTTAGCCTCGTATTCTCTACACACAATCAGACGACTGACATTTCATACCTCGACAAAATCAAAAGCGCAGTCAGCGTGACCTTCGAGGTTCATATCGGTGAAGGTCAAGGTCACGGTGTCTCTGGTGGCCACGGTGATGATCCATACACAGCTGGCATCATGGCTGTATGGGATGGGGAAATTGGGGGACATCACGATACCTGTCTCATTTGTGTACGTTCCCCCACACTGGTCCCCGGCTATAATGGAGACGGTCAAGGTCAGATTAACCTATTCACTCTCGGCTACAAGGGAGAAGGTAAATGTCAGATTATCATACCCCCGCCCCCGCCCCCACCACCCCCCCGGCTACAATGTAAAAGGTCAAGGTCATATTAACCTATTCATCCTCGGCTACAATGGAGACGGTCAAGGTCAGATTAACCTATTCACCCTTGGCTACAATGGAGACAGTCAGATTATAATACCCACCCCCAGGGCTACAATGGAGAAGGTCATGGTCAGATTAGACTATTCACCCCAACTATAATTATGGGGAAGGTCAAGGTCATATTAACCTATTCACTTTTAGCTACAATGGAGAAGGTCAAGGTCAAATTAACATATTCACCCCCAGCTACAAGGGAGAAGGTCAATGTCAGATTATCATCCCCCCACCCGGCTACAATGGAGAAGGTCAAGGTCAAATTAACCTATTCACCTATTCATCCTTGGCTACAATGGAGACAGTCAGATTATAATACCCCCACCCCCCCCCCCCCCCGGGCTAAAATGGAGAAGGTCATGGTCAGATTAACCTATTCACCTTTAGCTACAATGGAGAAGGTCAAGGTCAGATTAACATATTCAACCCCAATCCACTGGTTACCTCACACTGGTTCCCGGCTAAAATGGAGTTTCAAATACTTGTATCAGGGTATTTAAACTGCAAATATATTTGTCTTATTCCCCCCTCAAAAGTATATGGCGTGACCAGTCATCTGAACTGTCTCGCAACACATTTGAAGCATCCCCTGATTATAAAATGTCCTGAGTATGTAGACTATACGGCGAATAAACATTTTTACGTTATAAGCTGGTCTAAGAGCAAATTTCACATTTTTTGACATGATTTGAAGAGCATGTAATATACAATTTATTCCACTACCATTTTGAAATACCAGATATATTTCCCTTGACATCTGTAAATCCGACAAAGAAACGTTTCTTTGTCTGGGGGCCGATTCACTAAACTGTGTACGACTAAAATGTTCGTAAGTGCAAATTTAGGATCGTCTGTAAATTTCAATTGATGGATTTACATTTATTGAGCATAGGCTGCATATGCAGCCTATGCTCAATAAAAGAAAATCCAATAATTGTTTACAAGAAAACAGTGTTAATTTGAAATTTACAGACTATCATAACTTTGCACTTACGAACATTTTAGTCGTAAAAGTTTAGTGAAACGGCCCCCAGATTTCCAGATGTCTCGGGACATAAATCCGGTATTTCAAAATGGCAGTTGACTAAACTCTATATACAAATGAACGCACCAAATTGGCAATTTTTACAACGTAAAAAGCTGGTCTAAGAGCAAATTTCACATTTTTTTGAAGAGCATGTAATATACAATTTATTCCACTACCATTTTGAAATACCAGACATATTTCCAGATTTCAAAATGGCAGTTGACTAAACTCTATATACAAATGAACGTACCAGACACAGCAGCATAGGTGACGTGGAATCCTGTGTCACTTTGGCTCGAGTCCGTGTGGAACTTGACCCACGCGCTCGGGCCGGTGGTGGTCAGTGGGGGCGTGATGGCCGTGTTACAGTAGCGCTGTAGGATCGGGGACGTGTCTACGCCTCCATCTCGCACCTACATGTGGAGATGATTGATTGGTTGGTTGGTTTATTGATTTAGGAGGTTGGTTGGTCGGTGGATTGATTAGGTGGTTGATTGGTTGGCTGGCTGGTTGGTTGGTTTATTGATTAGGAGGTTGGTTGTTTGATCAGTGGATTGATTAGGTGGTTGTTTGGTTGGCTGGTTGGTTGGCTGATTGATTGGTTTACTGATTGGTTTATTGATTAGTAGGTTGGTTGGTTGGTTGGTCGGTGGATTGATTAGGTGGTTGTTTGGTTGGCCGGTAGGTTGGCTGATTGATTGGTTGATCGATTGGTTTATTGATTAGAAGGTTGGTTGGTCGGTCAGTGGATTGATTAGGTGGTTTTTTGGTTGGCTGGTTGGTTGGCTGATTGATTGGTTGGTTGGTTGATCGATTGTTGATTAAGTGGTTGATTGGTTGGTTGGTTGGTTGGGTGGGTGGGTGGATGGATGGATAGATGAATTGATTGATCAATTGATTGTGATTGATTGATTGATTGACATGTCCATTGATCAAGGTAATGTATAGACAGTAACACCACATTAACAACCTGATGAACATAAATCCCACCAAAACATGAGAACAATAAATGTATAGACAGTAACACCACATTAACAACCTGATGAACATAAATCCCGCCAAAACATGAGAACAATAAATGTATAGACAGTAACACCACATTAACAACCTGATAAACATAAATCCCGCCAAAACATGAGAACAATAAATGTATAGACAGTAACACCACATTAACAACCTGATAAACATAAATCTCACCAAAGCATGAGAACAATAAATGTATAGACAGCAACACCACATTAACAACCTGATGAACATAAATCCCGCCAAAACATGAGAACAATAAATCCATAGGATTATTATTATTACTCAACAATTTTTGACAAGATCCCCTAGTTTTGAATGTTAACCTAATCCTAGTGCTTTTCATACCCTAAGACTTATCCCTAATTTTGACTGCCAAATAACCTGAGTGCTAGTCATCCTCTTAGGCTTATTACTACCTGTGGTACTAGACACATTCACTAGGATTATTATTATTACTCAAATATTTTAATATTAAAGATTCCCTAATTTTGACTGCTAACCTAACCCTAATGCTTTTCAGCCCCTTAGGCTTATCCCTAATTTTGACTGCTGAACTAACCCTAGTACTACCTGTGTTACTAGACACATTCCTAGGATTATTATTATTATACCCACTTTTTTGGGAAAAAATGGGTATATTATTTTCGTCACGAGTGTCCGTCCGTCCGTATGTCCGTACGTCCGTACGTCCGTCACGTTTCTTGTAACTTGAACAACTTTTTCACCTTCATACGTACGCGCCTGATATTTGGTTTGTAGCTTCGTTATGATGTGCGGATGCGCAAAGTGAACTCGGATTTTTGATCCAACCCTCCATCATGGATTATCTCCCCCTTTCGGACTCAGAATTTCCATACTTTTCCTTGTAACTGGAAAAACTTTTTCACCTTCATACCTACGCGCCTGATATTTAGAATGTAGCTTTGTTATGATGTGCAGATGCGCAAAGTGAATTCGGATTTTTGATCCGACCCTCCATCATGGATTATCTCCCCCTTTCGGACTCAGAATTTCCCTATTTTTCCTTGTAACTCGAAAAACTTTTTCATCTTCATACCTACGCGCCTGATATTTGGTATGTAGCTTCGTTATGATGTGCGGATGCGCATAGTGAATTCGGATTTTTGATCCGACCCTCCATCATGGATTATCTCCCCCTTTCGGACTCAGAATTTCCCTATTTTTCATTGCAAGTCGAAAAACTTTCTGACCTTAATACCTACATTTCTGATATTTGATATGTAGCTTCGTTATGATGCGCAAAGTGAATTCGGATTTTTGATCCGACCTTCCATCATGGATTATCTCCCCCTTTCGGACTTAGAATTTCACTATTTTTCCTCGTAGGTCGAAAAACTTTTTCACCTTAATACCTACGCGTCTGATATTTGGTTCGTAGCTTCGTTTTGATGTGCTGATGCGCAAAGTGAATTCGGATTTTTTATCCGACCCTCCATCATGGATTACCTCCCCCTTTCGGACTTAGCATTTGTGGAAAGTGGGTATATTGCGATGGCGCGCCATCGACTTTTTCTAGTTGGTTTTATTTCTAACTTCTGGTGATTTGTAACCGATTCAGTGTGTTCATGGTACATTCAAATTTATTCACTACACCTGCATAATAATTTTAACATTTCTTACGGTGGCGTGGAGGGTTCGTGCACGTATAAAACGCCATTTTTGTCTCCCAAGGACAAAGCCGTATACATATTGTTTTTGTTCTCAACATAATATTGCCATATATTGTAACATTGTATGATGTTTCAAATTTGGCTATGTTATGTGAGAAATGTTACTCCTTTACACAGGAATTTCTGACCTTTACCATGATCACAGAAGCAACAGAAGTGAAGTTTATATTATTTTGACATTATATTATTATAACATACAATATATTATAATCGATGAATGTAAGTTAGTAACGTGTTTGTTTCAGAATTTAAACCCTATTTAAATTTTAACAACCTGATATACATTATGCTAATTTCCAATACTACTCACCGTAAATGTTGACAATACAACATGCAACTCCTGCTAACACTGTACATTTTCAAATACTGACCTCGATTGCCCATCTTTAACCACTATTTATTTGTTCACATGGCATTGTACCACCGTATTTACTTTAATGCATCCTTTAAAAACATAAGATATTAACTAACTTTGTCCATAATACACCCTATTATACCTATTTGGAACAGTTGCGTTACAGGTTCACTTTTGTTTATTGTTTTGCAAATAAAAATGTAATTTAAATTATTATGGTCAATACCTCATGTGGCGATTTGATTGACATTGCTATATAATAATAATTGTGACCGACATATGTTACACATGTACAAATTACAAAATTATGTGTGGTTATGTATGCATGTATCTGCTAGTATGCATGTATGGATCTATGGTTATGGTGGTGAGTGAGTATGTACATGTATAGTTCATCATACTCGTGTACCATACATGATATCGTATGGTGTTAGAGTATAATACGCATAATTAAAATATTACATACAAATATGATATTGACAGCGAGATGGTTTTGGTTTGTTTTGTGCCTGTATTGTGAGTGGTTGCTATGGTAACCTAATATAATTCATGCACAGAGCTTGGCAATTACACTGGCTGGTAATACATATTTTTTATTTTACCATATAACCATGCACCTTTGATTTGTTGTTATTATATTTATAACTATATACGCTTACCACATGGTACACTTGCCAACCTGTTATGATACTATAATTAGCCTATTATGAGCTAAAATGCTATATTGTTGATAATCAATATCTATGTGTATTGGTTGTATGGTAAATATTAAATTTAGTCACATAGCATATATGTAGACAGTTTTATATTATCAATGAATTATAATATAAAATTCCTTAATAAAGTTGTTGGTATAAAATTATTACACACCTATTTGTTGTGTTATAACCCTTTCTGTGGTCGTGTGGACAGGCTGTATTTTTTATAATAATATATTATGATTTCACTATTATTGGTAGACCAGGGAACGACTTTACAGGGCTTGTCAATAGCAGATACACTTATTGACTTGCTTTGGGTAGCGCATAGGTACTATCGCCGTATACCGGCTAATTAAAGTTAATATACGATTGTGCCGATGCTTGCTACGTTGACACAGGTCTGGCTGAAGTCCTTGACAATTAGTTAGCCAAACAAAATAAAAACCCAACACATAAGGTGCACATATTGTAATACAGCGTGAACACATAAGGTGCACATATTGTAATACAGCGTGAAAAGTAAATCTCATCTTGATCAAAATGATTAACCCTTTCACCATAAGGAACTGACATGGACCCTTCCAAGTGGACTTTTGAACTATTCCATTAGTCCGAAACAGTGTGCATATGCAGCCTATGCTCAATAAATGTAAATCCATCAATTGTAAGTTCCATACGATCCTAAATTTGCACTTACAAACATTTTAGTCATACAAAGTTTAGTGAAACGGGCCCCTGGATCTACACCGTTTGTAAACATTGGGAAAATGGTCAATAGTGTTTAAAGGGTTAATGAATGTGACAATTTCATCATATGCTCGGAATAGGATAGATCTTCTAATTCATCGGGAAACTGTCGATGCAGGCAGTTATGGCAAGTGACATCGCGTCTACAGACAGCAGATTTAGACGGTTTCCTTTAGATTCAAGAGTTAACAGTCTCCACCAATTGCAAATGGAAGCCATATATATATTGAGATGTCTACCACAGTGACATATACCCTAGCACAATGCCCGGAGCTAAAACAAGTCACCACTGCGAATGTAGCAATTTTGACTCAAAATCCTTTATACCAGGACACGAAAACTCTTGAAATGTTTACTCGTCCTTACTTTGACAGGAATGGCAAAATTAATAAATCCACATTACAACAAGAGCTGTAGGAGAACAGCATAGCTCGACTACGAGGGTTGTCGATGTACACATAGCTTGACAAACAAGGTGGCCGCGGCCCGCATAAAAACCTTAACCAAGGTTGACTAAAAACCTTAACCAAGGGAAATTAACTAAGTAATTCAAGGTTAAATGTAGGTAAATGTCAGATATAGGTCAGGGGTTATTGATGTACATCACTAAGGGGAGATGAGTAATCCAAAGTAGGGATTGGTTGATGGTAAGGCCAAGTAGTTGTGTAGGCCCGTATTCCATATACAAGCTTGACTATAAACCTTAACCAAGTTTGAGCACAAACCTTAACCAAGGGGAAATAACTAAATAATTCAAGGTTAAATGTAGGTCAAGGTAAAATATAGGTCAGGGGTTATTGATGTACATCCCTATGAGAAAAAGTTATAAAGGTATGGTGTATGTATGCACAATTATTCCATCTACAAGCTTGACTAAAAACCTTAACCAAGGTTGACTAACAAGAGTGCCGCAAGTCACAAAATACGCCCGTCGAATATGGGCCAGACAGCGAAGATGCAGAAATGTGAAGCTGTCACCAAGGCAAGAAACATTAATGAGAATTTGAAAGTCTATAGCATTATTTCTTCATCTCGTTGTGCTAAACATGTGTACTAATTTAGGCAGAGATAGAAAAGTAGAGTGTAAAGTAGAAATGATAGGGAATTGGATACACTAATGTAGAAAAATGGCTAAGTTAAAAAGGTGATATTTTTGTTAAAAAAATATGTTTTCGGCATAAAAACACCAAGGTGCATATCTTCAATATGTGTAGAAGACGTGTGTATAGTTTCAGAACGATCGACTGAACGGTGTCGGAGGAGTTGTGTACACAAACTCTGTACCGTATATAGAATTGTATAGAAAAATGTAGAAAAAATGGCTAAGTTAAAAAGGTGATATTTGTGCTAAAAAATCTGAAAAAATACAGGTGCACATCTTCAATATAGAGAACGTGTGTATTTCAGAACGATAACGAACGGTTTCGGAGGAGTTGTGTACATCTGTACATATATGAAATGTATAGAAAAATGAGAAGGCTAAGTTAAAAAGGTGTTTAAAAAATATCGGCATAAAAACACAAGGTGCACATCTTCAATATGTGTAGAAGACGTTTGCATAGTTTCAGATCGATCGACTGAACGGTTTCGGATGAGTTGTGTACACGAACTATGCACTTTTTCTTCAGCCGCCCGCCCGCCCGTCCGCCATGCAGTAAAACATAACATGTACATTTTTTTAAAAACGGTCGTATAAAAACCTTAACCAAGGGGAATTAAGTAAGTAATTCAAGAGGAAATGTAGGTCAAGGTAAAATATAGATCAGGGGTTATTGATGTACATCCCTATGAGAAAAGGTTGTCCAAGTATGGTGTCTGTATGCACAATAGTATTCCATCTACAAGCTTGACAAAAAACCTTAACCAAGATTGACTAAAAACCTTAACCAAGGGGAATTAACTAAGTAATTCAAGGTTAAATGTAGGTCAATGTCAGATATAGGTCAGGGGTTATTGATGTACATCACTTGGAGATGAGGTTTTCCAAGTATGGTTGCTGTAGGCCCAGGAGTATTCCATATACAAGCTTGACTAAAAACCTTAACCAAGGGGAAATAACTAAGTAATCCGAGGGTAAAAGTAGGTCAAGGTCAAATATAGGTCAGGGATTATTGATGTACATCACTAGGAGATGAAGTTGTCCAAGTATGGTTGCTGTAGGCCTAGGAGTATTCCATATACAAGCTTGACTATAAAACTTAACCAAGTTTGAGTACAAACCTTAACCAAGGGGAAATAACTAAATAATTCAAGGTTAAATGTAGGTCAAGGTAAAATATAGGTCAGGGGTTATTGATGTACATCCCTATGAGAAAAAGTTATCCAAGTATGGTGTCTGTATGCACAAGTATTCCATCTACAAGCTTGAATACAAAACCTTAACCAAGGTTGACTAACAAGAGTGCCGCAAGTCACAAAATACGCCCGTCGAATATGGGCCAGACAGCGAAGATGCAGAAATGTGAAGCTGTCACCAAGGCAAGAAACATTAATGAGAATTTGAAAGTCTATAGCATTATTTCTTCATCTCGTTGTGCTAAACATGTGTACTAATTTAGGCAGAGATAGAAAAGTAGAGTGTAAAGTAGAAATGATAGGGAATTGGATACAATAATGTAGAAAAATGGCTAAGTTAAAAAGGTGATATTTTTGTTAAAAAAATATGTTTTCGGCATAAAAACACCAAGGTGCACATCTTCAATATGTGTAGAAGACGTGTGTATAGTTTCAGAACGATCGACTGAACGGTTTCGGAGGAGTTGTGTACACAAACTCTGTACCGTATATAGAATTGTATAGAAAAATGTAGAAAAAATGGCTAAGTTAAAAAGGTGATATTTTTGTTAAAAAATATTTTTTCGGGATAAAAACACCAAGGTGCACATCTTCAATATATGTAGAAGACGTGTGTATAGTTTCAGAACGATCAACTGAACCGTTTCGGACGAGTTGTGTACACAAACTCTGTACCATATATAGAAACGTATAGAAAAATGTAGAAAAAATTGCTAAGTTAAAAAGGTGATATTTTTGTTAAAAAATATGTTTTCGGCACAAAAACACCAAGGTGCACATCTTCACTATGTGTAGAAGACGTGTGCATAGTTTCAGATCGATCGACTGAACGGTTTCGGATGAGTTGTGTACACGAACTATGCACTTTTTCTTCAGCCGCCCGCCCGCCCGCCCGCCATGCAGTAAAACATAACATGTACGGTTTTTTAAACGGTCGTATAAAAACCTTAACCAAGGGGAATTAAGTAAGTAATTCAAGAGGAAATGTAGGTCAAGGTAAAATATAGATCAGGAATTATTGATGTACATCACTAGGAGATGAAGTTGTCCAAGTATGGTTGCTGTAGGCCTAGGAGTATTCCATATACACGCTTGACTATAAAACTTAACCAAGTTTGAGTACAAACCTTAACCAAGGGGAAATAACTAAGTAATTCAAGGTTAAATGTAGGTCCAGGTAAAATATAGGTCAGGGGTTATTGATGTACATCCCTATGAGAAAAAGTTATCCAAGTATGGTGTATGTATGCACAATAGTACTCCATCTACAAGCTTGACTAAAAACCTTAACCAAGGTTGACTAAAAACCTAAGTAACCAAGGGGAATTAAGAAAGTAATTCAAGAGGAAATGTAGGTCAAGGTCAAATATAGATCAGGGGTTATTGATGTACATCCCTATGAGAAAAGGTTGTCCAAGAATGGTGTCTGTATGCACAATAGTATTCCATCTACAAGCTTGACTAAAAACCTTAACCAAGGTTGACTAAAAACCTTAACCAATGGGAATTATGTAAGTAATTCAAGGTTAAATGTAGGTCAAAGTCAAATATAGGTCGGGGTTGTTGATGTACATCACTAGGAGATGAAGTTGTCCAAGTATGGTTGGTGTAGGACCAGGAGTATTCCATCTACAAGCTTGACTAAAAACCTTAACCAAGCCTTGAAGGTTGACTAAAAACCTTAACCAAGGGGAATTAACTAAGTAATTCAAGAGGAAATGTAGGTCAAGGTCAAATATAGATCAGGGGTTATTGATGTACATCCCTATGAGAAAACGTTGTCCAAGTATGGTGTCTGTATGCACAATAGTATTCCATCTACAAGCTTGACTAAAAACCTTAACCAAGGTTGACTAAAAACCTTAACCAAGGGGAATTAACTAAGTAATTCAAGGTAAAATGTAGGTCAAGGTCAAATATAGGTCAGGGGTTGTTGATGTACATCACTAGGAGATGAAGTTGTCCAAGTATGGTGGGTGTAGGGCCAGGAATATTACATATACAAGCTTGACTAAAAACCTTAACCAAGGCGTGAGTGTGACGCCGACGCCGATGTGACTACATAAGCTCTCACTATACTTCTAATAGTCGAGCTAAAAATTGAAATTTCCACTCGTCCTGCGGGCATTTTCATTCGTGCCCTGTATACACGTACAATTTCTGGACCAGGCATATTTGTTTCAGATTATATTTAATATGATATGTTGAATAATACTTCAGTAACCAAGAACCCACGTACTCTTCCAATGTTTCAAAATGTTGGAAATGTAGGTAGTCTGTAGGTTCTTGGTTGCTGAATATTATATTTAGTATTATATAAATAATTTTGAATCAAGTTTCATCACCGTGACAATTTTTTACAAAATCTACATGCATACTGTTGAAAATGGTCGCGGTGATGAAAATATATTAAAACGTTATGTTTCTTATACCAAATACTGGTACAATCTGAAATTTGTCCTTTTTAAAGCGACTGTGTTTCAGATGATGTCTCACGACATGCGATTTTGTACCTAAGAACATTTTTCATGAAATAAATTTACAGAAAATATGATATTTTCTGTAAATGACGTCGAGAAGACAACATTTTCACAGCAAATGCAGAATAGCAATCCACATTTGCTATGACAATTTTGTCAGCTTTCGACGTCATTTACGCAAAATATCGTAAATTTTGTAAACAATTTTCATGAAAAATCAAACATGTGGCACCATGTCATTTGATAAATTTTCCAAGTTATATTCAAGAGCGTATCAGATACTGTGATAAACAGGGGAGAGATAGCTTGGTGTGGTATACTTTGCCATTTTTGCTATACATGTAAGGAAAAAATGTGTAATTTCTTTATAGTTTGTTGCGAAAAGATCATACTATCCCACATTTATAAAAAAGTTTCCATTATAGACGCTAGTGCAATTTATTTAAATTACATAAAAATTAGTCACCATCGATTGGTACAAACATGTTAGTAATACTGAAAAATAAATAGCGTTTGTAAACGCTAGTTATTTTTTAGTATTATTAACATGTTTTTACCAATACACAATTTTTCCAGGAGACTAGGTACAATTGAGTTGAGAAATACAATACAAATTTAACATTAAACATTTTTTTTCCAGTCAGTAATTATTATAGGCGATTTATATGCACAATTAGGTTCAGAAATATGATACAAATCTACAAATAATCTATATTTCCTAACCTGTGTCATCACTTTCTATGCATATATCTGCCACTTGAGCGCCTTTAAATTCATATTTAACCCTTACATCGGTATATTTTTTTGTCTTCGTCTTCGTCTGCTGTTTATTTTCTATTTTCCATTTTTATCATCAAAAACATGCTTTGACAGCATTTTAGAATAATTTACAACATGCTTTGACAGCACTTCAGAATCATTTCCATTGGAAATGATTCTGAAGTGCTGTCAAAACATGTTTTTATTGAGAAATTAGGTAAGATATAAAAGCAACAGCAGACGAAAATTGTTGTGTGTAGCGGTCTGAGGGTTAAAAGTCTTACCTCCAGATAATCGTAGTTACAGTTGGGGTGTATTTCTATGGCGAGGGTCGTGAAGGTAAACATGATCATGTTGCCGGGGGATACGGTGATGGTCCACACACATTCGCGGTCGTGTGGGTAGTTGCCGGGGTAGCCGGGACTGGAGAACTCGCCATGGTTACGACCCGACAGGTCACCACCACAGACTGCAAAAGGAATTGCAGAACTGATGCATTTTAAAAGACTGTCATGCTCGAAATCTGGAACTTTGAATGGTCGAGGCTGAGCTGTGCTCAGTCTCGGCCAATCAAACTCCATGATTTTGAGCACAACATGCTCAAAACGGGTTACAATCACTAAATCAAACCATAAGGTTATACAATTTTGCGACCATGTTCTAAAAAAAATACAACAACATCGGATTCATGTAAAAATAGATACTTTAGCACATGTTGCTTATGACAACTCCTGTTAATTGAGCATGTACTCAAAATTACACACCTGGTAATGCGGACGTCCAAGAGACAGTAAAGCCATCGTTGGTAATAGAAGCATCCGATCGGAACCAGAAATATAGCTGATGGTGTGTACTGTTTATGGGCTGTCCGTTATTGGGTGTTGAAGTCCCGCAATATTTGCCGATCATGTGTGACGATGCGGACTGCCCATCATGGACTTGTATGTAATCGTAGTTGCAGCTCGAGTGGCTTTCCAGATTGAATTGTGGGAACGTTATCCGCAAGATCTGAAACGTAGAATATAGGATGTTGTAGACGATACTTTTAGCCAATAATATCTGAAATGTTGAATATTGCAGTTTGTAGACGATAAGTTCACAAATAATATCTGAAATGTTAAATATTGGATGTTGTAGATGAAAATTTTAACCAATAATATCTGAAATGTTGAATATTGCATTTTGTAAACGATAAGTCCCCAGGGGCTCTACAGAGACCAGGGGTATAACAAACATGTTTTGGCAGCACCTGAATGTCATTCTGATTCCGAAGTGTTACAAAGGTACTAAACACCAAATGACACAATTTAATTCAGCAGTTATATATTTTACAAATGGGAAGTTTAGAACCATTTGAATGCTGCAAACAAATAAAGTGGTCTAATGCCGATTCTTTTACTCAATATTGTCTCATTTCTCCAGTCCCCCCCCCCACCCCGCCACCCCCACCTCCCCACCAAAAATATTATGGTAGCACGAGTGATGAGTGGCTGTGACTGGAGAAATGAGTCTTATGGGTTTTGCGACCAGTGTAGATCCAGATCAGCCTGTGCAACTGCACAGCCTGATCAGGATCTGCACTGTTGGTCATTCCATCAATATGAAACACCCATCATGCTTATAACAAACCATATAAATCATTATCAGGCTACAGGAGTGTGCTATTTGGTCAGGAGCGACACTGACCACAGGTCCCATAAGCCCAATTTCTCCAGTCGCAGCCACATATGAGGCACGCCTTGTGATTTTGTACCTTCGGACATCTGCGTAAGTTCATGAAATGCATTTACAAAATTTGCAATATTTTCTGTAAATGGCGGCAACAGTTGACAAAATTACCGCATGTACTCTGAACATTTTGTCAACTTTTGACTTTATTTGAGGCAAAATATTGTCAATTTTGTAAACGTATTTAATGAAATTACGCAGCTGTCCAAAGGTAAAAAATCACATGGCGTGCCTCATATGAGAATTATTTATTCCCTTTGATAAATCCAACAAACACATGTGCGTACCTTGCCATATGTAGTCGTGATCCTCCATACACAGCTAGCTCCGTGGGGGTACGTGGTGCCAGGAATTATGGGAAATCGGAACGTTCCTGACTCCCCGGTCAGTGACCCTCCACAGGCTGAAATTATGAATTTATGACTGGACTTGACCGCTTATTTTCACTAGTAAATATCTTAATGCTTAGAATGTGGGAAACAAAAACTGTCGTCTGCTGAAGTTTTATAATTTGTCTTATTTCTTATTTAAAACAGGTAACACGGTAATTCATGGATAGTCATAAAAGAAATACTTTTTCAAAATGATAGGAAATTTTTCAAAAAATAAAATAAAACCAAAAGTGAAAAAAGTACATGTACAAGTTTGGTTACCATGGCAACCAGTTGTAAGCACAGAAATAGTGTGTAATAAATAGAATAACAACCGGTCTCTTTTTGTTTCCGAAAATATTTACCTCAACAGTGGGAATTTGTGATCTACTAGTTGGCATGCAGAGCTAAGGGGAAAAATGTTTTTAGCTCACCTGAGCGAAGCTCATGTGAGCTATTGTTACCGCAATGTGTTTGTCCGTCGTCCGTCGTCCGTTCGTCGTCCGTCCGTGAACATTTTCAAACGTCTTCTGCTCGGTAACCATTGCGCCTATAGTCTCCAAACTTCATGGTCATGGTCCTTAGGTAGGGGGATTACAAAATTGTTAAAATGACGTCATTACCTAATCCAAGATGGCCACCGTCTAAAAATAGCACAAATTCTTCAAAAATCTTCTTCTCAAGAACCGCCATCCAGATTTCGACAAAACTTGGTAGGAATGATCGATGTACAATGCTCTTTCAAAGTGATTAAAATGGTGATCCCAGGGTCAAAAAGAGTTGTCAGAAGACAACGAAGCTCGCCTGTTGGCAGCCTTCATTCAAACTTGTCACAGTTGTATAAAAAACATGAATATTATATAACTTGACCTTGGGATAAGGGGTGTGCGGTGGACCTTGACATTGAGGTCAGTGGTGGAAGGTGGGTCGTGGATTTGATATAGCATGATATAGCATATTAAGATGAATGCATGTATGAAATATCAATGCGCTCCCTGAAAAGAGAAGGAAAACAAAATTTAACCCAGCGTTAAGTTTATGAACACACTAAGTTGGTGATTTTCTACAGCATGATAGCTATTCACATGAGGAATGCATGTATAAATGTGCTAAGTTTGTGACCTTGGTCTTGGCGAAAGGGGTGGGGGGGGGGGGGGGGGGGAGGGGTGGGTGGGTGTGAGTCATGGATTTGCTGTAGCACAATAGAGTATCATCAGATGAATGCATGTATGAAATATGAAGGTGTTCCCTGTAAAGAAACAGAAGTTATAAAAATACATTTACTCCAACATTAAGTTTATGATGTTGATCTTGGGGAAAGGGGTGGGGTGGGTCATGGATTTGCTGTAGCACAATAGAGGATCATCAGATACATGCATGTATGAAATCGCAAAGCGTTCAAATTGTAAAGAAACAGACGTTACACAACATTTACCCCAATGTAAAGTTTATGAACATGCTAAAAGTGCTGAAAAGTGTGACCTTGACCAATGTGTGTGGATTTGCTACAGCATGATAGAGGGTCATCTGAGGAATGTATGTATGAAATATCAAGGTGTTCCATCAAAGGAAACAGTTGTTATCAGACATTTACCCCAACGTTAACTTTATGAATGTGTCAAGTTTGTGACCTTGACCTTGGGGTAGGGAGTGGGCGGTGGGTCAACGTTAAGTTTGTGAATGTGCTAAGTTTGTGACCGTGACCTTGGGGAAAGGGATGGGGGTTGGTCATGGATTTGCTACAGCACAATAGAGTATCATCAGATGAATGCATGTATGAAATATCAAGGTGTTCAAAGTGTAAAGAATCGGAAGTTACACAACATTTACCCCAACGTTAAGTTTATGAACATGCTAAGTTTGTGACCTTGACTTTTGGGTAAGGGTTGGGTGGTGGGTTTTGGATTTGCTACAGCATGATAGAGGGTTATCTGAGGAATGTATGAAATAGCAAGGCGTTCCATGAAAGGAAACAGACATTTACCCCAACGTTAAATTTATGAATGTACTAAGTTTGAGACCTTGACCTTGGGGTAAGGGATGGGCTGTGGGTCATGGATTTGCTATAGCATGATAGAGTATCATCAGATGAATGCATATTTGAAATATTAAGGCATTCCATGAAAGGAAACAGATTTTATAATATATTTACCCCAACATTAAGTTTATGAATGTGCTAAGATTGTGACCTTGACCTTGTGGAAAGGGGTTGGGCGGAGGGTCATGAATTTGCTATAGCACGATAGAGTATCATCAGATGAATGCATGTATGAAATATGACGGCGTTCCCTGTAAATAAACAGAAGTTACACAACATTTACCCCAACGTTAAGTTTATGAACATGCTAAGTTTGTGACCTTGACCTTGGGGTAACGATTGGGTGGGCGGTGGGTCATGGATTTGCTATAGCACGATAGAGTATCATCATATGAATGCATGTATGAAATATCAAGGCGTTCCATGAAAGAAAACAGATGTTATAAGACATTTACCCCAACGATAAGTTTATGAATGTGCTAAGTTACCTTGACCTCGGAGTAAGGGCTGGGTGGTGGGTCATGGATTTGCTACAGCATGATAGAGGGTTATCTCTGAGGAATGCATGTATGAAATAACAAGGCGTTCCATGAAAGGAAACAGAAGTTATAAGACATTTACCCCAACGTTAAGTTTATGAATGTGCTAAGTTTGTGACCTTGACCTTGGGGTAAGGGCTGGGTGGTGGGACATGGATTTGCTACAGCATGATAGAGGGTCATCTGAGGAATGGATGTATGAAATAACAAGGTGTTCCATGAAAGGAAACAGAAATTACAAGACATTTACCTAACGTTAAGTTTATGAATGTGCCAAGTTTGTGACCTTGACCTTGGGGTAAGGGCTGGGTGATGGATCATGGATTTGCTACAGCATGATAGAGTGTCATCTGAGGAATGCATGTATGAAATAACAAGGTGTTCCATGTAAGGAAACAGAAGTTATAAGACATTTACCCAACGTTAAGTTTATGAATGTGCTAAGTTTGTGACATTGACCTTGAGGTAAGGGATGGCCACTGGGTCATGAATTTGCTACAGCATGATAGAGTATCATCAGATGAATGCATGTATGAAATATCAAGGCGTTCCATGAAAGGAAACAGATGTTATAAAACATTTACCCCAATGTTAAGTTTATGAATGTGTAAGTTTGTGACCTTGACCTTGGGGTAAGGGCTGGGTGGTGGGTCATGGATTTGCTACAGCATGATAGAGGGTCATCTGAGGAATGCATGTATGAAATAACAAGGTGTTCCAATAAAGGAAACAGAAGTTATAAGACATTTACCCAACGTTAGGTTTATGAATGTGCGAAGTTTGTGACCTTGACCTTGGGGTAAGGGCTGGTGGTGGGTCATGGATTTGCTACAGCTTGCTAGAGGGTCATCTGAGGAATGCATGTGTGAAATAACAAGGTGTTCCATGAAAGAAAACAGTAGTTGTAAGACATTTACCCAACGTTAAGTTTATGAATGTGCCAAGTTTGTGACCTTGACCTTGGGGTAAGGGCTGGGTGGTGAGTCATGGATTTGCTACAGCATGATAGAGGGTCATCTGAGGAATGCATGTATGAAAAAACAAGGTGTTCCATGAAAGGAAACAGAAGTTATAAGAGATTCACCCAACGTTAAGTTTGTGGATGACGCCGACGACGCCGACGACGCCGACGACGCCGGGGGTATGCCATAAGCTCTTCTGCACTTCGTGCAGGCGAGCTAAAAATGGGCGTGGCCCATGGGGTCAAAATTTATTTTTGACCGAATATGGTTGTGTCATATCAAATCGAAGGTTTCAACGAGGTGGTCACTCTCTCGGACGTCTCCCTCGCGGAGTTCCTGACTTCCAAGTACGCTCTATGGCTAGACATGCGAGCCAGCGACGACGACCAAATGCACGGTAGCGGACGCCATGTTGAGAACGCTAGCGAGGGTGTGACGATCCAGATAACCAAAGAGGCGGACGGAGCTGGCGCATTGAACGTGTACCTATATATAATAACAGATGCGCAACTCAACATCGAAAATGGTCGATACATCTCGGCACTTTACAGAAAAAGCTCTACCGAAGGATGCCCACTCTGCCATAATATGTGGGCAGACAGGATGCGGAAAAACTGTTTTCGTCCTAGACTTGCTCGAGGGGTCCTATCGCGATGCCTTTCAACACATTGTGATCCTGTGTCCCACTGTGCGTCACAACGAGACTTATCAGCGGCGCCCGTGGATATGGACCGACCCTGAGGTATACGTCGTTGACCCCGGTGACAGGCTTCACGATTGGCTGCGTGGTTTATACCAAAGATTCCAGGGAGAGCCCAACCTCTACGTGATTGACGATTGCTCGGCCAAGGCGGCGATGACCAAAAAGAAGGACATGCTCTCCGAGCTCGCATTTTCTGGCCGCCATGCGGGGCAAAGCGTATGGATCTCCACTCAGAAGTACAACGCCGTCCTCAAGGATCTGTGCGAGCAAACGAAATGGGTCGCCCTCTTTTACTGCAAGGACCGAGACTCATTCCACGACTGTCTCCGAGAGAACGACGTTATCCCAACGCGCGAGGAGCGCTTGGAGGTTCGACAGATGCTTTCGGAAACTAAGCACGCGAAGCTTATGTTAAAGACTGATCAGCCAACTGCTTACGAAGTAATAAGCAATTGTTGAACAATGCTTAACAAATACTGAGCAAATGCTTAACAATGCTTAACAAATACTTAACAATGCTTAACAATGGTTACAAAATGCTGAACAATGCTGAACAATACTTAACGATGCTTAACAATGCTGAGCAAATGCTTAACAATGCTGAGCAATTGTTAAGAATTTGTTGCTCCGCTGCGAGCTTTGTTGCGAGCATAACGGTGATCATAAGTATCGGGTGGTGCGCTTTTATTACTTTGTAATAAATCAATTTGTTTGACTTATGAGGCTAGTCAGAATAGTACTAATTATTAAAAATAAAATAATGAACTGCGACGAACTTCTCGGATCAGCTAATGGAAGAAACACTCGTGTAGGAACACCTGTCAGCACGATTGCCGACACGGCTGCCGATACGGTATCTTACCCGAAAGAAAATGAAAGCACGATGCGACGCGAGCGGCTAGCTGCGCTGGTTGCTGGGGGACAATCGGAGCAGTATTTCGGTAGGCGTCTCTCAGTTTGTCAGGTGGACAATATGTCAGACGCGGAGGTCGATAAAATGTATGCGCGATACGAATCTAGGTTAGGTGCGGCGATGACGAAAACTCTTTGATCGGCGGCTATTCATCTGTACGCTACCGCTGTTAGTACACTTCTCCCTATACCAAACACCGCGGGGTTGATTCGCGATCTAAAGACTGATCCTTTTGTAGGACACACTTTTAGAACAGCCTGCTGCAAAATTTATCACAAGTTTGGAATGTACTTAGCTCCGCTGACAACCGCGTTGACCACGGCTAAACACTGTCAATTTGGACATATATGCTCACGAACTATAAGCTCAGAAAATGATGACACAAGACGCACCTGCGAGAGTGACGGAGCCGCAATCCGATTGAAGCACTTCCAACTCCCCGTGCACGTTGGGGGAACTATCTCCACATGAACAAGCTCCACAGGAGCAAGCTCCGGTTGCACGACACAAAAACCCAAAAAGACAGGCAGCTGGGCGGGCAGCAGCTGCCACCCGAAAAGCTAAACAAGATAAAATACTCGCCGAGCTTCGAGAGGCCAAGCGGTCGTTATTTGTTCCTGCTGTTGAAACAGCAAAACGCCCGGTGGTTCCACATCCGAAGGCAGCTGTTTCTCCTGAGGATCAATCGGTGCAATCCCCGATTGCTGTAGCTCCTACCTGGATCATCCCGTGGGTTGTTGGTGGTGGTCTGGCAGTTGTGGGCACCCTGTGTGTGCGGAACTACCCAAAACAGTGTTGGAGGCGGTTCCAAAGGAAGACACGAAACCGATTGCGCCCCATTTAAACATTGATCGCGATCCCTTTTATATGCAATAATGGCTGAAAACGATGCTAAAATGATAGTGAATGCGGTTTATCACGCCGTGGTGATATCGGGTCTCAGTATCGGGTTTGCTAGACTATCAAAGATGGTCTTCGGAGGGCCCGCTCCCAAATTGGACATGACCGCGCGAGATGTAGGTCTCGTGACCTTGGATGTAGCGGCCGCAGTTGGGACCCGAGATTATCTAGTTAAAGCTGGAATTCTACCTGCTAATATATGGAAATAAATGGCTTCGATCGCAATGCTCTTAGGTGGTGCTGAGGTGAACGCATTGGCTTTCAGCAGTAGCAACTTTCTATTCTCGAAAATGAAAAGCTCGGACGCGGATGAGTAGCGCAAGCGTCACGATTTAGCTGTAGAACAACTCAATAGCGCAAAGGAAGCATGGTCGCAAAAACGAACCGCCCGTCTGGACTGGCTCAACGAAGATCTTCGTCGCGAGAATCACGCAGTGCAAACTTTCCGGAATGTTGACGACGCCATCCGCGAGTACGCGCGGGCATATCCGCATAAAAGTCTCGCGCCGCTGGATCCCGAGCCCCAGCTTTCAGATTTCTATGTACCGTCAGAGGCCCAAAAAGTCCGCGAGATCGCGTTCGTCGTCATGGGAATGGTTGCAACGGGTCTCGTCAGCTACTATATTGCAAAAACAACAAGAAAAAAGCAATAATTATTTTAAAAAATATTATTTTAAATAATATATATAGAACGATGTTAGTTGACGAGCTTTATTTTGCTCTGATCGATGTAGGCTACACGGCCCTAAAACACCGTTTAGCTGGCGCAAAGGGTCTGATCAGTCTGGCCCAACACTCTCTAGAGACGTTGCGCGAGGACGAAAAAACGGCCACCCTTTTCGCAAAACGGATGTTAGATTCCTCCGAGTTCCCGCTCCTGTTCCAATCGCGATTGGATTGGGGAAACTTAAACTCCAATTGTGATTGGGGCTGCAGCGAAACTTCTAACAAAGGTTTAGTATCGACGACGCAGTTACCGGACGATCTGGCGAGGGCATGTTGGAGATTGTTCGACCTACTAGAATACCTCGCATACGATGGACATGCTCAAACTTAATACCAAACTATCGGTTCGCCTAGCGCGCAAGCTAGCGAACACACACTACAGCCCCCGCGGCTACTGGAAGGGACTCGCGGCCATCAAGAACCTCGCGGCGGCGACCAAGGTTTCCGAAAACGCTGCCAAGGAATGGCTCAAGAAGCAAGCCATCTGGCAGATCTATTTGCCCGCGCCTCACAATATTCCGCGGCCGAAATTCGACGTGCCGGTGCCGAACGAAGTCCACCAAGCAGACCTCCTGTTTCTCCCTCACGATCGCGTCGGTCGCAAGACGTGCAAGTACGCACTGACAGTCGTTGACGTAGCGAGTCGCTATAAGGAGGCTGAGCCGCTGGCCACGAAGGAGTCTAAGGAGGTGGCCGAGGCTCTTTTCCGAATATATAAGAGGAGTCCTCTCAAATGGCCGTATCTTCTCCAGGTCGATCCCGGCCGCGAGTTCATGGGCGCTGTCTCTCAGCTGTTGGCTAACCACGACGTTTCCGTCAGACGCGGCCGCGTCGACATCCACCGGGACCAGGGGATCGTGGAGCGATTCAATAGAACCATGGCTGAAAGGCTGTTCGGGAACCAATATGCCAAAGAGCTTGTAGACCCTCATACGCGATCGACCGAGTGGGTGACCAGGCTGCCCGCCATGGTCTCCGCACTGAACGGAGAGGTGACCAGATTGATCGGCAAGAAGCCCGTAGATGCCATCAAGGCGAAAAAAAGGTTAAGCACAAGCCATCCGCCGTCTCGCGCGGGCGACCCGTTGGTTTAGCGGAGAAACGACTTCCATCGGATGTTGCCTTTCGGTACCTCTATCAACCGGGAGAGCTCGAAGGTGGTCGCCGTCGCGCGACTAATCCCGTGTGGTCTCTCAATGTATATCATCTGGATCGATCTATTACCAAACCCGATGAGCCCGTGCTCTACTATTTGGATGATGGTCCATCGCGCGGGTTTGTTCGCGAAGAACTTCTGGCACCCAGCTACCCTCAGATCGTCAGAGTCTTTAGTATTCTCCCATTTTTATAGTCTTTTATTTTTACCTATCTATAGGCTCGGTGTGTACCCCGTCTTCCATCACTCTTCTCTTGTCTTAGTACGCCGACAACCCCAACTTCTCCTGATTGTACGTCTTCATCACACCGTTAACCATTCGGAATCCCCTGTTCTCCGCCATGTCCTTTCTCCCTTCGAGAGCGCTCTTGTACCTTCCCCAAGTCAGATCGTTAGATCTCTTCGACATCCCCTTGGCCAAGTGCTTAGATTTTCCGTCACCGCTCACGTAGTAACACTTGCTACACAGAGCGATGGCTCTATCTCCCTCGAATTCCAGCTTGAACAGTCCCGGAGTTCTGTTGCTCCAATCGTCCCACGCCAACCACTCGACCTTCTCCTTGTTGAACTTTCTCTTCATGTTCTTTCTCACCACCTCCGCCAGCGTCTTCTCAGACACCACGAAGTACATGCTGTCAGTGTCCATCTGTATAAGTTCGAAATCTCCGCGATCCACGTACTTGTCCAAGAAGTCGTAGTAGAACTCCAGCATCCGGAGCTTGGCCAACTGGTAGACCGCTATGCCACACTGAAAAGGTCGGTTGATCACCACTCGAGTCTTCCTGCTCGATATCTCATAAGCCTCCCCAATCTCCTCCAGGTCTTCGAACCACGCCGACCTCAGTGCCCGGTCTACAGTCTTCTCATCCTTCGTATAGGTGGTGTTCATGTGTCTCTCTTGTGCCTCTATCAGCTTGCCACAACACGCGTTGCCAACCAGTTTGAATATCTCCGCCAACACCGCATTGCTCTTGTCGACGTCCCCCGTCCGTCTAGCGGCGGTGACCTCTCTAACGAACCATTGGAACGGTTTGCCGGGCGTGTAGTCTATCACCCTATGCACCGCCTTGACTTCCAGACCGTGCTCCAGATACCATTTTAGCAGCGGGGAGTATGTGATCATCTTCTTGGCGGAGAGTGCCCCCACGAGCTTTCTCTGTCCTTCGACCCGTTTCCTCCCGGTCCTGTCCAGGTTGTCCTTCATGTGCTGCGGAACCTCGGTCTCGTCGACTTCTCGATTAACGAACAGCGGCGACATTTCCGAGAACGTGTCTCGCAACGTTTCCGGGACCTCTATATCCAACTCCGCAAATCAGAACCACTCGTCGCGCCTGACCCTCCTCACGAAACGGTCTATATGCGACTGTTTTTCCGGGTCGTCACACGTCCATATCTTTTCCTCCCCGCACGGCATGTCTTTTGACAGGGTAGACAGGTACAGCGCATTGGCTTCGTACCCCAGCACCGCCTTGCACATCTTCTCCTCCCGACTCATCACCCGACCCCTGATCGTCGACCTGCCAGCCTCGGCGTATCTGGAGAACACTATGGACGGACCACCGACCAATCCCGCCTTCATCATCGCGTAAGTCTCATCCTTCGGCGACCACAGCTCGGGCGTGTCCGCCTTCCCATCGATCGACCCGCGGAGAAGGTACTGAAGGGAAACACCGGGCAGAGACACAGCGTCCTTGAGTATGTCCACGCCTCTCCCCCTGTAGAACTCCGTCATTTTAGTCAGTGCCTCTAGGAACGGTCCGACGTCCAAGTCGTTGTAGTGTCTCAACCATTCTTTGAACGTCTTCATCCATTTTTCTCGGAAGAACTTCTTGCACTCTTTCAACTCGGACAACGACAGTAGGAACTCACCCTTCAACTTCGAGTACCACTCGGGATAGTCGGGCAGCCCCGGATGGTCGAGTTTTTCTGGGGAATCGAACCAATCGTACGGGAAGTGAGACTTTAACATCTTACAGTCGTACGCCTTAACCCACCCGTCGTAGGTGGTACCGGGTCCCATATATTGGATGATGTCGAGAAATCTAAACTCTGGGGTAAACAGAAACATCGTCGTGCTGGCCCTCTTTCCGACCATCACCTTATTCACGGTGGCCGCCAACTTCTCGACAAGGTACCGCTTGATGAGGTTCAGGTCGTACCTGCTGCAGTTGAACCCCACCACCGGGACTTGGTCGATCCACGAGACGATCTTCTCTCGCTGAGGTTTCAACAGCATCTCTATGTCGGTCGGCAGACACTTCTTCCTAACCCCCTCCCTGATGACTTTGCCTCTCCTCTGCAGCTCGGTCACGAACTTCTCGACCAGTGTCGGAGTCTCGTTCGCAGATGTGGGTGATCCCCTCATGCATCGTATCCCCCAACGACACCGATATAGGAACGTGCTCGCCTTCGAAGGTCAGGTCTTTGGTGGGTCGCGTGGTTTTCGACTTGTCGAGATACGACTCGAAGTCGTAGACTATCTGGTGAGGGTACAGCCGTCTCCTCCACGTGTGGCGATTGTGGATAGTAGGTATTCACCTTATTCAACCACTCGCACTCCCACATCACCACCAGCTCATAACCCACCTCCCTTATCTTGGCGTCTTGAATTTTCGTCCTCTTGTGCAGCGCTCTCGCGTTACCTCTCCTGCAATGCGTCGGACACCCGTGCCAGTAGCATCCGCGAAACTGAAACACGGTCTTGGTATCGTGACAGTAGCCGTCGATCGGATCGCCGGCCACCCACCTCTCGCCGCCGTGACCGCATCTCGCGTGATGTATGTGCTTTCCAATCCTTTCCTCTTCTCTGCTCAACCATTGAATCGACATCGCGCTCGCTGACCCCTTGGGATAGAACGCCTTCTCGTATGCCGACTGCGGTCTCTCTACCCTCTTACCTGGACATATCACCACGGTCTTCCCACCCATGCAGCTGGTCCCGTGCCTGTGCATGTTACACGACTTTGTGAACCGTTGTTGACATCCGGTGCACCCGTACTCGTTCGTCATATTGCGGAGGTTCTTGGTGAGGAACGAGTGACCGCCAAACATTCTTATCGTCATGGTCTCCTCCCCAACCGCGTCGTAGTTTGCCGGAGACTTCATGAGGTATCACGCTCCATCGGCGGTGGGCTCGTAAACGCGAATGCCCAGGTTGAAGTGCTATTCGACCTTCTTAAGATCGTCCAGGGGGATTCCCTTACTACCCGGTCCGTTATCATGACCGAGGTATTCGCGAGCTAGAGCTCGTGCCTTCCTACAGCACCCGTCGGGTCTCCCTCCACGGTGGATGGCTATGCACCTAAACAGACACAAGTAGTCGTCGTACGTGTCGACGGAATACATTCCCTTTTTCTGTCTTAACCAATCGGGGAGTTTTCCCGCTCCCATGAGAAGTTGTTGCGCATCGATGATCATCTTCACCTCAACGATATCCAACGAACGAAGGTCCATTTTGTGTTTGGTCTATCGACTTTGTCAATGTCCATTCGACTTTTCTCTCTATCGGATATCCAACTATCAGCTTTGGCGATCTCGTTTATCCACGGACTGCCCTTTGATTGTTTGTGATAGATCATTGTAGCGTCGGTCTCGATGTTCCTAATACGATACGAGCACGAATACCTCAGATAACATGCCGTGGTCATCTCTGGGCGAATTTTATTCATTATGCGATTAGCAATCTCCCCGTCTACCCCCCTCTCGAAAGTCCATACTATCTTCCTCCTACCCCTATCAACAGTTTCCCTAACTTCGGCTTCTTCGGCGAGAATCCTGGGACCCTCCTCCACCAAATCTCTAGCGATCTCTCTCCTCCTCTTAGGAGGTCTCCCCACCAACCCTTGATAAATCTTATTGTAGTACGCCTTGTATAGTGGTTTTCTGCGCGCAATGTGATCTTATTTTACACGCTGCGCGTAAGCGGTGGCACGCAGACTGGCCGTCGTCTCGTTCTCCAATTTCTCGGAGCGTTTTTCGGGGTCGCAGGCAGTCGTCCGGTCGAAACCGCACGCCGCAGCCTCTCCTCGTAGACGACGGCTCGCGCTTCACTTATCCTATCTGCTATAGCTTTCTTGAGTCTCACACCTCTTAGGGAAATTCCCCAACTCTTAGCTTGCTCTCTCATTTGCTTTATGGTAGGCATTATACTGAGTATAACCAATAGATTTCTGATCTCTAATAGGGTGTCAGTTTATATTTGTGACAGAGTGTTGTAATATACTGAGTATAACCAATGGATAACTTATCTCTAATAAGGTGTAAGTTGGCGATATTTATGGCAGATTACTGTATATACTGAGTATAACCAATGGAATTCTTGTCTCTAATAGGGTGTAAGTTGTCGATATTTATGACAGATCGTCATATATACTGAGTATAACCAATGGATAACTTATCTCTAATAGGGTGTAAGTTGTTGATATGTATGACAGATCGTCATATATACTGAGTATAACCAATGGAATTCTTGTCTCTAATAGGGTGTAAGTTGGCGATATTTATGGCAGATTACTGTATATACTGAGTATAATCAATGGATTTCTTATCTCTAATAGGGTGTAAGTTGGCGATATTTATGGCAGATTACTGTATATACTGAGTATAATCAATGGATTTCTTATCTCTAATAGGGTGTATCTTCTCATGCCAGAAATATATGGTCTCATGGTTGCTGAAAAATATTTTCCACTCTTCTCATTCCACACCCGCCGAACAGTGGGGGGGGGGGGGGGGACCCAAGTAGCATATGGGAGTCAAACATGAAACGAGGTCCTTATGGAAGCCACCGCGCGTACGGTGGCTTCCGTAGGAAACTTGTATCATTTTGACTCCCATATACTACTAAACCACTGACGCCTCTCAGACGTTCCTTTCAGGTGTCACTCTCTCTCACAAGTGGAGATATAATTGCCAGCCACTTGGGGGCCATGCAATCACTGTTCCCTGTTGTGCAGACCGTTAGCGTGATTAGCATGACGGTGTTGGCAGATCTCATTTTGCGGCGCCGTTCATGCTTTGGAATATATTGAAGTCATGATATTAACATTAGGTCAGTTCCACGGAGCAGATTATTTTACATTATAGAGTATGCAAAACACATGAATTCCGCATGAGCTCCGAATAGTGTGTCAGCCAGCCTAACAATGTTAGGCTGGCTGACAGTAACAAGCCAATCCGTCCTAGGATTTTGTTTTGCCGTCCAATTCCCGTTGCTCGGATTATGGTGCTGTCTAATTCCCCAGGTCTTGACCCTCGCTATGCCACCCCCCCCCCATCCCGCTCATTTGGCTGGAAAAACGTCGATATGCCTATAAATCCCAATATGTTTATGAAATACAATATTAACTTAACCTATGAACATGATGAACATATATCATTTTGTAACGCGAAAGTCGCATGTAAAAACAAATATATACTTATAGTTGTTGAATTCTTCTAGCAAAATAATGTATAATTAAATGTAAATGTAATACAACACAACCATCATTGCAGCACATTAACACATACCTTAAGCAAGTAATAACTAGAGAAAAGTCGATGGCGCGCCATCGCAATATACATACACACGTTCGTGCCTGAATGGCGAACAGTGTGAAAATATATGTTGTTACCACCCATTAGAACCGTATTGGCGAGTCGGTTCAAATGACTGATAACAACATATACTTTTGTTCAGAAAAAAATAAAACTATTAAGTATTTTCAGTCCGAAAACAATATTCAGCATGAAAAGGATTGATACAGTGTGAAAAATATAAAGGTGTTGAGCTAGAGAGATCACACGGGCCATAATGTGATTACGTACATACTAGATACCAGAGGTAGTGGCCCATACAATCACTACATGTACTATATAACTTGATTACTCTTTGAAACATTTTCATCCTATTTCACGTTTGCATAAACCATGACTCACGGTGTCTCGTGCAAGAACGACAACTCTCACTTTACTAACATATTAGTTATCTCCATTTATTGTTTGACTGCCTGTAAGGTTGGGTTGTGGCCTAGGGGTTAGAACACCGGATACGGTCCTATGTTGTATTCCAGCGTTTATTTCTTACTGAAAAGCACATAAATGAGTTTTGCGAACAGAGTAGACCAAGATCAGATTGCACTTATGTATGCTAATTTCTCTCCTATGTAGCATAAGCATGTGCATATATTATTTGCAGCTGCCCACTGCTTCCCAGATGGCAAACAAAAACTAACCACGCTCGTTGTTGGATATTATAACATGCTAAACGACGCATTGGGCATGTTGAGGTCAGTTGAAATCAACCATGAACATGTAGCGCCTACCTTTTCACAAGACCGATAGTGTCAGCCCAGCTGGGACGGGTATACGGCTATAAAACCACAGAGTGCTCCATTAGCAAGTACCTGGGGACCATGCATCAGCACCTTGATGTTCCAGTGTACGTTAGCATAAATATATTAACCCTTAGAATGCTGGGAACGAAAATTGATGTCGGCTGTTGTTTTATGTTTTGCCTTTTTCTCAATAAAAACATGGTTTCACAGCATTCTAAAATGCTGTCAAAGTATGTTTTTTGATAGGAAAAATGGAAAAGACAAAATAATCAGCATATAGTTGTTGACCACTTTACTAGCAAACTGTTCGCTTGCTAATAATATAAAGCCATGTCTCACTCACTCCGCGAAATCTGGTTCCGACGGACAAATTAGAACCTTACACCGTGGGCCACCAACAGAGCACCAGATACACACATTCATATTAGAGCATAATTATGTTGGTTGCTGATCGCAATATAATGGTACTTATGTCGATGATTTGCATATTAGTTCCATTGTAAATAGTCGTATTATACACGTATACTTCCGTTTCCCAGTGAAGTCAAAAGCGACACATGGATAAGACAGTTTTAAAAAGTGTCAAATATCATAATCATACAAGTAGTCGGCTATTTTTTGTGTGATTGGGAGTGCTATATCCGATGAGCATGATGCGCAGTGATGAGAATGAAGTGGTGAACATTTACGACACTGGTGTGATTCCACTGTACAGTAGCATTAACTGATGCAATGCGGTACCTGTTCGCAGACAGTATGGACACAGGATAGTATTATGGTTCGGTTCAACACAATATTTACTCAAACAATGTTTAATCGTTATCATTATCATCTGATCATGGATATCATACACTGGGTAGTATGGGTTAAAGAGACACGTGTCACTAGTTTGCTTAGTTAATTCACAGTCGCTTATATTTCATGGTATGCTGCAATAAGTGTCACATTTTGTCACGTCGTAAATGCGCCTTTTATTTTAACAATTGCAAAAGTTAATCGAAAACATTCAGATCACGCATTCGATGAACTTAATAATAAAGTTATAGAAAATGTATTTTGTAGTCTTACTTGTGAAATACAATGTGTGGGATCCGTGTGTAAAATGAATGAAAAGCTGCGCATTTTACAATGTCTTCTGAAAATGTCACACTTTACAAATTACGCCCCCATTTGCGTCACAAATCGTGCGGTCATCGCTAAATTTAGCGACGTCAATTTTCTTTTTCAGCGCTTTAATGGTTAAGGGGTAAACTATTGATATGGCACAAGTACAGTATGCACTGCTACAGTATGTACCAAAACATTCAACAACATTACAGATTATCAACAAGAGGTCACCTCCTGTTGTGGTCTAGGAAGTGAATTTCGTCTGGTAAACAGGGAAATATCCGCAGTTGTATTCACTTCAAACAGCTGATACGTACTTGAGATCCAGCCTCTTTGCTACTTGTATTCAAAATTGCATGGAACCTAGTGTGTACAAGTTATATTTTAACCCTTAGAATGAGGGAACCAACATTGTCGTCTGCTGTTGTTATATAAGTTGTTTTCTGTCAATAAACCATGGCAGCATTTCAGAAACTGAGAAAGTAAAAGTCGGTGTGTTATATGTCCCAGCAACAGATATGGTCATGTAGGGACCGGATCCCGGTTTGAAGTTTCATCCGACCGGGCAGCAATTCAATGGAAATAATTCTAAAGTGCTTCGAGAGCATGTTTTTGATGAAAAAAGGGAAAACAAAATAATAATCAGCAGACGACAACATTTCATTCAGCATTGTAATGGTTAAAGGCCCTGGGTGGATGAACTGTGAGCAAAAAAGATTTGGGAAAAAAAATAACTAGCGTTACAAAGCTAGTTTTTCTAAATATAGCATTCCTATTTCCCGCGCATGCCCTCGTGAGTGTGGTCACATGATTGAACGCTACGTCATCGGCTGCGACAGCGATACCATTGAGTTCTCGTATTGTTAAATTCTGTTAGTTTTGCTTATTATGCACAATTGTTGTGTGTTAAGGTATTACAGTGTTTGTGGTGATTATGTAGAAGTGTGCAATGCTGAAATATCTTGTAATACAGCTTTTGGACAGTTTCCAGCGGGGGTGTCTATGTGTCTTATCTGCAGCTAAATGGTAGTCGGTGGTAACAGTTAAACTGTAAATCGGTGAAAGGAATTACATCACTACTAGTGGGATTTTCCAGATAGATTTCAATACGGCCAAGTACAATTTTACCACGGAATATTCTGGATTTGCTATCCAGGACATTGAAAGTGGACATGCAGATGCGATAATTAGCCGAAAAACATATATTTATGACCAAGGACAAGTTGCGATGGTATTCATTGATATATCTCAGCTGTTTTTGTGAAATGCATCTTCGCAGGTACTATCTGAAACACACTCACTTTAAGTCTATTGAAACGGTCTCCGAGAAACTAAGATGGTGAAATATTTGATTTTGAAGCTTGGGTTAAAATTTGGTTCCAAATTCACTGAAAAAATAGATGCTAAATTTGCTGACCGATAATGCAATTAAAATTACGAAATATGAATTTTATCTTCTTTCTATTGTAGCAGTCGCATTTGAAGATAACAGATAAATACCAACTTATCTATCCCAATCCATGACCATGAACGTCTGCATGGACCTGGTGCATTCAAATGTAGTATTAATATTATCAACTAGATTGGTCAGTAAGAGAGGATTACAGAATAACCCCTGCGTGGTACCCCTAAATATGTAAAAGAAAATGCAAGTGTGTGGGCTTGAGACCTTGACTCTGGGCTTAGCGGGGGCGGCAAGGACGTGGATCTATCACAGGGTGGTAGAGATCCATTGGAGCAATACGTGTGTGAAATGTGAAGCAGATCCGAGCAAGGCAATAGGTATAACCGATTTCTCTGATGTTAAGTTTTGTAAAGAGACTTAAGTATGTGACCTTGACCTCGAGATCAGCGGGGATTTGTCACAGCATGATAGTAGAGCCTTATAGGAATGCATGCATGAACTATTAAAAATGTTCGATGCAAGAAATAGAAGTTATAACATATTTATCTGATGTTAAGTTTTGTAAAGAGACCAAGTATTTGACATTGACCTTGGGATCAGCGGGGGTTGGACGGTCGTGGATTTGGCACAGCATGGTAGTAGAGCCTTACAGGAATGCATGTGTGAAATATTAAGCAATTTAGATGTTGAAAATAGAAAGTATAACATATTTATTATTACGTGATACCTGCATTATATTTACTAATGATTATGATACAGACAACCATTGTAGTATGTACATAATTGTATGTTTGCGCTAGAAACGTCAGACAATGCAAAACACGACTCTGACGTTTATGCGTAGATTTTGAGTACAGCCATGCGTACGTGTATTTATAAACGAGCGAACATAATTTAGGAGCCGGACATAATCATCGGACTAAGCTTTATGTTCTATATAAAACTCCGCCACTTATTTCAATCATCCTTTTAAAATTTCGGATCATCACCGGCGGTATGGTATGTGACCATTTCCGAAATATAAGCTACTAGATTTGGCCCAGAAGGCTAAACAACTGCAGGCCTGATACTTGCACTCACATGTCACTTACTGAATCTCACTAATTCTGAGCAAATACCATACCACCGTGTTATCTTCTCCGTTTCTCTCGTCTACAGAATGAGTGTAACAAATTGTCATCCAACCAAATAACAACAGATAAACGCCGCAACTGAATTCGAACAATAGCAGTTCGTATATAACGATAAACCGCGAAACGACCGTAGCTGGGCCACAAAACATATTAAAGAATATATTGCATAGCACAACCTCAAATATGGATCATTCCCTGCTTGATCTGCTTTGCCCTGAACAACGTTCAAATATCATCATCGTATAGGATAACGACTTGCACTCACACTCCGCCCTTTTCACGGTTTGACATACCGACATAGTGCGATAGGAGAATGAACTAGCTAGGTTAAATTGACCGCTCCATTGCATCCTTAATTTAATGCACATATTTCGAATGTATCGCATATATTGGTAAATTCGGAAACAAACGGACCAATGGCTATTGGCCTCTTAAATCATGGGCTCAAATACCCGGGAAGGTCTTCGAGCCAATAATATAATGGTCTGACCCAGATGATGACACGACTGACGGTTTGAACTGCCATCTCATTGGTAATGCCACGGGATCATGATCTGATCATGATATACTGGATTGTTGGCATGTTTGGCAGCGGTTCCTTTGAGATCAGTACACACTAGCCGTTAGTTATTCGGCGAAACTCGTAGTATTTGTTACACGGAGGGGAATCAGTGAACAGCAAAAGCAGCTGATTTCAGATGGACTCCTAATATTTTAATCAAAATGTATTATTATTCCACCGAATTTGATGAAATAAAGCAAGCGGACCGCGCAAAAAGTGTGTAGAATCTTCGACTGCTGGCCTCTTCCGGATCATTCCAGCCAGTTCCCCGAACACGTCGGAACAGTTTTTTAAATCTGACACTCCTGGTGTAAACCGTTAGAATTATAGCAGTTAGTCCGAATAAACATGATAAATAGGTCCCAACAGACTGAAGTGCCATGTCTAATGTGCGTCTGAGAAGCCATGCTCTTACACACAGTGTGGACCCGACAGCCAGAGTGGTCTATCGGGTCAGTGTAAACTTTCAAGATCCTTGGTAATCGTCGTAGTAGCTCAGTATTTATATGTGACCAGTCTTGAACGCAGGTAGCACACGGCATGTATGTATGTTTTATTTGCTATTTAAGCTGGCAGATTGTCATTATTTATATCGTATATTATTATACCGCATTGCAATTTCTAGGCGTTGCATTGATCAATTTCATATCACGTGATAAACATGTTCTGCCGTGTCGCAGCGGGCAATTCACAACGCAGAGGGCAATATTATTGTAGGGATTTCACTCAGTCACACATATGACCTGACATTCACTCACTATCACTCACCCCATATACTACTTACACAACAGTAGTTAAACACGATAGACTGGACACATCGGTAACTGTCAATGAAGAGGAAGGAGCAGCTACCGTGCACATACAGATAAGAGCGCAAAATACAATATAGGACATTCTACTGATAAGGACATATATCTTAATAAAGACTGGGCTACATATAAATTATAATAAAGCGTTATGGAGTTGCCGTGGGCATTTCGTACAAACGCTCGAAGTGACAAGCTGCAGTTCTGCATGAAACTTTTGCTTCGGACGTTTGTAAGATGTGCCCCCCCCCCCCCCAGGAACTACTTAAACGCATAGCAATGATTAATATTTAGCGCCATTTGCTGTTTATACACTTGGTTCCCGACAGTGTCAATCATTAGTACCCTTATTTTTGGGAATATCTTTAATGACGCTGTCCGTACAATCAAAAGTAAATTGTTACATTGAACCATCTTCCGTCAGACTCGGTCACGACCAGGACAGATCCATACCAGCCGATCTGGGTCTACACTGTTCAGCAGTCATCGGGAACATAATTTGGTAATACATGTCAACCATGCTGGAAACAGATGTAGCTCAGCTCTGGCCTTACAATTTCGATGTAACGTCACATGACGTTGAGAATCGTCTATCTGAATCGTTAGGTTGATTAATCGCAGCAGAACAGGTAAAGTGGACGACAAATGCAGCATGTGAAATATATACATGACAGCTCCGTATGCAAGGTATACTCACTACTGAAAGCTGTACGGTCCCAAATGTTGGGATCAACTTAAATAAGCTGAAAATAGTGTCAAACTAGATGTCGATGAGACATCGCATATACCCATATGCCTGTGTTTTTAACAATATGAACCACCATTATAAATAGCCTTATACACATAATTTCTCATTGTGTATAACTGTTACATGACAAACCACACAACAAATACAATATATACCCACTACTATACTATGTTATTATCCATCAAATCCAGTGACATGTAAGCAGCTACCTGAGTGTATTGTCTCTGGTGTCTACTCACCTACTATGTGAGTAAATATGGCTTTACCTATGGGTTTACTGTCATAGTATTTTCTGTATGTGTCAAACGCACGAAGTGGTGAAACTGTACGATGGCTTGTACATACAACGTTGGCGGAGATGGCAACTCAATGTACCATACAGTATACAGTAACAAGACAATATTTATATATGTTATATTCATATATCACATCACTCTTATGAAGCAATTATAAGTGAAGCCAAGTGTATCTATCTATGACCTACTACCTTAAAGGCACATACACACTCAGTAGGCACAAACTATTATTTATAGGAATTAAATAAGTGTATAATTGTGTCACTATTCCACCAGTTCTAAAACTTCTGAGTGCCCGCTATACATATATAATCATTTAATAATATCTAGTTTACTGATAGTGACGCGCGGTGGTAATAGGCTATTTTCATATGCAAATGAGGTATGCTATTTTTAAATTATTTGTACTAATTAAATGCGTCACCTGAACAAAATAATATTTTCGACAGATTATAAAGTATGATCATTGCACATAAAAAATAAATACAGAGAACAAAAAGCAATGTCCGTTAACATGTTAAAGAAACACTGCTATCGCCACTGATATCATTGTGGACATTTATGTCTGATATAAATGTATGATAATTCCAATCAATACGTGGGGTAATGGTGAATGAATATTTATTTTGCCAGAAAATGTTTCAGATGTTGTCTCTGATATAAATGACATGTTGTGCTTAGTGAGTGGGAATGTACCTTTAAAGTCCAGAAAGTGTGACAAGAATTAAATTTTCGAAATCCAGTTTGGGTTTCATGTAGCAGTTTATACTTGTTTACATACTCCTTTAGGTGTTTGTTAGCATGCTTTTCAAATAGTCACGGTCGTGAACAAAATAACACAGAAGTGCAGTGTGTCTTATTTTGATGTTAATTTCAACTAAAAATAGTACACGATCCGATGTGTTGCTATCCGGATCCGGATCCTGTAATACTAGACGATATTATTCATACAAACATGGAATTGGAAACGTGAATTCATTTTGTCTCGCACAAAAGGTGCTCTGAGACAAGAATATCCGTATAGTCACGCGGGGGTTAAATGGTGATGACATTGAACATTAATTTAATAATAATTTTGTAAACGATCCACTGAACTGGCATTAGCGTCCAATTCGTGGGTGAAACCCCATTTGTTGACATCATGGCGAACACGTTGGGTGTATCAAAAGTCGCACAAATTCAGCGAATTAAAAGTTGAATATTATTCTGGGTCAGATAAATATTTTGAAATTCGAAAATATGTTCTATATAGGGGCGAAGAAAAAGTATCCATCGTATGCACTGGTGTGGGAAAAGGACATTCCACCCTCGCCAGAATATGCCGTCAGAAATTCGGTAAAGCCTCGTTTCTGGCGACATATTCTTAAACTCGGGTGGAATATCTTTGCCCTACACCAGTGCATATGATGGATACTCTTAATACAATCTCACTGTTCCTGAAAGAAACCCTATTCCCGGTCACGTAGATATTACTGATGGTTTTGCATTTAGGGGTACCGTGGCATCATTCCAGCATACATATCGACTTATATGTGCTTATATGTAGGACATTCCAACATATAGAATTTAGTATGCCCCCTGTGCGATAGCAAGGTGGGCATATTGCGTTTCTCTTGAGGTTCCGTACGTCTTTCCGTCCGTCCGTCCGTCCTTCCGTGTACGTTGCTTCAATACTTGGACACTTGAATCACCTGAACATTTGTCACACACTCGCGCCACCAATAACACGACCTTGGCATTTGTCACCTTCCAAATATCGCTGAAACACTTAGCCATTTCGTTACATCGAAACGTTTGTAAGAGTTTCTCCAACATGTAATATCGTCAATAATACGTGAAAGATTGCTTATATACTTGAAAAGTCCATTCACCTGAATATGTGTGTTGCAATCACACCACCAGTGACATGACCGTTGTGACCTTCAGAATGGTGCTGAAACAATTAGCTATTTTCTTCCGTCAAAAAGTGTGCAAGACTTTCTCAAATTCATGTTTGACACACATTCGACGTGTGGGTTCGAATCCAAATGAAACCTATACATTTTATTTCCTAAAAGTTTCACTTTCCAAACACAACATTGCCGTATGTATCTTTAACGGTGTCATCGAATAACACTGAAACAAATATGATTGCGACATTTGTTATTCGAAAATAAACTTTACTTGAAGTTGAACTGGTTTACTCGGTTAACCAACTATATACCTGATCATCGCTTGATTCAAATATAAATGCTTCGTAAATGTAATCGGATATAATTATGTATAGCATATTATGTGAACACTGCCTCTTTACTGTATCCTATACGACACCCGGGGTGGCCAAGTCGGCCATCTTTGTGTGTTCCAGCCATCAGCCAGTTTCAGCAGTTCATCCGTTTGACCGTGAATTCAACATGTGAAGTAGAACGTATGCTATAATGTAGCTAATCACATGTAGAAAAGCCAGGAGAACGGACTCCTATCCATTATATTACACCAAACTGTAAAATATGTCAGTTTTCAGGACAGGTTTGTGCCTGTGTTTTAACAACATGAGCCACCATTATAAATACATGTAGCTTCATACACAGAAAATGACACAAAGTATCACCTTTACCTGGCAAACCACACAACACATACCATATATACCCACTACTGTACTCTGTTATTAGCTATACATCCAGTTACATGCAAGTAGTTACCTGAGTGTATTGTCCCTGGTGTCTACTCGCCTACTATGCGAGTAAATGTAGCTTTACCTATGAGTAGCGTGCACAGTAACATATGCTGTGCATCAGAAAGTTTACACATCTAAATTTATTTTCAGATTGATGGGAGGAATGCTCAGATATATTATCTTTTGTATAGGTTGCTGGCATATATTTATAGCTTGCCGTTCTCATATCTGTCTATTATGTATTGCACCAAATTTTATTTGGTTTACTGTCATATTACTTGCTGTATGTGTCAAACGCACGAAGTGGTGAAACTGTACGATGGCTTGTACATACAAAGTTGGCGGAGATGGCAACTCAATGCTCCATATAGTATACAGTAACAAGACAATATTTAGTTGCGAACGATAACTCTTGCAATATTACTCCCGTACCGTATGTAACTAGAGACGGACGATATGGGAGTAAATTGCAAGAGTTACCTTCGCAACTGTACAATATTCACATGTTATATTCATATATCGCATCACTCTTATTAAGCAATTATCATTGAAGTCAAGTATATCTATGTATTACCCAATACCTTCGACAGTTTCAACATAATTGTGTAGACACATGTTAGCCAACTCACAACGAGCCGTGTCATCAGAATCTGCTCTGTTTGTCAGTATTTTTTAGATTTTATAATAAATACTCGTAATTTGTTCCGTGTGTGTGTGTGTGTGGGGTGGTGGTGGGGGGGGGGGGGGGGGTGGGCATGAACCCTGCCGTCTCGTTTTTTGGCTTCCTGGTTACGACCCTGACATTTGGGATCGTACAGCGTATATTACAGTTACAGTATACTGTTGTAGAAATTGTCGTTAAGAATCAATACTCATTGACATTAGTCCCATTTAATTACCGAAAACATATAGGCCAGGGGGCCGTTTCACTAAACTTCGTACGACTAAACTGTTCGTAAGTGCAAACTTATCATAGTCTGTAAAGTTCACATTAACAATGTTGTCTTGTAAATAATTATTGTATTTACATTTATTGAGCATAGGTTGCTCAATAAATGTAAATCCATACATTGAAATTTCCAGACGATCATAAATTTGCACTTACGAACATTTTCGTCGTAGTAAGTTTAGTGAAACGGGCCCCAGACACTCATGTGAGTCGATCTGGATTTACACTATTTGACGCTTCATAAATAAATCAAAGTACTGAAAGTACTGAAATGAAATATGTTATCTCCACAAAAACTGATCTCTTGCGGAACTAGAGACTGAAAGTTGCATATCTTCTCAATCATCATCCAGAGGCAAATGTACTATGATGGTGTAAACCCATTCCCATCCATACGTTTTCTCTAGACTAAATTACTGTTTGAAACTCCCAGAAAAAAAGTGTACGAAACTGGCGGCTAGCAGGTCAGTCACTGCTACCTAACTGTGAGAATTAAGATTATAGCTGCTGTATTCATACGCACGAAATGTCTTGATTCGCATTTTCCAGAATTTACCTGATAGACTGAGCCCAAAAACTGTGCAAACTTTTAGAGAATAGTATATGTACAGTTTCAGATACAAAGTCAGACAGACCAAAACGCCATAGGATAACTTGGCACAGGACACTATTTTCTTGGTCGTACTAGCCGTTTAGGCGTAGCACGTCAATATGGCTGCCCCCATAGAAATTTGCGTGACATTATATTCTATCTCGAGGGAGATAACACATACAAATGGCACATATTTAGCGAGTACATGTATGACGCATCCACACATCAGGTTTCGTGTCCCTTAGTCAAGGAGCGGAAGGGAATGTTGGTCCAAATGCGGTCAAAAGCTTGAAAAGTAGATCGTGTTGACCTTTTGGTATGCAACATACCTTTGGGTTATTATGCATCCACACATCAAGTTTCGTGTTCCTAGATCAAATAGTATGGGAGACAGGGAGCTGAAGAAAAGTTTTGACAAAATGCTGTCAAGCGTGAAAAATAGGTCGAGGTGACATACTTTCTGTACGCGACACACCTTTGGGCTATGACCCATGCAGACATCATGTTTCTTGCCACAGGGATGCATCCAGGATTGCAATAAATGGGGGCATCTGCCCCCCTTGTCTCACAAAAAGGAGGCATCACTAATGCAGAGCCGAATGAGCGTAGCGAGCGAGGTGGCTAGGGTGGTCTGAGGGCATGTCCCCCCCCCCCCGCCACCCCCGGAAAATTTTGAAAAAATGGTGCCCAATGGTGGCATTATACATGTATCCGAGACTTAAATACTGATGTAAAATAGGGCCAATTTTTAAAGCAAAACTGTCTGGTACGTACTGTACGGGAGGATCACAGAGTTACAGGCTGCAACTAATCTGAAGTTACACACGCACAGTTCATTATCTAACTGTCTGCAAACGCTTGCATTATAACTGGCTGATATCACTATTAAATCACAGGTGGAATACTCGGACATAGGACCCAATACTTGGCTCATTTTGAAAAAGTTACCCACCCACCCATTTCCATACACTATACCTTACAGTCTTTCCAAGGTAAGAAACAGCTTCGCAAAAATGCCGTATTTTCGGGCTCGCTCAAACACCACACCTTTCGATTTGTTTCTACTGAATTATGTCTCTGGTAATCGATAAATATAGTAGGTCTTCAAATATATTCACTTCAAGCATCTGCTTTTAGCATTTCGTTAGTCACGGGAAAATTAGCTACCACAGACAGGGCGATAAGTGTATGTCCGAATAAATGTCACACATATTTGTGGGCTGTGGAAGCATAAATTACGTGTTAAATCGGGCCGAAATCCCAGTACAGTTTCAACATATTGACGTGGATCACTGCAATGAACATCAGTAACTCAAATGTTACAATTTGTGACTAACAAGTATCATCCACTAACCCACAGGTGATTCTAGCGTGTCTTTGATGGTCAACTATTGTTTGTATATACATGAAACACCTTTCTAAAGAATGTACAAAACAATTCAAATGCGCCCGGGTGTAATAATAATAGTACTTAGAAAGGTGTAAAACTTGTTAGAAGCATGACGGGTGATTCATTGATGGAATGCCGGATGCACAGTCTGATCGGGGTCTACACTGATCGCAAAACTCATAAGCCCCATTTCTCCAGTCACAGCCTGTACATTTGTATATAGTCATATTTGCCCAATTGGGACGCGTAATTTAGCGTGTGTTTACCTTTCACATGTATATTGTGTCTATCCACATGTACCACAATAGGTCAATAGTTGTGACATATTGTATACAACGTATCTGACATCGTAACATGATATCGACCAGCCTACCGTACATGATACCATTCCCATATGCATGTATTAACCATTACACCGCTATCTTAATTTGTTGTTGTTTGCTGTTTATTGTCTATTTTTCATTTGTATCATCAAAAACATGCTTTGACAGCACTTTAGAATAATTTACAACATTCTTTGACAGCACTTCAGAATCATTTCCATTGGAAATGATTCTGACGTGCTATCAAACCATGTTTTTTATTGCGAAATAAGGCAAACTATAAAAGCAACAGCAGGCGACAATTGTTGTGTGTAGCGGTCTAAGGGTTAACCCAGGATTTTAAAGGCAATAATATAATGTTGACGTACTGTAATCAGGCCTCGACAAATTCTTAATTTTTCACTCGTCCAGACTGGATTTAAACTCATATATTCTTATATATATATTGATGTTTATGCCGCACTCCCTTCAAATTACCACTCGTCCAGATCGAAAATTCATTCACCAATGCGAGTGGATGAGTGGATTTGTCGAGGCCTGTGTTCTTTCCTTGCAATATCGGTTATGTCCGTCAAAAATTTGTACATCCACATTTCGCATATCTCATCATATGCTAATCGGACCTTCGCCAAACTTCATCAGTAGTCTGCTTACATTGATATCTAACCATCCCGGGCCATTCAGGTGACCATGACCTAATTTCCTTGACATATATGTCACGTCCGCCAAAACTAGGACATACATCCAAATTTTGCATATCTCTTGATACGTTAGTCGGATGTTCGTTAAAGTACATTAGTAGCTACCTCACATTGATAGCCCTGGGACACATTTGAGTAGCCTAGACCCGTTGGTAGTGGGTAAGAGACTCCTTGGAGATCGTAAAATGGTATTTGCTTGTCAAAATCTTGAAAATAAAAACAAATACTGTAGGTCTACAGTGTTTGCACATGTTGCTCCTTATGGTTGACAGGGTTAAAGTAATATAAACAGAAACTCTCTTCAATATGTCATGTTCTAAGACAGCTCTTTGTGCACTTGTATCCGTGGCCATTCACAGACAATTGGGTAAGCCGAATAAGTTTACAACTGACGTGAATATCCTAAAATAAATGTTTTGTGTGGGAGATAGCGTGGTACATGTGACAACATTAACAACGAATACAATACACTTGCATAATAATTCCGACATCTTCCTGGTATCATGTTTATAATTTATAAATAATTTGCCCAATTTACATCACGTAGACAGTTTTCTGTTCGAAGTTCACAAACCTGAAACTTATACATTATGTAAATGTTTTCGCCCTACCGATATTTACTTTGTAGTTGGTATATAACAGTAAATTTCTGTAATTTGTTATTAGGTTTTCAGCGACAGAAATTGTTACTACCAGGGATAACCCGATTGAAATTATGACCGAACAAGTAAAACTACTTTCATATATCCAGCGCACAAGTTGAACATTTGGTGATTTGACTCTGGCTAGATTTGGCATTTTTTCATTGAAATGTGCTATTCCGATCAAGTGGGAATCTTTGTCAGTTTTGGAAGGGCCACCTGGCACAGGTGGAAGACTCGGACATGTGATGCAAACAAAAAAATGCCCATTAAAAAAATCCCATTACCACACCCACGTGGTCTCGTACCGGTACCGTACATTTTGTTTACTAAAAAAATCACATTGCCCCACCCATCTGGTATTGTGCTGTATATTTGGATGGGGTGCGGTTCGAGAATTGGTTAATGCGTCTTCCACCTGTTACACCTGGCACCAGATCAGGAGCATGTAATGAGCTAAATCATTTGCATACTGGTTTTATGGAGCAGGAGCTACACTGGCCTCCACTGCCATAAGCTCTGTTTTACCAGGCTACACCTCGTATTATTATCAGATTGTTTGTTAATCACAGAAGTGTGCACTTTGATGTATATCACAGATTAATGTCGTTTATTATGGTGTCCGACCATCAGGGCATAAAATGATTTTCGTGGAATGTAATCATGCAATATATCTTAATAATATATCACGGCATTTAAATGCCGGCGCACACACTGGGGTTGATATGCTAAGTAGCAGGGAATTATCTGATGAGAAAACTGAAGTTTTGCAATCGTATAAAGCTGCAAATATTTGCCAACCGTGCTTCGTACTAGTATAAAATCACTATATTGACTCGCATTATGTAAATAATAAGGTGGCCTGATTAGCTCAGTAGGTACAGCGTCGGACTGGGGATCGGGAGACTCCGGGTTTGCTTCCCACCTCGACCTGCTCCGAATGGCAGTTTCGGTGTGTCCTTGGGCAAGACAACTTCGTGCTAGCCTAGTCCTATCGGATGACTTAAATAGTCAGTCCCGACATGCAAGGTCATCGAGCCAGTGCCGCCGTTAAATCAAAGCATTTACATTTTGCATTATGTAAAACATTCTACATGTGCATTTGTTTGTCTGATGTAATCATGCAATATATCTTAATAATATTGCCTTCTTAAATTGGTCACCAAAGTAAGTTGTGTCACTACCATTTGAAGCACTGTGAAAGAAACACAAATGTGGCAATAAAATGTTTTTGAATTTCTTTCACACACCCAGGCAAATTCTGAGTGTAATGTCGAATATGTGGCTGTGAGAAATGGGGCTTATGTGTTTTGCGACCAGTGTAGATCCAGATCAGCCTGTACTCATACTAATGTTAAAACTGCCATATAACGGATTACCATATGAATGTCAGATAGTAATCACCATTTTCCTACATTTAAACCCATATATTCTGATAATGTTCGCTAAATATTTCGGAAAGTGTTGTTTATTCCATGAATAATGATTCCCCAATATATGTGTCGAATATTAGTCGAGTATTAGTTGAGACGCAGTATTATGAACTTTCAGCAACAGACTGTAGTAGCAACAGAGAAAGCATCTTTGAAAGGTGAATTGCTGAAATATTAATATATTTACGTAAATGCGAAGTCAACGCACAGAAGATGTGAACCATATGTGACAATATGAGTATCATGAGAGAAATGCATGTGAACTATGAAGAAGTTCAGTGGAAGGAACCATATTTGATAAGAAACATACAGTATTGCCCCAATTATGATATTGTAATATATGTGTCATGCGCAGTACTACGTGTATGCTTGCATATTGAGTTCCGTTTAACGTGCCGGTGGATATGTTACTCACAATACGTTACAATATGAATTTTATCAATCCGATACCCATTCGATGCCAGACAAAATCATACTTCGGCCGACGGCTGGTGAAAAGGTAATTACGGCACGTGTGATCAAAGTAGGCTATTATCAGCATCTGTACTTTTACTCACAAACTACTCAACATAGTTATTTCCATAACTCATGTCAATCAATGTTGTTCTGAGACATATACGGACTGAATTGTGACTTGCGTAGGTCCTGGCCAGACTGTGCGAATGTGCAGGCTGATACAGATAAGATCATGTTTTTGATAATCTTACCTTATTTCACCATTACCTTATTTCACACATCATCCATTTGACCCTATTGTATCATTATCCGTTCATAACGGTCGCAATACATGTACATGTAATTTGGTACTTGACCGCCACATGGGGTTATATACACGCACCATATTATCGTTCGTCACGCATTACATGTACATCGACACTGTACCGTTGCAAGGTAACAGGTGGTAAATTTATCGGTTCAGGCCAATTGGGTTTGTCGGGTAATTTAATATGCAGGATGTTCCCACCATACTGCTCCAGTTCTTACCAATTAAATGTAGCGAGAGCCAGCCTAGTCTATATCCACAGGCAGTAATGTGCATAAATCATAAAATTGACTGGCTAAGTCGATTTCACTGAACTGTTTTGTTACTTGGCAACACTTGCATGTATGTCTAGACAGTCTGATTTATTGTGCATGTCCCACAAGAAAATACAATGTTTAGTACCGGTACTTATTCATTGTTTGCGTAAAACAACTGTATTTGTGGATGAGACTGAAAAAACGGGGCTTATGGGGTATGCCACCAGTGTAGTATGCACATCCGTGTAGTCTGTTCAGGGTCTACACCGTTCGCTATTCCATGAATGAAACGCCCGTCATGTTTCTAAAGCAACATACATTGTATATCGTTATTAGCCTAAATAGGTGTTATATTTGATCAGGAACTAAACAGAAATCGCATAAACCCAATGTTGCCAGTCACAGTCACAAGTATGTTCCTATTTCTGTTTGCAATAGCTGTTTCAATCACTAACCAACTAACTAATATTTAACAAGAATGTGTGTATAACCATTATGATTCCTTGGTGTAAGAGTAATGTCAGTTCCTGTTTATTAAACGTGCCGCAGTTATGGTGTAATTCGGAGAGTCCGTTAAATTTACATATTTTTGGAACATTAACATTGTGACACAATTAACCGTCAATAGGAACAATTAGTAAACCTAACTGCATTTTATGACCAAGTTCATAGTGACAAATGCTTGTTTCAGAACTAAAATAGTATGAACCTTTTCATATTGACCTCATTGCATGTATGTGATGAACAACGAGAATATAATTGGCAAGTTACGTAAGTGCGCTTTATGATTTCATAGTGACGTTTATGAACATTTTCTTTGCTACTAATGTTTGTCAGAGAACGGAAATATTATGCAAAATTTCATAGCAAGTAATGTTTGTCTGAGAACGGGTTATGTTTGTCAGAGAACGGAAATATTATGAAAATTTTCATAGCGACTAATGTTTGTCTGAGAACGGGAATGTTAGGAAAATTTTCATAGCGGCTACAATATGTGGGAGCGATGGTACGTTTTATGAAAATTTTCATAACGACTAATATTTGTCTGAAAACAGTAATGTTATCATCACATTTGCATAGCGACTTCAATATGTGAGAGTGATAGAACGGTTTATGAAAATGTTCATAGTGGGAGGTATTTTATATTTTATGAAAAGTTTCATAGTGAGAGTGATATTACGCTTTATGAACATTTTCATAGCGATAGGTATATTACATTTTATGAAATGTTTCATAGTGAGAGCGATATTACGCTTTATGAAAATGTTCATAGTGAGACGGATATTACGCTTTATGAAAATTTTCATAGTGAGACGGATATTACGCTTTATGAAAATTTTCATAGCGAGACGGATAGTACGGTTTATGAAAATACTCATAGCGAGAGCGATAGTACATTTCATGAACAATTTCATAGCTTGAGGGATCGTACGGTTTATGGACATTTTCATAATGACTATTATTTGTCTGAGAACGGAATGTTATGAAAATGTTCATAGTGTCTTCAATATCTGAGTAACAACGGTGGTTGACCTGGTGAGCAATTCTTATGAAAATTTTCATAACGCTTGAAGGCTAAGGAGATTGTAGAGAGAAGCATTATATACAATCGTTCATGGTGACATCAGTCGTCGGCTACTAAAATGTGGTGAAATATTATGATAATTTTCATAGTCACGTCCAATCAGAATTTTCATAACCTCCTTATGCATTAAGATACGTGTATTCGTATTTTGCGTAGCTCTGTACATACACGTATCTTATAGCATCGTGATGATTGCCTAATGCTGCTTACACCGGCGTCACTGTATAACGCCAACAGACAACGCTACACATACTTATAGTTAAATCTGAATTATCATTGCAGTGTAGACCATGCAGACTGGTGGCAAAACCACGGGGCATATGGGATCACCATCCGACCATTATAATATTTAGAATCACAATAGTCATAACTCACGATCAAAGAGCAGGCAAGCAATGACTAACTGTCTTATTGGGACAAGACCTACAGAGTTATCTTGCAGCAAGCGTCGATAAAACATGGCGCCAAAAATAAAAACTGAAGCACGTTATCCCGGGAATTACGTATAAACTTTGAAGGCTTTGCGCAACGCTAATCTACGATGCGCAACGAAGGAACATGTTTAAACGTGTTTGCAAGGTGTTGATATATACTGGAAAACTATACAATCACTCGTGAAAACTTTCAGACCTTCACGAAACACCAGTAAACATACACCCCTGACTGATAATTTATAATATTTTATAAATATGGAGTAAATAATTTGTTTGTGGTTTCTATTGGTATTTGATTGGTCAATTTTCTGCGAGTCGGTCGGGAATGAAAATGTTTATGTCTTACCGGCACAGGTAGATTCAGCTTCATAGAATAAGGAGTGAAATATTTTTGTTAAAATAGCACAATTTTTTTAAAACACATATGAACTCAATGTCACATTCTCCTCTGGTGTTCATGGAGTCAGGTGAGCGAATTAGGGCCATCATGGCCCTCTTGTATTTGGTTACCATGGCAACCAAGATATTTTGTTTTTACCGACAATATTTACCTCAACAGTGGGAATTGCACAATGCTAGCAGTCGGTTTTGGGAAAAATGTGCCAGTCTGGCTGGTCGTTATCAAGCTATGCAGCATCTCCCACACTGACCAAACTGTACTCAAACACGTCATCGCTGTTTGTTATTTGGCGAAAGAATGTCGTCAAATATGTTTGTCTATCTGTCTGTCTGTCTGTGTGTGTGTGTCTGTTAATCTGTTCGCGGCATACAGGTCGTATTTTTTTCAATGTATCACCATGATATTTGCTACATAGGTCAGGAATGATAATTGGAAGAAGTGGGTAAATTTTCAGCTAAATCGGTCCATTTGTTTTACATTTGTCTGTTAATCTGTTCGCGGCATACAGGTCGTATTTTGCCATGTATCAACAATATATTTGGTACATAGGTCAGGAATGATAATTGGAAGAAGTTATTTGATTTTCACCTAAATCGGTCAATTGGTTTTCCGTATAGACTAGATTTTAACCGCGAATAGCAGGTTCAACACTGGTTCCAGGTGCCAGACCTGTGTAGATAATTGTTTCTTAACTTTCTCATGAATATGCAAAATCCTTTGAAAGCTGGCAGAACTGACCAAATGATCACTATACTGAGAGATTTCTTGACCGCTGTTCCCTTTGATGTCCAGCAGATACGTTGGCAGTAATACACCCTTTGTCATCTGCTGTTTTGAATATTTAAAATATTTCTCCACTAAAGCTTGTTACTCCAACATATTAGAATCACCTCATCGATTTCGCCAAATACAGTTCATGCTTTGCATGACATTTCATTTGAGTTGGATTTCTCACTTTCGCATTGTGCACTCCTTCAGGGTGCACACACAACTGGTACATATAGAGTATTAACACTATTACATTTACATAAACACGTTAAATAACCGGACCATTGTGCATGCATATATGGCAGATACTGATTCCATGACATTTGTATTAAATATTCTTTTCGGCAAAATATTAATATCCGAATGTGTGGGTCGGTCTCCATATAAGCACCTGGGGCCCGTTTCACTGAACTTCTTACGACTAAAATGTTCGTAAGTGCAAATTTAAGATCGTCTGTAAATTTCAATTTATGGATTTACATTTATTGAGCATAGGCTGCATCAGGCTGCAGATGCAGCCTATGCTCAATACATGTAAATCCAATAATTATTTACAAGACAACTTGTTAATGTGAAATTTACAGACTATCATAATTTTGCACTTACGAACATTTTAGTCGTACGAAGTTTAGTGAAACGGGCCCCTCGGCTGTAGTCTACACAAATCTACGTACATGGCGTATTTGTAAAACACAACGGCGGTACACATATTTTAAATATTAAACAATACTATACGTAGGTAGCAACCGTGTTTTGTGCAGACATATATTACCAATACAAACAGTAGATGTGTCCTACAGATCAACTCGGTTAACAAATCGTGTATTAAACATCTGACCTTTCTGGATGTACACAAGTAATATTTATTGACTAATATCATAAACAATTATTTTAAAGACGGGCGGACAGTAATGTAATATATTTACAACTAATACTTCCAGCGTATATGATGAAGACATAGCAGTCGAAACAGCATTGCAACTTTTAGTTTCGGACTGGAACATGATGTACTCCTTGATATAGTCGGGGCCTATCAATTAACAGTTAATAGTCGACCCAGTCGACCCTTTGATTTATACAAATTATCATTATATTCCTTTACAATATGAGAAGTAAATATTTTGCAATGCGTCACCTCGTATGTGTCAAAATTGTTATAATTTCCCTTCTGGTATTACTGGTACAAACTGATGCAATTTCGGTTAGTAGATTAACAGTGGCCGCCACCCTTTCTCATATATATTTAATCGTTAATTATCTTCTGACATATGCCATTGTTAGGACGATTGTGTCTAATCATCTTGTGAGCCCGATTATGTTGCTTGGTACCGAAGCTGATCATGACAGGCAGTGTGGGCCAACTGATCCACATAATCAACACAATTTGTATAAAATGGCGGCCATCTTCGATGTATTGAACATGTAGATATCACAAAATTGCCTGGTAAACAGGTGGATGCAATATATTAATTAATTATCAAAAGTCAACTGGTAAATTCCCTTCGTTTATGTATGTACGTTACATCTAGAGCAACATTCTTTAATATATATGTAATTTTCAACAATTGCTGTGATCTTGTTTGTGTAACTTAGTTATAATAACATGTAGTCCTTACCTTGGCAAAGATGAAGACAAATTGCGAAGCTCATGCACAAGATCTGGATTTTCAGCAACATATTTGATGCACATGTAGTTACACCTGAAGCATGAACTAAAATGATGCCTTAGTACTTGTAACTTCACAAAAACGGCGCATGCGCGAAAACGGCGCATGCGCGATGAAAGTATGACAAATAAGTGTTAAATATCAGAAACATAAATGTGACGATATAACAGGGTTCGACACTAATAACACTTTAAGCTTTTCTTAGGTTAAAGTCGGTTACAATGGGGTCATTATATTGTAAGTTAGTTTTGAGTCGTTCGGTTTTTTCATGCGGGCCAACTATTTTATTGTCACGGATTTTTGAGTCGTTCTTTCTTTCCAATAACACACCAGCGTGGAAGCCACGAGGGCAATTTTGTTGTCGGTAAACTTGTGGTATTTTAAATTAAATAATGGACAACAGTTAACAAATATTTAATATATATCATTATGAATGTTTGCTACTGCTTTTGTGTCGGTTATATTTTTGGAAGTTTGCAACTGTTCCGGTTATTCGGGGGTTTTGTGATGTGAATTTGTGAAGCAGATTTTTGTTGTTGTTGTTGTTTTTGTCTGTGACTGGCAAGCAGCCGCTGATTTTTGTTTGCATTTACGTATAGGTAATGTTAATGAAGTTATGAAAGACTTCCAAGGATGTGTGTAATACAGGCATAACATATAAAATAGTGTTGGTGTCCCCCTCCCCCCCCCCCCTCACTAGTGCCCCTCGGTAATATCTTGTGGGTCACCAGAAACTATATTAAATAAATAATGTTCTCTTTGTGCATATTTTAGTTCATCCGGAAGATATAACGGTCACTCGTCGCCAGGTACTTGTGAGATTTTGCTTTCGTCGATAATTTCCGTAAGTATTTAGGTCGTGTTGAATCGCACGCATAATGGCTTAGTTTAATTATTTTATGTGAGCTATTAGCTTATGCCGGGTATGGAAGGTGTCCGAGCCAATTCCCACCCTTAAATATGAGACGAATGAATTAATTATGCAGTTTTACTTGTCTTTGACTGCTGCAATTGAGTAACTAGGAATTATGGGTCATTGTTATGTTATGGGCTAGGCTGTGAATAAATATAGTGTTTGTGTATGTCATTAGAAAAAAATAATAAAAATGACTAATGTTTGTGCTTAACAAATTAATTGTTTTACCATCTAACCCAATTTTAGAACACATAATTTTTATTATTGGTTGTTTTGAATTTGATGTTGTATACTGAGCAAAACTAGAAACGTCCCTCCATGTTTAAGGAAAGATTCATCAAAAACCAAAAGGATTACTTTTAAAAATCAAAATGGAAAAACAAGTTCATTCATTTCTGTATCAAAGCCAATAAATTGCATTTGGATATCTTGTTAAATATTCGAGAGATAACCGGCCAAGGGCGGTAGGGGTCAAAATCAAAAATCACAAAAACTCAGAAATGTGTTACTTAATGTTTAGAGATGGAATTTCAATAAGTAATGTGGCAAATTCAGTAAATCTCGTTAGTACCGAGTGTGGCCACCATTTGCATGAATGCATGCAATGATCCTACGCCGCATCGACGTGACGTAACGCAATACCAGTGCGTTGGGCAAATTCCTCCATTCCCGTTGTAACGCCCGTGTAAGATCGCGAACATTGTCAATCTGATGGTTAGCTCGTGCTTTGCGGCCCAGCTCATCCCATATGTGCTCAATGGGATTGAGATCCGGGGAGACCGCGGGCCATGGCATGACGTCGACGTTGTTTTGCTGTAAGTATTGAGTGGTGACCCTGGCTACGTGAGGGCGGGCATTGTCGTGCATCAATGTCACACCAGGACCATGCTGACGGATAAATGGTAAGGCATGTGCATTTAGCACATCTGCAACATAACGTTGTGCATTAATGTTGCCCTGTACAACAAACAAATCTGTCTTCCGGTTTCCCATGATCCCACCCCAGACCATTACGCTCCCTCCCCCAAACCTGTTCTTCTCAACAATGCAACAATCGGTGAATCTTTCATTTTTACGCCTGTATACCCGTAATCTTCCGTCAGCATGACTAACTGTGAACCGAGATTCATCGGTGAACAAAACTCGGTTCCAGTCAGCCCTTCTCCAGTTCAGATGACGTCGCGCCCATAACAGTCTGGCAGCACGGTGACGTTGGGTCATTATCTGACCAGTGTACGGGTGGCGTGCCCGGATTGGTTGGGCGTTACGACGTAACCGGTTGCGAATGGTCTGCCATGAGACACCGTATCGCCTAGCAGTGACTGTGGCTGCCAATCGACGTTGACGTAAGTGCGTCAACGTAATGTAACGATCGGCTCTAGCCGTCGTTACACGAGGCCTACCAGGTCGCTGCCGGTCGTGAACAGCCCCAGTCTGCTGGTACCGGGCTGCAAGACGATCAATCGTCTTCCGACAGCAACCAAACCGAGGCCCTGGCGGCCATCCCACCCGCAAGCATCCCAATTGCCTGATTTCGCTCGTTTTCGGAAAGCCGTGGCGTATCGAAAACAGTGAAAAATTAAAAAAGTTTTTTAATTTTCCGAATAGCCCCTATCGCATGAATGGTACGACATGAACTGAATCACCTTATCGATGACAAGTATAGCGTGCACGTGCAAAAAGTGGAAATCAACGTTCCGGTCACTGGCCGCTATGTAAACCGTGTGTATCGGCTAAACTCTACACGATCGTATTCTGAACATCGCCACGGTTTAAAATACATGTACTTTGAACATGTGGTACATACATAGACAGAGCTACACCGGCTATAAAACAGGGACGTTTCTAGTTTTGTTGAGTATACATTGTTTTTATGATTGGTTCGTTGTTATTGAAATATTGTTGTATTGCGTTGTTTGTGGTTGCCCATAACCAAATTAATTGAATTTGGTTGGTATCTTACTTTTTGACTGTTGTATTGCGTTGTTTATGGTTGCCCGTAACCAAATTAATTGAATTTGGTTGGTATCCTATTTTTTGACTGCCAGAGTATCATTACAGGCAATTGTTTTTTATTGGGGAAGTGAAATTTATTTTGTTATATTGTTGCATCGGGCATCTTGATTATGGTTGTTGCATACATAATTAATACAATTTTGTGGTTTCTTGTTGCATTGTGTTGTTTGTGGTTGCCCATAACCAAATTAATTGAATTTGGTTGGTATCCTACTTTTTGACAGCTAGAGGATCATTACAGTCATTTTTAATATCGTTATTGTGGGAAGTGAAAATTATTGTGTTGTTTTATGTCAAGTTGTCAATTGGGGATATTATTTGTAATTTTCTTGTTGCTATTGGGAAGGAATGGTATTGGTGTTGACAATTTTTGGCACACTTTTTATTATATATGTATATATTGTATAAAGTTTGTTGGTATTGTCTTTAGCAGGATGCCTAAGGCTGAACGTAAGACGCGGCACATGAGCCATAAGACAGATGGGACATTGACAACAGAGGAGGTGGAAGGTCAGCCGGCCTGTTCGTCGTCACTGTCGATGGAGGATGTAGAAGCGATAGCCACTCGGGTCGCTCGTCAAGTGATGACGCCAGGTATGGCTGAATTGGAGGGCTCTCCAATTGAAGCCAATTTGTGCGGTTTAACAAATGATGAAAGTGAAAATATTAATCCTTCAATCCCAAGCTTCCACAATACGCTTGGGCATCATGTGCCTCAGTCGCTGAGACAAAAAATTATTAATGGCGGCTATGTCGATTTGGCTATGCTGGTTTTTGCTCCTGTGTCTGGGCACATAGATGAAAAATATGTGTCTTTCGAACAAGGGCAATTGGTATTAAAAAGCAAAAACGTGGCAAAATCTGTATCAACAATACAGCAGTGGACAGATGTTTTCATCATTTTTACAAGTATATACACAGAGGTGCATGGCGACGAGGTGCCAGATTTGTTAAAATACATGTTTAACATCAGACTGGGGGGCAAGTAGGGTACATGGGATTGGTTGGAAAGTGTATGATGAGCAATTTCGGATTAGGAAATCCAGGGATCTTACACTGCAGTGGGGTACAGTTGATCAGGAATTGTGGTTACTTTACATGAATGGGTCGAATTCACCGTCTGTGTTGTCTATGCCGTTAAAGAACAATAAATGCTACGACTTCAACTACAAGGGTGTTTGTTACAAAAAGGCATGTGCGTTTGTTCATCGTTGCATGGTGTGTGATGCATCGCATTCAGCTAAGAACTGTTCTGGTCGACGCTATTCTGGTATGTCTAATTATGTTCCCAGATTCTCTGCCCCCAGGGCACATGTGCCAGGCCCCAGGATGTTGCAGCGAGCAAGCAGGCCGCCTTACCTTCCCAGAGGGCCATCTGGATTTAGAGGGCCATCTGGATTTGGAAACTCGCTAATTCTCCAGTTAATGTTAAATCTTTTTCACATTTTGCATCATTTTATCCGGATCATGCTACGGCAGCTGAATTGATCGAAGGTATCACATATGGTTTTAGACTTCACTATCAGGGGCCGAGAACAAAGACTGACTGTATAAATTTAAAATCTGTTGTGGAGAACCCAGTTGAGGCCTATAAACATATACACAAAGAAATCGTAGCTGGGAGGGTGGTTGGTCCTTTTGATGCGATTCCCATTTATAATTTACGGGTGTCGCCAATTGGCTTGGTGCCAAAGAAGGATGGTTCATGGCGTATGTGTTCACCATTTGTCTTATCCAAAAGGAAACAGCGTGAATGATTTTATTGATCCAAAGTTATGTACTGTACAATATTCGTCCATTGATAGTGTGATGGATATGATTGCAAACATGCCGCCTGGTGTATTATTAGGTAAAATGGATATCAGCAACGCTTTTAGGTTAATTATAATACATCCATCTGATTTTGAACTGCTGGGTTTCAAGTTGTTAGGGAAATACTTTGTAGATAAGGCGCTACCAATGGGGTGTGCTCTGGCATGTTCGTTATTTGAAAAATTTGCGACATTTCTGGAGTGGGTGGTCAAGCTTAAATCGAGGAAAGAAGGTATTTCCCATTATCTAGATGATTACATTTTTATTGGGGCCCCAGAGTCAAATGATTGTCAGTATTTGATGGACTGTTTTGCAGAGGTTTGTTCAGAACTAGGTATTCCGATTGCTGAGAAGAAAACAGTTGGGCCGTCACCGGTTATTGTCTTCTTGGGGTTGGAGTTCAATACCATAAAAATGCAAGTCCAAATACCACAGGAAAAGCTTTCAAAGCTAAAAAATACATTGCTCACAATTATGGTTAAAAAGAAAGCAACTTTGAAGGAATTCCAATCTTTATTAGGTCTGTTGAATTTTTGTTCTCGAGCTATACCATCGGCTCGTGCTTTCAACCGTCGTTTCTATGATGCGATAAGTAGTGCATGAGCCAGAGGCCTGAAAATAGTGTCACCACTACCACTTGAGGGGGCAAATTGCCACTATATTTTTCTGAAAGGTATACATCCCTAGATATGAATTATGCATGATAGCAGTATTTATTCTTTAGTTTTCAACATTTTGTGGCCCGATAACTAGACCCCCTCCTCATATAGAATTTTTTTTTTTTCATTATTTCAAATAACCAACACTATATTATTATAAAGCATGTTAATTAATGTTTAGCATAATATTATATTAATACATGCCACATAGTGATTACAACATAATGGAAACCCAAAAACAACAAGAAAAAATGTGGCATAACGGACCACATATGACCCCTGCCGCTGATTTGAGTAACTGTTACCAACTTCTTAACCGGACGCACGCACGCACGCACTGACTGGCGCATGCACGGACGGTCCACACACTATACGACTTCTACTTCTCGAGACCGGGGTCATAAAAATATATTAAGGAGATGGCTGCCAAAAAGTCAGTGCGGAATTGAGGTAAGTATTACAACAACAACAATTTAATAACAACAACAACACAAATAGTTCTGATTATTTCAATACTTAAAATATAGGTCCCTCGCCCTGTTATAATTGTAAGTGGTGTAATTGTTGTACAAATTGAACATACAAGTAAGCATTAGCCTACTGTATTTTATTCAAATGATATTGTCCAACACTCTTCAATGAGAATACACAACTGTGGCCATATAAACCAGTAACCGACAAGCACCAGTACCTGACTAGGCAGAATAGAGATAACTTTTATTTATTTCTGAACGTATCAGAGAAAAAATGCAAAACAGTTTTGTGTCCACAACCCCTGCTCAATTTTTTTTGAATGTCGACTTTTACACGCCCGCCCTTCCCAACAACCCACATATAAACCAGTAACCGACAAGCACCAGTACCTGACTAGGCAGAATAATATCGAGATGACTTATTTATTACACCCCGCCCTTTCCAACCACCCACGCACCCTGCACATCAACCCAGATCAACTACGTCATGTAACGAGCCATATTTATTTCAAATTATTTGGCTATAGATCAGCATATTCTTAGATCCAATGATTTCGTAATTTGTGTACATCATCATAACTCGGTATAGGCTACCGAAATATTGTGGAAGCACAAAGAACGTTATTCTCATATCATCATCAGGCTAGGTACATTCCATACAATCATGACTCTCCTTGCTATCATTGGAAAGCGATTCCAGGATGCCGGGCTGAGAGATATATGTATTGAATCCGGCTTGATAGTACAGGGCTCATTATCTGGAGTAGTTGAGGGTAAAATGTACAACCGAGCAGTGCGAGTGCACAAAGCCATATACGAAGGGCTACTGAGGACATCATGGAAAGGCTTTGTTCCGTGGCTTGAGGTGAATCACGCAGACATGATGGATCTATTTGCCAATCTGATGAAACGGGTACACGACTTACATGATGATCTCTGTCAGGAAAGCTTTGACTGTCTCATTCTACACGAAGACACGAAACAGATGGTAGTCCTGTGGAATGAGTATCTCGAATATCTGCGCCGTGATAACGGGGATCTTTCTGCATTCTGGATGTCCTACCTGGATATAGTCGGTGACATTCTTCTGGGTCTGATCAGGGCAGCAAGGGAAGGAAATTGGCAGCTTCATCTCCATGCCATACGACAAATGATGCCATGGTGTTTTGCTTACGACCGACTAAACTATGCTAGGTATCTTCCGGTATACTACGCCCAGATGAACAACCTTCAGGCCGACTGTCCGAGTGTGTATCAGCACTTTTGCAACGGGGCATTCTCTGTGCAGTTGGCAGACGACAATCCTTTTGGGCGTATACCGGTTGACCAAACAACCGAGATGACAGTCAATAAAGACACACAGACAGCAGGCGGGACTACTAAGTTCAGTCAGAAAACTGCAGCTGTGCACAGGTTTTATTTAACAGCCGAATACCGCAGCAGCTTCCTTAATAACCTGAGAGATCTGACAAGCAAGAACCGATCTCCACTACACCATTCCGACCTACACAAACCTCGTATGGAGAAAGATGAGAAGACCGTTGAAGCAGTGACTGAAGTGTTGGACAATTGGATCAATCCTTTTGAAGACAGTCAAGAACAAGTATGTATTTCTACAGCAGCTGCTGCTCCACAGAATGTGAAACATGACTTGATGGAAGCACATGCAAGGGGAGATCACGCATACGAAGTGTTCAAAACGGAGAGGCTAGAAACGGACCCACCAATACGTAAGTTCCACGACACGCTGAAAAAGAACGAGCTGAAGACATTCTCAAGTTTGAATAAGAAGAAAAGGGTAACTGCTGTCGGAAGGACACTAATATTAAAGACAGACAGGTCTCTATTCGGAAGAATAATTATAATTGCTCAAAGTCGAAGTCTAGAGATGAGAGATGTATTCGCTCACCCACTTGGACCTTTGCCGTGGACGCTGGCAGCACAAGATGGTTCACCAAGGAAAACTGCAACATCTGTGTTAGGCAAGTACCTACAGAAGCTAGCAACACCGGTAGATGCAGTTCCAGCCAATTCAGCAGCAATCCTTGATGGAATGAGCCTAGTGCATAAAGTGAGTAATAATGTCAAAACATTTGGAGAGATTGCCACATCAATTCATGCCATGATTTGCAAAGAGGGATCTGATGGCAATAGAATCGATGTTGTATTCGACAGGTATGATGAACTGTCTATCAAAACAAGTGAGAGGTCAACAAGGGGAGAAGAACAAGGATTACAGTTACAAAATATTGCAGCGACCCAAATTGTCAGGCAATGGAGGTCGTTACTGAAGAAGGTTAACAACAAAAGCAGCCTCATACAGTTCCTGGTTGAGGAGTGGAAACAGCCCATGTATACCAGTAAGCTGCGGGGAAAGACCCTGTTTGTAACTCACATGCAGTCATGTTGGCAGATCACAGAGGATTGTAGCAAAGAGGTGGACGCATTACAGTGCACACACGAAGAGGCAGATGGCCGGTTGTTGCTTCATGCTGGACATGCAGCCAAAGCGGGATACTCTGCAATTGTCATCTGCTCGGAGGACACGGATGTGTTTGTCCTCTGTCTCGCCTTCAGTAAGAGAATTGGTGTGCCAGTCTACATGAAATGTGGAACTCAGAATCGCACAAGATTGGTCGACATTCACCGAATATCAACCGCAATCGGGTCTGATGTGTGTGGAGCTCTTGTTGGAATGCACGCATTCACTGGATGCGATTCAGTAAGTGCTTTTGCAGGGAAAGGGAAGCTGCGTGCTCTTCAGCTCGTGAAGACGAACAGTGAAGCAAGAGAAACATTCGAGCAGTTAGGGATAACCTGGATGGTAACGCCAGAGTTGCATACCAAATTGGAGAAATTTGTCTGCTTGTTGTATGCCGCAAAATCCACCACATCCAGTGTCAACGAGTTACGATACAACATATTTTGCTCGAGAACTACCGCCCTGCCAGGACTGCCTCATGAAGCATTCATTGCGGTCCAACTACCAAGCTGCTATTTGGAAGAGAAGCGTACTCGCAGACCCTCAAGTTCCAACACCACATGGACGTGGATGGAACTTGGAAACAGTTGACGGGCAGCAGCAACTAAACATTGATTGGATGGATGGGTCACCAGCTCCTGATGCAGTTCTGGCATTCCTATCCTGCAAGTGTTCACGGGTGTGCAAAATGCCATCATGTGCCTGCTTGGTGAATGGTCTGAAGTGTACAGACATGTGTCGCCTCAGAGAGTGCACAAATCAGCCATCTGATGACTGTGACAGTGATGACAATGCAGACGATGCTGATAATGCTGAACTTGATTTGTAAAACTAGGATTAATTTGCACATGTGTTTGCGTATGCCTACTTGAAAATGAAACGAATCTGACAACTACAACATAATTAACAACAATAATAGTATTACATTCTAGTCCAGTGTCTGCCATATGGTTCACTGGAATATGTTGATATTGACAAACACTACCCCGCACACATTAAACATATGCTATCTCAGGTGGGTGGGGTATGGTTTGTCAGTAAATGCATATTCCGGTGATTCAGCATTTGTAACATTGCTGTTTCATATGTTGTCAAGATGAATGTGTTGATTTGAATACATTTCACAAATAAAAAATAAGTTAGTTTCCATTGTGTAAGTATGATGTTTAAAATTAGATATTTTCTGGCGGCCATCTTTGATTTGGCGGCCATCTTGTTTATAATTTTGGTTTTTTATTTTTCTGTGACCAAGTACTCCCTACATGGCAAGTTTCAATACAGTATTATGGTAACTGGGTGTGATTATGAGAGTTAGTTATTTGAAATAATGAAACATATAATTATTCAGAAAAGCAAAATAAATCTTTAGGGGGGGTCCTTAGTTATCGGGTCACAAAATGTTGAAAACTAAAGAATAAACACTGCTATCATGCATAATTCATATGTAGGGATGTATACCTTTCAGAAAAATATAGTTGCAATTTTTGCCCCCCCCCCCCCCCAACCCCCCCCCCCCCAAGTGGTAGTGGTGACCCCCTGTGGCTCATACACTAAAGTGGTCTGACAAAACCTACACAGCATTTGCGTATCACAACAGCTATTAAGGAGGACATCAGGATGTGGTTATTTTTTCTGGACTGTTTTAACGGTTATTGTAGCTTCCCAGATCGCGACTGGTTATTTTACAATCAGCTTCATCTTTATACGGATAGTGCTGGGTCATTGCAGTTAGGTTGTGCAGCATACTTTGAGCCTCATTGGATTTATTTTCGCTGGCCCCAGCAATGGGCTGATTCGAACATAATGCGTGACATTACATTTCTTGAACTTGTTCCCATTGTACTGGCTTTTCATGTATGGGCATCGTTTTTGAGGTCAAAAAAGATTGTTTTGCACGTAGACAACCAGGCGCTTGTTTCTATATTAAACAAGAAGTCAGCCAAATCAAAACGTATCATGTTCTTATTGAGACATTTAGTTCTGAATGCTATGCTTAACGATATCCAATTAAGGGCTGTTCATGTTGAAGGGGTAGCTAATGGCATTGCCGATTCTCTTTCTCGTCTGCAGTGGGACATATTTCGTCGGTTGGCGCCGCTGGCAGATCAGATGCCCACATTAGTTCCACAGTCATTCCGACAGCTAATCTCCAACAGGAATCTGACCGATTGCTAGCGGGGTCACTTTCACAAAGTACAAGAGGCTTATAATAATGGGGTGCGAATGTTTGAAGTATTCAGGAGCACATACACTTGTCCGGGTTTGTGGCCTCCGCCATTACAACAGGTTTCAGATTTTATAGCAAGCTTGTCATTGCGAGGTATTTCGCCAAATACAGCACGGCTATATGTATCTAGCATTTCATTTCGTTGCAAGGTGCTCAATGTTCCCGATACGACTCAGAATTGTATTGTTCGAAAATTGTTAACGGGGATGGGGCGTCTACACAAAAGGTTAGATAGTAGGATCCCAATAACAATTGAGGTATTGTCTCCCTTGATTGGGTCACTTTCAAAGGTGTGTTATTCAGCTTATGAAGCTAAATTATTTGCAGCTTTATTTTCTATTGCTTTCTTTGGTTTCACTCACAGCTACAGGTGAGCCTTGTTGTCCTGTTTCTCTTCTGAATCAATACATGAAAGTGAGACCAGTCACAATAGCAGGGCCACTTTTTTGTCAATTCGGGGTGTGCCAGTGTCCCGTTATATGTTTAATGTAGTTTTGCGGGGGGCACTAGGTTGCAGTTGGAATTAACCCTGTTGGCTTTAAGTCTCACTCATTTCGCATTGGGGCTGCGACAGCTGCTTCAAAAAAAGGCTTTTCGGACAGTGACATCAAGGCGTTTGGACGCTGGGAGTCGGGGGCATTCAAATCTTACATTAGGATATCTACCAGATCTTTGAGTCAATAGGTTGACTGTCCGTTGCTAATCTGTTGAGTTCTTCAGTTGTTTGGGGATTCGTATAGTGCGGGTACATGATTTTCTTTGGGAGGTGGCATGATTTTATTTTTGTGCTATATTCATACATGCATTTTATCATATTGGTTTATGCAACTAACAAGTCGGTTAAGGTTTTTAGTTGCAAGAGACATCAGCATCTGGATTATTTGATCTTCAATAGTGAGAAGGGCCTTTGTCCATGCGAGAGCGGGTGCTGAGGGTTCCCGCCTGTCGCTTGGCAGGCACAGGGCGCGTTTGTGGTGGCAGTGTAAGGGAGGCAGGCATGAGGTGGGCCCAAATGAGTCGAACAATCAAATTTTTACTGACCGTCGAGGACAAACCTGATATGATTGTTTTCCACTGTGGGGGCAATGATATTGGGCAAGTTCCATCAGCCAAGCTGAGATCAGCTATTTTAATTGATTTGGCTTCACTTCGTCAGCTTTTGCCTGAGACGCGATTTATTTGGTCCCAGATCCTGCCTCGTTTGCAATGGAGAAATGAGATCACTCACTCAGCATTAGAGAATGTGAGAAAACGGATAAATAGTTGTGTCGCATCAGATGTAATCCGGCATGGTGGGTTTTACATACACTACCCTGAAATACAAGAGAATGCTACTGGTTTGTTTTCCCATGATAATGTGCACCTCTCGTCATTAGGTAATGACATTTTTTTGTATCGATTACAACAGGCTTTGCAAACAATTCTGCTGACACCAAAAGCGTATATGTCGCCCACTATTGGGGAAAGCGGTCCATGCCTTGTTTGATTGTACTGGTGGCGGTGTCTGCGTGCCTGTGGGGGTTATTATGCCGCCCACACGCACGCCGACATGTGGCGTGTCTTGAAGCTGCCACCAGTACTTGTATTGTGAAACTGCTATGTTGAGAAGCTTTTCATGCCGGGTACCAGAGTGAAGGTATCTGTTTCCCAGCGCCTTCATTTTGTTATCTTGCATTGCATTGATTTGTTCATTGGATTTTACTTGAAGCCGTGGCCGTTTTCCGCCATATATATATATAAAATAAAACGACCTGTTGTGTGCAAGAAAACTGGCTTTATTTTGCGTTAAACTCATGGCCTACATTGTAACTTGTTTTACCAGGTAGTCCGCAGGACTAGTGACTTTAAAAAGTTGGTAGTCCTCCGAGAAAGTTGCTGGTCCTACGAACGCTATATGCATGTACATACAATAAATCAGTTACACAGGTGTATGTACCCCAAACGAGGGCTTTCATAAGTGCTGCACATTTCCAAGTCATTTAGTCATAGTTTTGTGAATCATTGATCAAATAATTCCAGTTAGATTTGATATCCTATAGTAAGTCGAAGGGCATAAATTTGAAACATCATTCATTTCTTTCATGCCTCTGACATATCAAAAGCAGACTGTCCGCCATAGTCTCATCTCAACAAATAAGAATCATCTCTAAACAGTAACAATTTTGTATTTTACAAGTATATAAAACTATTCTACGGCATACAAGGTCATCGAGCCAGTGCCGTTGTTAAATCCAAGCATTTACATTTCATCGTTGTCTTTTGAAAACGGGCGCTAGAATAATCGTCCATTACACCATAACCCATCTAGACTACATTATGTACATTGTATTGAACATCCATGTCAGTCAAAGAATTTAGGATGTGGAAATCACAAGCCAGTCGGGCCAGTGGCTTTTCAATTTTCACTGACCCAAACCAATTTTCACTGGACCGAACTTTTAAAATGTAATATAACCGAAATAGAAATAGCACAATATTTACCGGTCTTTTTGACTGAAATGGAACATCCCTACCTATGTTGTGCCTTTTTGTATTGAAAGATAATTCATCTATCCTGCGTTCGTGCCCCCTGCGGGTAAAAGTGCACGTCGTATGTTTCTGTGCAGTTAGTCTGAGAAGTGAAACAAGATTGGTGGCTAAGAGGATATAAACCGTCCCTACCGGGAATAAAAACATCCATACTATCAGCAAACAGACGATTCGTGTGTAAATATAAACTAGTAAATAAAAATGCTAATTGAGTGGGTCACCAGGGGTGGTGGGAAGGCAATGTTACAAAGAATTAAGAGATTTTCTGCAATAGGAATATAAATGGTGAGACGTGAACAAATTATACAAAAAGTAATCTTCTTTTCAAAATATAGTCGGGCTTGTTATTTGGTAATATTTACTGGCCCAGTGTTCATTCCAGGAATTTTTAAAGTGGGGCCCGTGTGCCCACCTCATATAAAAAGTTGGGGACATTTGAAAAATGATTGGCCATTGTAAATTACAATAAAAACAAACCTGATCAATCAAACTAACTATCAAAGTTTCACAAAATTCAGTGCTAAGTCATTCCAAAATCAGCTAACATCAGTGCTAGTGAAGACACAGATATGGGGTTGAATGTAATTATTTGTGTCCAACTACTGGTTCTGTTGACTACTGGTTATTCAACAACGCAATTTACTTTTATTGTTAGAATATTTAGTGTTCCAGAAACCGCTTTCTTAATACTTCTGGAATATTAAGAAACTTGGAACCTAGAAAATTACTCATGGAACGTGTCTAGAATACAACTAATAGTCGCAACATCACTGAAAATGAACCAAAAACGTCAGCAACGCTCACTTCCGGTTTGAAAATTTCGTTTTACGTTTCAGTTGGTGATGCTTAAATTTCTCTTATTCAAGGTGTCGGATCAATGAATAATGTTTCATTAAATGGCAAAATTTAATGTCCATAGATTTTGCCTCGCAACTCAACAATGTAGGAACATTTAGTTACCAAACAATGGTGCATATCAGCTGAATTCATTTTCACTATGCGCATACCAGGGCACACGATCTATTGGCGATGTTGACGTTTACAGTTAGTATAATCACATGCCCAGCCTCAGCCAATACAAACGCTTGTTACATCAAATTCTGAACAAAATCAGCCAATCAAAGCAGAAGTTGTTGGACACATTTGATTCACTGTGTGTGATCGGCCAACTCACAAATTACGAGATAAGCCCAATGAGAATTCCCATTTTTTCCAGATGGACCATATAATCAAGTCTGCACCGGAAATAACTTTGTAAGCGTAAACAAACTTGGCGGAAAGTTTTTAAATAATGAAAAAAGTGACATTTAAGCTAATTGCTATGAAATGGTCAGCGAAGAGTGATGTTTCAAGTGGGCACCGGACTATGGGACTAGCGTTAGTGTCGAACCTTGTATAAAGTATCAGTATCAGTATCTTAAGGGGCAATATAAATGTGACAATATAGAGTATCAGTATCTTAAGGCCTTATTAATGCATAGTTGCTTCGTAGATGTGATGGAATATAAGCATAACATACATGTGAACATTCTCTTCTTACTATATCCTACACAGTACATATAGTTGCCATGTCGGCCATCTTAATGTGTACAAGCCATTGGTTGCACCTCTTATTGCGTTTGACACATATATGTACCACTAATAATATGACAAACACTTGAATAAAGTTTGGTGCAGCATGATGGGGAGACATCAGACTACAGCGTGCTATGCGTTGTTTTGATCAATTTATTTTACATTTTTACATATTTATATCTGAAGGGTTTGTTGATTCTTTATTAAAATGTTTGAGAATTCAGTAAAGACTCTCTAACAGTAAGAAGATTAAGAACAATACACTGTGCTGTATATATATACATGTACCAGTGTATTACCATAAATGCTGTATCGAATCAAGTGACTTGTAAGCAGTTATCTGAGTGTATTGTTACTACTGTCTACTTGGCTTCTATAGGAGTAAATACGTTTTCCTGTGGCAGATGTACTTCTAATAGACAGTGCATCAGATTGACAATTTACACATTGAAAAAGTGGAAATATTTTGCGAGTGATGGTAGAAGTAGTATATGAGAGTCAAAAAGATACCACCTCCCTCTGGAAGCCCCCCGCTACGCGCGGTGCCTCCCATCAGGAGGTGGTATCATTGTTGACTCTCATATACTACTTGGATTTTTCCCCCACTGTTCGCACGGTATGGATGAGAAGAGTGAAAAATATTTTTCATCAACCGCGAGACCATATACTTCATCGAGCGGTCGGATAGGAACGCCGTTGTCATGCAGTTGTTTACCATAGCGATCTCGTTTGCAAGGGTAGAAGTTAAAAATTTGTTTAGGTCCAACCGCGGCGCGAACTCACAACACACGTCTCCGTAGTGGCGCCTTAGCCCACACGACCACCGAGGCTGTTATGAAATATAAACCTGAAGATAAACACTACCTAGTGTTGTTCAATGTCGATAAGGCAAAATACATCCTATTAGAGATAAGAATCCCTATGTTATACTCCGTATAATACAGTAATCTGTCATACCTACCAACAACTGTACACCCTATTAGAGATAAGAATCCATTGGTTATACTCAGTATATATAATCACCCAATGGTTCTAGTTAATTGTGCGTGGTTGAAGACAGGTAGTTACGAGAGGTGTCATCGTACCGGTATTTACAAGTATTGCAAGCATCACCGGTCATGGATGCGAAGAGGGTCCGTTTCGCCTCGCCCATGTAGGCATTGCGGGGTAGGGACCAGATCCGAGTCACTGCTATGTCCACCATGCGGTGGCACTCGCGCTACTCATCGACTGGTTAACAAGGAATTACGTGATCGCAAGCATTATCGTTTAGTAATAATTCAAATCAGAAAGTCAGTTAGAAAGATAGAACCGATCTGATGTGTAGTTTGTTTCCTCACACGCATCACAAACACCAAGCCGACGACAATGTTACAATTACACGGGTTATGAACATGCAAATTAGGTGTCCAATTTAGAGAGGTTCAGCTGTACATGCAAATTAGGTGTCCAGTTTAGAGATGTTCCACCTTACATGTATATTAAGTGTCCAGTTAGAGAGGTTCCACTGTACAAGCATATTCGGTGTCCAGTTAGAAATGTTCCACCTTACATGCATAGTAGGTGTCCAGTTTATAGATGTTTCACTGTACATACATATTCGGTGTCTGATGTGTAGTTTGTTTCTCACACGCATCACAAACACCAAGTAGACGACAATGTTCCAATTACACGGGTTATGAACATGGATTTATAGCCGAGTGTATCCTTATCGACGGTATGTAAACGGGTTATCGATTTACACAAGACGGTATGTACACGGGTTATTTATAACCACTTAGCGAGGTTATATAGTTCACACGATATCTTCCGGGATGGTTCATTATTTTATTTTTCATAATTTAAAACTGAACACCCCCTATTATTACATAGAAAACATAACCTAATATAAGAAAACAAATAAAAAAACATACTTTAGCGAGGTGGGGGGCCCAGAAGGGTTTTGCTGGTGTGAGTCCGAGCCTCGGCGCTTTTTTTTTTCTTACACGGTGGTGTAACGGGGGAGAGGGGTGACAAGTTTTTTTCCGTCTTCGTCTGTGAGACGTTCAACTTTGTTGAGGGCGTGCGCCTTAGTCCGAATAGTATTTTTTAAATCCAGATATCTAGACATCTCGTCCACTACCAATTCAAATTCAGCGTCTGATATATTGTTATCGGCTAAAGCTTTGGACACGATAACGTCGATGCTGTTTTTCTTAGACCTCGCGAGAACCGCTATTCGATCGTGCTTTCTGCTCTTAGTTTCTAGTTTTCTACCCACTAATCTGGCAGTCATACAGAGCAGCCCAGCCACAGTGGCTACCCCGCTCAAAGCTCCAGCGACAGGCACAGCCACGACTGTGGACAACAAGGCCACGCTTCCAGTGTCCTCGGTCCACGGTCCTCGAGCCAGTGCCGCCGTTAAATATAAGCAAAAAAAAAAAAAAAACAATAATCAGATCGTAATCGCCACCGGCAAACAAAATATCGGCCATAACGGGAACGTTAACGCGGATGCCGGCACCGAAGGCGCGTGGGCGCTCCAGATTTGAAAATAGAACCGATTTCGTAAGACCGCAAGCACCCACCGCAGCGCCCCCATCAAGTTCCTTCGGTACTAGTACAACGATAGGACTCGATGATAACGTCGCTGCTGGAACGAGCTCCGAAGGAACTACAGCTCACGAGGATGAAAAGTAAGAAAGAAAGTAAGCAAGTTAGAAGTAATGAAGTTAGAAGTGTAATGAAGTTAGAGTTAGAAGTAATGAAGTTAGAAGGAAGTAATGAAGTTAGAAGTAAGGAAGTTAAACGTAAGAAATGATGAAGTTGGAAGATAGAAGTAATGAAGTTAAAAGTAGAAGTAATGAAGTTGGACGTTAGAAGTAAGGAAGTTAGAAGTAAGAAGTAATGAAGTTGGAAGTTAAAAGTAAGGAAGTAGGAAGTTACAAATAAGGAAGTTTGAAGTAATGAAGTTAGAAGTACAAAAACGACAGAAGTTTGGGCCAAAATACAGAGACCACCAATTGCAGCTCAACAAGATGCGTTTGATGCGCCATATTTCATAAAAATCCGTTACATAATCAGGACAATATAAAAGAATACATACTTTGAATCGGAGGGTTTATGGAAGTTTCAGTACTTGTTGTTGTTGTTATAACCACGTGATCATACACCTTGTACTTGTATAATGACAACTGTCACAGTTCAGTACTTTCTGCTGTTTTGGGGTACTTGTGGACGGCCTCATTTGGTCCCCAGCGAGTTCCTCTGGTCGAATCTCGATATCATCGACCTCTATATTTACAGAAACGTTCAACTCGTCCAATATTAATGAGTAGAGTCCGTATCAGTCACAGAAGAATCCATAGCAACTGAAAGTCAATCATGAAGAGTCCGTAGCAATAAAAGTAAAATCAGATAATCAAAATATGTTATTTTCGCATGATTCTATGTACTAAACATTTGGTTACTACATACATGTACATATAAATGTAACCTATCATTTGGGAGAGATATTTCGATTATGTTTGGGACATAATGTTCAGTACTCAAAATATATACATGGGAATTACTATAGAGATATTATAGTTTTGATTACCCGACGCAGTAACACTATTTATCAAGCTACTGTGCTTATAAATATGAACAATAAATTTGGTAGGACGTAACACATTGGCATGTTCTGTGACAAATATAAAGGAAACATACAATATGCGATATGTTTACCTCAACTACACTAGTTTGTGCGCGCGAAAATCTATAAAAGTCGGTATGAAAAATCGCGGATAATTTATAACATCAATAGGGGGGTGGGGGATTGGGAATTCCAAGCGCCAGAACTGAAGATACATACATTCAGTTCTGATGTTAGAATATCCTGATCAAGGGATATAGAAGAAACTCCGGCGAACTTCTGAATCTGGGAAAAAGTTCAAAGTTATGAAGGTCAACAGGCCAAGGTCATATTAAGGGCAGCATGAATGTGTGGTATTTGTCCACAAGTATGTTGTGATGAAATATTTAAGCAATCCTTCAAGGAATATAGAAGTTATGACATAATTGAGAAACTCCGGCGAACTTCTTAATGTGCCAGACACACGGACGGACGGACGTTCCAACATTTTGAGTTTATGGGGTATTTCCATTGTTTGAAGATCAAAGAAAAAGCCCCTAAACATCAATAGAATTTATGAGCTTACTGAATAATTCAAAGGAATCTATTGCCCTAACCTCTTAAACCCCCGGACGTTGGCCCGGACGGACGGACGGTCGGACGGACGGGCGGGGTATGCTAAACTTTCCGCATCTACTCATCATAGGGAAGCTATACACCAAGTGTCGGGTCTGTAGCTAGTACGGTTTAAAAGTTTTACGAGTTACAAGGCAAAATGGTGAAATTCTCTTAGTCAAAAAGGGGGAGATAATCCATGACCCGGAATCGAATCAAATATCGAAATAAACTTTGCGCATCTACTCATCATAAGGAAGCTACATGCCCAGTTTCACGTCTGTAGCTATTACAGTTTAAAAGTTTTACGAGTTACAAGGTTGGTGATGGACGGAAGGACGGACAGGACAGATGGACAAGGGTAACACGAAATGGCCCCTCCACTATCTTGGTAGGGCATAACAATATATGTTCAGCCCTGATGTTAGAAGAACCTGACCTGGTGCCAGGTCCATACCACACCAAAGCCACTTCACCTAAAATTAATAGGATTACGAATAGTCATATTACTCATATAAGGGGTATAACCAAATTCAACTCTCACATACAAGAAAGCCAAAGATGTACGTGAGGGTCAAACCAGGTCTACTGTCGGGATTTCGGTAAGGATGAATCCTGATCGTTAAATTACCCATCGCATGTTCCCACCTGCCACCCACGCATTGGTGGGGTGAAAATTCCAAAATCAGAACGGAATATTTACACCGAAAAATAGAAATATTCAGCCCCGATCTGGGGCCTGGTGCCCGTTTCACTAAACTTTGTATGACTAAAATTATGAGCCTGAAAATTTCACATTAACAATGTTTTCTTGTAAACAATTATTGGATTTACATTTATTGAACATAGGCTGCATATAAATTCATCAATTGAAATTTCCAGACGATCCTAAATTTACACTTACGATGAACATTTTAGTCGTACACAGTTTAGTGAAACGGCCTCCAGGTCTCGGACCGCACCAGAATCACTCATCGTTAAGATATGCCTACATAGAGGATCTCAAACTCGTTTCCATTTGATATGACATTTATGAAACGAGTCGCACACAATTTATGCACCAAGCCTCTGGCGAGGTGCATACAATTGATGACGGGTTTCACAAGTGTCCTATCAAATGTAAACGAGTTTGAGATTATGTTTATCACATGAATTTACACTGCAAATAGCAGAAATATTGGAGATCACCAATATGTTTCAGTGAGAAGCCGCCATTGACTATTAATCCTATTTTAGGGGGCCAAGTAACTGTGTGGTATGGACCTGGCACCAGATCAGGTTATTCTAATTTCAGGGCTGAATATATTTTGTCTCGATGTAAATATTCCGTTCTGATTTTGGAATTTCCCCCCCCCCCAATGCAGCAGGTTAAAACGGGATCGAACCCGTTTGCCCAGCCTTACATGACCTTAGCTGTTGATAGACCATTAAACACCAATTAACAAACAAACAAACTATTTTCGCACTGAGTTGAAAAGTGTTTGTTTGTTTGTTTATTGGTGTTTAACGGCCTATCAACAGCTAAGGTCATGTAAGGCCGGGCAAACGGGTTAAATCCCGTTTTAACCTGCTGCATTGGGGGGAAAATTCCAAAATCAGAACTGAATATTTACATCGAGAAACAATATATTCAGCCCTGAAATTAGAATAACATGACCTGGTGGCAGGTCCATACCACACCAAAGTCACTTGGCCCCTTCCCCTAAAATAGGATTACGAACAATCGTAATACTCACATAAGGGGTATAACCAGATTCAACTGTCACATACAAAATGCCAAAGACGTATGTGAGGGCCAAACCAGGTCTCCAGTCGGAATTCCAGTAAAGATGAACCCCGATCGTTAAATTACCCATCGCTTGCACCCACCTGCCACCCACGAGTTGAAAAGTGAAAGTGAATGGTTTAAACGTACCAGCAACAGCTAAGGTCATATAGAGATGGGACCACAGTTTAAAGTCTATTCTAACAGACCAGTGGAATGGAAATATTATGAAAATATTTTTGTGATGCCCGAGGAGAGGTTTGAACCCACAACCTCTGGATTGAAAGCCAGGTGTTGTAACCCCTAGGCCATAACCCATCCCTCGCACTGAGTTGAACATCTCCACAGAGAAAAATAGTGCAGGTGTTAATATACGCGTGTCATATCACATTTATGAAATGTTTGTTTACTGGGGTTTGACGATCAGCTTAGATCATTTAAGGCCGGGTCAATGGGTTTAGTACTAAATCCCATATATTACCTGTACAAATGGGGGGGGGGGGGGGGAAGTCCCAAAATCAGAACTGAATATTTACAATAAATAAAAATATATATTCAGCCCTGAAATCGGAATAATCCTGATCTGATGCCACGTCCTCGTCACACCAGAATCACTTGGCCCCCTCCCAAAAGCAGTAGGATCAGTAATAATCTTACTACTTTTATAATGGGCAATAATCAAATTAAACACCCAGGTAACAAAAGAGCCAAAGATAAAATTGTACCGGAGGGCCAAACCAGGCAAATCGTGATTCCTATAAGGAGGAACCCCTACCGTTAATTTACACCGTCGCGTTTGCCCGACCAACCACCCACTTGTGGGTTACAGTACGTCATAACAAATTGTTCATGTGATCAACACCCCTCCTTCCATAGATATACCAACAAGTGTTAGCATGAAAACAAGGAAGAATAGTAAATATTTGACAGATTTTATTATGAACTAATGTGAATATGTATGTGTACACAAACCCCATAGTTGCCCGGGTATACTATAACATTGTGTTACGTCTCAGGGAGATAACTATCATAATAATTATCTATATTTGGACACCCTCTATTTTGGAGAACATACATAAATAAATGTAAGGCTTCCCACAAGAAAGAGTGTGACTGTCCCCATATTTAGGGTTAATAGTATGGTTGTATTGGTTTACCATAATAACAGCCAATTTTGATACAATTTGTTTTGGAAAACTAGGGGTTTTCCAAAACAAATGGTGTCCGAATATTTATGGTTACTATGGTAATAATAATAAGAACTACAACTCTATATAGTTTGACTGAATCACACATTCACGAGTCTGAGTGGTCCGAACTATACATTCTACTTCATCTAAGTTCCAGATGTCAATAACATACCGATAGTTTTGATTGATTGGTTAATTGATTGATTGATTGATTGATTGATTGATTGATTGATTGGGGATTTACATCCTTACTCGATAGTTGTGATCGGATATTTCTGAATTACTGTCGCTATAGATTCCAACAGAAATAAACATATTTTAACAGAAAATTATAATCGCCTGTCGTGACGATTCTCATATCAACATACGTTTTAATTGATTTATTGATTGATTGGGGCTTTACGTCCATTTTAATAGAATAGATAATATTTGATGGGCATGAGCTGGTGACATAGTCATATATATATTACAAGCAGTACAAGCAGTATAAGAAAAACATGAACATACCATTCAGAAAAGATTATTTGGGGTGGGGGGGGGGGGGGGAAACAGCAAATAATTTTGCTTCATTAGAAAATTTAGCAATCGTTAAAGTTTTGCAAATGGCAATTCAAAGTTCGATTAATATAATTAGCATCGATAAGCGCTGAACCTTTTTTGCAAGAGCAAATAATGGCTGATCTAAAGTTATGAGAGGAATTTGTCCTGGGTTGATATGATCTGTCGATTTACTGATGAGATCCATGCCATGTTTTACCATGGCTAACGTATGAGCGCAGTCGCGGAACATGGGCAGCATACATGTGATTGCTGGGAGGCATGGTACGGATTCCTGCACATGTGCAAAGTAAACTGACCAAGAGATGTTGTCATGTTTGTCCAGCTTTCCTTTCTTGATGAGTTCAGCAACCGTAGTAAGCCATTGTTGTTGTGCATCATCGTCAAGTTGAGTGGTATCTGGCGTTGTGGCGCTGTAAGTTATTGGCACTGGCTTCTCCACCGGAAACTGAGCTGGTGGCACATACGTGTAAGCATCTGGTAATTGTTTGATTGATTTTGATGAAGTTTTTTCACCTTCTGCTACTACATCATTGATATGGTCAATGTTATTTAGATTTCCGGTCGCACACAGTCCATCTCTTAGTGTAGTAGGGCACACAACGCCATCACGTTCGTATTGTTCTCTTACTTTATTAGCTTCTGCTGTAGATACTTGGAGTACTTTCATATGACACAGATATTTTCTTTTCAAACATATTGTCTATCAGCTCACGCTTTCTGGTTGCGTTGTGACATAGAAAACATGTCCTCTGCAATTGCCAATTTGTCTGCTTCTCAAGGAAACACGATTCCGTATGTTGTCAATATGGGTAACAAAAATAGCTCACCAACTGCAGATCAGTTTTCTGCATTCTGTTTGTCTTCTGGGCGACGAAAACGTCGTTTTTTTTCTTTTGTTTTGTTGTTGTTGTTGTTGTTATCACATCAGTAATGTCCGTCAAATTATGTATGGTGGCTAATATGTGCCACGTAACTAGTATTGATCAGAATTGGCACAGCTATATAAGTAGCATCAACTGTATCGTTAATACTTGCATTTTCAATATATGACCATTAAGTACGTTTTTTTTTTGGGGGGGAGGGGCGATATATTTTTTCAATATAACGGTAGATTAATGGACAATTATTACAATTCTAACACAAAAGAACAGAATTAATTTGTAAGTTTAATTAACGGCCAATTTAAAATCAATTCAAGATTAACGCAGCAGTTTAATGCCTAAATCTAGCACTATAGTTTTAAATTCATTTCCCGATGATCAAAATTGGCACTGCGGAAAACGATAGTTCAGCACCGATGGATCTCATATTGAAAACACACTTAGTGGTGGCCATTTACTATCAATATAGCTTTATTAACTCGATAGTTTGCTATTACAATTGATGTAATATGCATTGTGTACGTCGCCCATGAAAACATGGGAATAGATGTAAGAATTCATTGTTATTAGCACCTTATATTAAAATAATATAGAAAACAAGATTTGAATGGCGGCCATTTTGAAATTTAACATGGCTGTCTCGCATATATAAGCAACAATTAGTATTTACAGCTCATATGGCGTTTGTTGGCATGAAATGGTACAAAAAGTGAGTGTCTATGAATCCAATACAATGAGATATAGAGAACTTAACTTTTCCATGGCGGCCAATTTGAAATCCGCCATTTTGAACCGGAAGTAGGCGTTTTATCGATTGTCTCTTAGGCTCATTTTTTTCAGCATACTTGAAAACCCCTGTATACCAAATTTCATGCTTTCCGCCGGAAGTGCACTACTCTGGTGTTTTCTGGCGCTTATCTATTACACTAATATATCTAGTCCTAATGTTAATTAAATGCAATTTATTTCATACACAATTATTAATAATTATTATCATGCAACATTACAAGGTTTAATGCATTTCATGCAAGAAGGTAATTCACATGCATAAAAATTTACCAACTTTTTTTTCTATTTTCTTTATTTCTCAATGAAAATACATGTATTAAAAAAAATGATATTACCACTCAGTTGAACCGTCTCGACTCGACGAGACGGTTCAACTGAGTGGTAACAATATACTTTTGGTGAGAAATAAGAAAAAAATATTCCACAAGAAAAAGTGTGTATCGATTAATATATATGGGCCGCGCTCTGTGAAAACCGGCCTTAATGACACAATTTTCGATTTGCACTTTTTTACATTTTTGGATGCGGACACCTTTCACAAACAATATGTTGAAAAGAAAATGCAAATATGTTTCATAGTTTTTGTTTTATCTGACTTTTTGTAGCACCATGGGAATCACGCAAGGAAAAAAAAAGTAACGTCATCGAGAAAAGGACGTTATTGAAACGCTGACGTTTGTACAATGCAACACAACAGCCTACAGTAGAAATGCGTGTTCATAGACTCGTTGACAGTGCTTGCTGTAAACTGAATTTGCTGATGATAAGTTTCACTAAATGTATCTACAACTGTTACTACATGTATGAATACTATCAAACATCGAACAGAATAAAACTATGATATGTACATGTAGTGAACAAACCAAATGCACCACTATCAATGTTAAATCTATAATTAGCCGACATGTGACCTCGCAATTTGCTACTATCGCCAACTATCACGGATTATGCATATGCATGTACCGTCAGAAAGATACTGTAATGGAACCATCAGTTCCATTTCAGTAGATTCGACCATCATGGTCAGACACAGATATTCACTATTTACACAACAGGCTCCAGCATGTCAAATATGCATATATCCTTTATTATTAGTACACGGAAGTGTTGTAAAGGATCATAGTTGTAGTGTGCCATCCCGGGGACTGTATAAACCAGTGGACGGCCGCATATTATTATGAGTGTTGCCGACTATTGGTCATCACGAGTACTGGTACTGTATATCAAATTGACACCAGACATTTCGACATTGAAGCAGATATCTTTCTTGTGTCTGACAATGACTGCTTTAATCTTATATCATATTGTTGCTTATTCATTTTCTGATGCTGGAAAGTAATGGCTTGCACGCTATTTGTTCATATTGGGTGTACTAGAGACGAGTTTGGGGAGCTGGGTGTTATGATTTTCCACAGAATTCACTGCGTATTTTCGTACCTATTTTCGTGCGAGCAGCCTATTGTAAGGGGTTTCAACCAATAATTTATGTATCACTACAATAGTCTGATCCATAGCGATCGGCCACATTAGCGCCCGCACCGATTATCTGGTCACTAGTCTAGGGGACATGTTTGTTTATTTGTGTGATTTTGATGGCTGTATTTTGTTTCTTTGGGATGGCAGACATTTTTCATTTAGCGTCTCTGGTTACCGAGCGCTGATTGGTTAAAGCTATATTTGCAGCGGGACATTTGATTGGGGCTCGCACGGCTGCTGCTCGCATCTCGTTCATATAAAGGAGGCGAGCTGCGCAAATCATTAACTAACTTGTCAGTCGACTGACCCACTCATATTGTCAGTAACCGCTAGTGACCTATTGTCGACTCAGATAACCAGTTAGTTCCCGTCACGCTGAATAACTTAGTACTCTGTCACATAGTAGTATTAGTTAAGTTCATTTGAGCCATCCTGACACGAGGCTAGCTCTTGCATTAATAAATAAGTATGAGTTCAGACGCTTGTTGTTGTTAACTTGAAATCCAGATAGACAGTAATAACAATACCGTGCTGCCAACCAGGGCCGGGGTGTTGGTTACAATACATTGTAATTATTTGAGAATTTAGTTCAGAATCTAATTGACGTTATTTACGTAACAGTTAATTGTGACGTCATTTATTGATGTAGACATTACGTCACTCATCAAGGACCAAACACAAACAACTAAACGACATTCCTGGTGTTTGAAATTGAAAAAATCTGTGACTAATTCTGTAGAAATGAATGGCCTGAATTTGGTTAGAATTTGGATAGGCCTATATAATGCACAGGCTGTGGAACTTCCCGTAGGATTTTTATGTGCCCTATGTTTGACACTGGATTCGTGAACTAGACCATGTACCATGTCAAAAAAACTTGGGTAGACATTTGGTACCCCGGCAACGAATAAGAAATCCAAGATGGCCGCCAGTGGGTCTATAAACATAAATAACACATCATTTCTGACTCATTTCAGGACGAGGAATCCATTAGTGTGGCTATATTCGCGATTGGAGATCTCCTTGACTTATTAATCCAAAATGGCCGCCAAATATTGTGCGGAAAATGCATGATTTGCTTAAATATTTGTGATAGTCATTCAAAATGAGTGTATGTGCAATTGTATAATATGCATAGTATATGACCCTAGTTGGAAACATTTTGATGTGGTTGTCATGTTACATTGAAGGTTTCCATGGCAACAGTTTACCTATATAGTATAGATTAGTTCGAATGTACGTTTAGGTAATTTCATAAACATGGATTTGCAGATCGACGTTCTACATGTTTTGTTTAACCGTTACTGTTTCTTCGGGACACAACATTATCGGCATCCAATTCTAGAAAGGAGCAGGTGATGAAATTGGGTTTGGGAATGTCCGTTCAACGGCTTAGGTCATATACAGACGGGCATTGAAAAGCAGCGACAAATTTACAAAAGCATGGTAAAAGAGTAGAACGTCAGTCTGAAAATCTGAAAGTCAAACATGTACATGTATAATGGAATATCATTTGTAGTGACAGAGAATGAAGTTGGGAGCTGCAGTTACATACAGCATTTGATTCAACTAACTACCTCCGTTGGTGCTCGTTATATCTAGAAGACATGCCGAGGCTGCCTCAGACGGCACCTGTTATTCATATAGCTTTTCAGGAAGGAAAGTTTGTTGTGAAACGAACCGAGGGTCATTTCAAAGCAGTTGGTACAGATATGGCACTGGAGCAAACCATCAACAAATCACAAAAAGGTAGCTCAGGCATAATTGGTAGTTATAGAAAAAAGAAATTTGTTGCCAAATGGGAACTCATATACCATGAAATGTTGACCATCAGCAACCTTCACAGAGAAATTAAATAGGGGGCCAAGAATCCAGCGCGTATGACCTGACCGTGAATCACGAGTTCAACAGAACAGATACCATCATGGGCGAGAAGAATGTTCAGGCCATTCTGACATTCATTGAGAAATATGAAAATCCGTTCAAGGTGGACGCCGTTCAACCCAAACTCCACAACATTGTCACACAAGTAATGACAGACGATATTCGGCATCAACTATTGCATGTGACGACAATCGGAAATGCAGCATATGACACCCTGCGTAAAGGCCGTTTTGTGTAGAAGACAATGCATTTCTGTGAAACAATCCATCGAACCAACCTGAAGACCTTTCGAAGTATACATCATTCATCAAGAGAATGCAAATCATCAGTCAAGATATCACAACGGAAGGAATGAGTGCAGCAACAGAGACTTCTTGAGGTAGTAGGGTACGGGGAAGTGCAATGGAAGATCTGTTGCAGTATGACGTTACATCTCTTTGATCAGGAAGGTTTAATGACAAAGGCAGTGAAAAGTTCCATTGTGCAAGAGCTGGAACATGAACTTACTACAGATGATCAGAAATTCCCAAACAGACATGACACATTTCACACAACGTTTGTCGTAGACATGATGGGTAACATTAGAAAGATAAGGACAAAAGGAATCTAAGACTTTGGCGAAAATAGCAACATAATATTGGACTATCTTAAGAAATCAACGATTGGAGCTGATAGATTGACGTCATCTTCGATTCCTACATCGATAAATCAGTTTAAAGGACTCAGAAAGGAAACGTCGACAGACGACTTGTCCTATTGAACTGAATATCATCAACAAACAAACATCACTACCCGTTGAAATGGAACGATTTTGGTCTTCTGGTAGTAACAAACGAAAGCTGCAGCTGTTGCATCATCAGCAAATTATTGATGGACAAAATGACACACAGTCATCATTACAGGTTACTGAGGTATTTGTAAGCAATATGTCAGGAGAACAAACAGTTCCGTGTATCTGTGTTTCTGAGGGGAAATCACAGGAAGTACCCGAATTACACAGTGAACTGGAAGAAGCAGATACCCGGATTGTACCTCATGATATACATGCAGTGAAAAATGGAACCAAGCGAATTGTAGTCATATCGTCAGACACCGATGTGTTTACAGATGATGTATTTTGGAGCGAACTCAGTAAACACGACCTTCATGAACTCTGGGTTAAGACTGGCGTCGGTGATTCCACTCGTTATATCCCCATCCATACATTGGCAGATAGGGTTGGAGAGGATTTGTTGTAGCGTACTGCCAGCTGTTCACAAATACACAGGTTGTGATTACACAGTAAACTAGGTACTAAACATGCAGGCTTGAAGTGTAACCACTGTGCTTTTGAAAGACTTTGGTATACATCCTAATACTTCCAATATGGTCCAGGTGTTGAAAGGGGGTAGTAAGTGTACCACAATGAATCAGTTACGGACATACATGTACCACCACAGCAAGGGACTATCACTAGACCAGCTACCTCCAACTAGTCATGCTATTAGGGGACACATTCTCAGGACATTTTATGCAACATATCAGATGACATCTCTGCTTTGTATGGAATCAGAGGTGTTGGATCCGACTCAGTACGGGTTTATAGATGTAGAGGAGTTGTTCATGCCCGATGTATGTAGAACACCGATTCCTGATACATGTGCACATATGTGTACATGCACAAAGTGTGCAAATATCAGATGTACATGCAGAAGGAATGGTGTTCATTGTTGCAAGTTTTGTAAATGTCAATGTATCCCAGATATAACGATGTGTAGAAATCCATCAGGATGTGTACAGATTATATGATGAGCAAACAAACGTTTAGGATCTGAATGTTAAAGTGACTGTCTCAAATAATCAATATGCATGTGTCTCATAAACACAGTAACATACACATTCACTTTTGTTATTCGAGACAGGTGCTTAAAGTATCAACATTTATTGACAGTTATAAGTGTTTCCTAATATAATTATGGATGTAAGGAACAGTATACAAAGCTTTAATACTCAAACGTAAAAATATTACAGGAAACTGAACACAAACAGCCAATTAATAGGTGATACAGCATGCCAAAACGTACTCCTTGGCATTTGGGATCAGTTTAAACTATGCACAATTTGCCAAAATTAGAAAAGTGGACACTGCCCACATTGAATGCAATCAAATTGCCGGATGTATTAGACTGGTCCCAAATGACATGTTGTTCATTTTTGCATACAGCCTCATTTGGTACATAGTTATGTGTCTTCATATGCATGTAAATGATACTAATAGTTTGACTTAGTTAGATAATAAATATTACTAAACAATTTTGTAAGTTGCTATATTGTGTTGACCATTATATCATTTACATGGCAGTAATAATGATGTCAACATACAGATTTAAAATACTACAACCAGAAACTGACATTTGTAAATGACATTTGCCATTTTAAGCCTCATTAAGACAGTATAATAAACATAGGAGTGCATACACATTTCGTTAGAATTCAGAAACATTTCAAGCACATTATACATTTTTAACATAACATTTGGCGGCCATCTTGGATTTCTATATCAGGGAGATCACCAATCGCAAGAATGACCTTACTAATGGACTTCCCGGCCTGAAATTAGTCAGAAATGATGTGCTGCTTATGTTTCTAGACCATTTGGTTACAAAGTTTAATGCGACAATAATTCAAAATGGCCGCTGGTGGCCATCTTGGATTTCTCATTCGTTGCCGGGTTACCAAATGTCTACCCAAGTTTTTTCGACATTGTATATGTTCTAGTCATGAATCCAGTGTCCAAAACATAGGGCACACATAAAAATCCTACGAGAAGTTTGTCAGCGATAGACTAATTTTTTGGCTGCACATATCAATGGGACTTCAGCGCCCCGATGGTTTGTATAAGGAGGGTAGTCAGACACCCCCGGGGGAAAGTTTTAGTTTTACAAATTTAAAAAAAATCGACTGTCCATACCGACTCTTGGAATTAAATTTACATCTCAGAAAGCGGGAAAGGAGGGAAAGTATTCCTGTGTAGCCAATTATGAATGTCGGACGGTTTGTGTTACATGTACTCGTTACTAGCAGGAAAAACCCGGCGCGCCGTTTTCCCCCAATAAAAAGTTTGGGCGAGTAAAGAAATATGTTTGCTCTAAAATGCGTTTTATACGCAGCAAAAAATGGGGGTGTAGACATCAAAAATATTCAGGAGGGCATACCGCCGGACCCCAACCTAGCAGTCTTCCGAGCCTCCGCTTGGGCGGTCGGACGAAACAAACGGTGCTAGTTGGAAATATAAGTAAAATGTTTCAATTAAAAGAAATGTCCCCGCCCCACCCCGCCCCCCCCCCCCCACCCCACTTTGACCTGAAATCCTGGATCGCTCCTGATATTTGCTTTATATTATTTCAAGTACACGCCCTCGACTAGAACGTCCCTTTGAATACAAAAAAAAAACAATAAAGCACGCAGACATTCCAGTGTTTAGTAGTAAGTAAATTACAACGATCTAAAGTAGGTCTTCTTAAATTTTGTAAATGTTGGAGACCTGTGATCTGTGCAGCCTGATCAGAGTTTGTACTGATTGCAAAAATACTAGTAAAATATATGACATACATTCATATAACCATATTTACAAGTGGTCAATTAAAATAATAAATTTAACAGTCATCAAACGGCAATCGTACGGCTGATGTAATGTGATATTTTTGAAATTTGTCGCTAAAAAATTACGTGACATTAGAAGGGTACATGCAAGTGGTTGGCAGATACAGATACAAATCAGTAGGCTACGTCCCTGGGGCCCGTTTCACTAAACTTCGTAAGAATAAAATGTTCGCAAGTACAAAATTAAGATTCCACATTATTAACTAACATTTTCCGTTGTAAACAATTTTATTGGATTTAACATTTATTGAGTAGCCTATGCTCAATAAAATGTAAATCAATCAATTGAAATTTCCAGACGATCCTAGATTTTTGCATTACGAACATTTTAGTCGTTACGAAGTTTTGTTGAAACGGGCCCCCGGTGGTACAAAATATGTTCGCACTAAATATGCCTGTGACACAATACTAAACACACGAATACTAAAAATAAAATAAAACATGTTTGGCCCAGTGTCAACATGATGCGATATGTCAGGAGCCGCGGTAATTAGCACTGCCATATTTTTTATCTGTGTTCAACTATTTTTTCTGACAATTTCCCCAATTTTTTATTTTTATTTTGGTTTTTGATTTTGCGAAAATTCAGGTCGACGGTGAACCAGTAAATCAAAATGAATTAAGACCTAGGCCCAGTTCTATCCGTGGCAAATTTTATCCAGAATACGTGTCACAGTTAATTGAGTCAACTGTTTACATTTTCTTTAATAAAAAGTAACGGTTTTTGCGGGCACACTTTCAGTAGAGCGGGGCCGGGTCCGACCGGCCGTCGGCACTAACAGCCCCCATCAGTAAAACACGTTTAAACCTAAGTTGATATCTTATATTGCGCATGTTCATTTCCCCGTGAGTTTTAAAGTTGCGACAAACAGTGCAGAAGTATTGCCATTACGAATTAAATCGTTTTCCATAGAACGACATCTGTAAACCAATACCTTCTCATAAATATGACCATGCAATATGTAGATCTACGTAGACACATAATTAAGTCATGAATACATGAATGCAGTGTTAACCGAGTGTGTCTACATATTTCGAAAATCGGTCGTCACGTTCAAATTATGAAGGTTAGCGTTACTCATCAAAATGCGTAATGCAGTGTAATCTATAAATAAATCCCAAAATCGGAACTGGGTGTGTACCGCGTGACGGTTCCGTCTTAGACGGCCGAAAATACCGACCCCGCTCTAATCTGAACGGGACCGTATAGCATAATTAGTAAAGAGCGCACATACGCACCCCGGGGCCGATCTCAAAGTTGTAAGTACATGTATAGCTGATGGTGGTCGCCAGACAGGATAAGTTTGTTTTCTGTGAGTATTCCAGTTTCAACCCAAATTAAGAAACATGCAGACGCCTCCATCTACGCCGACAACAATTGTTCTCGCGTTTGTTTGTAATTGTTATATACATATATAAATAAAGTTTAAAAGAAAAAATTTTATCATTATGATTACATAATACTGATATTTGTTTATGTGTTATCTAAAAAATACGGGTCGCATGGTTATTTTAGTTTCAAATGTCACTGCACAAGTCGTCCATATATATTATAAAAATCATAAAATGCAATATGACCATTTGTATAAAAAAATAATCGACAAAATTACTACGTATTTCCTTGAAGGAAAACCGAAGAAAAAAAAAAGACAACTTTCTGAACCACTATGAAAACAACTGTATAATTCTACCACGCATATCCAACATTAAAATAGTTGTGAGCCGTAAAGCGTACGGCTATAAATAGGACAACTAATTGCAATGACGCAACAATTCCAAGTGTCAAAATCCGACGTGACGTTGGTAAATTTATGCGTAACTTTGCGACGTCATTTTCAGCCTTTCATGACGTTGTCATTAAGTCTGGTTTTCACAGAGCGCGGCCCATATGTATTTACCGGTAAACTGATATTTAACTTAAATTTCAGCTTGTACAAGTTATATTTCACACAATATATATGTATTTTAATTCAATAAATAGTTTTTCATGCAAACCACACCTCAAAAAATATACCTCAAAAACTAAAAATTTAGTAACATCAGAAATTAGTTACTACACCGGACATTTTTTTACAATATTTTCTTTTTTTGGTTTTAAGGTGGAATTCAATTAATGTCCGAATGATGCTTTAACATTATTCATAAACATGTTTGACAGCATATTAGAATCATCTCCAATGGAGATGATTCTAAAGTGTTTCCCAAACAAAATGTTTATTTTTTTTATGTACAAAAAATATGAAAATAAAAAATTTGAAAAAATATGATACTTTGTTTTTTATCTTGAAAGTGATATTTTTTTGTTTATTGATGGGGCGGGGGGGGGGAGGGGGGGGGGGTATGGGGATGGAGGGATTCGGTTCCATACAAGTTATGGTAATTCTACTGTATTAATAGAACCCATAAACAGCAAAATTTGGGGAGAAAATTGTGAAAACTCACAAGTAGGAATTTTGTGATAAAAACTTTCATCACAAATTATCAGATTAGTTCCCCTACCTACGCTATTTCAAAACTGCACGATTATCTCCCTTGAGATTAATTCTACTTTAGTGTCACTTTGCAAAATTCACCTGAATCAAATTTCTGTTGTTTTGCCCAAAATCAAATAATTATTTTAATTTCAAATTTCACCTCATTTTCGGAGCAAATTCACAGTGAATTTCAGCACATGCTCCAAGACTTTAAACCGATTGATGAAATTTGTGGTAAAATATCACTGATTCTCAGCAAATTTAAATGTACATACAAGTGTCAGAAGGCAAACCACACAAAATGACATTTGCATCGACAAATGACGTAGGAAGGTAAATGTTTTACCTTTCTGCTGTTTTGTCTTTTCAAGTTGGTTCAATTTATTTAATTTATAATACAAATATCACTTTGCCGTTTGTTCCAACAGGATACTCACGTGGTATAAAACAAAATAAAAGCAGGTATTCACAACTCGGCCGAGTTCCGTGAAATATTTATGAAAAATAATGTTGATTTGAAGTATAACAGAAGTATTTGTACGCCGGGACAAGAGAAAATGGTTCATCAGATATTGCAAACAGTGTTGACCAAGATCAACTGCGCCGCCTTCAATACGGGAATTTGGTGTTTACTCCTTGATATTGCATTTGCGCTTCAGGAAGTTTCAGTGATTGTTGTTGTAACCACGTGATCATGCACTTTGATGTACATGTAGTTATAAAACATTTGTCAGACCATGTGTAATATAATGTATGGCTCACGCGGACACATAATGCGTCTCGTGAACGGGTAATCATCCAATACGTGTTCATATCGTTCTATGTTTAAAAATAGCCACATTATTAGGTTTGAGGAATTTGATTCCTCAAACCTTTTGTTAGGTTTGAGGCGGCTTTCCGCTGCGCCGAAAACCTATTGTATTCGTTGGTTTTTTTTTTTTTTTTTTTTTTTTTTTTTTTATTCAGCCCTTCAGTCTACAGCCCAAACCGCTGGTCAGATCGACTTCAAATTTTGTATACCGATTCGCATCAACAGTGAGCGAGAATAACGCAATTTTCAGAATTTCTTCATGACGTCACTTTTTACGAAACGGAAGTGACGTCATATATCATATAAATTCCCCTATAACTTCCTTATTTTCCAACCGATTTCAAAAATTCTTTTTGTTAATTGTAAAGCTGCGAGAATTCTCTATCTTCGCCTCACTGGACAATGTTTGGCTATCTGCTGAAATGAGAGACCTATAGACATGTGAAATTGAGAAAATGAAAAAAAAAAATCAACAATTTCAGATTTTTATTTTATTTTTCGGGTGGTCTTTGAAAACAGTTTCCAATTTGTACATTAAATTCTAGCAACATAATTTTTTGACAGCGTCACGAGGGGACATTCATTCCCGCACAGAAGATTGATATTTTTCAGAGCAATGGGCTTGAATAGTTTGATTCTATTGTCTTTCTTAACTTGGAACGTTTTTTTTCCAATTTTTTGTTTCAAATTTGAAATGGTCATAACATTTTTATTATCTAACCGATTTCAATATTTTTTTTGCATTAAAAAAAGCAACAAAAATTATCTATCTCCATTTCACTGGTAGTTTTTGGCTGTCTGCCCAAATGAGAGAGTTGTAGGCATTTGAAAGTTTTTAAAAAAAAAATGTAAATGGTCATAACTTCCTTATTATTCAACCGATTTCAAATATTTTTTTTGCATTAAAAAGAACAATAAAAATTCTCTATCTCCGGTTCACTGGTTTAGTTTTTAGCTAACTGCTCAAATGCGCGAGCTACATTTTTTTTTCAATTTTTCAAATTTTTAAAATGTGTTCATAAGTTTGTTATTATCTAACGATTTCAAATATTTTTTTTCCATTTTTAAAAAGCCAATAAAAATTCTCTATTCTCCGGTTCGCTGGTAGTTTTTAGCTATCTGCTCAAATGCGCGAGCTACATGCATTTGAAGTTTGAGAACGAGCATATAAACTTAGCCGCCCTAGAAACAGTGTGTAAAGCTGACAAACTTCGATGGTGGATGGGCCAGACAGGTATGGTGGGCTGTATCAGACACTGGTTTTATATTTACGAACTGACATGCTGTGAGTGCTTTAGAATCGTCTTAACTTCAATGTCAGACTAGGGGGTTAACGGTACAACCTTTCGGGGTAGAACGTTATATAATGAAAAATAAAAGCTTAGAATAGTCAAGCGATTCTGAAAATACAAAAACTTTATTTTTTCAATTTCATTGGAATTGCATCAAATTTTTTTGAGTTTCATATGTTTTCGTCATTGGCAATGTCTTCTAATCACTTTGCCAGTGTACGTTTTTGTCAGTACATCAAGCCTCAAACCGTTTTTGATGCAGCTTCAGCTGCTTAGTTTTCTTTGTTGTTCAAACATAAATCATGATAATTATACCGATGAAAGCCGAAAAAACAGGCCCGAATGCATTTTTCAAATTTGAAATGGTCATAACTTTTTTATTATCTAACCGATTTCAAATATTTTTTTTGCATTAAAAAGCCAACAAAATTCTCTATCTCCGTTTCCCTGGTAGTTTTTGGCTATCTGCCCAAATGAGAGAGTTGTAGGCATTTGAGTTTTTAAAAAAAAATTGAAATGGTCATAAACTTCCTTATTATTCAACCGATTTTAAAATATTTTTTTTGCATTAAAAAAGCCAATAAATCCTCTATCTACCGGTTCGCTGGTAGTTTTTAGCTATCTGCTCAAAATGCGCGAGCTACATGCATTTGAAGTTTGAGAACGAGCATATAATCTTAGCCGCCTGAACAGTGTGTTTACAGCTGACGAACTTCGAGGTGGAGGCCAGACAGGTATGGTGGGCTGTATCAGACACTGGTTTTATATAAGGACTGACATGCTGTGAGTGCTTTAGAATCGTCTTCTTCAATGTCAGACTAGGGGGTTAACGTACACATTTCGTAGAACGTTATATAATGAAAAATGCTTAGAATAGTCAAGCGATTCTGAAAATACAAAACTTTATTTTTTCAATTTCATTGGAATTGTATCAATTTTTTTTGACTTTCATATGTTTTCGTCATTGGCAATGTCTTCTAATCACTTTGCCAGTGTACGTTTGTCAGTACATCAAGCCTCAAACCGTTCATGCAGCTTCAGCTGCTCTAGTTTCATATTATAGTCGACTGCGACTTGTTAAGACAGTTTCGAGACTCGATATATTACTGCGCTGAATTGGCCATAACTCTAGTATTATCATGTAACATAAAATGTAAACTTACCATGAACTTAATATCTTAGTACAAGTTAGATCACGGTCACATCCTCATGCACATACCTTACACACGAGCTGTGATCATATATAATTACAGTATAATCTCTCTACACCAGATATCTTGTGGACCCCATTGCGTTTAATGTAGATTGTGTACACTGTAATATATTTCATTGCCTTGTCTGTTCATTATATATAATTACAAACAAATGTTCACGGAGTGCTTAATTGCAGTGAAGCCTCGCTAAACCCGACACCCCAGGGTGTCCGGTTTAGAGAGGTGTCACTGTATATAAGCGTATTATTAACAGGTACTTTTAAAAACAAAAATACTTAGAGATAAACATCTAAATACGGGTATCATACTGTTCCATGTCATTGTGCAAAATTGCACCCGGATTCTGCGAGTGACACGGCAGGGAATTATTGCAATATTAAGTGGGAGGAAACACTGATACTCATGCACTAATGCTACATTTGGGTCGAGCCAAAAATGGCGTATCAAAGCACACAGTTGGACAAAGTAGCATTTGTCATACAGAGTAGGTGTATTGGTTCTAATATGACCAGTATATCATCACGTGGCTATATTTAACTATTATTGCACAGGCAAACAAGCTCAGTTTCATAAAGTATTACATCAACAGTACTTATATTTCCAGATAGATATAATTCTCTTCCAGTACTCATTAATAAACAAATGTAATGCATTATCTTTTCAAAAGTAATCTATAATTATATTAAGAAATTGTACATGTACATGTACGGTATATAATGCATTTTGATTGTTACATGTATCGCCATTGTGTCATCCTAATATTATGTTGTATACCTCATGTTGTCATGTCATGTGACCTGAGTGAATAAACGATCATTATATTGCGCCGCGTCGCGAGAAAACCTGTCTTCGGAAAATTCTTGGTCAAATTAACATTTTGTTACTATGACAATGGTGTTTGTATGATGAATTGAATGCTTTTTATTTGATCATGATATCTGCAATATTCATTAAGATATTATGTTTTATACAACACCACTATTCAGGTCGTTTGAGCAAATGAGACACGTAAAAGCCACTTCAAACGACGTTACAGTACATAGTAAATACATGGTTAGTGCCGTCGAATATAAAATATATTCGGTTGAGCCTTAGACAGCTTTATTGGGGCGAGCTTTAGCGAAACCGAATATATTTTATATTCTACGGCACTAATCATGTATTTAATTTATACCGCATACTAAACGTAATTGCAACGTGCGTGACGTCATGTTTTGACGTCATTCCCTCGCCATGCGTCACAAATCCAGTGACGTGATTCAAAGCAAAATGGCGGCGTCCACGCTAGGTAGATTCGGTATTGTATCGGATTAAATCTCCGATTTATTTACGATGCGCTTCAATATTGGCTGAGTTAGACTACACAGTTGTCATAATAAGCATTGCAATCATAATGGACATGTCCGTGTCGTTGGTTACGTCGCAAATACTGTTACATGTACTGTAAAAATGGACAAAATTCAGCTGCACTGACAGCGACTTCGATTTTAAAATTCGCCGCCATCTTGAATTTGCTGTCGAGACTGACTAATATTAGGATACTTCAGGTATAACATACTAGGTTACTTCAGATATAAACAGCATTTATTCAACCCCCTTTGTTATGCTTTTCAAATAGTCATGGTCGTGAAAATAAGTGTAGTGTGTCTTATTTATTTTCATGTTAATTTCAACTAAAAATAGTTTCTTCCATTAATCATGTTGATATTCGATCAGACGTTTTGTTATCCGTATCCGGGTCCGGATCCTGTAATGCTAGACGATATTATTCATACAAAAACGTGATCCAACTTATTTATCACATCCTCATGCACATACCTTGCACACGAGCTGTGTTAATACAGAAACCACACCAGGAAGTGTGTCAAAGATGTGGTAACCCGAGTTAATTCGAAAGTTTCAAAAAACCGTGTAGACACAGATGAGCCAACTCATAACGAGCCGTGTCATCAGAATCTGCTCTATTTGTAAATATATTTTTAGATTTTATAATAAATACTCGTAATTTTCTTTCCGTGTGTGGGTAAAGGGGGGGGGGGGGATGACCATTGCCTCCTCGTTTTTGGCTACCTGGTTACGGCCCTGATGATGTGTCCGGAAGTTTTATATCTTGTTTTGCTTTCCATAATGCAAATTTTCTATTTATATTATCACAATACACACCATTGTATTTGATCAAAATCCGAGGACTTTGTATTTTATTTTACTTGATATGTATACTATAATAGACTGTGATACACAGGGGAGATACTTCATACAATAAATGAGTTAAATGCCAGTAATCACACGTGCATGCGTCAATCCATCCGTCCGTCTGTGCAGGTCTATGACCAACTGCACAGTTAATCCACCAAGAATTTGACATTCCGAAGATTCCTGTGGATATATTAGAATTTTAAAAGTTCGTCCATACTGCTATTTTTTCATTGACAATGCTGCTACAACCTTTGACGATTAACACGCAACCCCCTAAGTAACTGAAATAAACTGTTTCATGTTAACTTTGAGACTTCCATTATGCAGAAAAGGGGTTCATTTTGTAAAAAATAAAAAATATCCTCAAGTGGTGCAGATCACGGTCCATGATACTAATGTCTCCAACATACGTTGCCTTGAAATATCATCCCACCGTATCTATTTCTTATATTAATATGACACACACGTCAGTGTGCATTCAGATTTAAGCTTTTCATATTCAGACAACAGAAATGTCAAATGTTCACGGCATCGCCCCGCTTACCACCTGAAAAAAACGGACCTTACAATATCTGCAATAAATGTAAGATCGGCGACCCATATCTAGTGACTGAATGGCGGACATCCTATGTTCTGATCAGACGGTGCATATGCACAGATGAGACATCGTAACATCCATGGCTTTGTTGTTTTTGCAGGTAAAAGTTGCGCTAACTGTTAAGTAATGTAAATATACATTACATGTAATACATGATGTATATTAGAAAGAAAGAATTGAGCAATAAACTGAAAATTCACGTCGCGTTAACCAGATCTGAAACATATAGCTGTGCGGGAAACCGGGCCCAGGCTACAACGGTCTACAAATATGCTGCCGACCATCTGTATGTAAATACAAAATGTAGCTTACACAGAGTTTTCACCTGTAAATGGTGGTCAATAGCAGTTAATGTGGACAGTTATCTGTAAACTGTGTCAAAGAAAATATTATATGTCAAAATAACGGAACATAAAAAACACATATCAATAACAGACAAACATTTTTATATGTGATATCAGCAGCAAAATAATAAAAGAAAATAACCCTTACGCCATTATTGTTAATAAAAACATAATATAAGATGTGCCAGTTTCGACTAAAAATGGTGGATTTCGATCGTACGACCGTTAGTACGGCAGTCTAACGTTCATCCAATACATTCTCAGACAGGATCCATGACAGATCGAAGACGGTTTCGTTTTTTTCACACACATACGCCCGATTATAGATATATTCTGTTCGTTAGATAACTTTAACACAACGGAACAAACCTAACATGGCGGTCTGACAAACGTCGATAATTGGAAATCTCGGCTGAAATTACTTCAGCTAAGTTCACGACGTCATATCTTGTGACGTCGTCAGACTCCCGAAGACAGGTTTTCTCGCGACGCGGCTCAATTATTATACATAGCGTTAACAGCCAGGCGCGGATCCAGGTTTTTGGGTTGGGGGTGGGGTGGGGGGAACTTGTTAATTGAACTTATAATTTCTACCTATTCCCGTCATTGATACATCGGTAATTAAAATTAATCAACACCGTCAATCTCCGCCGCCCTCTCAATGACAATTATTGATTTTGTCTATTCTTGGAAAAAATACTCGTGACAGGTTTGGAACTGTTTCACTATGCTGCATTAGGGGTCATTTTTTTTGCATAAATAAAGTACGTAAGAATGGCATAGATTCTGATGAGACGGCTCGTGAATAGCCGGCTCATCGGGATCTACAGTTTCAAACATTTTGATAAAGGAAAAAGGTACGTCTGTCATGTTAAAAGCGTTTATCTGCAATCCAAAATAATACAATCAGCATTATGATTTGTCTGTCGCTTCGCAATTTTTCCATCTTGCATGAAAATCGTCTCGCGTTTTTCACCATCTCGCCTTCCGCTTTTGTAATTACATTTTGCTGTAACCCGACTTATAAAACGCAGCTGCGTACACATAAAATTCTGGTTAGTTTGGCTCATGCGAGTAGATGCGAGATCGTGAAGCAAAAATGCTGGATCGCGCGGCGAAAACGCAATGTTGAATATGATAGAATCGCGTGTTTTCGTCTCGCAATCTCGGGATCATGCGTAAAGGAAGCAGGCAACCATGTGTAGAGCATGCAAATAATATAATCAAATGTTTGGCACAGACATATACGGCAGCTTAAAAGGGACATGCGCAATTCTTTTTCTATGTCGTTCCCACGACATAGCATCTCGATACCACGACATAGCATCTCGTTCCCACGAGATAGCATATCGTTACCACGAGTTAGCTATGTCGTTCCCACGACATAGAATCTCGTTCCCTAGCATCTTGTTACCATGACATAGCATCTCGTTCCCACGAGATAGCATCTCGTTACCACGAGTTAGCTATGTCGTTCCCACGAGATAAATTCAAAATTGCCGCCAAACAGTTATAGTATGCCTTGTGAGGTATTGAAGTAATTTAAGAGCATAAAGTGGATTTACTCGACTTATCAAATAAGCGGTCAACATTTTTAATATTCAATTCAATTCACGGTGACATCGAAAAATCCAAAATGGCCGCCAAATATGACATAGTTTACATATAACTACTCTCACACTCTATAGCAAAGCAAACATGATACTGATATTGGATATATTGACACAATAAACGCTTTCAGTACGTTCGATATGTTCGTAGACAAGTTGTTGAACAGGGGAAGTCCAAGATGGCCGCCACATATAAATATAGTATCACATAACAATAATGTAAACGACTGATACTTAAGCCAATAACTGCATATTAGCGCCATATCGTAGTAAATTGGTATAGATGTATTGGATTTAGACATACACTGAACGTTTTCAGTAACTTAGAAATATAATGAAATAACTGTGACAATAGCAGAAGTCAAAAATGGCCGCCAAATATTAAAAAAAAAGTCACGTTGCCTTATACTGTGCAAATTGACATATATATATTTATTACCTACTAGTGAACCTTATGCTGTAATATATACTAGCATATGAGATGAAACAGCAACAAAAGAAGAAATTAACAATGGTTTTATTTTTACATTCCAATAAAATGCAAAAGTTATACTCCACTTTCTAGAAACACTTGCTTTGCTAATGTTGTGTACATCTCCAGCTGCGTAAAATCGCAATGCAGTCAACACTTGCACTGACACTGGCAGACTGTGTGATCTCAGGGTTGACCTTATAGGTCATCGTTATCCATGAAGTCTAAGGGATTGGTTCGGTCCTAAAGACTCGTTCCTGTCATAAATTGCGCGCCTGGATTATAGTAACTGCAGCTGCCATCGTTTGTATGTTCTGCAAAGAAAGAACAAGCTAAAGGCAGACAGTCAATCAGACGGATGGACGGACGTGCATACATGACACACCATTAGGTGGTATATTCATCGTTTTTAAAGAAAATAATGACCACTTAAGACACCATAGGCTTAGGTTACAGAATATGTTGCATTGTTTTTGTTTGTCTTAGGCGACACCTCCAACCACCTAAGATCCCAAACTTGTGCCCGGACGAACGGACGGATGGACAGACAAACAGATATATAGACAGAGGGACAGACGGACACAATTTCGGGGCGTGGCCTAAGACAACAAAAAACAATGGATTTCTTCCGTACCACTTAAAGCCTATTGTTTCTTATTTATTAAGGGTCATTCCTGTTGGCAGGGCAGGGCAGGGCAGGGCAGGGCAGGGCAGGGCAGGGCAGGGCAGGGCAGGGCAGGGCGGGGCGGGGCGGGGCGGGGCGGGGCGGGGCGGGGCAGGGCAGGGCAGGGCAGGGCAGGGCAGGGCCAACCGAATGACCGACATCGACCAATCCGATACCAACACAAACCGACCAACACCGACCGACGACACCGACGGACCGACCGATACCGAACGACACAAATCAACCGACACTAATCAACACCGGCCCACCGACACCGACTGAGCGACAAAGACCAACGACACCGACCAACCGATACCGATCGACACCAATCGACCGACACCGACCGACACCGACCAACACCGACCAACCGACACTGACTGACAAACCGACCCTGACCGACCGACAAAGACCGACGACACATCCCAACAGATACCGACCGACACCAATCGACCGACACCGACTGACTGACACCGATCGACTGACAGACAGACACACCGACAGCATACAGACGGTTCGCTAGGAGCCGGCTCATCTGGATCTAGTGTTTTGTAAATGTTGTCGATAACTGGGCATACCGAATACTGGTAACGCAATGACCTACATCGCAAATAGCAACACTACGTGTAACTAGCACAGGTGTGGCCATCTATATGTAAGGATATATGGTTTATATGGCAGATAATTGCTAAAATAGTACGTATGAAGTGAACATTTACCTGCTGCCAGTGAATTGTTTTCTCCACCTCGGCTCACATGGGGGCAGCCATCTTTGTTTATTTCATAAGTTCTGTCTTACATATTTAAGTTATAACTTAAGACTGCTAGCTACCTGTCTTAGTTTTCATCGTAAATTTCGATTGGCGTTCTTGCTATGATGTTTTGTGAAACGGACTAAGCACGTACTCCGGACTTAAGTTATAACTGATGACAAAAGTACAAATAAAGGTACTGATATTTTATAATGCAATTTTATGAACTTTTAAATTAAGTGATTCCTCATAGACAATGTATTGAAATTTAAACCGTTATTTTTCTCTGTTAATTTATGATGACGTCGACGACGTTGCGTTTGCGTAAAATCTTACACCAACACGCGTGTTGTTTTTGACGTCATAGCAACTTAACCATTGTTAACTAGATGGAATATTTACAAAATTCAATGTTTTTTGGAAAGTACATTTTCTGTGCTACAAAAAACTGTCAAAAAGAAAAAATGTGAAATGTTGACCCTATGGTTGAAAATTGCACAGCAGAGCTCAATTTAACTATCAGTTTCAAGCATAAACATTCAAATTTAAATGCAATCCACTGAAAATTTCATATTATGAAAAATTGTGACTGGTGAAGAATAATATTCAGTATCAACCAAAATTTAATAAAAAATCCGAGATTTTGTGATGACAATTTAGTGCGACCATGGCCAACATAGAACAGACAGTGTACCATAATTAAATATGTGAACATACATTACTTTTAGAAACCTGAATAAATATATGGTTCACCCACACAACGAATGTCCCAATATTTAGGGTTAGCATAGCTGTTCTGAGCTATCAGAATTTGTCTCAGAAAACCCCAACTTTTCAGAATTTGCACAAATGTTTGTTCATAATCGTTGTAAAATAAACTTTATAAAAGTTTGTTAGTAAGAAATGTTTACTATCTATTTTGAATAAAACAACGGGTCTTAACTCAATGGCACATGTTACAAACACTCAAAACCTCTGGTTACTAACCCTTAGTACGCGGGAAACGAAAAGTACTGTCTGCTGTTGTTTAATATTTTGAATTTATTCTCAACTAGATTGGTCATTAAGCGAGGCTTACGGAATACCCCCCCGCGTGGGCCCAGGTACCCCTAAATATGTAAAATTTTCCAAGTTAGTGGGCTTGTGACCTTGACTCTGGGCTTAGCGGGGGCGGCACGAACGTGAATGTGAAGCAGATCCGAGCAAGGAAATAGAAGTTATAACCGATTTCTCTGATGTTAAGTTTTGTAAAGAGACTAAGTATGTGATCCTGACCTTGGGATCAGCGGGGATATGTCACAGCATGATAGTAGAGCCTTAGAGGCATGCATGAAATATTAAGAATTTTAGATGAAGTTATAACATATTTCTCTGATGTTAAATTTTTTAAAGAGACCACGTATTTGACCTTGACCTTGGGATCAGCGGGGGTTGGACGGTCGTGGATTTGGCACAGCATGGTAGTAGAGAATTACAGGAATGCATGTGTGAAATATTAAGCATTTTAGATGAAGTTATAACAATATTTCTCTGATGTTAAGTTTTGTAAAGAGACTAAGTATTTGACCTTGACCTTGGGATCAGCTGGGGTTGGACGGTCGTGGATTTGGCACAGCATGGTAGTAGAGCCTTACAGGAATGCATGTGTGAAATATTAAGCATTTTAGATGAAGGAAATAGAAGTTATAACAATATTTCTCTGATGTTAAGTTTTGTAGAGACTAAGTATTTGACCTTGACCTTGGGATCAGCGGGAGTTGGACGGTCGTGGATTTGGCACAGCATGGTAGTAGAGCCTTACAGGAATGCATGTGTGAAATATTAAGCATTTTAGATGAAGGAAATAGAAGTTATAACAATGTTTCTCTCATGTTAAGTTTTGTAAAGAGACCTAAGTATTTGACCTTGACCATGGGATCAGCGGGGGTTGGACGGTCGTGGATTTGGCACAACATGGTAGTAGAGCCTTACAGGAATGCATGTGTGAAATATTAAGCATTTGAGATGAAGGAAATAGAAGTTATAACAATATTTCTCTGATGTTAAGTTTTGTAAAGAGACTAAGTATTTGACCTTGACCTTGGGATCAGCGGGAGTTGGACGGTCGTGGATTTGGCACAGCATGGTAGTAGAGCCTTACAGGAATGCATGTGTGAAATATTAAGCATTTTAGATGAAGGAAATAGAAGTTATAACGATGTTTCTCTCATGTTAAGTTTTGTAAAGAGACCTAAGTATTTGACCTTGACCATGGGATCAGCGGGGGTTGGACGGTCGTGGATTTGGCATAGCATGGTAGTAGAGCCTTATAGGAATGCATGTGTGAAATATTAAGCATTTGAGATGAAGGAAATAGAAGTTATAACAATATTTCTCTGATGTTAAGTTTTGTAAAGAGACTAAGTATTTGACATTGACCTTGGGATCAGCGGGGGTTGGACGGTCGTGGATTTGGCACAGCATGGTAGTAGAGCCTTACAGGAATGCATGTGTGAAATATTAAGCATTTTAGATGAAGGAAGAAGTTATAACAATATTTCTCTGATGTTAAGTTTTGTAAAGAGACTAAGTATTTGACCTTGACCTTGGGATCAGCGGGGGTTGGACGGTCGTGGATTTGGCACAGCATGGTAGTAGACCTTACGGAATGCATTGTGTGATATTAGCATTTTGATGAAGGAAGAAGTTACAATATTTCTTGATGTTAAAGAGAGACTAAGGTATTTGCTTGACCTTGGGATCAGCGGGGGTTGGACGGTCGTGGATTTGGCACAGCATGGTAGTAGAGCCTTACAGGAATGCATGTGTGAAATATTAAGCATTTTAGATGAAGGAAGAAGTTATAACAATATTTCTCTCATGTTAAGTTTAGGGACGCATGGACGCATGGACGCACGGACGGACAACCTTTGATTATTAAAATTTGTAAACTACAAGCTGAAATTCAAATTATTCCGTGTCTTCTGAGAATATTGTACACAGGTTGTTTGTAGTGTGTTCCTTGTGTAAGGAAAGATTGCTGATCCTTGAATTATCGGGTTAAAGATGTGTGCTATGTCATCAAGGCCAATGCTGGTTAAAAATGAAGCACTATTTTCATGATTTTGTTCAAATGCATCATAAATTTCAATATTTGTCCCCTGAAATGGAATTCTAAAATTACAATTTCCAAATTATTAGTCTGCATGCAGTCAGTGCTTTAGAGCATGTTAAATTTGTTGTGTGCAGTAAAACGGTTTTAATTGCGAACCTGTTTGATAGGGCTGAATTATGGAGTGGGAATTTAGGATGTGTAATAAATAATTTGCGGAACAATGAAATGTGTTTTTAGGAATTAATATTTTGGAGAAAGCAATATAATAATACATGGTATGTACATATTGTGTGTTTATAGTGACCTGGCTCTTTGACCTTAAACAAGCTCAGCTATATGGATGACTTTTACTATTTCATCTGTCTTTTATAGGGATACGGACAAAATCCCACCCGGACATAATCCCCCCCCCCCGCCCCCCATGATTTTTGGACACAGGAGGACTAAAATCCCCCCCCCCAAACCCCCCCTGTGGCTAACATGCAGGTAGGTGGACAATGCAGGTAGGACATAATCCTACCCCCACCCCCCCCCCCTCCCCACCGTCCAAAAGCACAGGTAGGACATAATCCCCCCCCCCCATCAATATGTTTTGAAAGAATCATTGCATTAATTGGTTTTAAAATTTCCCCCTCTAATCCTCTTTAATCAGGGTAATTGAATTGCCTGATTTCTTTCAAGTAGTTGATTAAGGATTACGTTTTATTTAAACAAACAGAAACTAGAGCAGCTTGAGCTGCATCAACGGTTTGAGCCTCAAACATTGATTTCATGTGTAACTAAGCTTTAGCCCAAGGTGTAAACTATCGGTTGCAAAAAGAATTTCTGAAGTTTTAGAATGAACAGTCCAACATTATTGTGTTCGCATCATCACACCGATGTGGGGCCGGTTAGCTTAGAGGTAGAGCGATGGACTCGGAGCGAGGGATACCGGGTTCGATCCTCAGCCAAAGTTTTAGCTAAAGGACTGAAATATCGACTACAGCAAAAACAATTGAAATCGAATGATAAATAACGAAGCTGACGTCACATCCGTTTGCTCTATTTTGAAAACTTGAAAAAATACGTTCATCTTTGACATCGAATAGAGCCGTAAGTAGTCAAGATATTATCATCTTTCATGCGGCTGACACTCCCCTATCACCCTGGCAAGAAATTATGTTGCTGACAGTACTGTACAAATTGGAAAACGTTTGTAAAGACCACCCGTTATCAGCCGAAATTCGGCAAAATCGTTGAAAAGTATGTACATTTTTCAACTTCAAATGCACATAGCTCTTTTATTTGAGCAGATAGCCGAAAACTGCCAGTGAGTTTGAGATAGAGAATTTTATCAGCTTTCCAATGCAAAAAGAATTTTTGAAATCGGTTGGAAAATAAGGAAGTTATAGGAAGTATGACGTCACTTCCGTTTTCGTGGAAAGTAGCATTAAAAGATATCTGAAAATCTCTGAGTCTCTGCGCACACTTGATCCGAATCGGCATGCAAAATTTGAAGTCGATCCGACCAGCGGTTTGGTGTAGATGGAGGGAGCCCGTAAGTCAGCGGATGATTATTTTTCGATAGTTATCGCCCTTAAATTGCAGTTTACGCCATTTGTAAATACACCTAATAAAACGGAAATGTGCAATATTCCGCCAGTGAAGTTTTCGTTTGTTTTTCACTATAGGCCGGGCACAAAGCGGGAAAGTTTTAGCTAAAGGACTGAAATATCGACCGCAGCAAGAAATTTTGAAATCTATTGATAAATAACGAAGCTGACGTCACATCCGTTTGCTCTATTTTGAAAACTTGAAAAAAAAGACGTTCATTTTGACATCCATAGAACCGGAAGTAGTCAAGATAGAGCTCTGAAAATCATCATCTTTTATGCGCCTGACACTCCCCTAGCACACTGGCAAGAAATTATGTTGCTGACATTACTGTACAAATTGGAAAACGTTTGTAAAGACCACCCGTTATCAGCCGAAATTCGGCAAAAATTCGGCAAAATCGTTGAAAAGTATGTACATTTTTCAACTTCAAATGCCTATAGCTCTCTTATTTGACCAGATAGCCGAGAATTGTCAATGAGTTCGAGATAGAGAATTTTGTCAGCTTTCCAATGCAAAAAGATGTTTTGAAATCGGTTGGAAAATAAGGAAGTTATAGAAAGTATGACGTCATTTCCGGTTTCGTGGAAAGTGGCATTAAGAGATTTCTGAAAATCTCTGAGTCTCTGCTCACACTTGATCCGAATCGGCATGCAAAATTTGAAGTCGATCCGACCAGCGGTTTGGGCTGTAGACTGAACGGCTGAATAAAAAACAAAAAAACAACGAATACAATAGGTTTTCGGCGCAGCTGAAAGCCGCCTCCAACCTAACAATAGGTTTTCGGCGCAGCTGAAAGCCGCCTCGAACCTAATGAATGATTGTTACAGGATTTACCTAGTATCGTTTTGGCGAATAATTCTTTAAAATGGTAATCGATTCTTCACTAAAACTATATGGTTTGGGACCGACATCAGTATACAAATGTACAAACGATACAGACATATTCTTGTTTGACGTTTATTGCGCAACTGAAAATACTTTATTAAATGTGCTTGTTTGATTGTGCAACTGAAAATACTTCATTAAATGTGCTTGATGTTTGATGTTTATTATGCAAATAAAAGTACTGAATATCCTACCTTGAATTTTGATGGTCACAACAACCTCCATTCTGTCCTGGCATTTAGTGACGAGCGAGCGGTTTAATACTTTGCAGTTCTGTTAAAAAAACTTGCACAGACCAATTATAAACTTATAAATATACCTACTTTGACCTGGATTATCCTTTTATTTCCTTTTATTCGCAAAACGCAAGAACAGAACAGACTGTTATTCTGACCATATTTTATAATGGCCGGGTCTTAGCTATAAGGATACAGATAGTATAAAAGACAGATGAAATGGTAAAAAGCATCCGTATAGCTGAGTATTCTAAGCTAACCTTAAACTTGCATACCTACTTATTTTGAAAGCTTCATATTTATAAATAAACATGCACAAAATTGTGTTATCTTCAGTCAGCACAGGTATTGCTTTTGTGCAAATAGTGAACAATAATTGTCACATGTATACCTTACCACATTGTTTTTAGTAGGAGAGCTGAGCCCACAAAAACAAGGGTAGTGTGCACTTTGTGATACAAGTGCCAAATTTGGTACAGATATACATAAACATGTCCTAAACCATAAATCGCCAGGACACCAGTGATCCGTCAACCCAAATTCAAGATGGCCGCCGAAATTCAAAATGGCCGACCAAATTATTAATGTTCCTCTTTCCAACCTTCTAGAAGTGGCACCGAGGCGCACTTTATGTCTAGTTTATGGTTTTAAGAGACAATAAGACATAATAAATATAGTTTACGTATTTCTAATGGTTTATAATATTCAAAATGGCCGCCAAAATGACATTATTCCCCGTTTTCAGCTCTAACGCACCTTCTAAATATGAAAATGATGAACGCTAATGTCTATATTTACGTTTGTTCTGTTTTATTGTGGTTCTAAAACACAGCAAAAAACATAGTGTGATAGATATCCTTCGATTTGGTTGGGTATAACTTGCTGTGAATCTGCCATTTTATGAAAATCAGGCACCAGACACTCTAAGTGGCTTCATAAAATACTACTTTTGAAATTGCAATGTTTCTAGCTAGCTGAGATTGATCGACATGAACAGTGCTAACGGGTGGCTAAAGGTGTAGACACATTTGACCATCCGATGACCACAATCGATAATGCAATAGATGTAAGGATTCGATTAGCCAACCCAGTCACTCAAGTAATGATCCTAATCCTCCACTGAACAATGTAGGCTAAATGTGTAAAACACATTTAACCATCCACTACCCAGACGCGGTTAAGGCCAAAACTTGTATGTGAATATTGACTAGCTAATTGACAATTGAACACTGGTAACGGGTGGCTGAAGGTGTAGACACAATTGACCATCGATGACCACAATAGATAATACAATAGATGTAAGGATTCAATTAGCCAACCCAGTCACTCAAGTAATGATCCTAATCCTCCACTGAGCAAGGTAGGCTAAAGTTATAAACACGTTTGACCATCCATTACCCAGACTCGGTTAAGGCCCAAAACTTGTATGTGAATATTGACTAGCTAATTGACAATTGAACAGTGGTAACGGGTGGCTGAACGTGTAGACACATTTGACCATCCGATGACCACAATAGATAGTACAATAGATGTGAGGATTCAATTAGCTAACCCAGTCATCAAGTAATGATCCTAATCCTCCACTGAGCAGGTAGGATAAAAGGTGTGAAACTCGTTTGACCATGCATTACCCAGACTCGGTTAAGGCCCAAAAACGTGTATGTGAATATTGACTAGCTGATTTACAATTGAACAGTGGTAACGAGTGGTTGAAGGTGTAGACACATTTGAATGCAATGCTAGCATATTATACGGGCGTATTATGGCAGAGTCACTCAGGATATCACTGATATGTAACATCTTACTCGTGACATCCTCCCTGGCAAGTACATAGATCGGTACATGATAATTCATTACGCCTGCATTTGCAGAGGCCTATGCATGCCTTTTTGCATCCGCATTTGATTAGCTCCTGGCACATCTTAGCGGATTCTGCCAGAGATGTCCAGAATGGATGCCAACCATCACCAGTATTATCCCACCCCCAATCTGCAGGGCTGGGAATTGTAGGGTCAAGGACAATAGATTGTCCCCAAACATGCCCGCCTTGGTATATGGCACGTTTGCAATGCTCTTGCAATGCTGCTTCGGTTGGAGGAATGTTCTCAATTGCCCTTGAACCTTGCGAGAACACATGCTTTCTTGCGCAATTAACACTGCTCTGATCAGATGTTCTGCTGTACAGGAGGACCACAAAACGCTGAATGGTGTTAAACTCGTCAGCAGACATTTTCTCAGGAGCACGAGCAAGTCTAATCAAAGCATCTGTGAGCTGTGGATACACTTTCCAGACGTCCAAACATGATTTCTTCCCATGCCCAGCAAAGAATGAGACTGTGTCACAGCCTGTGAGGCTGTGAAACATTGGCAATGCCTTAGCCCCTTTGCATGCCAATATTATTGGGAAGATGGTTATGGGCACCAATGTACCTGAAAGACTTTCCAGTTCCGAAAGCTATCCACAGCTCTTCGATATTGAGATGACACATGCTTGACACAGCTAGCACAACAACGTCTGTATCTGTGGTACGAATTGTGATTTTTGAGTGGCCCCGACTCACACAATCAGCTAGATGTACCATGATTCTAGAATCAGCCTCTTCATGGCTGCATGGTGCTATGCCAGATGTGTCTTAATTCGGGATCGGAGCAAATCACGCTGGTGTCAGAGGTTGTTACAATAACCTTATCATGGTGCACCTCATTGATCAAATACTCAGCAAGGAAGGTGAACAATTCTGATTTGTTGCTGTCCACCTGAAGAAAGGATTGCCAGTTTGAGGGAATTGGCGTTGTGGGCAAAACATGCCTATGCTCACCAGTGCCCAGTTTGTTCCTTGTTGCTTGTTTGAGACTGTTAATAATGTATCTATCCCAAACAATGTCCAGTCTCTGTATGTGTTTGAGACGTCTTAGAACTATGGCGCAACAACATTCGCTGCATAGTCTTCGAATGTCTTTGGAACACTGGATCCTGCTTTTGTGGGTGGTAGCATGTGTACGATGGCAGCACCGTCGTGTATTTCGGCTTCCACTGTTGGAAACAGTGCATCTTCTGCAACAACATTACCGGGCATAGTCGATTGTAGGACCTTCAGAAGGTCAGCCTTTGAGCCAGTACGCATCTCGCCCATGTCAGTCAATGACGGGGGGCATGTCTGGTTTTCATACTGAAAAAACTCAGAGAGATTGCTATTACGTGACTGACAGGCAATAAACAATCTGGAAAACAGGGCTGTGTTAGCTTTCAGAGATGCTATCTGGGTTTTTGTTCGGTTAAGTGTTTTCTTAGTAGGTGTTCTGAACAGTGTACACTTGTTCTTTTTAATTGTGTCTGTCACCGGTTTTTGACACAATACTAACCTCTCAGTGACATATGTTTCATACTGTGTTTTGCCAGCTTCTTCTATTTCTTGGACCTGTTGTACCACAGATGTGTCCATTACTACTTTGGTGTGTAAAGTTACGAGCTCGGGACGCATGTTCAAGAAATGGGTTATCCATTTCTTTCAACACTTTTACCATGTCACTGACATTGCTTTTGAACTCAACTTGGGTGGATTTGGATTGCTCATGGTGCTTCGTATCGCCTCCGTGGTGTGTGCTATCAAATTCTTTGATAACACGAGCGATTTCTGGTCCAGCGACCATCCACCTCAGGAGAGCACTTGGATTCTCTGTTAATCCAACAGCACCACCATCACCCTTTATCAGGATATTCATCTGTTCATGGTTGTGGTCCATGGCAATGGAAGAGAACTGGTGGTTGCTCTTCTGGACTGTAAAGTGTCCTGTCTTGAACTGACGGTACACACTGGGGTGCACTGTTCAAGCTGAACCATGTCTCGTATATGTTACTGGAAGCCATCGAGCATAGTGAGTGTGGTTGAGAGCAAACATCCACGGAGCTAGTTTGGCTAAGCTCTCAACATACAACACAAACTTTCCTTGTCTCAGTGACTTGACATATTGCAAGACAAGCAGCTCTAGATATAGAGCTGTACTCCAGAACTTGAACTGTGGAGATTTATTTGACTGTGCAGTGCACCAGTCCTGAAAGGGAAGTGGGTCATCTATCTCAACAGTCTTATACACCTCATATGCCTCCATCTGGAGTATAAAGAGAGCAGCTGCGGTTACTTGATGAGCCCATCTTGTCCGTAGTAATATGGCCGCTTTCTAACACAGAGTGTGCTCTGCTGGGGTAGTAAACGTTTGCTTTGGTGAGTGCATTGATCCACCCGCTACCTTCTAGCCAGTCCCCAATCACTCGCAATGCAGACATCTCAATGTGTAGTCCTCCCATTACAATGACAAATTTATCCTCCCATATATATCAGGCCATCTCCACTGTATGTGTTTGCTAATAGCGAACAGGGGCTGGTCGACAGTCATGACAGGTGTCTGACCTGGGTTCACTGAGCTACAGAAACCTGAATCATGTCCATAGCATGTCGTATCATAGATACAGTATGTGCATTCTCATGGAACAGCGGCAATAAGGCACTAATGCACTTTGGTCGGACACTTACTCCTGATATGGAGGCATGGTGAGCAGCCCATGTAAACAAACTCTTAGAAGATTCCTGACCATCATCTAGTGCAATTTGTACTTTTTGCAAACCACTGGCTTTCATCATTGACTGATGCAGTAATTCGCTGAGAACCTGGCGATACAGTACCAGTAGACGCAGGTGCAAATGTGTCAGCATCATGCATACCAACTGGTGGCACTTCTGTGTAAATGTCTGGTAATGGACGTATTTTTAGTGGTACTGACACCTGTGTCAGTAACAATAGGCACAGTCATGTTTTCCCCAGGACCATCAACTGTTGGGTGCTGTGTAAGTGATATCGCTGTCCCATGAAAACTATCTTTGGATGTTCGAGAGCTAGGATTATGGTCAATGTTATCAGTGGCTCCTGTTGTGAAAAGACCTGACCTAAGAGTAGGAGGACAAACCACATTGTTCTCATAGTAATAGTTGCATACCCTATTAGCCAGTTCTGCTGAGATGGTAAGAAGCCGTTTGTATGATATGCATATACCATACGAGTGAAACATGTCTACTAGTTCTCTTTTTCGTGTTTGTGCATGTATCAGCAGACCCGTGTATATAGGGAATGGAGTTTCTCGTTCATGCTTGTGTTTCCTGATGCCAGCATTAACACCAGATCTACGTTCATACTTGATACTATTATACATCAAAAGCTGAGAAATAGTAAAGACTGCTGACTTGTCAATATGCTCTGATTGGTCTTTGATATTCGGTCCGTTCAAAATCATATGCACTAATGCACCCAAATTTAGTCTGGAATACATTTTGCTTGGCTGTGATTTTCAAAAGAACCATTGAATGGGCTACTGGACTGACACATATCCCGTCTTACTATTTCAGCAGCCTTGGCTAATGTGATCGCATCTGATTCATGATCATACACACATGCCTTATTTATACAAATACCGACATCCTGTGCAAAAGCAAATATAACACTTTTTCCGTGTCCTTGCGAATGGGCATTTAAACCTGGAACAAATTTGAGTAAATTGTCTTTCAACCTCGTGCTATGCGTTCGTCCTTCTATGGCTACACCCAGTTGCGAGAGTCTGTGTGCATAGATTTCACTAAGTCATTTAAGTAGAAGACAGCAGTTATCTGAATTTTTGCATTCTTCAATATATGATACCAATTCTGCTAAAGCCAGTGCTTTCGAAGAATCATCAGTCTCAGGTGTACTTGATGATTCTTTGATAGCGGCTCTTTCCCTTATTATACAGGGAAACGAGACATTTTGTATGATAGTTTGCATCCTGTGCTTCTCATGTCAACAGTTGCCAATTTAGCAAGCAGCACCCTGTCCATTACTGCTGTTGTGCTCTCTTAACGTGCTGTGTAACTTGGGGTGTCATCGCCTCTCTGCAACTTTCTGTATCTTCAAGCTTGGCATCACATAGGAAACATGTTCTTTGCTTATTATGGGAAACTATGGGGCCTATGCTCTTGTCTTGACTGGGCTGCATTCCTCTGTAGTTGTTTCCAATTTTCTTTTCTGTGCTCTACATAAATGAAAAGAGCCAAATCGATTGTAAACACGTCTTGTGCCACCAGGCTTTCTGATTCTCCAATGTTTGCCGAATTCCACTTCCATCATTTAAACGAGTGGGATTGATGTTAAACGGAATGGATCCCAGATCTTGAAATGCCTCAAATTGCGAAACAAATGTTTGATAACCTGAAGATTTGGAAGGGTGGTCATTTGTAACTCGAGGGCACACTTTTCTTCCATCTGTGTCTTCCTGCATAGAATACACTTTGTCCAGTCTGAAGTAACCTTCTCTTGAGATTCTGATGCAGTTAATACTGTGGTAGGATCACTTAATACTACCACTTTCTTCGACATGATTAGAATGAAATAAGTAGTATGTTATTCATTACTAATGATATTACACTACAATTAGTCGCCACCATGCAGCATGCGTTGAACGGCGCTACATACAAACATATACTAAGCGATTAAGCGATAAGCAGCTACATGTATATATTGTCTACTAGTTTCCACCGTCGTCGGATGCTTCGTGTTGCTGCCATGGAACTATAGAATGCATATGCACAAGCTACTAGCACTACATACGAATGTAACGATGCACACATGAGAAATGTTGATGACGTTTGATGCTGCAGTACAATTCACCACCACCACAATTAGTGTATTAGTATATTAGTCTATGTTAGTGGGCACATGCTGAACGATTCTGTTCTGTTACTACGGTACAACTCGGTCTGAAAATTTAGAAAAAAATATATATTATAAATAAATATTCTCCCACTTAGCGGCGCAACTACAAGCAAAACAAATGAAGCAATGATATCAATGCTATAATATTGTTTAAGAATGACAATAATACAGTGCAGTAGACACATTCTCAGTAGGTCCTGCAGGTGACCATGTCGGTTGTGGTCAGTGGCACTAACTATCCAAATGTCATCTATTGACACATGTCGAAAACTATACCGAGCAAGTGGAACAATATACTAATAGAACTATGCGCTTTTACGGCACAGAATTATGCAGTATATATTTAATGGCATATACCTTCTGCTACACGGGGATACGTTTTTTGGGTTTCCCTTGCTCATTGCACCCCCCCCCCCCGCCCGCTATGTTTTTTTATCTCTATGTTCAATGACTGATTCATGTAGTTTGCTTAGGATTAGTATTATCACAATCAAGTGCCACCCAAATCACCACCATGGTTCTAAGAAATAGTTTACTAATGTGGACGGCAATACAACCTGCGAATGCCATGAGGGGGGTGGGGGGGGGGGGGGGGGGGGGGGGGGGGGTATGAAGGATGTCATGTTGGGAAATGAGTATACGGCAATCTGCGAGCCCAATGCTGTAATTCACATATTGGTGGGCATTATCACTTTAAAAATATACAAACAATATGCACCAATTCTTACCAGTAGTGGGACAAGGGACCTTAGTTTCATATTGATAAATTCATATTTTCATGTTATCAAATGTTGTTGTTGTTGTTGTTGTTGTTGTTATGAATCTTGTTAGGCTAATATCCACCACTAGTTTTTTAGGGCACCAATGCAGATTGAAAGTTATGATGGGCGAGTACTATTCATAGTTCTCTGTTATGCTGATCTCGAGTGTAATTTATAGAGTATTTTGTCAACAATTTTCGAATATGATATAGCTATTTAACTTATTTTTTATACTTGATGTCTATGATATACTTCTATATGGTGTTTGGACTCTCTTTCATGTAAAATAATACCAATTTAATCATCAAATCAGTGTTGATGCATAATCTGGACGCGGGATATGTCCTCGCCTCTATGCGTAAGTCGGTTATTTTCAATATTGGCGGCCATCTTGAATTTCAGGGTAGATTTTTCTGGTGTCCTGGGCGTTTTTGCATTAAAACATAATGAATTAGGTCTGTGCAAAATTTCATGCTTGTATCACAAAGTGCACACCCCATGTGCTTAGCTCCTCCACTATTTTGATAAGCGTTGTTGTAACTGATTTTCAAATTTTATTTCTGTATTCATACAAGTTGGAAGTTCTACATACTGGTCTACATATTGCCGATAGTCCTGGGTAGTACAATTATGATCAGGAACTACAATGGTCTACATATTGCCGATAGTCCGAACATCTTGGGTAGATATCATTTATGATCAGGAACTACACTGGTCTACATATTGCCGATATTATGATCAGGAACTACAATGGTCTACATATTGCCGATAGTGGGACCATTTGGGAAATATATCAATTATGAACAGGAACTACAATGGTCTACATATTGCCGATAGTGGGACCATCCTGGGTAGATATCCATTATGAACAGGAACTACAATGGTCTACATATTGCCGATAGTGGGACCATCCTGGGTAGATATCCATTATGAACAGGAACTACAATGGTCTACATATTGCCGATAGTGGGACCATCCTGGGTAGATATCCATTATGATCAGGAACTACAATGGTCTACATATTGTCGATAGTGGGACCATTTGGGAAATATATCCATTATGATCAGGAACTACAATGGTCTACATATTGTCGATAGTGGGACCATTTGGGAAATATATCCATTATGATCCGGGACTACAATGGTCTACATATTGCCAATAGTCGGACCATCCTTGGTAGATATCCATTATGAACAGGAACTACAATGGTCTACATATTGCCGATAGCCAGACCATCCTGGGTAGATATCCATTAATAACAGGAACTACAATGGTCTACATATTGCCGATAGTCGGACCATCCTGGGTAGATATCCATTATGATCAGGAACTACAATGGTCTACATATTGCCGACAGTCGGACCATCCTGGGTAGATATCCATTATGATCAGGAACTACAATGGTCTACATATTGCCAATAGTCCAACCATCCTGGGTAGATATCCATTATGAACAGGAACTACAATGGTCTACATATTGCCGATAGTCGGACCATCCTGGGTAGATATCCATTATGAACAGGAACTACAATGGTCTACATATTATCGAGTCGGACCATCCTGGGAAGATATCCATTATGGAACTACACTCTACATATTGCCAATAGTCTGACTATCCTGGGTAGATATCAATTATGATAAGGAACTACACTGGTCTACATAATGCCGGTAGTCCCACCATACACTTGGGTAGATATCATTTATGATCAGGAACTACACTGGTCTACATATTGCCGATAGTCAGACCATCCTGGGTAGATATCCCTTATGATCAGGGACTACAATGGTCTACATATTGCCGATAGTCCGACCATCCTGGGTAGATATCCATTATGATCAGGGACTACAATGGTCTACATATTGCCGATAGTCAGACCAACTGTAACGAAAAGACACAGTGTGAAAGTATTTTCTCAAGGTGCAGTGTACAGACAGATGCTGGATGAGAATCGGGTTTTTGTAGTGTAGCCAGGCATCAAACAGTGTATACCCTCATCATGATCACGGTGATTCTTTTTGTCTGTCCTAAAAACTAGCCAACAGTGTATACATTCATCAGACTACAGTTTGTATGAGTCTGGGTATGTATGATAGACTATAATGTGTTTACATGTGTTTACAAGTTCATCATACAGATTAAATGTCCATTTCTCAAGTCAAATCATTCTGTGGCAGACCCTTCTGTTCTAATTAAGATGTGTATATTTTCCTGACTGTGATTTATGGCCCCACATAATCCCTTTGGTATGTATGACAAAACCGGTATTGTTACATTTGTGAGTGTGAGGCATGACAGGTGTTTCATTGATGGAATGACGAACAGTGCAGATCCTGATCAGACTGAGGATGCACAGGCTGATCTGGATCTACACTGGCTGCAAAACCATTTAGCTCCATTTATGCAGTCACTGCCAAAATGTACCAAAAACGTCCATTTCTGTAAGTTGTCTATTTTCAACATTTTTCTAAATTTATATATGTGTAGTACCTGATCTATTTACCATTTGTGGCTGTGACTGGAGACATGGGGTTTATAGGATTTGTCACCAGTGTATATCCTGATGAAATAGCACAGTCTATAGCCTGATAATGATATATATTGCGTGTTAGAAGCATGATGGGTGTTTCATGGATGGAATGGCGAAAAGTGTTGATCCTGATCAGACTGCAGATGCACAGGCTGATTTGGATCTACATTGGCTGCAAAACTAATAATTCCGATGTCTGCAGTTACAGCCACATTTACCAAAAACTTTGGTCGTTTATGAGACAAGAAATTTAGAGCTGAATGTAAGTTGTCTATTTTCCCATTGTTCTAACTGAGAAGTGTATACAGGTATTTGTTTCTGACTGTGTGTGATTTATGGCCCCCACAGACTCCCTGTGCTGTGTATGTTTTCCTGTGAGTTATGACTGGGCCCCAATTGCCTTGGATCACAAGAAAACAGGGATTGTTAAATGTGTCATTGTCAGAGCTGCAGACTTAGATAGAGGTGTGATCAGTCTGCACACACACAGGTCTACACAGGTAATTCATCATTTTAGTAGTTCAAGATGTATCTTAACAACACATTGTATGTTTATCATGCTACCATGGGTGTATGCCGATCAAAGGACCAGCAATGGTGTTGTTAAATATACAACAAAGTCTGTTTTCTCTTAATGCAATTATTGTCAACTGACTGGTATAGTCTTGTTGTGGAAGAGTATTAGATAAAAAAATGACGAAGATCAAAAAAAAATAGGTCAAAGCTGAATTTTTCTGTATAGTTTGTAAATATCATCACCTGAAACATATCAAAACTCCCCATGAATCCGACTGGAGCTTAACTCAGAATTCAAGATGGCGTCCAAGATGGCTGCCGTAATCGTCCAGTGTTATAAATGTCACAAGAAATAGTGCAAACTGTATTTTTTTTGCATGATATGCCAGCATATCATCACAAATAGAATATTATGCACATATTATGGTATGACAATAAAAAAAATTTGGAACTTGACATAAAAAATATTAAAAAAAAGAAGAAGAAAAATGCATTTTTTTACAAAATATTAGTTTGAACGGACAAAAAATCTATAAAACGTAATAATAATAATAATAATAATAATAATAATAATCTAATGCTGACCGCAGAAATAATAATATAATTGTGTATTTGTGGCATGTCTAGCTCCGGGTCTTAAAGCGTAGATTTATAAGTTGACACTGACACATCGTTCAATTAGGCACGATGGATCATTCACCAAGTAACAAGCGAGCAGTGCAGACCCTGATCAGACTGCGCGGATGCGCAGGCCGATCTGGTTCTACACTAATCACAAAACGCATAAGCCCCATTTATCCAGCCAAAATGGCGCAACGCACATTTCACAATCTAACAATAGTAGCAGAAGAGGGCTTGCACAAATCAGCATGACGTAATAGTTTAAATACTAATATAGCAACACGCTCCTATACGCCAAGAAGACACAACAACGCCATGATTTAAATCATTATTGATATTGAGTACGTTTGCGTATTTATGACAAATTGTTATTTCTGAATATTTTAGTACACATACTAGCATCGACATATTCTGATCATTTTACAGCATGGATGGGAAGTGTGTTATTTGTAAAGAGCTTTTTGCCTCTGCGAAAACACAAACCGTTGGCGAAAAGGGTCATGCCTCGTTGATTACAGCCAGTGTCACTCGAAGTGATGGGTTCGATGCTCTTCTGAGAACAGTAGTACCGCCTTTTGATGTACACGCCAACTGTTACAAAGAGTATACACGCAAATACACACTGGAGGCACAAAAACGAAAAGCCCCAGATGTTCCAGAGATTGTTACAGGGGCAACGCTGCGATCTGATCGTAAGGAGTTTGACAGTAAAACAGATTGTTTGTTTTGCACGGAGAAGATACATGTAGGTTACAAGCAACCCAAAGCGCGCAGGAAAGAGTTCCACTTTGTTGAAACCATCGAATACTTGGAAACGCTCATGTCAATGGCTAAGAATCGACATGATGATTGGGGAAAGGAGGTGATGATGCGTATCCAGACAACCAATGATTTGGTGGCTGCAGAAGCTATATATCATCACGATTGCGCAGTTGCATTTAGGAGAGGACGCCCAGAATCTACATCAAATTCCGAAAGAGGAAGACCCAAAGATGTGTTGAGAAACACGGCGTTTGATAAAGTATGTGAGTACCTAGATGAGAATGATGAATGCCAATACTCACTTTCAGAAATTTCTGAAATAATGGACAAGTATTTGGACGGTATTGAAGGGTACACAAAAACGTATCTCAGACAAAAGCTACAAGCGCATTATGGTGATCAGTTGATTATTACAAGTGTTCCAGGTGTTTCAAATATTGCCACATTCCGCGATAAAGGACACAAGGTGCTTCGTGATACTTGACAAGCTTAAAAGAAGGCAAATGCTTCAACAGAGAAAGACAGAATTGTAGATATGGCGGCGTCCATAATCAGAGATGATATCAGAACGAAAGTATATAATTGTTCTGAATACCCAACGATGGATGACACGAATAATGGCTGCTCGTTAGTTCCAGAAAGTCTCGGCCGGTTTCTTCACGGTGCAGTAAAATCAAAAGCATCAACGGAACGTACGAGTATAGACAGGCGATGTACAGCCATAGCCCATTCTATAATAGCTGCATGCAGACCAAGATCATTTATATCGCCAATTCTGTTAGCAATAGCTGTCTACATACACAGAAAGTATGCATCTCGGGAGTTGATAGATATATTAAGTAGCATGTGCTTTGCCGATGATTACAAGGAAATACAGAGACTGACTTGTTCTATTCTCAGTAAGGACACCCCATCGTATAATCTGAATGGGTTCACACAATTCGTGTTTGATAACGCAGATTTCAATGTTGCGACACTAACTGGGCATGATACTTTCCACAGCATGGGCGGAATTGCATGCGTTACCCCACAGGGGAAAAGGCTGGAGAAAAACTGAGTCGGTCTGTCAATATACCAAGCTCCCAATTAATAGGAAAGTTTGGTGACATCCCAATCAAAACGTACAAGAAACCAACCGTACCCGGCCTGCAGTCAGTGAAATTTGGCTCAATTGAAGCTTCAAAACATGACCCACCTAGTTTGGTGGTTGCAGTAGATGTTGATCTGCTGTGGTTAGCCAGCTTTTCTACAAATCTTACCCCTTGCCCGTCATGGAGTGGGTTCATGCAGGTGGCAGTAACAGGCGAAAAGCATGAGAAAAGCCGAATCGAGATTCTTCCATTCATTAATCTAGATCTAACCAACCTGAGCACAATATTTACGGCATTGTGTTTTGCACAAAGCCAATGTGACAAGCATGGGCAGAAGATGTGCATTGTCACATTTGACCAACCGCTTTACATCAAAGCCACAGAGATAGTGGCTGCATCGCCAGATCTGTCGAATATAATCACACGATTGGGTGGTTTTCACCTACTGATGTCATTTATGGGATCAGTTGGATTTATCATGGCGGCCAGCGGATTAGAAGCATTATGGGAGACTGTGTACGCTCCAGGAACTGTTATTCACATGTTAACGGGGCATGCATATGCTAGAGCTGTCCGTGCTCACCTGTTAACTTCAGCTTCCATAACTTCTCTTCTGCTTGAGAAACCGGAATCATCAGATACTGTTGATGCCGAGTCATTACGTCGACTTCATGCATCACTTTTCAACAGTCAAGGCAGTGTAGAAGAGGATGCTAGTCTGGCAGAACTCAGTCAGGTACTTGGTAAGTTGATGGAACATGCTGCAAATGACAGTCGCACTGGGAAGCTTTGGGTCAACTACTTGGAGCAGGTGTCTCTTTTGAGACTACTGATCAGAGCTGAACGCACAGGCGACTGGAATCTCCATTTATATTACATAAGGAGAATGATACCGCTGTTCCATGCTGCTGGCCACCTTGCCTACGCAAAATCTGCCAGACTCTACCTACAGCAAATGACACAACTAGAATCTATCATGGCCGAAAGAAAAGACTACCAGCAGTTCACTGAAGGTGGGTATTTTACCATTCGACGAACTGATCGCTTTTGGGGCGGTAATTTTACCGATCAGACAATCGAGCAAGAGCTGATGCGCTTGTTGAAATCGTCAGGTGGGATGACCATGGCCGTGGCATCACAGCTAGCTCATTAACAAAGTAGGTTCATGCGTTACCCGCTGTGTACCCATATGTGAGAGTCTTGAAACATTCACAGGCGTCCATGCCAGTACATCGGATCAGCACAGGGATTTACATGCAAGCTCGCAATCACGCGATCATAAGGACTACGATACATTTTTGCGATGGTTACGAGTACATTCGCCATTTTCCCACAGTCATTCTAAGTCAGTTGTTGCAATAGCAACTGGTTTAGTTGCCGACAAGTCGGTGAACTGTGACATGGTGTTTGAAATAGGCCAAAAAGCAGCAAATTCCATGACAGATAAAACATTTACAGATGTAAAGCTGAAAAGGAATGACATAGTGAAAACAATCAACGCATCGATTAACACAGTCACAGTCCGTGGTCAGCCAATTGTAGTGAATCTTACTTTGCTCTTCAACAGAATCACTTGCATCATGCAAAGTCGATCTGAAATGGAACAGTTCTTAGCGTATGAGCTGGCACCTCAGCCTATGTCTCTCTTTCATGATGGTGGAATGAGGAGAACTGCCAAAAGTGCACTTGGCACATTGTTGAAATCGAAAGTTGATCCGCAATCCACGTTTCCTGATGAGGCGACATTTGTCAACTGATGGAGGTTACCTCCTTCACACAGTCGTGTGGCCGATAAATGCAACTTACAAGGAGGTATGTAAGTCCTACGTATCATACATTGCATATCATTTTGGTGGCAGTGAGGTCGTCGTGGTGTTTGATGGTTACAACAGCCAGGCATCTACGAAATTAGCGGAGCAACGACGAAGAGCATCGAAAACCACTTCCCGTGATATATTATTTGATGCAGACATGAAAACAGTGACTACCCAAGAAGCATTCCTGACTAATGGAACTAATAAACAAATCAAGATTGATAGAGCTGCTTGCTGAAGAGTTGAAAACTTCACGATGTAGTCATAAAGCAGGCTGAGGCTGACGCGGATAGTCTAATTGTTGCCACAGCAATATCAATTGCACGATCCCGACCAAAGGACGTAGTGGTTGTTGGAACAGACACGGACTTGCTGGTAATGCTTGTGTCACAAAGCACTGAACAATGCCACCTGCACATGTTGTCGAAGGGCAATACCTTGTTCGTGTACGACATTGCGGAAATCCAGCAATCTATAGGAGACGTTAGGCAACATCTAATGTTCATTCACGCGATCACGGGACGCGATCATGGGATGCGATACAGTGTCAGCACTGTTCGGTCAAGGAAAAAAGAAAGAATTCAAGCTTGTAGAGAAACATAAGGGTATTGCTGGGTTGGATACGTTTACGCGTGCAACAAGCACGAAAGAAGATGTAGCTACAGTTGGCGAGCAGTTTCTTCTTCAGCTTTATGGAGCTCACAAGGCAGACACTCTTGACCGCTACAGATATCTAGCTTATAACAGAGCAATAAGTCGCTCAACCCTCTCAAGTACGTTCAAGTTAGAATCTCTTCCGCCCACAAGTGCAGCAGCTAAACAACATTCGTACCGAACGTATCACACTGTACAACAATGGATGGGGAATACCCTTTCTCCACTCGAATGGGGCTGCAGCTAAAGGAAAACTGCTTAGTACCAACAGAAACAGAAAATCCGATTGCCCCTGCAAAGCTATTGAAAATGGTGTCATGTGGTTGCAAGAGCGGATGCGGGAAGCAATGTGGCTGCAGAAAAGCTTGGACTTCACTGTTCCTCGCTCTGCAGTCAATGCGTCGGACAAACATGCACAAATATTATACAAATATCTCCTGACGCACTCGACGATGATACACAATAAATGTGACGTGCGACTCATGGTGTAGTTATATATTTTATTGAATTCTGATATCATTGCTTTGGAAAACATTTTGCATATTACAGGAAATACATTAATTTAGTCGGCCATCTTGGCGACCATCTTGATTATATCAGTTAGACGCCATTGGGTACTAAACTGATAGTATCCGTCAAATGAATATGTTCTGACTTTAATACATAGCAGATCTCTGCTTATTTGTAGGTAATTCATGATTGTACTGTTTTGGCGGCCATCTTGAATTATACATAAACTACTGTGGGATTCATGGAGAGCTGTGATATGTTGGGTTTGATGGTATTCTGAATATGTTGCATGAATATTTCAGCTTTGCATTTTTTCCCGATTTCAACCCTAGTGCCATTCGGTTAACGCTTGTTTCTCACGTTCTGAGAGCTATCTATGATGCAATTGGCGGCCATCTTGGACGTAATATTTATACTAAATTCTCAAAATTTCTGTTAAAGTAGTTATGCGTTATATTCTATTTGTTTTGGCACATTTCATTCGAATTGGTTTGGCGAAAATTACACTAGTTGTAGTTTTGGTCATTTTTGGTCGCCACTTTGGACGCCATCTTGAATTCTGGATTAAGCTCCACTCGGATTCATGGGGAGTTTTGATATGTTATTTCTAATGATATTCTGAACATGTTTTGAAAAATTCAGCTTTGACCTATTTTTTTTCGATCTCAACCCTAATGCTCTTCCACTATTGTGTTCTATCAGAAGTTACAATCCTATAACAGAATAATATTTCAGTAAATTTAAGAATACATGTATGTAGCGATATACATTATGAAGAAAACTGTTCTAATGCATCATAAATTTCAATACTTGCTCCCTGAAATGGAGTACCGTGCAATAAAAAAAGTTTAAATTGCGAACCTGTTTGATAGGGCTAAATTATGGAGTGGGAATTTAGGATGTGTAATAAATAATTTGTGGAATAATGAAATGTGTTTTTAGGAATTAATATTTTGGAGAAAGCAAGATAATAATACATGGTATGTACATACTGTTATTAATAGTGACCTGGCTCTTTGACCCTAACTAGCTTAGATAATCTTAGCTATATGGATGACTTTGACTATTTCATCTGTCTTTTATATTATCTGTATCTTTACAGCTGAGACCCGACCATTATAAAATATGGTCACAATAACAGACATTCTGTCCTGGCATTGAGTGACGAGCGAGCGGTTTAATACTTTGCAGTTCTGTTAAAAAACCTTGCACAGACCAATAATAAACATATAAATATACCGGTACCTACTTTGACCTGGATTATCCTTTTATTTCCTTTTATTTGCAAAACGCGAGAACAGAACAGGCTGTTATTATGACCATATTTTATAATGGCCGGGTCTCGGCTATAAGGATACAGATAATATAAAAGACAGGTGAAATAGTAAAAGTCATCCGCTTAGCTGAGTATTCTAAGCTAACCTTAAACTTGCATACTTATTTTGAAAGTTTCGTATTTGGATGTAAACATATACACAATTGTGTTTTATTCAGTCAGCATGGGTATTGCTTTTGTGCAATAGTGAACAATAATTGTTACATTTATACCTTACCACATTGTTCTTAATAAGTGTTGTAACTGATTTTCAAATTTTATTTCTGTATGCATACAAGTTGGAAGTTCTACATACTGGTCTACATATTGCCCATAGTCCGACCATCCTGGGTAGATATCCATTATGAACAGGAACTACAATGGTCTACATATTTCTGTTAGTCCAATCATCCTGGGTAGATATCCATTATGATCAGGGACTACACTGGTCTACATATTGCTGTTAGTCCAATCATCCTGGGTAGATATCCATTATGATCAGGAACTACACTGGTCTACATATTGCTGTTAGTCCAATCATCCTGGGTAGATATCCATTATGATCAGGAACTACAATGGTCTACATATTGCTGTTAGTCCAATCATCCTGGGTAGATATCCATTATGATCAGGAACCACACTGGTCTACATAATGCTGTTAGTCCAATCATCCTGGGTAGATATCCATTATGATCAGGAACTACAATGGTCTACATATTGCCGATAGTCCGACCATCCTGGGTAGATATCCATTATGAACAGGAACTACAATGGTCTACATATTGCTGTTAGTCCAATCATCCTGGGTAGATATCCATTATGATCAGGAACTACACTGGTCTACATATTGCTGTTAGTCCAATCATCCTGGGTAGATATCCATTTATGATCAGGGACTACACTGGTTCACATATTGCTGTTAGTCCAATCATCCTGGGTAGATATCCATTATGATCAGGAACTACACTGGTCTACATATTGCTGTTAGTCCAATCATCCTGGGTAGATATCCATTATGATCAGGAACTACACTGGTCTACATATTGCTGTTAGTCCAATCATCGGGTAGATATCCATTATATCAGGAAACCACACTGGTTCTACTAATGCCTGTTAGTCCAATCATCCGGGTAGATATCCATTATGATCAGGAACTACAATGGTCTACATATTGCGATAGTCCGACCATCCTGGGTAGATATCCATATTGAACAGGAACTACAATGGTCACATATTGCCAGTTAGTCCAATCAATCCTGGGTATATATCCATTATGATCAGGAACTACACTGGTCTACATATTTGCTGTTAGTTCCCACATCATGTAGATATCATTATGAATCAGGGAACTACACTGGTCTACATATTGCAGGTAGTCCAAACTATCCTGGGTAGATACCCATTATCATCAGGGACTACACTGCTCTACATATTGCAGGTAGTCCCGCCATCCTGGGTAAATATCCGGAATGATCAGGGACTACACTGCTCTACATATTGCAGGTAGTCCGACTATCCTGGGTAGATATCCATTATGATCAGGAACTACACTGGTCTACATATTGCAGGTAGTTTGGCCATCCTGGGTAGATATCCATTATGATCAGGGACTACACTGCTCTACATATTGCAGGTAGTCCAACTATCCTGGGTAGATATCCATTATGATCAGGGACTACACTGTTCTACATATTGCAGGTAGTCCCGATATCCTGGGTAGATATCCATTATGATCAAGAACTACACTGGTCTACATATTGCAGGTAGTCCAACTATCCTGGGTAGATATCCATTATCATCAGGGACTACACTGCTCTACATATTGCAGGTAGTCCCGCCATCCTGGGTAAATATCCGGAATGATCAGGGACTACACTGCTCTACATATTGCAGGTAGTCCGACTATCCTGGGTAGATATCCATTATGATCAGGAACTACACTGGTCTACATATTGCAGGTAGTCCGACTATCCTGGGTAGATATCCATTATGATCAGGAACTACACTGGTCTACATATTGCAGGTAGCCCAACTATCCTGGGTAGATATCCATTATGATCAGGGACTACACTGGTCTACAAATTGCTTGTAGTCCAACTATCCTGGGTAAATATCCATTATGATCAAGAACTACACTGGTCTACATATTGCAGGTAGTCCGACTATCCTGGGTAGATATCCATTATGATCAGGAACTACACTGGTCTACATATTGCATGTAGTCAGACTATCCTGGGTAGATATCCATTATGATCAAGAACTACACTGGTCTACATATTGCAGGTAGTCCGACTATCCTGGGTAGATATCCATTATGATCAGGAACTACACTGGTCTACATATTGCAGGTAGTCCGACTATCCTGGGTAGATATCCATTATGATCAGGAACTACACTGGTCTACATATTGCAGGTAGTCCGACTATTCTGGGTAGATATCCATTATGATCAGGAACTACACTGGTCTACATATTGCAGGTAGTCCGACTATCCTGGGTAGATATCCATTATGATCAGGAACTACACTGGTCTACATATTGCATGTAGTCCGACTATCCTGGGTAGATATCCATTATGATCAGGAACTACACTGGTCTACATATTGCATGTAGTCCGACTATCCTGGGTAGATATCGATTATGATCAAGAACTACACTGGTCTACATAGTGCAGGTAGTCCGACTATCCTGGGTAGATATCCATTATGATCAGGGACTACACTGCTCTACATATTGCAGGTAGTCCCGCCATCCTGGGTAAATACATGTATCCGGAATGATCAGGGACTACCGGTACAATGGTCTGCATATTTCGATAGTCCGACCATCCTACGTAGATATCCATTAGTGTCAGGGACTACACTGGTCTACATATTGCCGGTCGTCCCACCATCCCCATGTAGATATCCATTATCATAAGGGACTAACTGGTCTACATATTGCTGGTGGTCTGATCATCCTGGGTACATATCAGGGACTACACTGGTTTACATATCGGTAGTGCCGGTAATCTGACCAACCTGATTAGATAAGCGGTTTCCACCTAAACCTCACACCAAACTCGTGAGATATTATAATGTTCTAAAACAACACCACAATAATTTAAAAATCTATTTTGAATGGACTGGTAGTAATAACGTGATTATGTTATGAATATTTTTTCTGATATATATATTTTTAAGTGATGATATGATGGTATAGCCACTTCACATTTTCACATAAACTGGTTAGGATTTTAAACAGGCGAGAACACACCAGGCTTTGAGAGATTTCTATTTGTTTGTCCTCTATATTTTATTTCCTTGCTATATTGGATGCATTACCAGGTGACCAACATGGGATGTTTTCCCATATTTTCTCCTGATCTCCTTTCCATAGATCACCCAGATGACCAGTTTTGATGTCCAGCTGTGTCTAAATTTAATCTCCAAATAAACAAATGAAATAAGCTGGATCATGGGAAAACAGTACCTACATGTTAACATTGTACAGAACTATACTGGTCTGTACGAGGCGGGCACATGCTGTACATGTATACGTTGTACAGATATATGCTGGTCTGCACGAGATGGGTACATGCTATACATCTATACGTTGTACAGAGCTATGCTGGTCTATACTAGATGGCACATACTGTACATGTATACGTTGTACGGAGCTATGCTGGTCTGTAGGAGACGGCCGCATGCTGTACATCTATACGTTGTACATACAAAGCTATGCTGGTCTGTACGAGATGGGAACATGTTGTGGATGTACACAGCTATGCTGGTGTATACAAGACAGCACATGCCGTACATCTATTTGTTGTACAGAGCTATGCTGGTCTATACAAGATGGGCACACGTTGTACATGTATACGCTGTAATGAACTATGCTGGAGTAGTATAAAGGGAGTCAAAATGATACCACCTACGGTGGCATCATTTCCACCCCTTTATACTACTCCCACCACCCCCGAAAAAGTACAAATTGGTTAACGAGGAAATTGTTCCCACCACCCCGAAAAATCCAAAATTGGTGTCATAAATACATCATGTTGTTTTCACGTCCAATTGAACAGATAAAACGATAGTCTTAAAAAGGATTTATTTTTATCTCGTTTTCATAAATACATCATGTTTTTTCGACAGTAAATTTATGAATTTCTTCTAATAAGTTTCCGATTTAAATGCGTCCTCACGCAATAGTTTATATTCCAACACCCCATTTTTCTCCTCCAATATAGCTAATTTATTTCGCAGATCAGCAACTAATTCTACCAGCTCTAGTCTACCACGTTCACCTGTAGCCACCTGACAGTGTAGTTGCTTATGTCTACAAAGAGTTTGGGCACTAATGAATTTACAAGGGCATCTGGGGCATTGAAATTGCGGGGGGACACAAGGAATTTTTCTCCTCCAATATAGCTAATTTATTTCTACGATGTCGAATTGTAGTCCAATTATATTGGTGTCATAAATACCTTATGTTTTTTTCACGTCCAATTGAACATATAAATTTTAATAGGTTATAATAAAAATATTATAACAAAATGGATAATAAAATACACAACGAATTGGAATTGTATAATGACCTTGCTGAAGAATTTTACGCCGCTGTTTCTACAGTATTAAAACACGGTAAAATGACAATACTATGTGGTATCGAATACATGAAAATATCAGCGTAATTTATTACGCTGCGATAAAAACGTTGCATTTACAATATTAAACCGGCAATTATGTCGCCGGTATAAGTCTCAAATTTATGTAATGAAGCGACTAAATAGGATCAATAGGATCGTAGAAACACTACCGAAATATTATCAAACTAATTTTATAAAACAGTTTAAAATCAAAGATTCGTTTACGGATATGCGTTTCTACAATATCACTTTTAACGAAGAAATTGGAAAATTATTAGAAGAAATTGGAAATTATTGAACAGAAAAAAAACAACTATTAGAGAAAATGGATAATACAATACAATTGGAATTGAAAATTTTTAATAACTGTGTTGAAGAAATTTATGAATCTTATGGGGGTTATAATCCTGTATATATAAATTCTATAAAATGAGAACACTAGGCGATATCGAATATATGAAATACCAGCGTAATTTATTACGCTCCGATAAAAACGTTGCATTTACAATATTATACCGGCAATTATGTCAACCATACAAGAGGCAAATACAAACAATTAAGACGGATAATGCGTATCGGATATGAAACTAAGGTGTATTATATAAAATTGTTAAAACCCAACGATTTATTTACGAATATACATTTCTACGATATCGCTTATAAAGAAATTGAAAAAATTATTATTGAACAGCAATGTTGATGCTAAGACAAATAACATCTCCCTGAAACCGCGTGTCCATTTATCCCCATGAACCTGCTAAGGTCAAAGATCGTGTCATGACACCGGCCGGAGTTGTCTGCCCATTTCAAACGGTCGGACTCCGAACGCCGTTGTCATGCAGTTGTTTACCATAGCGACCACATTTGTAGGGATAGAAATAAATAAATAAAAATGTTTAGCTCCAACCGCGGCGCGAACCCACGACCCTCGTCTCTATAGATTATCACCTTAACCACACGACCACGAAGGCTGTTATGATAAACATTACCTAGTGTTGTACAATTATCAATTACACGGGTTATGAACCATACGTAAATTGATAGCCAATGGTAAACAGAGCCGAGTGTATCAATTACACAGACGGTGTGTACAGTGTAATACTCGACTGAATTTGTAATTCTCAGTGAAAAAACACTGTTGTATAGGTATGTAAATTTGTTTACCGCATCAATATAATTTTGTAAAAAATTAGGAAAATTATAAAATTAAGATAATATTTTTTTTTTTTTTAAATTATTTTATAATGGTGCTGTAACATTTCCTCCGACTTTATTTCCAAGTTTTACCCTAAATTTATCCCAATCAGTACACTAATTTTGGGCATGGTGGCGCGCGCCTTGATCCTTATATCATTTTTTAATTCTTCATATCTCCCCATTTCTTCCACCACGGATTCAAACTCTAAATTTGATATTTTCTTATCGGCCAACGCTTTGGACACCATAACGTCGATGCTATTTTTCTTAGACCTAGCGAGAACGGATATTCTATCACTATTTTTTTTCTCGAGTTTTCCACCCACCGCCCTAATTACCATACAAAGTGTTCCAGATAAAACTGTAATTCCACTCAAAACCCCTGCAAGTGGAATCATTACAATTGTAGATAGCGTTGCAGCAGTCCCCGCCCCACACAACACAGAAACACTTGCCAGAACCGTACTAGATGCTTCAGCTATGTTTGCCGCGCGCTTATATTTGTTAGCGTGTCTTTTTCTATTTGCACATTCTCTAACTAAAATATCCTGCATAGCGACGATATTATTCAACCTAAAATCTGAACTTCTTTCGTTAATTGGATATAGTGTTGGTGGAGTGGTATTGAGAGTTGGATACAGTGTTGGTGGAGTGGTATTGAGAGTTGGATATGGTGATTCGTTCATAGTTAAATTTATTTTAATATATTTAGTATTTACACAATAAGTTCAATTAACAATGAGACAATAGTGGAAGAACTCTCTGAGTCACCGATTTTCGTAACAAAGTTAATAACACTACCTTTGGGAAAGTCTAATTCGATCATTACCGGCGAACGAAACAATCGTCGAACTATCTCCAGAGATTTTAGTGACTCCAACCCCCCGTTCTTCCCCATCTACTACAATATTTATCGCGACCGCGCCCACAGGTTTACCATTAGCATTAACCGAGCAGACCGCCATTTGGATAACTTCACCTGCAGCTGTCATAGTGTATCCCCCATATTTATTACTCGCTTTGGCACCGAACGAATATTCATAGTGCCCCACAACCAATGGGCCCCGCTTCTCAGCCCAAACTGTTATGACACGTTTTGGTGTTTTCTTTTATTGTTTTCACTATTCCGGCAAGCGCCCTGTTTGCGTTATATGCCTCAGTACGAATCTCATAAGAGGCCTCCTCAAGAGCTTTGGTCGCGGCTATACGATCATGTTTCAGTTTATCAGAAACTCGGTTATTTTTTATCTAGTTCGGTAAGTGTCGCTTTTCTGCTGAGAGAGTCCTCTAAACGCAACGCATCATAAGCCTCCGTAATGGTCGCCTGGTGGCCTTCTAAGGCTTTATCAATACCAGACCGGGCCTCTTTTTGAAATTCTGTTATTTTTTCATCTAGTTCGGCAACCGCCGCCTCTCTGATGAGAGAGTCCTCTGAGCGCAACACCTCATAAGCCTTCGCAATTGCTATCTTGTGGTATTCTCGGGCTTTTTCAACCCCCGACCGGGCCTCTTTTTGAAATTCAGTTATTTTTCCATCTAGTTCGGTAAGTGTCGCTTCTCTGTTGATAGAGTCCTCTAAGAGCAACACCCTATAAGCTTCCGTAATATCCGCCTGGTGGTCTTCTAGGGCTTTCTCAATACCCGTTCGGACTCAATCAAGATCAAACCGGGTCTCTTTTTTAAATTCGGTTATTTTTTCGTATATGTCAGTAAGTGCCGCTTCTCTGTTGAGAGAGTCCCTCTGAGCGTAACGCCCCATAAGCCTCCGCAATGGCCTCTTTGTGGTCTTCTCGGACCCCCTCAACCCCCGATCTGGTCTCTTTGTCAGAAATTCGGCTATTTTAAAACCGTCTAGTTCGGTAAGTGTCGCTTCTTTACTATGAGAGTTCTCTAAGCGCAACGCATCATAAGCCTCCGCAATGGCCTCCTCAAGGTTCGACTGGTGGTCTTCTCGGACTTTATCAATACCCGACCGGGTCTCTTTTCGAAATTTGGTTATTTTTTTATCTAGTTCAGTAAGTGTCGCTTCTCTGATGAGAGAGTCCTCTGAGCGCAACACCTCATAAGCCTTCGTAAGGTCCGCCTGGTGGTCTTCTCGTGCTTTCTCAATACCCGACGTGGCCTCATTTCGAAAATCGATTATTTTCCCGTCTAATTCAGCAAGTGTAGCTTCTTTTGCTGAGAGGTCTTCTAAGCGCAACGCATCATAAACCTCCGTTAATGTCAGCCTTGCGGTCTTCTCGGGCTTTATCAATCCCCAACCGGGCCCTCTTTTCTAAAATTTTTTGGTTATTTTTTTACCTAGTTCGTTTAGTTCCAATATGCGTTTCTTCACGACTTTGTGTATTCACAACCAGGGCTATTCTCTAAGTTGTGATAGTAGACTCTTGTGAATCTCGTCCCGTGGCCATCGATATAGTTCTATTGATCAAGGCCTTTGTTTTTTGGGTAGTTAAAAAGTCGCCCTCTGTCGGGATGAATCCCCCTTCTGCCGGTTCCAAATTATTTGAATTTGTCACCCAATCGGAAGAACTACCTGGTCCGTATATACTCATAATGTTGATAATATATATTACGAACATGCGTTTAATTCTAAATAATTTTCTTAAAATTAATTAATTTAATTTGAAATTTCTAGGACTACCGAAACCTCGGGTAATCGTTCTTCAACTCTCGCCCTTTATCATCGAGAATAGAAATCTTCAACTCGTGGATGTGTCCCGATTACAAAACTTTCATCTCGGGGTGTGGGAAGTCTAAGGTCACAGTCTCGCCATAGAAACAGTCGCTGGCGGGCACAGTTTTAAGTAATGTGCTGGGGGATCCGTCTACCGTGTTGTACGATGTGTTCACGATCAAGGTGCACCCGAGAGTTTTCGTGAAGGCGAAGTTTACTGGGGTATCGCCGTGGTAATAACCCGCGGGGAAGACAAAGTGCAACGGGAACACTCGCCCTTTCATTCTCGTTGTAAGGGGGTTGATATTTAAATCCTAACATTGAGACCAACCCCGGAGTGATCTCTAATTTTTTATCAACGTCCAATGTCGCAATCCCCGTGGCTTTTGAGACTGTGACCTTGACACAATCAGGCATACTCTTTGTGATTAAAGCTTGGACATCTCTGACACCCCAAAGGCCGGGAGGTAATACGACAGATGATTCAATAAAATCTAAGGGTACGATAGTCTCTAACAGTCCGTCTACTACCTGCTAGACTGTGTTGATCTCCTTATACAGTTCAATGTTTTTCCATCCAACCGTGAACGTGATTGATCTGAGGCCTACCCGGCGTTTTCCGCAGCAGTTGTCTATTAATTTTTGAAGTTCACAACTCCCTTTTTGAACATTAGTTATAGTAGCAAACATAATAATATCTTTCAATGGATACCAAAGCATTTAGCTTTAACTCTAATGTAAAGTACGCGGTCGGAGGTAAATACACACAAAAAGACGTTGTTAACCCCCTTGTACACCCAACCGTAACGGTTAGACCGGACAGCGGCTTTGTCACCAATTTCCCTAATATCTTTGAACAATATAGGCTGCCCAAGATTATTACGATGGAGGTGGTAAACAGGTGGAAAGCAACACCGATGCAGTTTTGGCAGAACCAAATAAATTTCGCTGTATGGTGCGCAACAGCCGGGTGTGGAGTTTCATATAAAGACCATCTGACATCCAAGAATGTCATGCTCCAAAGTGTCTACAACTTTCAAGTGTATTATACTATTAGGAGGATTCTCAAAGAACTAGGTATTTCACTACCTCAAGACGACGCCTGGGATCCCATTTCCAACGCATACGACCGTATGGCCTTTGAAAGACTGTGTAACGAATTTAACGATTTCAAAAGACGCGGACTGGAGACAGAAAGCATTTCCTACCAGCACCGGCCTCGGGGACGTTCTCATTCACGGCCAGTCCGGGAATTGGACACAGACTGATTTTAGACACGATCACTCCGGTGACCACATCGTCAGTCGGAACGCCGGGAATTTTGACCCGCGACTATGACATTCGGGCCGGAAGTGTCTGGAGGTCGGCACTGTGGCGTGTTTTCTTGTAAAATGTTACCTCCGAAACGGGCTCACGTCGATTACATACAGCAGGCTGCTGAGGTTCAGGACGCGTGGGTACATTTATGTTAGATAAGGGTATAGGGTTCACGCAGGCCGGGGTTACTCGCGTCAACGACTCCATTCGCACGTACGTCTGGGCCATCCTCGGCGCACAGAAGCAAACTCGCAGTTCTATACTGGCATGGGAACAGCGTTTGATGCACAAAAACAATTCTTGGCACTTGTAGAGGACGCCATCTCAGCTAGGGTGGACCTGGAGAAGGCGATCCAGAATTATCAAGACGTTTTGCAGAATGCCAGCACCCCAGTAGACTATGTATTTGGAATAGGTCTTTATATGGCGCCGAGCAATATGATACTACGAGACGACCCGGTTGACGGTTACAATAATCAGATCGTAATCGCCACCGCCAATCAAAAAATAGGCCACAACGGTAACGTGAACACGGATATCATCAAGCGCACCCCCAACAGTGGAACCGATTTCATAAAACACAAAATGGATACACCTCCCCCAATTCGTAAATCGAACCAAGTACCCCCAATTCGTAAATTGGATGAACCATCGAAATACATCAACAAACCAATCGCGATTGGAGAAACACCAATCAATTACAAATTGGGTGAAATTGGAAGCACAACACATGAGGAGGATAAATTAGCGCTCGTCGTCGCCCTCGTGGCGATCGGATTATTTACGCTTTGGTTGTAGGAACTCTCTGACAGAGAATAATAGGAGACCGGCGATTGCCACGATTAAAGCCCAAGTATTATTGGCTAGCCATCCGACCGTTTTTGATAATATAGATAGCAAGTAAGAAACGATACTTCCGATCAGTCCAGGTAGTGCGGCAGCCAACTTTCCTGCTAATTTAGCCAGGAGATTGGCGAGGGCTTTTAGTTGTTTTTTTTTATCCATTCTTTTCACCCCACCGGATGGTGCTGGTGCTGGTGCTGGTGCTGGAGCTGGTGCTGGAGCTGGTGCTGGAGCTGGTGCTGAACCACCCGTGATAGATAGAACTAGAGACGATATAGATAGAATTAGGGTCGATATAATCATGCTGAAAGCCGCGATGACGGTTATTATCGTGACGCCCTTCTCTCTGAACAGAGTGCGAATACGCGCACCGAGTGTAGTGTCCTCGTGCAGGACCCTCGAGATTGTTTCGCGGCTATGACTTAATTGACCGGAAAGCGTCTCACGGTTAGTTGAGGCAGCCTCCAATCGAGCTTCTCTTTCGTCCCGCAACGACCGTAGGAGTTTGTTGATCCGCTCGGTAGATTCTCTATCACCCCGTGCTTGCTTTATTTTTCTTTTTCTTTCGTTCTAGCGATGTTGTCCAGCGCTGAGAGAGGAGGTTATTGACTAGTTCGCCCCAAGTTGTTTGCAGAACCTTATCGAGTCCCCGGAGTTCGCGAAGAGGTAACGGTGGGTCAAAATTCGTGCCGTTTATTTCGTTGACCGTGGTTTCAATCGTGTTAATAACGTCGGTGGCTACGCGAGGGATCTCGCTGAGCTCGATCGTTTCTATAGTGGCGGCCGTCTTCTCCAGCGTTTCGTCGGTAGACTGTAGGGTTTTTACCATTTTTGTAGGCAGCGACGCCTGAATGTCGTCGAGCACACCGAGAGCTCGAGCGAGTAGTACTCCATATCGCTTCAATGAAGAGGGGGCTGAGAACTTGTTTGGGTTGTTCTTGTACGTCAGCAACTTCCAGGTATTACCCCATTTAACCCACAGGTCTCCTCTTTTAGTGCTGCAGAAATGCAACGGGGCATCAATGTTCCGTTTAGACACTATACTCTTCCACCGTTTCACCAGAGCATCCGTTACCTTGGTAGACGCCAGCTCATTCTTAGAGATCCCCTCAGGAATCTTGCGACCGCCCGCCCATACCGGAGTTTTGGATTTGGCCTCCCACGTTTCGAAATGTGTACTCGCCTCGGGCGGGTACTCTATGAAGGACGTTTTCGTCGAGCATATTATCGAAGTAGTCATCACCGTCCAAGCCCTCTCCGCGGGTATATAGATCCATATAATTCATCATCATCATCATCTACTAGGTAATCGTCTCGGTCCGCCCGTAGTGCGATCGAATTCGTCCATGCCAATATCGAGACCAGCCATCTTTAATAATTATTATTATATTAAAGACAAAACAATACAGGTTTAATAGTTTCAATAAAATTAATTATGTCTTCGAGTCAATACGGTCGCAAACTCAATCCATACCGCAGACTGCGTGAGCCCCTCGGGGCAAAAGGCGTGAGACAGAGTGTCATTATTACGAACAACCCATCGACGATCGACCAGAACCAGCAGCTCTTAGTCCGCTTCCCCAACCTCGGAGCTAACGACGTCATTGTTCCGGGTACTGTTCGCCTCGCTTTCACTATTTCACTAACGTCGACGGACGCGGACCGAACCGTCGTTCAGAACCTGGGTCGCGCCATCGTCAAGAAGACCATGATAAAGATTTCTGGTAATGAGGTGATGTCGATCGACGACAGCGACGTCTACCATTGCTATCAGGACCTGTGGAAGACGTCACACGAGCTTGAAAACGCTGTCTATCAAGGTATTGACACCAGCAAAAATAAGAACGTAACCAAACTTAGAATCGGGGCTGCTAACAAGGCAGATAACAACGCGAGTGACAACGCGGTCGCTGGCGCTTACGGCAACCGCTTCTACATCCCGCTCGACTTTGAGTTGCTGGAGAGTCACATGCCCTACTATCAGAGCGCTTTGGCTGACCGCCTCGAATACGAACTAACGTTCAACGACTACGGCCGAGTTATCATAGCCAGCGACATGTTATCGACGTATACGATCGATAATGTTTCGCTGGAGTACGACATGGTCACGATGCCCGAACTAGCGCGATTGATCAGAACCCAGTACGCCGGGCGCGTTGCCATACTTTACGACCGAGTTCTTCGCCATCGCAAGATGCCGAAAAACAAAAGCGACACATTGTGGAATATTAACGTCAACGTACCCGCCCGCTCGATGAAAGGTATACTGATGTTGTTCGAGGATGCTCGGTTCGCGTTCGGTGCTAGAAAAACCGACAGATTCTATAACCCCAAAATCACGAAGGTAGAGGTGACGATCGAGGGAGTCCCCAATCAACTCTACAGCGCGGGTCTTCGCGCGCACCAGCAGTGGGACGAAGTAAGAAAGCAGTTTGCTGCCGGCTCTAAGCGCTCTCCGGAGGTTGCAGCAGTTGCCAAAGACCTGCATCTCTCGGCCGTCTCCCTCGCGGAGTTCCTGAATACCAAATACGCGTTATGGCTAGACATGCGAGCCAGCGACGATGACCAAATACACGGTAGCGGACGCCAAGTTGAGAACGCTAGTGAGGGTGTGACGATCCAGATAACCAAAGAGGCGGACGGAGCCGGGCCATTGAACGTGTACTTATATATAATTACAGACGCACAACTCAACATCGAAGATGGTCGATACGTATCAGCGATCTACTGATTTAATAAAAAAATCATCTAACGATTTATTAATACATAATTCTAAAGAAAAAATTAAGAAATATATCAATCAATACCAATTCACGATTGGAGATGCTCACTCTGCCATAATATGTGGGCAGACAGGATGTGGAAAAACGGTTTTCATCCTAGACTTGCTCGAGGGCTCCTACCGCGATGCCTTTCGTCATATTGTGATCCTGTGTCCCACTGTGCGGCACAACGATACTTATCAGCGGCGCCAGTGGATATGGACCGACCCTGAGGTATACGTTATTGACCCGGGTGATAGGCTTCACGATTGGTTGCGTGGTTTATAACCAAAGATTCCAGGGTGAGCCCACCCTATATGTGATTGACGATTGCTCGGCCAAGGCGGCGATGACCAAAAAGAAGGACATGCTCTCCGAGCTCGCATTTTCTGGCGCCATGCGAGGCAAAGCGTATGGATCTCCACTCAAAAATACAACGCCGTCCTCAAGGATCTGCGCGAGCAAACGAAATGGGTCGCCCTCTTTCACTGCAAGGACCGAGACTCATTCGATGACTGTCTTCGAGAGAATGACGTTATCCCAACGCGCGAGGAGCGCCTGAAGGTTCGACAGTTGCTTTCCGAAACTAAGCACGCCAAGCTTCTTCTAAAGACTGATCAACCAACTGCTTATAAAGTTATCAATTAATTAATAATTAATTTTGAAAAAATTAGGAAAATTACAAAGTAATAAGCTATTGCAATGCTTAACAATGTTAGCAATTGCGAACAATGCTTAGCAATTGCTGAACAAGCTTGCGTGCTGTAACAAATACTGAACAAATGCTGAACAATGGTTAACAATGTTAACAATTTGGTGCTCCGCTGCTAAGCTTTGTTGCGAGCATAATGGTGATCATAAGTATCGGGTGGTGCGCATTTATTATTTTTGTAATAAATAAATATGTTAAAGTGATGAGAGTTGTTAGAATAGTTAAATTAATTTTAAGAAAAATGAACTGCGACGAACTTCTCGATCAGCTAATAGAAGAAACCTCAACTCCGACTGCCAACAATAATGATCCGACAGAGCAATCGGGATCGGGGGTTGGTATTGGGTTGGGCAACGACTCCTAATGAAAATGAAAATGCGGCGCGACGAGAGCGGCTAGCTGCGCTGGTTGCTGGGGGACAATCGGAGCATTATCTCGGTAGGCGTCTCTCAGTTTTTCAGGTGGATAAGATGTGCAGATGCGGAGATCGATAAAATGTATGCGCGATACGAATCCAAATTGGGAGCAGAGATGACAAAAACTCTTGGATCGGCGGCTATCATTTGTACGCTACCACCGTTAGTATACTTCTCTATACCAAACACCGAAGGGTTGATTCACGATCTAGAGACTGACCCTTTTATAGGACACACTCTTAGAACGGCATGCTGCTCAATTTATCACAAGTTTGGAATGTACTTAGCTCCACTAACAACCGCGTTGACCACGGGTAAACACTGTCAATTTGGACATATATGCCCACGAACTATAATGCCCATGATGATGACACAAGACACACCCACTAGAGTGACGGAGTTGAACCAGATTGCTCCAACACAATCGAACCAGAGTGTTACTACCGCCACTGGATGATATACCGCATATAAAAAAATCCCAAAAGACAGGCAGCTGGGCGGGCGGCGGCTGCCACCCGAAAAGTTAAACAAGATAAAATACTCGCCGAGCTTCGAGAGGCTAAACTCCAATCGAGATTGGGGTGCAATCGGGGACGGAGACAGCAAAACATCTGAAGACAGAGTTGAGTACAACAACACCCCCAATTCACGAATTGGAAGCACACTCAAATTCTTTGAATTTGTCACCCAATACCAACTCCCGTTGAGTTTGACTGAACCCCAATTCACGAATTGGAGTTGGTTTGTTGGTGGTAGTCTGACAGTTGTTGGTGCCCTGTGCGTTTGGAAATACCGAAAAAAACAACCAGCCAGTGTTCAGAAGAAAAGTTACAAAACAACCAATCGCGATTGGATGCGCCCCATTTAAACATTGATCGCGACCCCTTTTATATGCAATAATTATAACAATGGCTGAACAAGATGGTAAAATGTTAGTGAATGCGCTTTATCACGCCGTGGTGATATCGGGTTTCAGTATCGGTATGCTCGACTATCAAAGATGGCCCTAGGAGGAACCGCTCCCAAATTGGACTTTACTGTGAGAGACGTAGGGCTCGCGACCTTAGATGTAGCGGCCGCAGTTTGGACCCGAGATTATCTAGTTAAAGCTGGAATTCTACCAGTTTTAATATATGGAAATAAATGGCTTCAATCGCAGTAATAGTAGGTGGTGCGCTTGTAAACGCATTGGCGTTCAGCGGTAGCAACTTTATATTCTCTAAAATGAAAAGCTCGAACGTGGATGAGGAGCGTAAGCGCCATGATTTAGCTGTAGAACAACTCAATAGCGCAAAGGAAGCGTGGTCGAAAAAACGAACCGCCCATCTGGACTGGGTCAATGAAGAGCTTCGCCGCGAAAATCACGCGCGCAAACTTTTCAGAACGTTGAAGAAGCCAACCGCGAGTACGCGCTGGCATATCCGCACAAAAGTCTCGATCCAATGGATCCCAAGCCCCAACTTTCAGATTTCTATGTACCGTCAGAGGCCCAAAAGGACCGCGAGATCGCGTTCATCGTCGTGGGAATGGTTGTGGTTGGGCTCGTCGGCTACTATATAAAATAATTAATTAATAAAAAAATTTTTTTTTTTATAAATATATATATATAGAACGATGTTAGTTGACGAACTTTATGACGCTATGATCGATGTAGGCTACACTGCCCAAAAACATCGTTTACCTGGTGCAAAGAGTATGATTCGTCTGGCCCGAGATTCTCTCGAGACGTGGCGCCAGGACGAAAAATAGGCCACCCTTTTCGCAAAGCGGATGTTAGATTCCTCCACCAAGACTCCCAATCGAGATTGAATGAATTAGATTCCCCTCTCCCGTTCCAACCCAAACGCGATTGGGGCTGCAGCGAAACTTCCAACAAAGGTTTATTATTAACGACGCAGTTACCGGACGAACTGGCGAGGGCATGTTGGAGATTGTCCGATATATTAGAATACTTCGCATACGATGAACACGCGCAAACTTGATACCAAACTAACGCGCAAGCTGTCGAATACATACTATAGCCCACGCGGCTACTGGAAGGGACTCACGGCCATCAAGAACCTCGCGGCGGCGACCAAGGTTTCAGAAAACGCTGTCAAGGAATGGCTCAAGAAGCAGGCCATCTGGCAGATCTATTTACCCGCGCCTCACAATATTCCGCGGCCGAAATTCGACGTGCCGGTGCCGAACCAAGTTCACCAAGCGGACCTCCTGTTTCTACCTCACGATCGCGTCGGTCGCAAGACGTACAAGTACGCACTGACAATCGTTGACGTAGCGAGTCGTTATAAGGGGGCTGAGCCGTTGGCCACTAAAGAGTCTAAGGAAGTGGCTGAGGCTCTTTCCCTAATATATAAGAGGAGTCCTCTCAAATGGCCGAATCTTCTCCAGGTCGATCCCGGCCGCGAGTTCATGGGCGCGGTCTCTCATCTATTGTCTAAGCACGAAGTTTCTATCAGACGCGGCCGCGTCAACATCCACCGGGACCAGGGGATCGTGGAGCGCTTCAATCGAACCCTGGCTGAGAGACTGTTCGGACACCAATACGCCAAAGAACTTGTAGACCCTCATTCGCGATCGACCGATGTGGGTGGCCAGACTGCCCGCCGTGGTCTCCGCACTGAACGGAGAGGTGACCAGATTGATAGGTAAGAAGCCTGTAGATGCTATCAAGTTTGAAAGGGTGACGAGCGAGCCTTCTGCCGTCTCGCGCGGGCGACCCGTTGGTTTAGAGGAGCAACGGCTTCCATCAGATATTGACGTCCGGTACCTCTATCAACCGGGAGAGCTTGAAGGTGGCAGCCGCCGCGCGACTGATCCCGTGTGGTCAATGAATGTATATCATCTGGATCGCTCTATTACCAAACCCGATGAGCCCGTGCTCTATTATTTGGCTGATGGGCCATCTCGCGGTTTTGTTCGCGAAGAACTTCTTGCGGTGCCTTCTGACACCCAGTTACCCCCGATTACTTAAATCAATAGAGGTTCTGTATGTATTCCGTCTGGTAACACGCGTCTTTTATCGTAGTATGCCGAGAGTCCTAATTTTTGTTGACAGTACGTTTTCATAACGCCGTCTTTCATTTTAAATCCTCTATTTTGTGCTACATCTATAATGTGTTTTCCATCTCTGTAGTTTCACTTAGTACTCGTTTATATCTATCCCACCATTTTAAATTGTTAGTTCTCTTGGACATTCCTTTCGCAGAGTTTGTTTTTATTAATAGAATTAAATTTTTCTATAAAATAACACTTACTAGATAACGCTATCGCCCTATCTCCGCTGAATTCCATTTTGAAAAGTCCTGGCTCTCTTTCGCTCCATTTATCCCAAGCCAAACCATTTATACTCTTTTTCAAACTCGTCTAGTAAGTTAGGTCTAATCAATTCCTCTATCGTTTTTCCACTAACTCCTATACATACTATCTGTATCCATCTGTATTAATTCAAAGTCTTCTCTTTTTACGTATTTATCTAGAAATTCGTAGTAAAATTCCAACATTCTCAATTTAGCTAGTTGATAAACCGCTATTCCACAATGGAATGGTCTCTTTACCGCACACCTGGGTTTTCTTGAATATATTTCGTACGCATCTCCTATCTCTTCCAAATCGTCAAAGAATGCAGATCTTAATGCTTTGTCAACACAGGTTTCGTTTTGTGTATATGTCGTATTTAAATGTCTCTCCGTTGCCTCTATCATTTTTCCACAACACGAGTTTCCTAATAATTTCATTATGTCGGCTACTGGTTTTTCTTATTTGGTTCTACATCGCCTGTTCGTCTTGCGGCTGTAACTTCTTTTGCGAACCATTCGAATGGTTTTCCACTAATATAATCTATAACACGATGAACTCCAGTTATTTCTAGGCCGTGTTTTAAATACCATTTCAACAGTGGCGCGTACAGCAATACTTTAGTGGCGGTCATAGATCCCACCAATTTTCTTCCATTTCCTCTAGTTCTTCCAGTATCTTCCAAATATTTTAACATGTGTGTGGGAACTTCATCAACCTCTACTTCTCTGTTTATAAATATTGGGGACATTTCAGAAAACTTATGTTTTAATTTTGTTGTGTGGAACTTCTATATCCACCTCCGCAAACCCAAACCAGTCTCCAGATAAAACTCTTTTACAAAACTTTTTAATAAATTTAGGGTTATGTGGGGTATCTATATGGTGTATAGTTTCTCTCCCACACGGCATCTCTTTATTTAACGTAGATAAAATATAACGCGTTTGCATCGTACCCCAAAACAGCCTTGCAAGGTTTGTTAATTTCATTTGAGGAATTAGATCTAATATTTGAAACACCAGCTTCTGCAATATCGGTGTAAATACTATTGATGGACCGCCAACTAGAGCGTCCTTCATCATTTCGTATGTTTTCTTATCTTTTGGTGCATATAGAGCATCCTCCGGTATAATCGTCTTTGAAGATTTTTTTTCTTTAATGGTTCCTCTCAATGAAATATTGTATAGCTACTCCAGGTAGTGTTACCGCATCTTTGAAAATATCCACACCTCTGTGTTTATAAAATTCCACACATTTTTTCCACCGCTTCTAGGACGGTGCTACATCTAAATCGTTATAATATTTCAAACCAATCTCTGAAAGTTTTCATATTATTTTCTTCGAAAATTCTACGACATTTTACTTAATTCTGTTTCGTCTATTAACATTTTCCCAGATAGTTTGGAATACCAATTCTCTATATCGGTAGTCCTGGGTAATCCAGTTTGTCTGGAGAATCGAACCACTCATAAGGAAAGAAAGATTTCTGTCCTTTGCATTCGTAGGCTTTTATCCAACTATCGTAACTTACACCAGGTCCTAGATAAAGTATTACATCAAGAAAATCTAAACTCTGGAGTAAATAGAAATATTGTTGCGTTTGCACGTTTTACCGACCATTACTTTCTTTGTTGTTGATGCCAGTTCGCCTACTAGGTATTTCTTTATTAAGTTTATATCGTACTTACTGCTGTTAAAACCTATAACCGGTACTTGCTCTATCCACTGTTCGATCTTGGCGATTTGGTTTTTACGTAAATGTTCTGTATTAAACCTATATCTTGACCACACTTCTTCTCTTATAACTTTTCCCCTGACTTTCAAATCTTCTACGAATTTTTCTATAAGTTTTGCGGGATCTTTATCACAAATATGAGTTACTGTTCCTGAGAAATTATCTCCTATACTAACGCTTGCCGGAACGTGCTCAGCTTCGTACTCTAAAACTATTACCGGTAGTTTCAACTTCTGGCTGGAGATACGCCTCAAAATCGTATACTATCTGATATGGATAAAGAGTAGTGTCACAACCGATCTTTAAATCTTTACCCGTTCTTTGGAATTCGCATTCCCACATAACTACTAGGTTGAATTATTTGCTTTTTCTAATAACTTTATCTCTTCTCATAGTGGATGCGCGTTCTTCTTTTCTATGCTTTGCATGAATCTCACACCCGTGCCAGTAACAGCCGTGATATTGATATACGGTATTGGTTTCTGGACAGTATCCATCTACCGGAGCTCCTAAAATCCATCTTTCACCTCCGTGTCCGCACTGTTCGTGGTGAATGTGAATTCCCTCCCGCTTTTCCACAGAATACATCCAATCGATCGCCCCATAACTGTTAGAACCTTTTGGGTAAAACGCTTTCTCGAACGACGAACGCGGGCGCTCTAAATAATTACCATCACATATTACTTTTGTCTCACCTCTCATACATGTTGGTCCGTGTCTCTTTCATATTACTCGCTTTCGTGAATTTCTGCTTGCAATTATCGCAGGCGTAAATTTTAGATAGTTTTTAAGGTTTTTTTATCAGAAATGCGTGATTATTAAACAGTCCTATTGTCATTGGTTTATTACCTATTGCCTTATAGTGCGCTGGTACCTTTTTCAACCACCATACATTACATTCAGTGGGTTGATATACTTCTATACCGATTTTAAAAAAACTCTTCAACCTTTTTCAGATCTGAAAAAGAAATTGGTGAAACCACATTACTACCGAAATATTGCTTACTAAGTTCTTTCGCCTTTTTGTACATCTGTCAGGTTCTGATCTTTTTATCAAGGTGCATAGCTAGACACCTGAACAGACAAAGATCGTCATTATACTTACTAAAGAATACATACCTTTTCTATTCCTCAACCATTCTGGAAGTTCTCCTCCTGCTGCTTCTTTGGATTGTAGTCCCAAATCTATTTCCCTACTACCCTGTATTAGCTTTACAAAAAACCTCTACCCATCTTACAAACTTCCACTTTGTATTTGGTCTGTCTATTTTATCGGACATTATTCGTGTTTGCTCCTTATCTGACAGCCATTTTTTAACGTTTTCATTGATGATAGTGGTTCGCTACCACCGAGATTTTTGTGAAATATTATAGTTTTAGGTTTTCCATTTTTAATTTAATTTCCTCCATATGTTCCAGCTTGTAAGAATATGAATATCTCAAATAAAAATTGGTTGTTAGATACGGAGCGAGTTTATCAGACATGCGTTCAGACTCGTTAATGTTAATGTTTTTACGAAAGGATAATGTAACTACCCGTCTTCCATTTTCTACCTTTTCCAATGTTTCATCGTGAGCCCCCAATATTTCTTCACCTTTTTCCACTATCGCGCTAACGATAGATTTTTTCTTATTATTATTTTGGCGTCTAATTTGGGACAAATTATTTGTGCTTGAAGGTTTGATTACACTAGCCCTTAAACCCGCAATACTTTCTTTTTGAATTCTGTTACCTACTTCCTCCGCTTTGGATATATCTTTAAAGGCTCCTCGTTTGTGGGCGCGGGTAAACCGCTTCATAAACGCCTCATTCTTTGTGGAGTTTATAAGATTTGTCAACCCCCTAACTCTCAACCGTTTACTATAAGTAATCCCTAGAGATTCGGCTTCTCTTCTCAAACTTTCGATTTCTGCTCTAGTTTCTGACGTTATCATATTTTCTGTAATATACTTTTGTATAACCTATGAAATTTATCTGTTCAATTGGTCTTGAAAAATTATGTTTTTTTCACTTCTAATTGAATATAAACATAAACATATACATATATAATGGAGTGTGAGACTTGTTGTAAAACGTTTACGCGTAAAGAATATATACGAAGGCATCTAGCGAGACGTAGAAAAATTCCTTGTGTCCCCCCGCAATTTCAATGCCCCAGATGCCCTTGTAAATTCATTAGTGCCCAAACTCTTTGTAGACATAAGCAACTACACTGTCAGGTGGCTACAGGTGAACGTGGTAGACTAGAGCTGGTAGAATTAGTTGCTGATCTGCGAAAAAATAAATTAGCTATATTGGAGGAGAAAAATGGGGTGTTGGTGGAATATAAACTATTGCGTGAGGACGCATTTAAATCGGAAACTTATTAGAAGAAATTCATAAATTTACTGTCGAAAAAACATGATGTATTTATGACAACGAGATAAAAATAAATCCTTTTTAAGACTATCGTTTTATCTGTTCAATTGGACGTGAAAACAACATGATGTATTTATGACACCAATTTTTGATTTTTCGGGGTGGTGGGAACAATTTCCTCGTTAACCAATTTGTACTTTTTCGGGGGTGGTGGGAGTAGTATAAAGGGGTGGAAATGATGCCACCGTAGGTGGTATCATTTTGACTCCCTTTATACTACTGCTGGTCTATACAAGACGGGCATATGCTGTGAATGTATATGTTGTACAGCGCTATGCTGGTCTATACTAGACGGGCACATACTGTACATTTACATTTTGTACATATCTATGCTGGTCTATACGAGACGGGCACATGCTGTACATGTATATGTTGTACAGAACTATGCTGGTCTATACTATACAGGAACATGCTGTGCATGTATCCGTTGTACAGAGCTATGCTGGTCTATACAAGATGGGCACATGCTGTACATGTATACGTTGTACAGAACTATGCTGGTCTATACAAGATGGACATATGCTGTGCATGTACACGTTGTACAGAACTATGCTGGTCTTTATGAGACATACTGTACATGTATCTGTTGTGCAGAACTATGCTGGTATATACTAGACGGGCACATGCTGTACATTTACATTTTGTACAGAGCTATGCTGGTCTATACAAGACGGGCACATGCTGTACATGTATACGCTGTACAGAGCAATGCTGGTCTATACAAGACAGGCACATGTTGTACATATATTCGTTGTACAGAGCTATGGTCTATACGAGACGGGCACATACTGTGCATGTACACGTTGTACAGAGCTATGCTGGTCTATACAAGATGGGCACATGCTGTACATGTATACGTTGTACAGAGCTATGCTGGTCTATACAAGACGGGCAGATGCTGTACATTTACATTTTGTACAGAGCTATGCTGGTCTATACAAGACGGGCACATGCTGTACATGTATACGTTGTGCAGAGCTATGCTGGTCTATACAAGACGGGCAGATGCTGTACATTTACATTTTGTACAGAGCTATGCTGGTCTATACAAGACGGGCACATGCTGTACATGTATACGTTGTACAGAGCTATGCTGGTCTATACAAGACGGGAAGATGCTGTACATTTACATTTTGTACAGAGCTATGCTGGTCTATACAAGACGGGCACATGCTGTACATGTATACGTTGTACAGAGCTATGCTGGTCTATACAAGACAGGCACATGTTGTACATCTATTCGTTGTACAGAGCTATGGTCTAACCGAGACGGGCACATACTGTGCATGTACATGTTGTACAGAGCTATGCTGGTCTATACAAGACGGGCACATGCTGTACATGTATACGTTGTGCAGAGCTATGCTGGTCTATACAAGACGGGCAGATGCTGTACATTTGGTACTGTCGGTTAATGGGTTCAAACCTATATAAATTGTAAACAAATGAGCCGACTTTATATTGTTTTACGCGCTGTCATACTCTCTTACAGATGCCAATTAACATGATAATTATTTGTTTGTGTTGTCTTACAAGTGTATATTAAATCATTTGGATGGGAAATCATCGACCAGGCGGAAATTCAGCGTTGTTTTAGCAGATATTTGCTGGCGTAAACAAGCGTAAACAAAACACTATTTGTACAATGTGAAAACCACATAGCCGCGTTATATTTGGGAGTATTTGGAAAATAGAATGTTTGTACTATGTAAAATAATAAGCAGTCGGTAAACTGGTACAAATAATTACTCACCTGTGTTCGACTAAATATAATTTTCTTTCTCAATCATACGGCTATATCGTAAATCGCGCGAAATCTCGCAGCGTCACGCGATATCATCAAAATTCTGTCTATGTGCACGGAGTCGCCAGTCTATTTATTCTAGGTCTGTGTACATGTGAAGCAGCTGCATGTAGTGCTTGCTAAGCAGTGTAGTGGGGCTGCTATGTGCACAAATATGCTAGAATACTGCACTTTTGGAAGAGTCTGCCATTTTTTGTGTATATGTTAAAAAATATGTGTGGAACATTTTCAGAAGGGTGGGCAAAAAAAATATCCTCCAGAATGACCTCATTTGCATAAATCCAAGATGGCCGCCGTCAGAAATTACCCCTAGACTAAAACTTGCAGATCTCTGCATATACTTGGCAGAAACAAATATTCTTGGAGTCAATATTATAGTTCTTTGAGTGGGCAATCAAATGAAATTATATTCATGACCCTCAGAGGTCAACTTGACCGTTCAATGTCAAGGTCATATACCAAAATCACTATTTTCATTTTTTTTTGTAATTTCTTTGCATATCACTGCTTCTAAATAATATATTGGGATAATATTAGGATCTAGTATGATATTTGTATGTGTGACCAATCGATGGGCTTAGTTGCAGGTACCTCGGAGTTCAACTTCACTTCGCGGCCCAGTGTCAAGGTCAAATGCTAAAATTACAATTTCGGCCATTAAACCAGTTTTGTTCTCTCACAAATTGTTGCTTCTATATTGCCAATTAAGGAAACATTGAGCTCTAGAGTACTATAATCAATCAATTAAAGTTTGTTTCAGGACATGCCCCCTCTCCCTCCTCTGCTTTGGGTTGTCAAGTTCACGGGTCATTGTCAATGACAAATGGTGAAACAACCAACACAATGACAATACTACATTTGCTTGCACCCTTGTCAAATCATGTTTTTGAGCGAGAATGTTTCAGGGAAACTCCGTATCGAACGATGAATAATCAGGGTTCCAGGAAAAGTCACTGGATGAAACTCTGATATCTTCACCTTCAACCAGCGAAAAGTTTGAGCCGAAAAGTCAGCGGCTGAATTATAGACATACAACAACACAACAACAACAACAACAACAACAGGAAAGTTAACTTGGCGGCTGATTTTGATTGTGAATTTCATCATTTAGTTCACCATTATATGTCGGAAACATGTAGGTAAGTTTGTCAAATGAAACTCTAGTATATAACCAGAGTACCAGTAAGATGTGGACTAATGTAGATGGAGAATAGCATTAAATATCCACCCACCTCTTTTCGAATCTGATACACTCTCCCCACCCACCACACTTTACACGGGCCAAGTTAAAGGATCAGAAATAAAATTGAAATGGCTCCGCCCAAAGACCACCCCTGGCCAATTTTTGTTTAGGTTTGTACTTGGCCATTTTAGCTGGGGCAGCAGACGGGGTCCTAAATTATTTAGACAACCCTCCCCCACCCGCCACACATTACATGGGCCAAGTTAAGTTAGAAAAAAAATTGAAATGGCTCCGCACAAAGACCACCCATGGGCAATTTTTCTTTAGGTTTGTACTTAGCCGTTTTAGCTGGGGCAGCAGACGGGGTCCTAAATTATTTAAAACAACCCTCCCCCACCCGCCACACATTACATGAGCCAAGTTAAAGTCAGAAAAAAATTTGAAATGGCTCAACCCAAAGACCACCCATGGCCAATTTTGTTTTAGGTTTGGACTTAGCCATTTTAGCCGGGGCAGCCGACGGGGTCCTAAATTATATACTTAATTAGTATACACCCCCACCCACCACAAGTTAAAGGGTCAGAAAAAAATGAAATAGCTCCGTATAGTATGCGCTATTCGCCGTACGGTGTCTCCGGACCACGTGCCAGATAATGAATGTGACAGCTGATCAGAATATTGTAAATCCAGAACTAAATATCTGACTCATCTCTTATTGGGAAAATAATCATTGTTCATGTTCAAATGAAGTTGTAGAAACTTGTATTTACTTGCAACTGACCGTGTAATTTTACGATTTTACCAACCATAAAATATCGCCTTTGTCTTCTGCATTCAGGACAATGCACAGCAGACGACCACTTCTAGATGAACAACCCGGAAAATACTTCATTCCTTCGAAACCAATCCTAAATTCAGAATGGACTGGTCGAAATGCATACTGTGCCGAGATGATATTGGTGATGACTTGCGCTGCCCAGCAAATAACAACAACACTGCGAATATACAAAAAAACTATGCTGCGTTTGCAGACAATCTTCAAAGTTACATTGACGTCGCTCCGTTGCCATTTGACAGTGAAAGTATAGACATTCTTGACAAAGGAGATGGTGTGCCCCTGACTTTATGGGAACATAGTGCCAAGTGGCATTCATCATGCAAAGCCAAAATTAAGAAATCTGAAATAGACAAACTACACGTTAAGACCACAAAGAAGCGTCTTGCCTCCACTCCATTAGCATGTAATGCCCCAGCGCCTAAATATACACGAAGTAACTGTGAACCATTGCTTTTTGAATTGTACAACTGAAACAAGCAATGACAATCCACTCCGACAAGGAATGACAATACAGCTAGACTGTCGCCTACGGGAATATGCCAAATTTATTGAAGACGACGAGCTAATCACGAAGCTGAGTGCGGAGATCTGATAGCTCAAGAAGCGAAGTACCACGACCGGTGTGCCCTAAACTTGTTCGATGCAGCAAAGACAAAGCTTAGAAAGGATCTCATAGGTTCTGAATCGTGCCATTCATCAACACACAGTTTAGCCTTAGCAGAATTACTTGACTATATTGAAGAGGGTCGATGGGACGCTGACTGTCCACCCTTCAAACTAGCTGAACTTACCATGCTGTTTGTAGATCGCTTGACTAAATTAGGTGTCTCCGACACATATGTGCATACAACCAGACTGAAGGAAAAAATTCTGAGCAGGATCCCAGATATTAGATGCTATAAGCAAGGTAAATTTGTGTACTTTGCATTCGATGTTCAGATCAGTGCGCTTATATTTGGTAAACTGCATGACAATGAACATCAGGATGACGAGTCTATCACCTTGCTCAAGGCATCTAATATTCTGAGACGTGAAATGTTTGATCACGATCAACCATTTAATGGCGAGTTTGGACATGATTGCCAAACCAGTTGTGTGCCTGATAGCTTATTGTCCTTTGTGAATATGTTGACACGAGGTAGTAATATACACAACAGTGAGAGCGAGGATGGTGGGGGTCTCATTACACAACAGCTAGTGTCAGTATCTCAGTTGATCATGTTTAATAGCTATAAGCGATGCCTGACTTCCGCGTCATCACATACAAACCAAAAACACAATCGCGATCGTGAAACTGCCTTACCCGTGTATGTTGGCCTGAAATTGCATGCTACTACAGGAAAGAAAGATGTGGTGGATGGAATGTATGCACTGGGCTTATCAGTATGTTATGATCGAGTAATGCAAATACGTAAGAGTCTTTGCAGTCAGGTGAGCAAGAGGTATTGTGATATTGGTCTGGTCGTCCCTCCTCTATACACCGCCTTGTTTGTTCTGGCGGCCATTGATAACATCGATATCAACTCGAGTTCTACCACAGTCATGACAAATCTACATGGTACAGCTCTCTCACTGTTCCAGTGCCTCTGTCCAAACTACACAGGTAGGATTGAAGGAGAAACCCCAAATATGAATAGTTCTGAACATGCAGGTATTGTGGAACTCCTCGAGTATTATACATCTATTGAGCCCATTAGTAACAGTGCGGTAAAGACGGCAGACATACCATTGATAGACGACGAGGTGTGCTGTACTGTATCTGTTCTACACGATGAATTGCGGGTGGAAAATGAGTGGCTGGCCAATGCAACAGCGTCTTGTAGTGACAAAAACTAATCACACTACAAAGGACAGCGCCATTTCATGGGCAGCATTCCATGCACATCGACAAGTAGGCACACAAGAAACTATGAAAACCTCAATTCTTCCGCTGTTTACCGAATCATCTAACAGTCCAGAAATGATAAAGCATGCGATGACCATCATCAATGCTGCGGTGAAGCATCTCAATCCGGGCCAGGTACCAGTGATTACCCTTGATCAGCCTCTCTACGCAATTGCAAAAAGTGTACAGTGGACATTTCCAGAGACCCACGGAGAGGACAGTATGTTGTTACTGATGGGGGGATTGCACATCGAGAAAGCAGCGCTTACCCTGCCTGGTGATCTCCTAGAGGGTAGTGGATGGCTCGAGGCAATTGCAGAGGCTGGCATCTTCACATCCGGTGTCGCCGAGTCCTGTCTCAGTGCCACACACATCAAGCGAACTCGCTACGCCCATGAAGTGACTGCAGTAGTACTCTATTCCATCATGATGAAGAAGTATACAGAGTATCGGCACTCGATTCTGCCAGATGATACGCCACATGACATTGATACATGGACTGCTGAAATGTCAGCCACACATCCGCAATGTCAGTACATGCATCACGTTCTTCAACTTGAGCTTCTTGCCTTGGTGTACACGCGATCGATCAGAAAGGCGAAATTCGACCTTTATACATCCAGCTTGACAGGGCTTGCCCCTTGGTTCATGGTGCTCAACCATACCCACTACGCTAGATGGGTGCCAGTGCACATACGTGACATGGTTACACTATACAAACTACATCCTGAGATAGCTGCTGAATATGACAACAAGCACTTTACTGTCAACAAGACAGGGCGTCCGTTTTCAAACATGGCAGTTGACCAGGCACACGAACAGAACATGTCACAATCAAGGGAGACGGTGGTGTAATCGGGCAGACCCATGATGTCGATGCTCTCAACCGTTGGTCTCTCGCTTCACCCGAGGTTGCAAGCGTCATCACAGACTTTGAGGGGACTATGACCACCAGCACCAGTGCTGCAGAGTATGCAACAACTACAACACACCATGAACAAACGAAGGCATTCCAAGAAAAGTTCTTGAAAGATGTCAGATCATTGGAACAAGGGATTAGTAACATGTGCAACCACTTTGCTGATAACGGCAATGTCCTGTTCCGCATGCACACGATGGAGGTCCTTCCAGAAGCCGCAGTTCTCTGTTCACAGAAACTTCACGATGCAGGCTTGGAACAGTTTGAGGCATATGTCAACAATCGTCTGAAGGCACACACCGAATCTGTATCCAAACTAATCCAGAAGAACAAGCTTCATCTCATGGCCCCTACTACTACCAGACAAGTAAAAACGCCACGGGAGAAGGCACTTCAAGACACATGCTCTACTCTAGCCCAATTATATGTGTCTAGTGAAGTGCGTGTAGGGAGTCCAGATGAATTCTTTTCCCATGAAAACCAGATACATCCGCCGTCTATTTCAGAAAACGGAAATCTTCGGACGACAACAAAGAGTGACATTGTCTCGGTCCTCGAGAAGACGGCTAGCACCACTCCTATAGCAGCTACTCCTAAAGCAGATGTGCTTTTGATGGATGGGGCATCAGTTGTCCATTACCTGCCACCGACTAAAGGCAAAACATTCGCCGACTACATACACAGTACATTCCTACCTCACATCCGGCGTCAACTTGATAAATACCTCCGTGTGGATATTGTATTTGATGTGATAAAGAAGACAGCTTAAAGGAAGGTGCACGAAAATCTCCGTGGGAAGGGTGTGCGCATCAAAGTGTCCCTTAATACACCGTTGCCGAAAAGCTGGCCTCTCTTTCTGAACGATCCCGACAACAAGTCTGAACTTTTCAGGCTTCTTGCTGAGGAATCATTGTCATTGTCTCTTCCCAATAAGCAGTTGATCATGAGCTTTGGAGACAGCGTGGTCTGTGTCCCAGACCGCGAGAATACACATAGTATCTGCCCATGCAACCACGAGGAAGCAGATTCGAGGCTGATGGTGCACCTGGCTGATGCAGTTGCTGAAGGATTCAAAACATTCATGCTTCGGACGGTTGATTCTGATGTAGTGGTCTTAGGCGCGTGGCAGCAGTGCCACGCCTAAATCTTTGTCAGTTGTGGGTGTCTTATGGTACTGGGAAAGATCATCGTTACCTCTCTCTACACAATATTTCGACGGCCATCGGCACTCAGAAGACTTTTTCCCTGCCATTTTTCCATGCAAATACTGGTTGTGATACAGTATCAGCGTTCCATTCCATTGGAAAAAAGACAGCTTGGAGCACCTGGTGTACTTTCCCTGAGGTGACTGAAGCTTTCCGTTTGCTGGTTGAAGGACCTACTGAAATCAGTGACGAGACCATGCAGCTCATAGAACGCTTCATCGTCTTACTTTATGACCGCACAAGTGAATCAAACAGTGTCAATGAAGTTCGAAAGCACCTATTCACTGCAAAAGGCCGTACACTTCAGAACATACCCCCAACTCTATCTGCTCTTGAACAGCACATCAAACGGGCAACACTACAAGGGGGTCATATCTGGGGTCATGCTCAAGATGTACAACTGCTGGATGTCTCACCAGATTCGTGGGGATGGACTAGCGAGTCTGGAAAATGGCAGCCACTATGGTCCTCCCTCCCAGTTGCTAGTGTGTCGTGCAGGGTCTCATAAGATGTGGCTGCGTGAAAGGGTGCACTGGTCGGTGCAAGTGTGTTAAGGCAGATTTGCCATGTACTGCACTATGTCTAGGATGTAAAGGGGTATGTCAAAACAGTGCAGCTTAGTCCAACATACATACAGTTTTGGTACATATTTGACCACTTGACACCCTGGAGCCATGTTTATTATGGAGTGCATTATTTTGCCATGCTGAAGGCTCTGTAACCACTGCTGTACATGTGCCATAGTTTTCTATGGTTGTATTGATACTGTTGTGTTGGTCCTGCTCATTGCCCCCTTAGGGTGTATTACTCTATGTTGTGTTTGTTTATACTCACGGCTCTGTAGTGTGTGCAGTGTGGCGGCTGTAGAATGTCTCACCGTGCATATTACTCTATTTGGATAATTATGAATATGCATATTGATGGTAATAATTCCATTTTATCATCGACGATTTTCTGATGGCAAATTATGGTTATAGTTCGATGTTGATAATGTGCTGCGGTCATAAAATAGAGTAATAAATCCTAAGGGGGCAATGAGCATGACTAACATAACGTTAACAATACAACCATAGAAAACTACGGCACGGGTACAGCGGGGGTCACAGCCTTCAACATGGCACACAAATGCACATAACCACGCGGTGTACGGTCCCCAACTCCTGTGTCGCATTTCGAATTATTTATCTAACATACTAGTAATAGTGTGTCTACTAATCACATTGTCAGAATATATGGATAGGAATTCATATAAATGTAATTGTCAGTTTAGTATGCTGGTTCGTTATGGACATTAAAATCTATGTTTCACCGTTGCATAAGAACAGAGCTTATATTCTGTTTTGGTAATATAACTCATCGTAATAGTTTGCGATTGAGATGCATAAATTATCGGATACTATACTATCGGGTGTGTTACTTAACGTTTTAAGGCGGCGACAAAACAAAGAAATAAAGTGTCCCAAATGAGCCACCATAGCTTAGACAATTAGGTCATATATGTATCCATAGTGTGGTACATATTTAACACTGACGTGCTGTTATTCATTTCACCTTTGCAGCGAAACATTTAACATAATACATTATAAACATAACGTGGCCTTGTAGAAGGAGAGATATGTCAAACTCAAACAAAATAGATACAATTGCATTTGACCTTGACCTTGACGCATGAACTTGCATGCAGGTAATGAAACCAATTTCATTTGACATGTACCATGAGGGATTACCATGATATATTATAATATTGTCTCAATCCGCCAAGTAAAATCAATGATATGCAAAATATAGCGAAAAATTACTGAAACTAGTTATTTTTTGCATTTGACCTTGACCTTCATAGATGCACTTGACCCCTGAAGATCAGGAATTCAATACTATTTGATTGGCCACTTAAGGGACTATCACTATACAGCCCATTATCCTCTCAATTCGCAATGTTTAGGCAGTTATATGCAAATATATTGCCAAAAAATGCTGAAATAGTGATTTTAGCGTTTGACCTTGACCTCGGAGCATTCAATTGACCTCTGAATGCCATGAAACTAGTTTTACCTGATTGGCCAGTCTAAGAACTATGAATACTGACATCAATATTGTTATAATCGGCCAAGTAGATGCAGAGATACGCAAGTTTCAGATAGTGTCTGATTTTCGATGGCGGCCATCTTGGATTTATGCAAATGAGGTAATTCCCGAATAAATTTTTTTTGCCCACCCTTCTGATTTTTTTTTATTTGTTCTAACGAACATGTATGCAAATTTTGGCAGACTCTTCCAAAAGTGCAGTATCGTCGCACATAGCAGCCCCACTAGTGTAATGAAGTGCTCATATAGTTTGCGCCTCCTTACATAGCAACACATCAGCAGTAACACTGTTGTAGCAAAATGCTGTTTCGATCCAAATTTGACCACTTTCCGAAGCTGTACCACCACCCTTAACATTAATTTGTGACAGGCACTTCTACACAATATACATTTAATATTAGGTTTATTCCGTTTGGAATTGACCACCCTACTAGCAAGTGACAGAAAATGTGCAGTGACAAAAAGGGTCTGCATGCTTAAGGTAGCAGTGACCAGTTAGCCGCCAGGCATGGTTTTAAAGTGAATATTTTACCTCAGAATTGGATGATTTTAAAGAGGCTGCACCAAGAATGGCAAGAATATTTCACATTCCTGCATAGGTAAGGAGCACTAATAGAGCAGCATATTTGTGTTTATGTAAAAGCTTCTAGCGTGTCTAGGTCATAAATGTCGAACGCATATTGCTGTCTGCCCACTTATTTGGAATATTGCATTAAATACATACTGTCCGAGGGAGTGAAATGAATAATTTTAAATTAACTGGTCGCTGCCCCCTTACCCGCCATATTTCTTGTTTTGCCGCTATTTCAGGCATGAAAACAGAGGACATCCGAAGTTTATAAATTCACGAACCACATTAATACAATTACTATTTATATACAAGTTACGTTTTGAACGCTTATTATTATTATTATTGGTGGATATTCATGCGTGTTTGTTTTTTCTGTTTGTAAATATGTGAATCTGGTTTTAAGGTTCTATAATCTCGGGTCACCCTAAACACCCCAAAGCTGCAAAGGCTGGAAAAGGCTACAAAGGCTGTTCGAAGTGGCTTGTACGTCCGTTAGCGGATATTTATACCATACATTGTCATTGAATTGACTGAATTAGTATGTGTTATGATCATTTTAATCATTTTAATCATTTGAATGCAATAATTAATCTGCCACAAATATACGTGTTTTGGTAAATTATCTAAACGCGCACCTGCGCCGATCGGGCCGCGCGGAATTGGACAAAGAGTATTTAACACATATTAACATATCGTTTAGCAGGTGCAGCTAAACACCGATTATACTTATTGCATTATTATTAATATAAGTCAATGATCGATCAACAACATTCATTTAAACATGCTTTATGTATCAACACATTACGTGAACAGGACGAATGCCGAATTTTGAGACATCAGTTATCTACCTTGAAAATGGGTATCCACACGGTGATAACAATATGTTTATGAGCGCTATGTACGGCTCTGCAACGAATACTTCCTCATTTTACCTTCCCGTGTCCTGTATTTGTAATTAACGTAATTACGTCAATTATTGGAAGTAAACTGTTCCCTTTGAAATTTAAAATTAAACTATCAGGAGGAGATGAACGGGACGTATAACACGCCAAACTGTTACTACACTTTGTGAAATCAACGTAAAAACAGTTCACAGAGTAAGTCAGATGGCCGACGGCAGTACCAAGGCTATATTCATAGAAAATAGTCCACAAAGGCTGACAGATGGTACCACAAAGGCTACACTCACATAGAAAATAGTCAACAAAGGCTGACAGATGGCACCACAAAGGCTGCATCAACATAGAAAATAGTCGACAAAGGGTAATAGATGGTACCACAAAGGCTACATTCACATAGAAAATAGTCGACTAAGGCTGACAGATGGTACCACAAAGGCTACACACACATAGAAAATAGTCAACAAAGGCTGACAGATGGCACCACAAAGGCTGCATCGACATAGAAAATAGTCGACAAAGGGTAATAGATGGTACCACAAAGGCTGCATCGACATAGAAAATAGTCGACAAAGGCTAATAGATGGTACCACAAAGGCAACACTCACATAGAAAATAGTCAACAAAGGCTTATAGATGGTACCACAAAGGCTACATTTACATAGAAAATAGTCGACAAAGGCTGACAGATGACACCGCAAAGGCTGCATCGACATAGAAAATAGTCGACAAAGACTAAAAGATGGTACCACAAAGGCTACATTCACATAGAAAATAGTCAACAAAAGCCGACAGATGGCACCACAAAGGCTACATACACATAGAAAATAGTCGACAAAGGCTTATAGATGGCACCACAAAGGCTGCATCGACATAGAAAATAGTCGACAAAGGCTGACAGATGGTACCACAAAGTCTACATTCACATAGAAAATAATCAACAAAGGCTGACAGATGGCACCACAAAGGCTGCATCGACATAGAAAATAGTCGACAAAGGGTAATAGATGGTACCACAAAGGCTGCATCGACATATAAAATAGTCGACAAAAGCTGACAGATGGTACCACAAAGGCTACACACATATATAAAATAGTCAACAAATGCTTACAGATGGCACCACAAAGGCTGCATCGACATAGAAAATAGTCGACAAAGGGTAATAGGTGGTACCACAAAGGCTGCATCGACATAGAAAATAGTCGACAAAGGGTAATAGATGGTACAACAAAGGCTGCATCGACATAGAAAATAGTCGACAAAGGCTGACAGATGGCACCACAAAGGCTGCATCGACATAGAAAATAGTCGACAAAGGGTAATAGATGGTACAACAAAGGCTGCATCGACATAGAAAATAGTCGACAAAGGCTGACAGATGGCACCACAAAGGCTGCATCGACATAGAAAATAGTTGACAAAGGGTAATAGATGGTACCACAAAGGCTACTCACATAGAAAATAGTCAACAAAGGCTGACAGATGGTACCACAAAGGCTACACTCACATAGAAAATAGTCAACAAATGCTGACAGATGGCACCACAAAGGCTGCATCGACATAGAAAATAGTTGACAAAGGCTGACAGATGGCACCACAAAGGCTGCATCGACATAGAAATTAGTCGATAAAGGCTTACAGATCGCACCACAAAGGCTGCATCGACATAGAAAATAGTCAACAAAGGGTAATATATGGCACAACAAAGGTTGCATTGACATAGAAAAATAGTTGATATAGGGTAATAGATGGTACCACAAAGGCTGCATCGACATAGAAAATAGTCGACAAAGGGTAATAGATGGTACAACAAAGGCTGCATCGACATAGAAAATAGTCGACAAAAGGCTTACAGATGGCACCACAAAAGCTGCATCGACATAGGAAATAGTCGAAAAAGGCTGACAGATGGCACCACAAAGGCTACATCGACATAGAAAATAGTCGACAAAGGGTAATAGATGGTACAACAAAGGCTACACTCACATAGAAAATAGTCAACAAAGGCTGACAGATGGTTCCACAAAGGCTACACTCACATAGAAAATAGTCAACAAATGCTGACAGATGGCACCACAAAGGCTGCATCGACATAGAAAATAGTCGACAAAGGCTGACAGATGGCACCACAAAGGCTGCATCGACATAGAAATTAGTCGATAAAGGCTTACAGATCGTACCACAAAGGCTGCATCGACATAGAAAATAGTCGACAAAGGGTAATATATGGCACAACAAAGGCTGCATCGACATAGAAAATAGTCGATAAAGGGTAATAGATGGTACCACAAAGGCTGCATCGACATAGAAAATAGTCGACAAAGGGTAATAGATGGTACAACAAAGGCTGCATCGACATAGAAAATAGTCGACAAAGGCTTACAGATGGCACCACAAAAGCTGCATCGACATAGAAAATAGTCGACAAAGGCTGACAGATGGCACCACAAAGGCTACATCGACATAGAAAATAGTCGACAAAGGGTAATAGATGGTACCACAAAGGCTACACTCACATAGAAAATAGTCAACAAAGGCTGATAGATGGTACCACAAAGGCTACACTCGCATATAAAATAGTCAACAAAGGCTGACAGATGGCACCACAAAGGCTGCATCGACATAGAAAATAGTCGATAAAGGCTTACAGATGGCACAACAAAGGTTGCATCGACATAGAAAGTAGTCGACAAAGGGTAATAGATGGTACCACCAAGGCTACACTCACATAGAAAATAGTCAACAAGGGCTGACAGATGGCACCACAAAGGCTACACACACATAGAAAATAGTCGACACAGGCTTACAGATGGCACCACAAAGGCTGCATCGACATAGAAAATAGTCGACAAAGGCTGACAGATGGTACCACAAAGGCTACATTCACATAGAAAATAGTCAACAAAGGCTGACAGATGGCACCACAAAGGCTACACACACATAGAAAATAGTCGACACAGGCTTACAGATGGCACCACAAAGGCTGCATCGACATAGAAAATAGTCGACAAAGGCTGACAGATGGTACCACAAATGCTACATTCACATAGAAAATAGTCAACAAAGGCTGACAGATGATACCACAAAGGCTACATTCACATAGAAAATAGTCAACAAATGCTGACAGATGGCACCACAAAGGCTGCATCGACATAGAAAATAGTCCATAAAGGCTTACAGATGGCACAACAAAGGTTGCATCGGCATAGAAAGTAGTCGACAAAGGGTAATAGATGGTACCACCAAGGCTACACTCACATAGAAAATAGTCAACAAAGGCTGACAGATGGCACCACAAAGGCTACACACACATAGAAAATAGTCGACACAGGCTTACAGATGTCACCACAAAGGCTGCATCAACATAGAAAATAGTCGACAAAGGCTGACAGATGGCACCACAAAGGCTACATTCACATAGAAAATAGTCAACAAAGGCTGACAGATGGTACCACAAAGGCTACATTCACATAGAAAATAGTCAACAAAGGCTGACAGATGGTACCACAAAGGCTACATTCACATAGAAAATAGTCAACAAATGCTGACAGATGGCACCACAAAGGCTGCATCGACATATAAAATAGGTGACAAAGGGTAATATATCCATGGTACCACAAAGGCTACACTGACATAGAAAATAGTCAACAAAGGCTGACAGATGGTACCACAAAGGCTACACACACATAGAAAATAGTCGACGAAGGCTGACAGATGGCACCACAAAGGCTATATCGACATAGAAAATAGTCGACAAAGGCTAATAGAAGGTACCACAAACGATATATTCATATGGAAAATAGTCGACATAATTATGCTGACAGATGTCACTACAAAGGCTATATCGACAAAGAAAATAGTCGACATAGGCTGACAGATGACACCACTAAGGCTATATCGACAAAGAAAATATAGTCGACAAAGGCGGAAACATAGGCGTCGCCAGGATTTTCGAAAGGGGTTGCGAGTGCCGAAGGGACTCGGCGGGGAGAGCACGAAAGGGGTGTCCCCTCTCGAGACCCCTCTCGTTTAGCGGGTGGTAGGACCCCAGGAAGTATTTTGGATAGTAGATGCTCTAAAACGAGTTATCCTGGTTATTTCAGAGGCATCGAATCTGATTTAGGCGCGTTGTGAATTACACATATTTGCAAAATCTGAAGTGATAAATATACGGGATTGGCGATATGAAGACAACAAGATGTTGTAATAGGTGCAATGATGTAATCTAAACTAGGATACCCTGATCGGTGTTAGGCGCCCATTCCACACCAGTAAACTCATTTAGCCCATCCTCTATAAGGGATATAACCTAATTTCAACTCCAATGGATAATAATCCATCAGGGTCAAGGTGACATTGGATTCCGGAAAGGATGAATCCCGTTAATTACGCGTTACCCTCCCAGCCTTCACGTTCTAACGTATGAGCATGATACGTTTGTCTACACGTCTAATTGTTAAATGAAAAGTAACATACAAACTTGCGAGTGGTATGGGGGCGTAGCTTATTGTGATAGCTATATATAGGTATGCCTGCGAATCACAGTGTGTTGTTTACCCAACATAATTATTCACTTGCTCATGAGATAAAGACAAAAAAAAAAGATATATATACATGTATATATATATATAGATTGTGTGGGATCACGTGTTTCCGTACGGTGTGATGGACGTACGTCATGTTTGTTTAGATTTCCTTTAATATCTTTCTAATGGAATGACATATTTTTTATGAAATGTACTGTTGCCCTTTATTGTATAGACGGCTTTAATCTAATAATTATGTCGTTTTGACGAAGAATCGATTACCGTAAATGTAAATAAAAATTAGAGCACGTGAATGTAATAATTAAATAAACGGTACTGAATTCTTTATGAAAGATATAAGTTATTGTAAATAACTTTCAGAGCACCCATCAAACACTTATGCCATTGTATTTGGTGCGCTACATATCGTCAAAATCCGTCCGTTTGTTACAAAGTTTTTAAAGAAAAGCTACTGTGAAAATGACGTCACAGATTACGTCACGTCGGAAAATCGGGTTCGGAAACCACGTGATCCCACAGCTTGGAATGCATTCACAAACAATCGATCGTAATGCATGATTTTTTTTACAATAACATAAAATGCTATAATATAAGTTGTACATGCAAGTTAATAGATTTTGATTGTTACATGTATCGCCATTGTGTCATCCAGCTATTATGTAAATTATATACATCTTGTTGTCATGCTATTTAACCAGTCTGGGCAGACCTGAATGAATCGACACGTATTATTATTCATTATTATTAATCATTATTATTATTAATAGTCTATACATATTATTAATTAGTATTAATCATTATTTATTTATTATTATTATTTATCATTATTATTTATGTATCCATTTGAGTTTTACTATGGTTATTCAAACGAAATAATCGATAACTACGAACTACAATGCCAAACAATTCATAGACATAGTTGTAGCCTGACCCGAAATGAATATTACTGTGCAGCTGACCATGCGAAATTGGGGCTTGTTAAATATAAGTATGTGCATATATACGAGGGTCATCCAATACATAGTGAAAACGAATATGTAAGTTGATATATTGTGCATATACCTGAATGAAATTTGGCCTACCGCTATATTGACACTTCGTCAATGATGTCGCATTATATTACGTCACTACGTTGTATGGCGTCATAGTCATGTGACGCTATAATCACATACGTCCAGGGTCATGAACACGGTGATGATAATACTGAGCCATTTTCACTATATACATGTATATTGGATTACCCTCGTATGTGTGCATCTGTAAATATCAGTTTGCGAACGTTTCAGTATTCGCACGTGATGTACGCACATTGTGTTAAATGAAAAATGAAATGTATGGTGTTACAATGTTACTTCGAAAAATAAACACGTAATTGTGTAACTATTCCACCCGTTTTTCTTATAATTTATATAACTACCTGTTGCCTACTTTATTATTCCAGTACCAGAATCTCCCGTCACAGAAAATAAAAAGTATTATGCTATAAATGAGGCATGAGTATTATTTTTAAATCAATTTCAAATCGTCTTCTGCAGATAAACTACTATGGGAATAGTAAATATCATAGATTCCATGTGGATAAAGGATGTGTTATGTTAATGGTACATGCCCACTAAGTATGCACAAACTGTTATTTATATCAGAGACATCATCGGAGACATTTTCTGGCAAAATAAACATTCATTCACCATTACCCCACAATAGGATTGGCATTATTATACATTTTACATAAGACGTAAATTTCAACACTGATATCAGGGGCGATAACCGTGTGTCCTTAAAATGTTAACGGACATTACTATGTATTCCCTGTATTTATTTTTTGATGTGCAATGATCATACTGTATAATCTGTCGAAAATATATTTCTTTCAGTTGACGCATTTAATTAGTATAAATAATTAAAAATTACCATATGAAAATAGCCTGATACCACCGCGAGTCACTGTCAGTAAAATACATATTACTATTATATCTGTATAGCTGGCACTCGTAAGTTTTAGAACTGGTGGAATAGTGACACAATTATACACTTATTTAATTCCTATAAAGAACATGTTGTGCCTACTGAGTGGGAATGTACTTTTAAACCCCCGGTTTGTGTGTATCTGTCCCATGGAGATAATCTGCCACTAATCACCGGGACAGCGGGTGTTATATAATTGATAATTTTTTACAGGAGCACTTAGTCGTCTTATATTAAAGAATGTGAATTTGCTCCAAGAACCTTCCTTATACACCAATATATGAGGCCAGAAAATGTGTCGAGCCGTTGGCTGTTGTCCCGCTTTCTTTTCCGAATTTCATCGAAATGTGTGCTTTAAATTAAGGAGGATATGAGACGGCTAATTTTATGGAAGGGGATATCCGCCACTACATTGCATGCTGCTTCATGACAATGCAGTCGACCATTGTACATGTCATCCTGCACTGCGGCTACTCGTTACTGCTTAATGACAACTCAATCGTGCATTATTACATTTCACATTGCATACCTCGATTGGCTATTTGACATTGTTACATGTCATCCTGCATCTTGGCTATACAATACTGCTTAATGACAACTCCATCTTGCATTATTACATTGCATATTGCATACCTCGATTGGTTATTTCACATTGTTACATGCCATATTCTGCCATGTGTCATTCTGCTTACTGCTTGCTGGGATGCGTATATGACTATATGGATTCCGCCGAATGACGCATGCAAGCACGCAGAATGGCCCATGTCAGAATATGAAATGGCCGAATGAGGGATGCCAGCATCGCAGTAAGCAGTAGGCCGAATGAAACTTGGCAAAATGTGCAACGCTCTCTGTTGTCATAATGGGAACGCTTCCATTATGACGCCAGGTGGCGCACCAAAATAAGTACAGTAGACGTTTTTTCTTGTGGTCTTTTGTCACTGTGCCACCGCGGGCATAATGTATTTAAAGTGGTCGATCACCGCGGGCATAGCCTACCTGTCCCCCGCGATCACTGTTTCAGGCAGTGGGATCGCGGTGACAGCATCCTCGGTCACTGTGATCACTGTGCGGTCACTGTCGCAACCGCCCCCCTGCGTACGGGCCTCTCGTAACCTGTGTCGGCTATTGTATTATTTTTGAGCGACTGACGGGGACGAGTTGGTCGAAGGGCGAAACGGAGGCCGGTCATTAAATTAACGAATAACGGGGACCGATACGATTTCTAATTACTTCTATTAAGGTAATACTCACACTTTCCATTTACTCATCTGTTGACAATGGATACTTATGTCCGTATTTACATGTACAGTTACTAATGAAGAGTACCTGCTAATTATAGTTCGTGTTAAAAAAAATAATAATTAGACCGATGGTGTTCAATCTCCCGAAATAGTCACAGGTAAGCCGCTAAATGATAAAGACGGGATTATTTCCTTTGCGGCCAGAATGGATTAAATCACCTTTATTCGCAATTCAATCAATCAACCAAGTTAAGAAAATATATATACAATTCAGGCCCATAGCCAGACCTGTTTGAAGGGGGGGGGTGGGGGTGGGGGGGGGTCGTTTCGAGGCCCAATGGGCCTGAGGTATCTAGGGGGGTCTAAAAAAAGTGGACCTCGAGGCTAAAAAAGTGGACATCGAGGCTAAAAAAGTGGATCTCGAGGCTAGTCGTGTGGGGGGGGGGGGGGGTCGCCCGACCGCTCAGACAACCCCCCCCCCCCTGGCTGCGGGCCTGCAATTTGACAAACATTGATGGCATTGTGTCTAAGCAGTTAACACCATAACTCGTGTACATATAGAATAGTGATATAGCATTATGTTCGACTTTAGCTACATCAAAGCGCGAATGCACACGTACACATACACACGCACGCGCTCACTTAATTCATCGTTTCTCATACAAACAAAAACGTTTTATTTTGCTAAAGTACTGTACCTTCGCGTACATGCATTTATACAGGTAGATACGCAATCGCGGTGATCCCCCGTGAACGACCACGGCGAATCACCGTGATATCGTTCGGGCAGTGCATCACAGTGACCGAGGATGCTGTCACCGCGATCCCACTGCCTGAAACAGTGATCGCGGGGGACAGGTAGGCTATGCCCGCGGTGATCGACCACTTTAAATACATTACGTCCGCGGTGGCACAGTGACAAAAGACCACAAGAAAAAACGTCTACTGTACTTATTTTGGAGCGCCACCTGGCGTCATAATGGAAGCGTTCCCATTATGACAACAGAGGGCGTTGCACATTTTGCCAAGTTTCATTCGGCCTACTGCTTACTGCGATGCTGGAATCCCTTTTTCGGCCATTTCATATTCTGACATGGGCCATTCTGCTTGCTTGCATGCGTCATTCGGCGGAATTCATATAGTCATATACGCATCCCAGCAAGCAGTAAGCAGAATGACACATGGCAGAATATGGCATGTAACAATGTGAAATAGCCAATCGAGGTGCAATATGCAATGTAATAATGCAAGATGGAGTTGTCATTAAGCAGTAACGAATAGCCGCAGTGCAGGATGACATGTAACAATGGTCGACTGCATTGTCATGAAGCAGCATGCAATGTAGTGGCGGATATCCCCTTCAGTTCAGTTCAGTTTGCTTACGTTTAACGGCCGCGGTGGATCAAAGGCCTCGCACGCCGTCCACCCGGTGAAGGCCAGGTCAGGCGAAGAAAAAAAAATACTTAAAAAGAGAGTTAAACTGATTCAGTTTCATGTTGATACCATTTGTTGAGGTTGCACTGCACGGGCCCTGTTGCTGGGTGCTTATCCCCTTCCATATAATTTAGCCTAGCTATTTCATTCTCCTATCACACTCATTTTACTGGTGAGAATTGTTTGACTCTATGATCTTCCATACCCAGGGGAGTTGCTAGTTGCCCAGTGCAGTCATTGGTCAGTAAAATTTCCCGTGTGTCATTTTATTGGTCAATCATAATCCACAGAGTTATACAGATTATCAATCATAATGAGATTAGATAATCATGACCCCCGCGGGGGTCAAGCCTGGTCATTATCATGACAACATGGGTACATATACCAACTATAGAATGGGAGTTGCAACCAGCGTAGCTGTAGTTAGTTATGCAGATCACTCGATCACCCCACAAACACACCGCACAAATTGCATGGCATAACAGTAGTAGTTGAAAGAAAGTGTATATAATTAGCTGAATTCTTATGAACATATGATTTTATTTTTGAACTCCGCATGATGAGAGATAAAAGCTACGAATAGCACTAGCTTGGTTTTCTCATGGACATTAGTTAATTGGTGATTATCGACCATGGAGTGTCTGCTTGATTGATATATTGAACTGCAGATTATGTTTCAAGTTGGCGGAGAATTTGTTGTCTACCGTCAGAAATGTGCGGTGCATGACTAAATTTTTAATTTATTGATAATTTAATCCAACCCCTCATACCGGCGTAGCACAAGTCGAATACCGACGATTTCACCACCCAGCCGTAACTGAGGCGTAATTTTAGTAAACAAAATTATCAAAAATCTGCGAAGAAAATAATGTGTAAATCACGATTTTGTAACAGTAACATTTCAAGAAATTTAACATGACATCATGCGCATACTATTTCATTTTTTATATAATAATTATTTGTACAATAATAATAATTTTGTATTTTTGTTTTTCATAGTCCAATATTATATTGAAATATTATGGAAAATGTGCGAATAGTAAACCATTAGACATTCCTATTAATTTCATTGAACAATAGTGAATAAGGATATACTTGTCATTGCACATACTTTATACCAAATATGCAAAGTAGTATAAAACATCAATATAATCATGTTGTAACGCCATTCAAAACATTTTCTATGTCAGTACTTGGCAACAGGTTTAGTTTGGCCGCGCTGCTACGCCGATAAACAAAATGACAATGATTATTAAACATTATTGCCATTGTAGCACATTGTTGTTATTAAAGGTACATGCTCACCCATTAGGCACACAATGTTCTTTATAGGATTTAAATTAGTGTATAATTGTGTCACTATTCCACCAGTTCTAAAAATTACGAGTGCCCGCTATACAGATATAAACATTTAGTAATGTGTATTTTACTGACAGTGACGCGCGGTGGTATCAGGCTATTTTCATATGCAAATGAGGCATGATATTTTTTAACTATTTATACTAATTGAATGCGTCACCTGAAAAAAAATTAATATTGTTGACAGATTATAAAGTATGATCATTGCACATACAAACATTAATACACAGACTAAATACATGTAGTAATGTCCGTTAACATTGTAAGGAAACACGGTTATCGCCCCTGATGTCAGTGTGGAAATTTCCGTCTGATATAAAATGTATAATAATGCCAATCAATACATGGGGTAATGGTGAAAGAATGTTTATTGTGCCAGAAAATGTCTCAGATGATGACTCTGATATAGAGAACATTTTGTATCTACTGCGTGGGCATGTACCTTTAAAACAAATAGAAATGTTTCTTTGGCTGCAGCATCATTATGCTATGACCATAATAACATATGTATACACGCTGCGTCTCACAATGTTTAGCATGTTCTACTAACACAAGTATGTCAGTTGAGCTACACTTTAGTACATGAGTGATTTTGTTACCATGGTAACATGTGTACATATTGAAATACCATTTCGAATCAGTGCTATCAAGCTTTCACAACAACTAGTATGTTCCAAAATAAATGATTTCTCCCCATATTTTGTTTATCAACAACAGGGCACCATTTCGATACAAATGGGTGATATCACTTGTTCAAATGGGTGATATCACTTTTTCAAATAGGTGATATCACCAATTCATTCTGAAATAGTTATATCACCCTTTCGAATAGGTGATATCACTCATTCGAATAGGTGATATGATCCATTCGAAAGGGTAATATCATATTTCAGAATGAATGCGTGATATCACCTATTTGAATCTGCGAGACTACTGTAAGGGAGTGATCATTTACCATTTTGATATTTAAACGAATAGGTGATATCACCTATGCAAAAGGATTATATCATCAGTTCATTCTGAATGGGTGATATCACCCATTTGAACAAGTGATATCACTAATTGGGAACAAATGGGTGATATCACCTATTCGAATGAGTGATATCACCTATTCGAAAGGGTGATATCACTATTTCAGAATGAATGAGTGATATCACCCATTCGAATGGGTGATATTACCCATTTGTATCGAAATGGTGATATCACTCATTCGAATAGGATCACCGATTCATTCTGAAATAGTGATATTACCCTTTCGAATCAGTGCTATCAAGCTTTCACAACAAATTCTATGTTCCAAAATGAATGATTTCTCCCCAGATTTTGTTTATCAACAACAGGGCACCATTCGATACAAATGGGTGATATCATTTGTTCAAATTGGTGATATCACTCATTCAAATAGGTGATATCACCCATTCATTCTGAAATAGTGATATCACCCTTTCTGCGATACTACTGTAAGGGAGTGATCATTTACCCTTTTGATATTTAAAGCCCCAATACGGCTCAAGTTGCCGAATTTGGCCTCCTATTGGGTTTTCCCACACATAAATCCAACAGGTTTCTATTTACACACACTTTGAAACTGTTTGCATTCATTTTGGTACAAAAATGAGTTTGTAGTCGATGAAAATATCAATATTTGTTGATAAACAAACAGCAGGTGCGTGTTCAAAGTCCGATCGATTTTCCGATAGAAGCTCGGGTCAACTGCCCAACTCCCTGATTCGCGGCCGATGAATTCCGATAGCCTTTCTTTTTTGTTTTGCTTATATTTAACGGCGGCACTGGCTCTAGGACCTTGCATGCCGTCTCCCAAGAATGGGAGAAAGAACGGAGGTAGAGAATTTTTGAGAGAAGCCGGTAATTCGTATTTACAGAGCAACTACGAATTATCGGTACCCATTTACAGCTGGGTGAACTGGAGCAGTGTGGATAAAGTGTCTTGCTCAAGAACACAACGCAACGCCTCCGGTGAGGCTCGAACCCACGACCTTTAGATCAGCAGTCTGACGCTCTAACCACCAGGCCACTGCGCTCCACCTTTTCCGATAGCCGGAGTTTATCGACTCGCTTCCGAGCCGAAGCCGTTGGGTTACGGGAATTAATTTGTCAATATTGATATTTTGCACTGAGTGGTACACAAAACAAGTTTTTGTTGTCTTCACATTGCGATTAAGATGTAAATCTCAAGACTTGAGATGTATCTATTAGGCAGTATATGTTAGTTTTGTGTACCAAATCAGTTGCCAAACATGTTTTTGTGTTTGAAAAAATCGGAAAATTGTAATACTGAGCCGTTCTGGGCCTTTAAGCGAATAGGTGATATCACCTATACATAAGGGTGATATCATCAGTTCATTCTGAATGTGTGATATAACCCATTTGAACAAGTGATATCACTAATTGGGAACAAATTGGTGATATTACCTATTCGCATGGGTGATATCACCTATTCGAAAGGGTGATATGACTATTTAAGAATGAATGGGTGATATCACCTATTTAAATCTGCGAGACTACTGTAAGGGAGTGATCATTTACCCTTTTGATATGTAAACGAAAAGGTGATATCACCTATACAAAAGGATGATATTATCAGTTCATTCTGAATGGGTGATATCACCCATTTGAACAAGTGATATCACTAATTGAATGGGTGATATATCCTATTCGAAAGGGTGATATCACTTATTCAGAATGAATCGAATGAATCATATCACCTATTCGAAAGGGTGATATCACAAAGTGCTATTAAAGTCCAAAACAGCACCCCATATTAATCCGGCTACGCCCGAAGTTCTTTTGTTCGCCGGGAACCTTACGTTCCCACATTGACACGTGTTGAGTATACTAATAATCTCAAACTGTGAAATGCCAGCTTAATTCGGTCGTACCCACCCGTCCCTAAAATGAATTCTCATGTGACTTACATGTAGTTATACCCCCGGCAGTACAGCTTCCGTCCGTCCGTAAGATTTGAGCTAAACTTGTTGTTTGACGGTCCAGTCAGTGGTTCGGGATATCAGTGAACATCTGCTAACTTGATTTAGTTTTATTGATGCAAAATTAATTTCTGGACAATGTCATGTAATTTTGTACATATTTTTTGTCCGTGCCAAGTTTATATCAAGAAACAGTACAAGCTTCCATTCCCACGAGATACGATCTCGCTCACGTGAGATAGGATTTCGTTAGCTATCTCGTTCCCATGACATAGTCAGCCAATCAAAAGGTAGCACCATTGTCATTCATTATGGTGGAGTAATATGTGCTATTCTATTGGCTGATTATGTCGGTTGAACGAGATGCGAACCAGATGCTATCTCATGGGGTCGAGATGCTAACTCGTGGGAACGAGATCCTACGTCTATATAATAAGTACACATAGCCTTTGTGAACTCTCCAGTCGACTACATAATAAATACATATAGCCTTTGTGGTTCCTACAGCCAGCGTTTGTCGTCTATATAATCAGTACATATAGCCTTTGTGGTTCCTCCAGTCAGCCTTTGTCATCTATATAATCAGCATAGCCTTTGTGATCCCTCCAGTCGGCCTTTGTCGTCTATATAATAAGTACATGTAGCCTTTGTGGTTCCTCCAGTCGGCCTTTGTGGTCTATATAATAAGTAAATATAGCCTTTGTGGTTCCTCCAGTCAGCCTTTGTCGTCTATATAATAAGTACATATAGCCTTTGTGGTTCCTCCAGTCGGCCTTGGTCGTGTATATAATAATTACATATAGCCTTTGTGATCCCTCCAGTCGGCCTTTGTCGTCTAATATAGCCTTTGTGGTCCCTCCAGTCGGCCTTAGTCGTCTATATAATAAGTACATGTAGCCTTTGTGGTTCCTCCAGTCAGCCTTTGTTGTCTATATAATGAGTACTTATGGCCTTTGCGGCTCCTCCCGTCAGCCTTTGTGGTCTATATAATAAGTACATATAGCCTTTGTGGTACCTCCAGTCAGCTAGCCTTTGTCGTCAATATAATAAGTAAATATAGCCTTTGTGGTTCCTCCAGTCGGCCTTTGTCGTCTATATAATAAGTAAATATAGCCTTTGTGGTTCCTCCAGTCAGCCTTTGTCGTCTATATATACAATACAATAGTTTATTGGATGATGTAGGCCTCTGGCCCATAACATGTACAATTGAACAAATATCAGTGAACATCTAATGGAATTATATCGTGTTACGCTTGTTTAACAGATGGTAAATATATACGGAAATTGTGTAAATCGTTTTGTGAGTATTTGAACCCATAATTCTATAAAATGTGTCTAAAGACCTGTTGGAATACATTTGAGCAGGTAGGTAGATCAATCTAATATCATCGTATAATTTACAATGAAAAAACGCATGGTATTCATCTTCCAGAATTTCTCGATTTGTATGTATTAGGCAATACGGACAAATCCGGAGCTCTCTCTGTATTCCAGCATGTCTGCCGACTTCAATGTTTAACTTGTGGTTGGAGCACCTAAATTTTGCCATCGATTTTCTCAAATTAAATGGTAAAGAACATGTAATATACCTTTCTACATTCAAAAGACTTTTAAAATGTTTATAATGAATACATTTAGCAGAGATGTCAACATCGCTATGCCTATGTAATCAGTATAGCCTTTGTGATCCCTCCAGTCGGCCTTTGTCGTCTATATAATAAGTACATGTAGCCTTTGTGGTTCCTCCAGTCGGCCTTTGTGGTCTATATAATAAGTACATATAGCCTTTGTAGTTCCTCCAGTCAGCCTTTGTCATCTATATAATAAGTAAATATAGCCTTTGTGGTTCCTCCAGTGAGCCTTTGTCGTGTATATAATAAGTACATATAGCCTTTGTGGTTCCTCCAGTCAGCCTTTGTCGTATATATAATAAGTACATATAGCCTTTGTGGTTCCTCCAGTCAGCTTTGGCCGTGTATATAATAATTACATACAGCCTTTCTGATCACCCCAGTCGGCCTTTGTCGTCTATATAATAAGTACATATAGCCTTTGTGGTTCCTCCAGTCGGCCTTTGTCGTCTATATAATAAGTACATATAGCCTTTGTGGTTCCTCCAGTCAGCCTTTGTCGTCTATATAATGAGTACATGTTCCTCCAGTCGGCCTTTGTGGTCTATATAATAAGTACATATAGCCTTTGTGGTTCCTCCAATCAGCCTTTGTCGTCTATATAATAAGTACATATAGCCTTTGTGGTTCCTCCAGTCAGCCTTGGCCGTGTATATAATTAATAATTACATATTACCTGGGGGGCCAACACGATTCTTCCGGGCCGGCGTGCTATTTTTGGTTTGACTATGCGAATATATTATTTGGACCCCTAATAATACATTTCCACTGTATAGCCCTCTCAATTGTTTGCTCAATGCTCAGGAACGAAAATCCAAGATGGCCGCCATTTTTTTTTATAAAAAATATTTAGTTAGTCACTAATTAATTCTAATGACATAAAACCCCGTTCAAAATGACTTAACCATACTTGCTTTATGCATATAAAATAATATTGATACTTTCCTTAGGAAATGGCGGTGTACATGGGTACTCCGGCTTCCTCCCAAACGAAAAACATACAAATAATGTATATAATTGCCAAAATGTTCGCATATATTTTATATAAGCTTTGTAACTATATAATTTACAATTATTGATGAACTTAATCTTATTATAGGTCATCAAGTATCATTCCCTTGTGAATAGCCATACATGGCATACATGTACACACACGTATTAAATGTTAACCTACATTATAAATGTACCCGCCACTACCGACTCCCGATGTATACTATATTACTGAAGCCCCAGTGTGTTTCGTGAACTTCCGACCGGCGTGCTCTCTTTTTTGTTTGATCATAGTTTGAAAATGCAAATATATACATATCTGAAAATGTTTCCCACGGCGCAAACGACCGTTCCAATACAGTACCCTATATGCATTATGTAACCCCAAAATACTGAAGCTGGTATTGGCAAATGCGTGCTTAGACCCCCAATCGGATTTCAATTTATATCATAATTCAATCTGTATCAGAATCTGACTGCGTCTTGGACCCGAGAACATTTTTCGCGTGTCCCAGTGCAACGGCAGCCGATGTAGCAGCGAACACCCCTTCGCAAACAAGAACAATTTTTGCTTGCACAAGCTGTCTTACAATTACACGACATGGACTGTGTCATCAGTTCAGGCCAATGACTGGAACCTGAAAATACAGGATCTGGTGATTTCCCTGCACCATCACCACACCAGCCGAAGTTGTTGCAGGGTGGCAGTGTCGGTTGTGCAACATGCGCACGTTTGTCGATCATAGTAGCAAAGGCAGACCGTTTCACGTGCTGCTCGAATGCACCATCCGTCGGTGGTAGTAATTTGAGAAGGGCAGCTGATTTCTGGCGAAGAAATTTATGTGCTCTTAAACTTGCAATATCTGCAAAGTCATCGTCTTTCTTGCTGTACACTTTGATCAACAACAGCGTGGCCTCCTGAATTACTTCTGGGCGGATCTCGTTGTCATTTTCGCCAAATAGTTCAATCTCTGGTGTATCAACAGTTTGCATCGCTTCAAACCATGCCTTTTTTCCAGTGAAATATGGGTAGCTTGTTGTGTCTCTACCACTTAGACTGTGGACAAACGGCAATCGTTCACATATGGAAGGCCCAAGCGCTGATGCAATGTCATGAACTGGAAGGTATGTACTACAGTCAGTTCGAACCCACAGTTCTCTCAAATTGGACAGTCTCTCTGTGCTGGCATAGTAAATGCAGAGCACCACGATGTGTGTCATTACCGTGCACAACTACCCGCTCTGCACCATTCTCAGCAGCATAGATAGCGTGAAGAATAATCCGGGTGTCGGCCTCTTCTTGGGTGGACTCCAGCTCCGGAACAGAGGATACCTGCTGGTTCGTAACCAAAATGGTTTTTAATTTCTCTTTGAATCCTCCACCAAGGTACAGTTCTTTGTCTGTGAATGACAATGGCTTCGCTGACCAATCCACGCATAAGTAATTGAGAAGTGCAGCCTTGTTTTCACCAAGAGCAAACAAGTCGCTGGCATCAGGCGCAGAGTAATGCTTGCAGATCTCATATGCTTTGGCTTTGTGTGTATCACCCTTTCTCTTCTGACGTAGTGTTGATTTAATACTGTCTGATAGGTACCTGTCACAGCATAGCTGAATGATTTTGGTTCGAGATGGTACGTCGTTGAGCAACTTATCGCGATATCGATCACCAATGCTGCCAAACTTTTCACCCTTCTTGAAAGACCATTTATGTATAGAATGCATTGCATCAACAACAACGGCTGTGTTCAGTTCTACATCAGGAAGCGTGGATACAGATTCCACTTTCGTTTCCTTCAATATCATCTTCACTAGGCTCGACTTTGTTCCTTGTATCCGCATGGTCCCGTCGTCGTTGAACAATGATGGTGGAACTTTGCTGCATTCGTACTGCCCAACTGTATTTTCAACATCTACCTCTACACCAGATGCAATGAGCTGTGTCATTCTTAACATTGTCTGCATTTCGTTATTCTGTTTGCTAGTTTGGCTGTTCATCGACTTCTTTGACTTCTTGTGCTGTGTGTAGAACGTGTTTAGCTTCACGACCTTTTTGTCATTTTCAGCGATGACATTGGTTAATGCGTTATGTCCAATCTCTTTGACATTTGTCAGGTCTGCTTGCACATTAGGCTGAGCATGTTCTCCTGTAACGATATTGTAGAGGTGCTCACTCTCGGATTCAAATGGATTTTTCTCCACAGCCACATCATCGTCAACACTTGCTCTGTATTTCGGATAACCAGAGTATTCCCGGCTTCATGGTGCATACCATCTGCTGTATGCGTGCCAATACCAATCATTTGTTTCAATTGGGATGATACAGCAGCTGTGTGGTGCTTGGTATATACCCACTTGGTCCGTGCAGATTGATTTGTTGTAATTCCAGCTAAACCACCCCGTTCCTTAGCATCTGCATTGTACGTTTGCTCTAAAATCATGTCAGGTGAGACAGCATTGTGACAGCCATCAGCTCGTCTGCCTACAAACGCGCCTCTCATTAACACATCATGCACATCTGGGGCGACAGAAGGTAGGTCTTTCATTTCTTTAAGGTAGAGAGGCAATGACTGGAGAGCGTACTTGTGGTGGTCTATAGCGACCAGTGTAGACCCTGATCAGACTGCGCGGATGCGCAGGCTGTTCTGGATCTACACTGGTCGCAAAAGCCAATACATATTTCGAACCCCCCTTTTGTGGAAGCAGGCGACGCCCATGAATGATACATGTATATGAGGGGGTGGGGGTGGACAGGAGGTGGGATACGGGAGGGAGGGAGGGTGGGTGGAGATGATGGGAAATAGAAAGCGATATTGGAGTGGATGGGAGAGAGCAGAGTCCATGTTCATAAATGTCTATTATACTCGCCGATTACGCATATCGGTAGCTATAATTGCATATGTAGTAGTCATTAGTAGTGGGTATAGTGTAGGGAAGTTTCGTAGTTACACATACATATATGGGTATTCACATGTGAACAGACTTTATGACTAGAATAAGGTTACTGCCGTCAATAATTGTAAATAATTGATCTAGTATTTGCAACACAACTTTTAGTGTCCAATATATGCGAAAGTTGGTGTAATCATAGACATTTTCTGAGTTTTTTTCACTTGGGAGGAAGCCGGAGTACCCCTGCATATCGTAATTTCATTAGTAAAGTATCACTGTTATCTTATATGCATAACGCAAGCATGGTTGACTCGTTTTAGTCGGGTTTCTGTGTCATTAGCATCAATTATTTTCCGACTAAATATTTCTATATAAAAATGTGGCGGCCATTTTGAATTTGCGTTTGTGACCGTTGAGCAAAACAATGAGAGGGCTATACAGTGGAAATGTATTAGTATGACATCAAAGAAGATATTCCCATGGTCAAACCAAAAATAGCACGCCGGCCCGCAAATGCATACATTTTGGTGCTGGGCCCCCGGGGTATATAGCCTTTGTGATCCCTCCAGTCGGCCTGTGTCGTCTATATAATAACTACATATCGCCGGTGTGATCCCTCCAGTCGGCCGTTGTAGTCTATATAATAAGTAAAAAAACGATATAAAATCGAATTTACAAATTAATTATTTTTCATCGTCTTTTTACTCGTTTCGTACGTAGCGCTTATAAACATATTTTGATCACCGTGTGGATACCCATTTTCAAGGTAGATAACTGATGTCGGCCTTTGTCGTCTATATAATAAGTATACATAGCCTGTGTGATCCCGTCAGTCGGCCTTTGTGGTCTATCTAATAAAGAAATATATCCTTTGTGGTTCCTCCAGTCAGCCTTTTTCGTTTATATAATAAGTACATATATAGCCTTTGTGGTGCCTCCAGTCAGCCTGTGTCGTCTATATAATAATTACATATAGCCGGTGTGATCCCTCCAGTCGGCCTTTGTAGTCTATATAATAAGTAAAAAAACGATATAAAATCGAATTTACAAATGAATCATTTTGCATCGTCTTTTTACTCGTTTCGTACGTAGCGCTTATAAACATATTTTTATCACCGTGTGGATACCTATTTTCAAGGTAGATAACTGATGTCTCAAAATTCGGCATTCGTCCTATGTTTATTACGTAATGTATTGATACATAAAGCATGTTTAAATGAATGTCATTGATTGATCATTGACTTATATTAATACGGGCGACTCTTGGTCACCCGCTTTATGTTACGCGTATATGAAAACTTACCATTCAGTGAAACTAGGTTGAACATATGATTGAAAGTGTAAAATTTGTTTTACCGTAACCCGATAAACCAAGCAGGAGGTGTTTTTACGACACGTGGTATTACTAATACGGGCGACGAATAATTTGGCCCGAAGGGCCAACTGCTTCTAAAACAAAATGTAGATAACATCGGAAAGTATACATAATATAGCTTACGAAGTTACTGCATTTCAAAATTGTGTTGTCGTTAGGAAGACTAAAGTTCCCCGAGAGACGCTTGAAAATATGCGTTTTAAATGATCGGAGTAGAAATGCCTTAAATGCGCATTGGAAGTGTCTGTCTGTCTGTCTGTCTGTCTGTCTGTCCGTCCGTCCGTCCGTCCGTCCGTCCGTCCGTCCGTCCGTCCATCCGTCCGTCCGTCTGTCTGTCTGTCTGTCTGTCTGTCTGTCTGTCTGTCTGTCTGTCTGTCTGTCTGTCTGTCTGTCTGTCTGTCTGTCTGTCTGTCTGTCTCTCTCTATCTGCTGTCTGTCTGTCTGTCTGTCTGTCTGTCAGATCTGTCTGTTGTCTGTCTGTTCTGTCTGTATGTCTGTCTGTCTGTCTGTCTGTCTCTCTCTCTCTCTCTATCTCGCTCTCTCTCTGTCTGTCTGTCTATGTCTGTCTGTCTATGTCTCTCTGTGTGTCTCTTTCTCTATCATTACCTAGAAACCACAATATATCTCTCCCCCGCACCCCACCCACCTTCTCTCAACATCATTAGATAGAAACCATAATATTTCTCTCTATCTTTCAACATCGTTAGATAGAAGCACACTATATCTCTCTCAATATCATTGGATAGAAAGCGCACATGTTGTGATTTTGTTTACAAGACAACGTCAAGCGATCCATGATACTCTGTGGACATGACTAACAGAAACAAGTATGCATTGTAACTGCTGTTTTATTGCGCCTGCTCGGTTGTGTCACGGCCTGTGCTGTATTCACAGTTCATGACACAAGTACCTCTTACCAACAGCTTAAGTGAAGCTGTATGTAAAAAGGACAAAACTAATACGAAAAATGGTCAAAATGTGCTCAAAGACCACCAGGGATCGAGAAAATAATAGCATCACTGGAAGGACACACCTGGAGAATTTCTATAGCCGCCACGCTGCACTTAACTTCGCTGATGTGAGTTTAAAAATACAAGACATAGTCAAGCGATCCGGGATAATTGGGGAACACGACTACCAGAACAAAGTATGCATTGCAAGTGTGCGTCTAGTGCACCTGTTGCTGTAGTCCAGGATACAAACACATCTGACGCAGCACTGGGTTAATCAAAAAAAGTAAATGTAAAACTTAACACAATTCATACAAAAAATGGGCAATATGTGTATAACTCTCGAAGTGACAGTCGTGCTCAATGACGATTGAGATTGCGAAAATTGGGAATAATATCACTGAAGATTCTTAGCCTTGTTATTCTTTCTTAAAATTATCGTAAATGTACTAATACAGTTTCTATTATGCTTTGCTATTGCCAGTATACTGGTATACCCTAAATACTGAGGCTTATCACTAGTGGATCATATTTGTATTCATAAGTACATGTACATACAATCAAATACAATCAAATACAATCGATGTTCCTGGTATTTAGCCGGTACCCATTTACATCTGGGTGGGCTGAAGCAGTGTGGATAAAGTGTCTTGCTCAAGGACACAACGCATGCGACGCTCGAACCCACGATCGTAAGATCAGCAGACCGACGCCTCAGACCGCTCGACCACGCGCTCCACTATGTCTAGGCTATTAATGTACTATATATGAAACGGAAATATCTAAATTGTATCACTGATTCATATAAGAGAAGTGCGACAATGACACCATTTAAATATAATAGAGAAGTTGTAACACCGTGGTAGTTGCGGGAAGTAGTTCTGCAATACTACAATATACTACGGTACCGTTTATAGCATACTAACATCATGGTAAAGCTATCAATTGGTAAATTTAGTTTCATATACTAACGTCGCCCGTCATAGGTATTATATATATAGTGCCTATTTCATATTAATAATGCAATAATTTTTTGATTTCTATGTGCAATTTCCGACGTTCTAATGCATTTTAGAGCTATAATTTCCACAATCGCACCACCGAATTTCCGTAAGAAAAATATCTGTAAATCTTAGATAAATCGTAAATCAACACTCCTCCAAGGAAATCGACCCGAACTTGCGTCTCAGACAACTCTTATCACGAATCGTGATAGGAGTTGTCTGAGACGCAAGTTCGTCGTATTGCTGATGCTTAAACTCTGATTTTAGGCACATTATGAAAACACAACATTTTAGAATAGTATACGTTTGAATATTGTCACCATGAAATTAGATGCATGTTGCCAAGAACATACCGGTACGTGCAGCACAATTTGGATGCATAGATTTATATGATGATGAACTGAGCACAATTTACCGACGATGTACGAGGGGCTTTCCAGAAGAGATTTTTCCTCTAATTCAAGGATCGCTTGGAATATAACCTTGAAAGTCGGACAAAACGAAGTTTCATCTTTTATGAACCAAATCTCTAACCTTCACGTTATTCGCATAAATATTAAGAAAATTATGCACACTCGCGCAAGGTAAATAACGTTGGAATGGGGGCCATGTTTATGGCGTTACGACGTCAAGTTCGAATATTTGCGGTGGTCAGGGTCCGTGATTATAAAACATTCTGAGTACATATTGCTCCAATGGTCCTCTACCGCCCTGTGACAATTAAACCCACATTTGTTCCACCCCCGCTAAGCCCAGGGTCAAGGTCACAGACTTGGTGCGTTTGAATACTTATAATAACGCTCTGGTAAATGGCTTATAATTTCGGTTTCCTTGTTTTTAAATGTGTCTCGTTTTTTTTGGGCTGCCAGCGGGGGCATTCGTGTGCCGACAGGCCACATTTATAGTCAATCATGTCATCCTCGTTAGTAAATATAAGATCCAGTACATTCGGTTCACTATCTATTCTTGCCCTGGAATATCCGCCTTCGTAGATACGTATACATCTTCCATTTCGACCGTTTTTGCCTTAAAGCTCTATATAGCTAGCTGCACTTTTAGTGACATATGGCCTTTTCTGCTGCGATGTTGTTTCCCTGCTCACTGGTATGTTTTTCTCAGAAGATTTTACCAGCAAGGTCCCTGTCGTAGTTGATGCACCCGGTAATCTGATAGGTTTTTCGTTAGATGTTAGATTGAATCACTACTCTATAATAATTTGGCTCTGGGACAGCCATCTTTGATAGGTTTAATATTGTTGCTTGGTAATATTTTGGAGATTATGCAGGCGTCTGACATGCAGTTGGAACATCAGCTTTCTGGAGCATGGAGATGGAAATTTCTTAATGGAGTGGGGGCTCGAACCTGTGTGTGAAGCGAACAATTCGCAACACTATGTTTACACAACAGTTCGAATGGTGCGACCGGGAGCTAGGGCGAAACGACCATATCACTTTCTTTCGGGCACCTGTCGTGGTCAGGGGTTACTTGGTTAACTATCTGAAAACCGGAACAAGTTTTGCGCAGGCTTAGTTCATTGAATTGTGGGATAGAATTCCGTACACACATGAAACAGAAGCGTTGAAGTTTCGGTTTTAGTTATGATATTTTCGTATTTTTTTCAAGTTGCATTGATGGTTCTGATTGAATAGATTGTGCATTGTTAAGACAAACATTGTGGGACGATGGATCCCAAAATTGTAAAGAAAACCCAGGAGTCGTTGGGGAAAATTATCAAAAAACCTCCGTTGACAGAGAAGCTTTTGACAAAACCACCGTTTCGCTTTCTTCATGACATTATGACATCTGTAAGTTGTCCACCATTTACCGCGTTTATCAATGTTTATATTGTTACATGACTGCGCTTCTATCCCATCCGGCCCATGCGCAGGAATTTATATAGGGGGGTGCGTTAACGACGCCGCGAAGGGTCGGAGTTGCTAAATGATTTTGTTTACACATCCCCGGACGGACTGCCCCTCCCCTCTCACCCCCCCCCCCCTCACCCCCCTCACCCCCCATGCGTACGTGCCTGCTCGTGGTGATCTTACTATTGGGGTGATGGTGTAAAGTAATGAACCAACCTGTTGGCACTTCGCTTATTGACAGAATCAGATTTGCTGATTCCATCTTTCAAGCCACGAGGCGCCGACGAGTGGGTATCGACACCATCACCCCTGTTGTTGCATTGGAATATCTTGAGAAAGATACGTTTTCTTGATTTTGATTGGTTGATTCTGTTCTTCAAGGAGTCGCTATTTTATAGGTCTATCAACTGACATCACCGATTGATAACGGATTGCTGTCACTGTGGAATGCGAAAATTGCTGTCCGATGACTGTCATATCAATTGAAACAAGTTTCTAAAAAAAATAAAAATGACTTGCTATTGCGAAATGTGGTGGGTGGGGGAGGGGGTGCTTAAATAGTTTGTGACCAGTGTATCTCCGGACCAGTTTCACAGATATAGTCCCTATTCTCATGGATCCGTGCCCCTAAGCACATAAATTCATATTGTGTGTTATGTTCTGATTAATTCCTGAAAATGTATACATCAACATAAAGTTCAAACACTTGATTATGAGTGCACATAAGGAATTCACCAACATTGTTGTTTATGCAAGTCTTAAGAGTCCCTAGAAATAACCCACCCAAGTCGCCTAATTGATCTTGAAACTTCTCATCAGGTTCGTGCCCTACAACCTTTTGCACACTTGAGTGGCATTCCTTGATCACTCATACAATAATGAAGTGTTGCTGCCTAGATGAATCAAATTTAAATATGGTGAAGTTTAGATTCACCTAGAAATCAACATATATCACATTTTATGCATCATTTGCGAACAGATCCTCTTCAGATTAAGGAAGTATGTAGAAAAATCACAAAATAGGTGGTAAATCACAATTTTATGTAACTGTAACTTAGAAAACCATGGGAAACAACTTAAAATACCCTTTTAAAATAATTTTCAATTAACACTATTCTTAGAATATGCTTATTCACTTGTTTTCTAGGGTTCACAAATCAATGAGAAGGCACGAATCCATGAGAATTGGGGCTATATGTCAAATATTTTCCAAATATAATGTTTAAAGTGGTAATGTCTATTTTTGGAGTAAGACATTTCAATCCCTTCTACATGTGGTATACCAGTGATTCTATATTTTATGTACATTTTGGTGCCGTTTTTCTAGTTTCGAGGTAGAACCAATAATTCATTAAACTGTGTTTATTCCATTGGATGACAGTCCAGGTGTTACATTTATAATAGTATATCCAATTGTTCTCGTCATTTTATATATTTTATTTCCACTTCAGGGGACCAGGGGTCTCAGAAATGTCATTTCCGTTACGTAAATTTACATGACGTAAATATAGCTTTACATTTACACTTTTTTCTTTTCAACGGCATAAAACATAAAACTGAAGGGGCATCTATTAAGACAAGTGTCAATAATATGGTAAACTAATTGTATTAGTTTGAAACAGAGCAATTTAGTAGCAATTAAGTTGTGGAATTTCTCATTTATGGTAAACCAACAACATGTATTTAATACGAATCAGTAAAGTTAAACAAAACAAATTAGCTTGGCATGTAACAGAATGCCGTGTTTTACCACATGTACCAAACATCGTTATAAAGCTACATTTAATTAATAGCACAGCCTCCAAAAATATGGACGTAACGGAAATGATTTATGTAACGGTATGACAAAATGTAACGGTAATGACTCTCCATTTATTTAAATACAGCATATATAGCAAACATATTTATACTTTGCATATGCTGTACAATATAACTTCAAGTTAATGTTTACTTTTAATGTGATTGCCAATAGAAACCCACACTCCTCGAAGCTGTGTCTGTTTTTTGTTGTTCCAGAGCTTTTACTAATTAAATCCTGATATATAAATGTCGTAGGTCTAAATAAATGTGCCATTACTGACCGACAACTGATGGGACATGGTTTATATCTAATTGACACATGAACTGACTGGTTAGTATGGTAATTTATCATTGCCGTTACACGATCGTCATTATCGTTACACAATTTTGTAACGGAAATGACCGTAACGGTAATGATTTTTCTTTAAAAACTCCCATTTTTCACCCCTCTGTATACAACGCATCATGAAGGTAGAATATGCAAATACAACGTTGTAAGTGTGTCTATCCACCCATTTTGGTTTCAGTCGACCTACATACATATGGACGTGTATAAACCCCGAACGGTAATGATGCATGCAATGTGTAACCTTAAAATTATGAATACAGACCGGCCTCGTTCTCGGCAATGACTTAAGTTGTGTTACCACCGTGTTAATTTATAAATTGCGCGCGCATAAACAGTGTTCATTGCATTAGTAGCTGAGAGTAGGAAATGGAGGTTACTCTGATTTTACATTTTTTGTTCAGCGTAACGGTAATGATTCGATTTCTCGTTACAGATACATTAACGTCAGTATTTTTCACAACAAAAGGCAAATTTATTGCAGAATAAGTTTAATGTAAATGTTAAACTATTTTAATTCAGATGCAATGTATAGTAAAGTACAAATGGACAAGATTTGAGAATTACGGGCTTGTAAACTGTGCTGATTGATGACCGGGACATGCCCATTTGGTGCACCACCCGTATGCCAACAACAGAAAATAATAACTAAAGACACATAACAAGAATTGTAAATACTGTTTTCTTAATGGATTGGTATTACCGGTATACATAGTTTCTTTACTGAAAAAAAATATAATTTTCCTTATAAATTGTGTGATTTGTCAGTAAATTACACCGGGACACCAGATGTACATAAAATATAGAATCACTGATACGTCTACAATGGGAATAACCCAAAAAAAAGACCAGATTGCATATATCTACAGATAAATGGAAGCCGCCATTTATTGATGTGGATGAACTTAAAAGTGTCAATTTAAAAAAAATAGGATACAGTGGTGACTGTATGAAAATCCATATTCCTAAATTCTTAGTGCCTTTCTACCTACACATATTATGTGACCTCCATTGATAAACATGTAAACAACATACGGGTTCAAGCGAACTCATTTATGTGTAAGTTTTCCTATCGAAATCCGGATTTTAATGGAGTGGGTTAATGGGTTTAGTGGAAAACACACAATTTAGGTGTGTTCTGTTGTTTGGTAATGTATTAGACTTGTTTCAATCACATTTTTCTAACTTGGCAGTTGTGACCTTTCATCTGGCTTCGGTTGAACGCAAAAGTGTAATGGAAGTGACGTAACCCGTAAATCTCGCTATGGGACGAGAAAATAAAAATGGCCTCGAATAGTTGCGGCTCTCGAAGTTAGAGGGTCGTATGATAGATTTTGTAAAATATATTTTTAACCCTTACACCGTTATCTTAATTTTTTTGTCGTCTGCTGTTTATTTTCCATTTTTATCATCAAAAACATATGCTTTGACAGCACTTTAGAATAATTTACAACATGGTTTGACAGCACTTCAGAATCATTTCCATTGGTAATGATTCTGAAGTGCTGTCAAACCATGTTTTTATTGAGAAATAAGGCAAGATATAAAAGCAGCAGACGACAATTGTTGTATGTAGCTGTCTAAGGGTTAAATTATGATCCGATTTACAAAATCTAACTAATCATTTCCAATTTATCTCGCCAGGTTTCGGAGTCTATTCCATTTTTTTTTTCGTTTTTCGACCCTCACCGTGACTCCAGCTCTTTTTGCCCCATGTTAAATTCCCATAGGATTTTGATGGAATTTGTTATTGATAAAAAAGTACTTACATTTAAAGGTACATGCCCACTCAGTAGGCACAAAATGTTCTTTATAGGAATGAAATAAGTGTTAATTTCTTATCTGGAGCGCTGCCTTCATTCCATGTGAAATTTTACCTGCCTTGCCTGTCATTATTGATGTATTGATGTATGACATTTAACTTGTGACCCGTGTAGCTTTTGTTCTGCGAGTGCACACCTGTAGTCTTACAAGGGTCTGTTAGAAGCATGGTGGTGATCTGAATGATGAACAGAGGCTACATGGAGGTGCAGGCTGTTCTTGGCCTACACTGGTCAAAAAGGTCATTATTAGTTGCCCTAGTTTCTCGACCAATGAAAGTAGAGCATTTCGTCTCAATTAATCGCATATTGCGCGCGACACTTTCTCCAATATATATTAAATTAATCATTAAATGTTGCAATAACTCAAAATTTATATTTAGACCAACATGCCTCGCCTTGTTGACGTAATTTCCTGCGACGCGCACCATGTGTACAATCGATTCAGTATCACACCTCTAATCACGTAATAGTATCGTAATTTAAAAACACGTTTATGGACAGCGCTCCATTTTAATAAGCCGGTGCCCGCGATGGGACGGGGCAACCAATAAGCTAGTTATAGTTCACATATTGAACTAATTTTGTCGCTCGCTACACTCCCTCAAAATTAATTTCTTAAAAATTCAATATGTGAACTATAACTTATAAAGTCCCATTACTCCAGACACAGTCACATGACAGCCAAGTTAGACATAAAGTTTAAAACTCAGCATAAATGTACATGACTGAGTCCAGTCGGTTTCCTCTGTATCCACCTCCTGCCTTTCTCCCCTTCTTGGGAGACGACATGCAAGGTCATCGAGCCAGTGCCGTCGTTAAATCCAAGCATTTACACATTACTCAAGGTGCATGATCACGTGGTTACAACAACAACAACGTCGCCCACTCCAAAGTAAGTATTATTTGATATTTTCCTTAATATGGAACGGATTTTGATGAAATATGGGGCAGCAAACGCGTCTTCATGAGATGCATTTGGTGGTCCAGTGAGTTTGGCACAGACTTAAGTCGTTTTTGCAAAGAATCGATTTCCGCGTCGGAGACACGGAAATCGATTCTTCGCAAAAACGACAGAAGTTTGGGCGAAAATACAGAGACCACCAAATGCAGCTTAACAAGACTCGTTTGATGTGCAATATTTCATAAAAATCCGTTATGTAATAAGGACAATATAAAAGAATACGTATTTTCAATACTTTGGTGTGGTATGGAACTGGCACCAGGTCGGGTTATTCTCATTTCAGGGCTGAATATATTGTTTCTCGATGTAAATATTCTGTTCTGATTTTGGGATTTTCCCCCGAATGCAGCAGGATAAAATGGGATCGAACCGTTTGCCCGGCCTTACATGACCTTAGCTGTTGATAGGCCGTTAAACACCAATAAACAAACAAAACAAACGTACTTTCAATCGGATGGATTCTGGAAGTTTCAGTACTTGTTGTTGTTGTTAGTACCATGTGATCATACACCTTGTTACTGACTACTCCAAGCTCACATGTACATGTAGCTCTCATCCACAGAATATTTCTTGATTGTTTCAGGTCATTAAGACTACAGGATTCATGAAGGGGCTGTTCAACGATAATGAACTGAACTCGGAAAATGTTAAGGTGAGCTTTCGTGTGCCTTCCTCCTCCAGCAATGGCTGACAAAACGTCCTTCCAACGGGCCTCCAGATAAGGAATTAGTAATTGAGTATTTTCACTCCATCACTTCTGAAGCAATTGGGTATTTCAAAATTTTAATTGGGTAAGATAAATTCACACTACTGTTTACACAATAACAGACAGCAATTGTTGAATAGTTTGCTTCGAAATGAAAACATGCCTTGGCATTCCTTGGAGACAATTCTAATGAAATACCAAGATGTGTTTTCATGGAAAATAAGAAAAATATGCTATATTTGTGGTCTGTTTTCTGCAGCATGATAAAGGTACCACAAAATTGTTATTGCTTTTTGATACTCGCCAAGACTCGTAGGGTTTTTGGTAATTTTAATTGGGTATATATTTTAAGCAAATACGCAGCTTATCTGGAGCTCTGTTCCAACATTTGTATATTGACAAGCCTAGCTGTCTGCTCGAAAAATGGACTGTGTGCTTGCAACCAGCCTAGCCCCAGTAGCCGATTTCACCAAAATTGCAAAGCATACTTGTCTAGCTAAGTATACTGTGAGGGAGTAATCATTTATTTTTCGCGAAATGCGTTATTTCATATAGAACTAACGACTAGCATATATTTGATGATTAAAAGTATGCAGAATTATTATACTATTTATTTATGGCTGTGAAAAAATGGCTGTGATAATGTAATAAATTCAGTATAATAAAAAATAATAAATTTATCATTAAATTGAAAATTTCTCCCTCAAAGTGTACTTTAGGAAGATATAAAGTATGCTTTGCAATTTTGGTGAGTCTGATTAGGGCCTATGTTAGTCGCCGTTACGTTAGCAGGATTCAATCTAGGATTTCAACATTTGGGGCCACTGGCGATCTGTACTTTAAAAGTGGACCACCCCCGACTCAAACTGAGACATCACAAAAACATATGCCTGTTTCGACACAAAATGATAAAAATTTTCATAATTCTTACATGTACGTTGATGCCAGTTTTTATGCCACCGGGTTTCGAAGAAACTGGTGGCATATAGTGTTTGGACCGTCCGTCCGTCTGTCTGTCCGTCCGTCCGTCCTTCACACTTTTCGGTTAACCACTTTGTGACAGTTTCTCAAATATGCTGCAGGTGGCATCCGCGTTCGACAGACGCATTTCTTGTTAATAATGCAATGAAAATACCTTGTTATACTTATTGTACATGCAAACCATGCTATAAATCATGTTCAAGTTAGATAGTGAAATGTTACCCAGCATCTTCTCATCTTATTTCTGCTGTTTCTGTGTGAATTCTCATCAGGTAGGGATGGGTTGTGGCCTAGGGGTTCGAGCAACTGACTTCCAATCCGGAGGTTGTGTGTTCAAACCTCGTCTACAGTAGGGCATCAAAAATACATTCATTGTATTTCCATCCCACTGGATTGTCGGATAACACTTTAAACTGTGGTCCTGTCTATAATACTCTATATGACGTTAAACCCTGTCTCCTTAGGTATCAAATTCAATGCGTATTTTACATTTACAAATGTATTATTGATTTTTAGCCAGGTTTTTTGAAAAAAAATCCAGGCTATTGGATTGGCGAAAGCCGGGCGGGCGGGCGGCGTCCACAATCAATGTTAAGTTTTCGTGTTTGAGTCCATTTCTTTGTTACTGTACCACCTAGGACCACCAAACTTTCACAGCTTCATAATCAAGGGGTGCCCACCACATATCACTATCCAACATGTTACCTTTTTTGAACTTGACCCATTTTTTCTGCGCAGTCGACTTAGCCATTTTCAATGTTAACTTTTCACGTTTACAATGTTAACTTTTCGTGTTTAAGTCCATTTCTTTGGTACTGTACCACCTAGGACCACCAAACTTTCACAGCTTCATAACCAAGGGGTGCCCACCACATATCACTATCCAACATGTTACTTTTTTTTTTAACTTGACCCATTTTTTCCGCGCAGTCGACTTAGCCATTTTCGATGTTAAGTTTTCATGTTTAAGTCCATTTCTTTGGTACTGTACCACCTAGGACCACCAAACTTTCACAGCTTCATAACCAAGGGGTGCCTACCACATACAACTATCCAACATGTGACCATATTTTTTTTTACCTTCACCTATTATTTCTACGTAATTGACTTAGCCATTTTCAACGTTAACTTTTTAACTTACGTCTGGTTAAAGGTTTTTGGTTAAAACTTTTTTGTTATACTATATCTCTGCAACTGCTTCGTCCATTACCTTGATACTTCACATGGGTGTTTATCATCATCCATATTTTCATTCTAACCCCCAACCGTGCGGCCCCTGTGCCCAATGTCAAGGTCAAATTACTTTGAATTTTGTTGTTAAAGTTTTTTCGTGTACTATATCTCTGCAACTGCTTCACCCATTACCTTGATACTTCACATGGGTGTTTATCATCATTGTCGCACCCGCTTGCGGAAAGCGCGATATCGTCGGCATTTTGGCATACGTCCGTCCCTCCGTCCGTGTGTCCGGTTAAAGTTTTTTTTCGTTAAAGTTTTTCCATCTACTATATCTATTTTTTTGGTGTCCATGCCTCGCCCCAAGGCGTGACATGCAGGCCACGGCCATCTAGTCTACAAAAAGTGGGTATAATTATGTTATCCAAGTGTCTATGCTTGGAAAAAACCTGGCCTTCGTGGCTTTGCCTCGTTTCTTGTTCCCTATTCAATTTGAAAATCAATACGTATATTTACATTGGGGTAAGACATTTCTACTTCCACTTTTGATAATCAGTGTGTATTCTGCTAAAATAAGTGAGTAAAATATGCCAATACGCAACTTATCTGGAGCTAATGAACTTGTCTAAATTACCTTGCAGGACAGAGACAGTAAAGTATCATTCCTACAGAAATCTATAGATATCGTATGTAAGTACCCGCATCTTCCGATCAAAGTTATCACACAGACGTTTTGTTTTTAGCCCTTTCTATATGTTGTGACCACTCATTTGAACCGTCTCAAATGGTGGTCAAGGGCTCCAGATAAGGAATTAGTCATTGAGTATTGTCACTCCATCATTTCTGAAGCAATTGGGTATTACAAAATTTTAATTGGGCAAAATAAAATCCCACTACTGTTTACACATCAACAGACAGCAATCATTGAATAGTTTGCCTCGAAATGAAAACATGTATTGGCATTTCATTATATTTGTCTCCTTGGAGACAATTCTAATGAAATACCAAGATGTTTTTTCATGGAAAATAAGAAAAATATGCTATATTTGTGGTCTGTTTATTGTTTTCTGCAGCATGATAAAGGTACCACAATGTTTTTATTGCTTTTTGATGCTCAGTACTTCTGATTTCAATTGGGTTTTTGGCAATTTTAATTGGGTATTTAAGCAAATACTCGGCTTATCTGGAGCTCTGGTGGTCAAAATATATACTTTCCTGCAGGGGTTGGAGCGATATTTAAGTTTTTCTTATTTCTCGTGAACATATGTGAGACACGTCATGTGATTTTGTACCTTCGGGCATCTGCAAGATTTCATTAAATACGTTTACAAATTTTACAATATTTTTCATAAATAAAGTCAAAAGTTGACAAAATTTTCAGAGTACATGCGGAAAATAATTCCGCATGTACTCTGAAAATTTTGCCGTCATTTACGGAAAATATTGTAAGTTGTAAACGTATTTCATGAAATCACGCAGCTGTCCGAAGGTACAAAATCACATGGCGTGTCTCATATATGACCACTCATTTGTACCGCTGTGTTGAGATGGTGGTCAATCATATATTTTTCTACATATATAAGGAAGATACGTTATTTTTGTCCGTGAATCCTTAGCATGAGATGGATTAAGATGGTTTGTGTTTCTTTCTTCTGGACAGGGATGGTAAAATATCATTCTTGCAGAAAGCAATTGACCTAGTCAGTAAGTACGGTATATAGAGGATATTCCATCGTACATTTTGGATAGCGAGAAATAATACACGAGTGTGCGTTGCGAACGAGTTGCTTGCACGGATGCCGACGGACACGAGTGTATTATTTCTGCTATTCAAACATGTACGATGGAATATCCTATTTATTACACTTCCACGGCGGATATATATGCACATTTAGTCCATTTTTAGCTCGACTATTCGAAGAATAAGTAGAGCTTATGTTGTCACCCCGGCGTCGGCGTCACCGTCACACATTGGTTAAGGTTTTTAGTCAAGCTTGTATATGGAATACTCCTGGCCCTACACCCACCATACTTGCACAACTTCATCTCCTAGTGATGTGCATCAATAACCCCTCATCTATATTTGACCTTGACCTACATTTCCTCTTGAATTACTTAGTTAATTCCCCTTGGTTAAGGTTTTTAGTCAACCTTGGTTAAGGTTTTTAGTCAAGCTTGTACATGGAATACTATACTACACCATACTTGGACAACCTTTTCTCATAGCGATGTACATCAATAACCCCTGATCTATATTTGACCTTGACCTACATTTCCTCTTGAATTACTTACTTAATTCTCCTTGGTTACAGTTTTTAGTCAAGCTTGTAGATGCAATACTCCTGGCAATACAACCATACTTGGACAACTTCATCTCCTAGTGATGTACATCAATAATCCCTGACCTATATTTGACCTTGACCTACTTTTATCCTTGGATTACTTTCTTATTTCCCCTTGGTTAAGGTTTTTAGTCAAGCTTGTATATGGAATATTCCTGGGCCTACAGCAACCATACTTGGAAAACTTCATCTACTAGTGATGTACATCAATAACCCCTGACCTATATCTGACATTGACCTACATTTAACCTTGAATTACTTACTTAATTTCCCTTGGTTAAGGTTTTTAGTCAACCTTGGTTAAGCTTTTTATGCAGGCCGCGGCCACATTGACCTACATTTAACCTTGAATTACTTACTTAATTTCCCTTGGTTAAGGTTTTTAGTCAACCTTGGTTAAGGTTTTTATGCAGGCCACGGCCACCTTGTTTGTCAAGCTATGTGTACATCGACAACCCTCGTAGTCGAGCTATGCTGTTCTCCTACAGCTCTTGTTGAGATTATAATCAATGAATTGTGATGTGCGCATGAATAGTTAGTTATACAATGACGTGTTTTCCCGCGTTTTGACGTTACGTTGTGTGACGTCAAATGTGACGTCATGTAAACTTTTTGAAAACCAAATTACGCAGCTGTTTCTATGAGCCAGATATATTTGAGTGCATGTTTGGAATGTGTTCAATCACATTAACATTCTAGATTAGTCGAGACCCTTTCCAAATATTCAAATAACTTTATTTTGACTGTAATAAAAATTAAACATTTTGCATGTAGCTCGTGGTTTCAAGAAAACAGGCGCGCAATTACAGGTGTTCTCTTCACGGTGTATTATTTGTAAGGAGTTGATTACTGGTTTTCTCTTACATTTATTGAACTGAACATTGGTTGCATATGCCGTTTCACTTAACTTTGTACAACTAAAATGTTTGTAAGTGCAAATTTAGGATTGTCTGGAAATTTCAATTGATGGATTTACATTTATTGAACTGAACATTGGTTGCATATGCCGTTTCACTAAACTTTGTACAACTAAAATGTTTGTAAGTGCAAATTTAGGATTGTCTGGAAATTTCAATTGATGGATTTACATTTATTGAACTGAACATTGGTTGCATATGCCGTTTCACTAAACTTTGTACAACTAAAATGTTTGTAAGTGCAAATTTAGGATTGTCTGGAAATTTCAATTGATGGATTTACTTTATTGAACTGAACATTGGTTGCATATGCCGTTTCACTAAACTTTGTACAACTAAAATGTTTGTAAGTGCAAATTTAGGATTGTCTGAAAATTTCAATTGATGGATTTACATTTATTGAACTGAACATTGGTTGCATATGCCGTTTCACTAAACTTTGTACAACTAAAATGTTTGTAAGTGCAAATTTAGGATCGTCTGGAAATTTCAATTGATGTAGTTACATATGCCTGTCTGTTATACATGTACAGAGGTCATACCAGGGGACCATTTCACTAAACTTTGTACAACTGGAATGTGCAAATTTAGGATCGTCTGGAAATTTCAATTGATGCTCAATAAATGTCAATCCAATAATTGTTTACAAGAATACATGCTAATGTGAAATGTACAGACTTATCATAATTTTGCACTTACAAACATTTTAGTGTAGTAAAATGGCCTCCTGTATGTCATTCTAGGTGTAGCAACGGGTAAGCAGCTGTCAGTGAAACCTGCGAAGATCGTCGCGGGCCACGAACCAGAGAAGACCAACGAGCTGTTACAAGCGATAGCCATAGCAGTGAACAATAAGGTGAGTGGTAGAAACACGGGCCGACCATGAAATAAATGCATGATTGTTCCATGTGTCAGAGTTACTTACTTGAAACTTAATATGCTAGTTTATCATTGTGCCCCGACATACAATGTATTTTATAGCCGATCCATGCAGAGCTACAGATAAGCTGCGTATTTGCTTAAATACCCAATTAAAATTTCCAAAAACCCAATTGAAATCAGAAGTAGCGAGTATCAAAAAGCTACAAAGTTTGTGATACGTTTATCTGAGTTTATCATGCTGCAGAAAACAATAAACACACCACAAATATAGCATATTTTTCTTATTTTCCATGAAAACACATCTTGGTATTTCATTAGAATTGTCTCCAAGGAGACAATTCTAATGAAATGCCATGACATGTTTTCATTTCGAAGCAAACTATTCAATAATTGCTGCCTCTTGATGTGTAAACAGTAGTGAGATTTATTTTACCCAATTAAAATGTTGAAATACCCAATTGCTTCAGATATGATAGTGACAATACGCAATTACTAATTCCTTATCTGGAGCCCTGGATCCATGTGAACACCACCCTTTATGCCCAAAGGTCTAGGTGAAACGACCTTTAAATGTCAGAGCAGTCTCGGCATGTGGAACACGGTTATATACATATTAATTAGGTTATATACATATTAATTAGGTTATATACATATTAATTAGGGCCCGATGAGAATCGGCGGTGCCCTATAGGTTTCACCCTGTCCGTCCGTTTATTTTTTGGGAAGTTTTTGTACTTTTCTCAAATCACCTGTAGGGGCCCTAAGTGTGTCGACAGACCACATTTTCTACTTTCTGGATATATCTGTATCACCGTAGATAAAACTGAACTTTCTGGATATATCTGTATCACCGTAGATAAAACTAAACTTTCTGGATATATTTGTATCACTGTAGATAAAACTAAACTTTCTGGATATATCTGTATCACCGTAGATAAAACTAAACTTTCTTGTGTTTGGTGTAAGATTTATTTTTTATGCCACCGTGTTTCGAAGAAACGGGTGGCATATAGTGTTTGGACTGTCCGTCTGTTCGTTCGTCCGTCCAGGCACACATTAGGGTACTTATGGGGTAGGTGGCATGGCCTAAGACAATAGAAGACAATGAAACTTATTCCGTACCCCGTAAGCCTATTGTCTCTTACGGGGTATTTCCTTTGATCTTTTATATAGTCCGTCCGTCTGTCTGTCCGTCCGCCCGCTTGTCCGTCACACTTTTCGGTTAACCACTTTGTCACAGTTTCTCAAATATGAATCACGAATTATAGGAATCACGATTTGTCTGGTTTGGCCCTCCGGTACGTTTTTATCTTTGGCTCTTTTTGTTACCTGGGAGTTGAATTGGGTTGTTGCCCATTATAAAAGTAGTAAGATTATTACTGATCCTACTGCTTTTGGGAGGGGGCCAAATGATTCTGGTGTTGCGAGGACCTGGCATCAGATCGTGATTATTCTGGTTTCAGGACTGAATATATAGTTTTTTATGCCACCGGGTTTCGAAGAAACAGGTGGCATATAGTGTTTGGACCGTCCGTCTGTCCGTCCATCACACTTTTCGGTTAACCACTTTGTCACAGTTTCTCAAATATGCTGCAGGTGGCATCCGCGTTCGACAGACGCATTTCTTGTTTATTGTAAATATTCAGACCTTATTTGGGGATTTTCCCCCCATTTGTACATGTACTTGAACATGTACTTGTACAGGTAATGTATGGGATTTAATACTAAACCCATTGACCCGGTCTTAAATGACCTTAGCTGTTGATATGCCGTTAAACCCCAACAAACAAAACAAACACCCTGTTCGTTTGTCTGTCTGTTATAACATGGGCATACTATGGGAATGGGGATCATAGCTACATGTAGTTATTTCCCTTTGAATTTATTTATAGAAATCCAATCCAAGTTGTATCTTTTATGGCCTAATTGCTTGTAATAAAACGGAATATCACTTGATTTGTTGTGTAAAGAAGCCAGTATACTGTTTTCGACTAATGTTGATCCAGATCAGCCTACATATCTGCGCAATCTGATCCGGAACTGCATTATTTGTCAGATTCATATTAATTGTATTGCAATCAGTGTAGACCCAGATCAGACTGCACGGATGTGCAGTCTGATCTGGGTCAACTCTGTTTGCAAGACTCAATTTTTGTGTAAATAAACGCTGAAATACAGCATAGGACCGGATCTCTATAAATAGATTTGCTAGCTAACTAGCTAAGCTACCCCATTGCCAGGTTGATAACGAGGACTGTGTGAGGAAAGTACTTAAAACAGACAACAAGGGGGAGGAGACGACGGAGAAGTCCAGGGACAGGAGTGATGACAGGAGAAAACAAGACGACGTAAGTTCTCATGCTCTCTGAGTGTTCTTGAAATCAGGAAGTTTTATTGGTTGAGACTAAGCTGGTTCAATCTAGCCCTTCAAAATAGGGAGGTTTTTTTTGTTTTTTTAATTTTTTTATTGGTAATTTTTCCAGAATTTTTTGTTTTATATGCTGAAAAACTCGCTCAGTCCCCCCAAAAAAAAGAAGCGATGCAAACTAGGGAGAGAATTTCGCTCTGTAAATTGATCCCTGTCTGCCAATAAATTCTGTTGTAGAGTACAGCTGGCTTTTATACAGTATGATTAGCTTGTACATAGTTTATGATTCACTCAATTAAATAATGCACCCCCGGCCTTAAATGTCCTTAGCTATTGATAGGCCGTTAAACCCCAACAAACAAACAATTTATGCACCAGCCAGTGTTATCCCACACCCACCTCCTAACTAATTTCTTTCAAACTCGGAGAATAGTTGAGCATATTGTATGTCAAGTAGCACCCTGGTATTGTATTCTTTGTTTCTAATCAAGGAAATTCCTCTACAGGAAAAGGACAGGAGGGACAAATATCGAGACAATTGGAGAGATGGGGTGACAAACAGAGTTAACGATTAAGAAATATGAAACACTTTCTTGCTTTATATTTTCATCATTTCTCAACGAAAGTATATGTTGTTATCACTCATTTGAACCGTCTCGCCGAGACGGTTCAGATGAGTGGTAACCGCATACAGTTTGAATAAGATATAAAGAAAATATCTAGAATTTTATATGTATTCTTTATTTCTAATCAAGGAAATTCCTCTACAGGAAAAGGACAGACAGAACAAAGATCGAGACGAAGGAAGAGATGGGGAGAGAAGTCGCGATAACGATTGAGAAATATGAAACTTTTTTTTTATTTTCCATATTTCTCAACAAAAGTATATATTGTTGCCACTCATTTGAACCGTCTCACCGAGACGGTTAAGAGGAGTGGTAACAACATATAGTTTGGATAAGAAATAAATAAAATGTTCAAACTCCTCATATTTTCTACGTATTTTTTATTTCTAATCAAGGAAATTCCTCTACAGGAAAAGGACAGAAGGAACAAAGATCGAACAAGGGAAGAGATGGGGAGAGAAGTCACGATAGAGACAAGACGAGAGAGGTATGAAAATTATACAGTGGAACCTCTCAACCGGACACCACGGCAACACATGTTATCTTATTTTTTATGTGTTTTTTGGTCATTTATCTCGTGTGATAAGGCCATCCATAATTGTATCCCCCGGACTCCGTCGGGGGATACTATGGATTTGACAGCGCGCCGCGTACGCGTCCGCGTCCGCCGCAGACACTTCTTGTCCCGAGCATAACTCGAAAACCCTTTGGAATATTTTCATGAAACTTCACACATGCATAGACCACGACCCGAAGGTGTGTCGCGCACAAGAATGACAACTCTTGCATAGCTAATTTTTGAGTTATCTCCCTTTTTTGTTTCTCGCACTGATTTCGTGTCCGGAGCATAACTCCACCCACCCCTGTTTTCGAATATTTTCATGAAACTTCACACATGCATAGACCACGACCCGAAGGTGTGTCGCGCACAAGAATGACAACTCTTGCATAGCTAATTTTTTGATTTTTGTGTTATCTCCCTTTTTTGTTTCGCGCACTGATTGACCATAACTCGACTACCCTTTGGAATATTTTTATGAAACTTAACACATTCAATTAGACCACGAACCGAAGGTGTGTCGTGCACAAGAATGACAACTCTTGCATAGCTAATTTTTGAGTTATCTCCCTTTTTTGTTTTCGCTCACTGATTTCCTCAGTCGGAGCATAACTCGACCACCCTTTGGAATATTTTCATGAAACTTCACACATGCATAGACCACGACCGGAGGTGTGTCGCGCACAAGAATGACAACTCTTGCGTAGCTAATTTTTCAGTTATCTCCCTTTTTTGTTTTGCGCACTCTACAAACTGGACAATAATGCATGAAGACCTGTTTTCTCATCTGCTCTGTACACCTTTTCTTGTGTGCTCTGTACACCTTACCTGTAGAGAGAACAATAGAAACTGGGAGAACCATGTGCTAAGCATGGGCTAGCATGTGCAGATGTCCAGTGCTTGACCACTGCTGACCAGGTAATTTATACAGGTAAATCACTACATTGGGTACTGTGTTGAAAATATTGTGGCATTATGTGGACCTCTGCAGATATATGTAGATAAATATAGGACTATTAAAAAAAAATCTGGTCTCCAATAGCAAGCATTATTATTTTTAAACTTTTTTTTGTCATTTTTTTTTTTTTTTGTTTTCATTTTTTTTTTCAAATTATTTTTCAATTTTTGTCCAGTAGCATAAGGTCGTAAGTGCTATATACAGACTATTCACCTGTGCATGTGCTAGCATGTGCAACTGACCACTGACCACTTACAGGTAATTTATACAGGTAAATGATTATATTACATTTCCGTAAACTGTGTTGAAAATATTGTGGCATTATGTGGACCTGTGCAGATATATGTAGATAAATATAGGACTATTAAAAAAATTCTGGGCTCCAGTAGCAAGCATTATTATTTTTAATTTTTAAACTTTTTTTCCATTTTTTTTTTCAAATTCTTTTTCAATTTTTGTCTAGTAGCATAAGGTCGTAAGTGCTATATACAGACTATTATCATATAATAAAACAATTATTGACTAGTGAGCCATAGAATATAATCTGATATTCTATGGTTCACTAGTCAATAATTGTATAATATGTTCGGGCCAGTGAAAATTGCTTTCGGGCCCAGGCTCGAGGTCAAGGCGGGACAAGGCGAGGCATCTGATTCCGCGGAATTCTTGTTTACTTATCTCCCTTTGTTGTTTCGTGCTCTGATTTTGTATCCAGAGCATAACTCGAACACGCATATACGCATTGCTCTCTAATGGTCCTCTACCGCCCTGTGCCAAATCCACGTTCGTTCTGCCCCCGTCAAGCCCAGGGTCAAGGTCACATACTTAGTGCTTCAAAAACATTAACGCTTGGGTAAATATCTTATACTTTCTGTTTTCTTTCATGGATCAACTTCATATTTCATATACGCATTGCTCTAATGGTCCTCTACCACCCTGTGCCAAATCCACGTTCGTCCTGCCCCACCAATCCCAGGGTCAAGGTCACATACTTGGTGCTTCAAAAACTTTAACGCTCAGGTAAATATCTTATAATTTTTATTTCCATTCACGGATCAACTTTCATATTTCATATACGCGTTGCTCTAATGTCGTCTACCGCCCTGTGCCAAATACACGTTCGTCCTTTGCCCCCGCCAAGCCCAGGGTCAAGGTCACATACTTAGTGCTTCAAAAAACTTTAACGCTCAGGTAAATAATATAATTTTTATTAATTTCCATTCATGGATCAACTTCATATTTCATATACACGTTGCTCTAATGGTCGTCTACCGCCCTGTGCCAAATCCACGTTCGTCTGCCCCCGCCAAAGCCCAGGGGTCAAGGTCACATACTTATTGCTTCAAAAAAAACTAAAGCTTCAAAAACTTTTAACGCTCGGGTAAATATCTTATAATTTCTGTTTTCTTTCATGGATCATCTTCATATTTCATATACGCATTGCTCTAATGGTCCTCTACCGCCCTGTGCCAAATTCACGTTCGTCCTGCCCCCGCCAATCCCAGGGTCAAGGTCACATACTTGGTGCTTCAAAAACTTTAATGCTCAGGTAAATATCTTATAATTTTTCTTTCCATTCACGGATCAACTTCATATTTCATATATGCGTTGCTCTAATGGTCCTCTACCGCCCTGTGCCAAATCCACGTTCGTCCCGCCCCCGCCAAGCCCAGGGTTAACATCATATACTTAGTGCTTCAAAACTTTAACGCTCAGGTAAATATCTTATAATTTCTGTCTTTCACGGATCAGCTTCATATTTCATATATGCATTGCTCTAATGGTCTCTACCGCCCTGTGCCAAATCCACGTTTGTCCTGCCCCCGCCAAGCCCAGGGTCAAGGTCACATACTTGGTGCTTCAAAAACTTTAACGCTCAGGTAAAAGAAAATTTTGACTTGCAATTTGGCCTCATTTATTATCAAAGCGATATGTGGGACATCCGTGTTCTATGAACACATTTTCTAGTTTATTAAACTTCACACATGCATAGAAGACGACCCAAAGGTGTGTCGCACGTAAGAATGACAACTCTTGCGTCGTTAATTTCTTAGTTATCTCCCTTTGTTGTTTCGTGCACTGATTTCGTGTCTGGAGCATAACTCGAACACCCTTTGGAATATTTTCATGAAACTTCACACATGCATAGACCACGACCCTAAAGGTGTGTCCCGCAAGAATGACAACTCTTGCATCACTAATTCTTTAGTTATCTCCCTTTGTTTTTCCGTCACTGATTTTGTCTCCGGAGCATAATTCGAACACCCTTTTTTCAAACTACTTGTGTATCTGGGGAGGGGGATACACATGCGCTTGTCGACAAGCGTCCATTTCTAGTTATATCTCCGTTTCCTGTAACCCGACCGACCCGCTAAAAACGGTGCGACCTGATTTTTAGCTCACCTGAGCGAAGCTCATGTGAGCTATTGTTACCGCAATGTGTCCGTCGTCCGTCGTCGTCGTGGTCCGTGAACATTTTCAAACGTCTTCTCCTCGGTAACCATTGGGCCTATGGTCACCAAACTTCATGGTCATGGTCCTTAGGTAGGGTGATTACAAAATTGTTAAAATGACGTCATTATGTAATCCAAGATGGCCGCCGTCTAAAAATAGCACAAATTCTTAAAAAATCTTCTTCTCAAGAACCGCCAACCGGATTTCGACAAAACTTGGTAGGAATGATCGATGTACATTGCTCTTTCAAAGTTGTTAAAATGGTGACCCTGTGGTTAAAAATGGGTGTGGCCCGTGGGGTCAAATTGGGGTCAAATTTTATTTTTGACTGAATATGGTCATTTCATATATCAAATTGATGGTATCAAAATCAAATTGTCGAAATCGGATTGTTATGTCATCCAAGATGGCCGCCGAAAGGTCAAAAGGTCGTTCTTTTATTAGAGATTTCAAAATTCTTCTTCACATGAACCGCTTGGCCCATGGTAGCCAAACTTAAAAGGTTATGGTCCATGGGTGAAGCCTTTTCAGATTTGTTAAAATGGTGGTCATCGCTAATCCAAGATGGCCGCCGTCTAAAAATAGCATAAATTCTTAAAAAATCTTCTCATGAACCGCTTGCCGGATTTCGACGAAACTTGGTAGGAATGATCGATGTACATTGCTCTTTGAAAGTTGTTAAAATGGTGACCCCGTGGTCAAAAATGGGCGTGGCCCGTGGGGTCAAATTGGGGTCAAATTTTATTTTTATTTTTGACCGAATATGGTCATGTCATATATCAAATTGAAGGTATCAATGAGGCGATCACTCTGGTGCATTTTCTGTCGAAATCGGATTGTTATGTCATCCAAGATGGCCGCCGAAAGGTCAAAAGGTCGTTCTTTTATTAGAGATTTCAAAATTCTTCTTCACATGAACCGCTTGGCCCATGGTAGCCAAACTTAAAAGTTATGGTCCATGGGTGAAGCCTTTTCAGATTTGTTAAAATCGAGGTCATCGCTAATCCAAGATGGCCGCGTCTAAAAATAGCATAAATTCATAAAAAATCTTCTTCTCATGAACCGTTGCCGGATTTCGACGAAACTTGGTAGGAATGATCGATGTACATTGCTCTTTCAAAGTTGTTAAAATGGTGACCCCGGGACCGGGGTCAAAAATGGGCATGGCCCGTGGGGTCAAATTTTATTTTTGACCGAATATGGTCATGTCATATATTCAAATTGAAGGTATCATGAGGCGATCACTCTGGTGCATTTTCTGTCGAAATCGGATTGTTATGTCATCCAAGATGGCGCCGAAAGGTCAAAAGGTCGTTCTTTTATTAGAGATTTTCAAAATTCTTACTTCACATGACCGCTTGGCCCATGGTAGCCAAACTTAAAAGTTATGGTCCATGGGTGAAGCCTTTTCAGATTTGTTAAAATGGAGGTCATCGCTAATCCAAGATGGCCGCCGTCTAAAAATAGCATAAATTCTTAAAAAATCTTCTTCTCATGAACCGCTAGCCGGATTTCAACGAAACTTGGTAGGAATGATCGATGTACATTGCTCTTTGAAAGTTGTTAAAATGGTGACCCCGGGGTCAAAAATGGGCGTGGCCCGTGGGGTCAAATTGGGGTCAAATTTTATTTTTGACTGAATATGGTCATGTCATATATCAAATTGAAGGTATCAATGAGGCGATCACTCTGGTGCAATATTTGTCGGAATCGGATGATTATGTCATCCATGATGGCCACCAAAAGGTCCATTTATTCAAGATTTTTAACGTCTTTTTCTCAGGAACCACATGGCCGATGCTGGGTGAAGCATTTTCAGATTTTGTAAAATGAGAGTCATCGCTTAATCCAATAGCAAATAGCACAATTTGTTTAAAACACATGAACTCAATGTCACATTCTCCTCTGGTGTTCATGGAGTCAGGTGAGCGAATTAGGGCCATCATGGCCCTCTTGTTTTTTATTGCAATTTCGTTTACAATTTTTATGCCACCGGGTTTCGAAGAAACGGGTGGCATATAGTGTTTGGACTGTCCGTCCGTCCGTCCGGTCCGTCCGTCCGGGCACACATTAGGGTACTTATGTGGCTAGCCCCACATGGTTATGGACTTGGTAAAGGATAGGGTTGGTTACAATTAGCCACCTAAAAAATCCTTTTATATGGCTAAAAATCGTTTTATGTGGCTAATATTTAACATGTGATAAGCCACATAAGTATAGTACTGTAAGAACGTCCGTCCGTCCGTCCGTCCGTCCGTCCGGGCACACATTAGGGTACTTATGTGGCTAGCCCCACAGGGTTATGGACTTGTTAAAGGATAGGGTTGGTTACAATTAGCCACCTAAAAAATCGTTTTATGTGCCTAAAAATCGTTTTATGTGGCTAATATTTAACATGTGATAAGCCACATAAGTACCCTAATGTAAGAACGTCCGTCCGTCCGTCCGTCCGTCCGTCCGTCCGTCCGTCCGCTGACGGTACTATACTTATGTGGCTAGCCCCACAGGGTTATGGACTTAGTAAAGGTTAGGGTTGGTTACAATTAGCCACCTAAAAATCCTTTTATGTGGCTAAAAATCCTTTTATGTGGCTAATATTTAACATGTGATAAGCCACATAAGTATAGTACCGTAAGAACGTCCGTCCGTCCGTCCGTCCGTCACACTTTTCGGTTAACCACTTTGTCACAGTTTCTCAAATATGACGCATTTCTTGTTTTTATGCCACCGGGTTTCGAAGAAACGGGTGGCATATAGTGTATGCAAGTGTTAAAATATTGTACCTTTTTAATATTAATAATTTTTAAATTCAATATGTCATGTGACAGAAAAAAAAAGAAATTGCCTACCGACCGACCCACTTCTAAAATTCTGGGTCGGGTTACAGGAAACAAAATTTTTTTCTAAGGACGGCCTAATGTCTGTTCGTGTTCGCATAGCACATAACTATGGTTCAGAATGATCAAATGTCTCATTTACAGTGAAACCTCTCTAAGCTGGGGACCCACCCTCCCAGGGTGTCCGGTTTAGAGAGGTTTCACTGTACCTATCAGGGCCTGAAAATAGTAGCTTTTACCAGTAGGTCCGGGACCTAATAAGGAAAAAAGTGAAAGGTCCAAGGAATTTTTTGGAAGGTCCGAGAGGATAATCGCAATTTTCTGCCGACGAACTTTTGGGTATTAAACACATTCAGTCTAATATATATTTAAATGTAAGTACTTTTTCATCAATAACAAAAAAGTCACCATCCCCAATTTTTTTATTTGATTAAATTCCATCAAATATTGTTTCTGTATCATACTTCCCTGTTATATGTTGCTATATAGCTTCTATTGGGGTTACCCATTCCGAATACAATTTATTGACCCGCACTTACACCTGTCCCATCCCATATCGACCGCGCATGCGCGCACGGGAGACTTCCTCTTTGCTTCGGACGGCTGGCGTGAAAGTATCCTTTTTGGTGCTCATTTTCGTTTGGCTGTTTTATACACTCTATTCATGGTTATTGTCCGTAAGTAGGCAATATCTTCTGTAATAGAGTGGGGGCTATTCATTTCTATAAGTTGCTAGTCGAAAATATTTCATTTTGAAAGTATTTCGAGTTTTTTTTTCATAGTGTGGCCACAGGCGCGAACTTCGCTTCGCGATTTTCCTATTGTCGGACGTTCCTATTGTCGACAAAGAAATTTTTTTTTTTTTTATTTTTTTTATTTTTTTTGACTTTTGTTTAGTTCGATATTTGAATAGGTTTTGCGTAACACGTTCACTAAAGGGAAACCTAAACCCAGTTCGGGTCAGGAATTTGGGGGTGGTCACAAAACGGGAACTTGTGATTCTCATGAGATAATTTGTTTCCGTTGTTGCTAGAGACATAACGGTTGCTCTAATGAGAAACTGGGCTTGTCTTAGGCCTTGGGGGCCTCTATGGAGGGGCCTGACCATTAGGTACTATTATGGTAAGTATCAGGGTAAGTATCAATAAGTGAGATTCAGAAACTACAGTGGTTTCTGAGTCTGAGCCAAGTCCGAGTCCGAATAGTGGCAGGGTGTCTCTTATGACTGAGGCATCCAATGTCGCTAGTTCTGCTCTGGGTGGTCCGCTATCCAATGAGTAAGAACAACGGACGCCAGTCTGTGTTCGGCAAGATTCAGAAACTAAAGACTGTTTCCGAGTCTACGCCAAGTCCGAGTCCGAATAGTGACAGGGTGTCTCTTATGACTGAGGCATCCAACGTCGCTAGTTCTGCTCTGGGTGGTCCGCTACCCACTGAGTAAGAACACCGGACACCGGACACCGGAAACCGAAACCGGACACCGGACACCAGTCGGTGTTCGGCAAGATTCATAAACTAACGACTGTTTCTGAGTCTAACCAAGTACGAGTCCGAATAGTGGCGGGGTATCTCTTATGACTGAGACATCCAACGTCGCTAGTTCTGCTATGGGTGGTCCGCTACCCACTGAGTAAGGACACCGGACACCGGACACCGGACACCGGACACTAGTCGGTGTCGGCAAGAAACATAAAAATAAGGCGAACGTTTCGAGTCTAAGCCAAGACGAGTCCAATAGTGGGCAGGGGTATTCATTATGACTGAGCATCCAAAGTCGCTAGTTCTGCTCTAGGTGGTCCCTACCCACTGAGTAAGGGCCCGGGACACCGGACACCAGTCGGTGGTTCGGGCAAAGATTCATAAACTAACGACTGTTTTTTGAGTCTAGCCAATGAGGGTCCGATAGTGGCAGTATCCTCTATGAACTGAGATGCAGGGTACTCTTATGACTGAGACATCCAACGTCGCTAGTTATGCTCTGGGGGGTCCGCTACCTACTGAGTACGGACATTGGATATCGGACACCAGTTCTGCTCTGGGTTATACGCTAACCATTGAGCAAGAACACAGTACACCAGTTAGGCTCTGGTTTAGGTTCTGCTCTGGGTTATACGCTAACCACTGAGCAAGAACGCCGGCCACTAGTTCTGCTCTGGGTTATTAGCTAACCACTCAGCAAGAACACCGGACACGGACAGGTAGATTCAATCGGATAGGCGATGTGGGTGGTATACACGCAAATCCAATTGGGCGCGCCTCGGTGGAATGCAAGCGTATTCCTCCGGTCAACAGTGTAAAATATAGCCACTGATAATGGCGACGCTGGTCTTGACCACGCCGTTTTCAGCGGAATATCTGTTCAAGGTTATGAATATACAACAGTGTAACGGTATAGGACATTGGCCTGCCGACACACTGGATTAGTCATGATGTGAGTCTGATGACGTCAGACTGGAGGGCACACAATCTTCCAGTAGCTCGTCTACCAGGACGCGGGATTGTATATCCATGAAACACAAACGACGTTCTAGGTCGTGTCTAGGTACGATCATTGACGTCGTCATAGGCATAGGGGAAGGGACCTCCTTCGGGAAGCATTCCTTCAGGCCACGAATCTGTTTGGAAACAGATGTTCGCAGGTGACTGCTGCTGACGCTACAGTAAGACAGAGTCGGCAGTTAGCGAGACTATCAGCGGTTCGCTTATAGAAGCGCAACTCGGGCTGGATAAGGGGCATAAGCAAGCTTCAATATCCCCTTCTCCTAAACCAACGAGTGATGTAATGGGTAGCTTTAAGCAACCCATAACACCTATACAGCCCCATAGGGTGGGGCTACCAGAGGGGCGCTACACGCATCAGAGATTGGCAATATCTGAGCTTCTTCAGCGTGCGGTTTGTTGTACCAACAGACAGATCAATTCCAGATAGAGACGGCTCGATCGATACGTCAAACTATTAGAGTCAACGATTGGGCAGTCTCCAGCGAACCACATGAAGGTTATCTTCATATACCGATATGCCATGCGTCCAGACACTTTATAAGCTTTCATCCGCAAGGCATGGTATAACAGTTTTGTGTCCTACCCTTCAAAGCCACGGCGTTCACAAAACTAATAGAGGTAATCTAGGCACAGTCCAGACGTGTGTTATTGCATACTTCAATACTTGGATGACTGGCTCCTGCACGATCAGTCTAGAGGCACACTGCTACTCAAGCGGCGTTTGTTCTGGGATCTTATCACGGGGTTTGGTCTCAGGCCGAACATAGAGATATCGGAACTAGTACCGAAACAGGACATCTGATACGTAGGGATGAGTTCCTTACCAGAATGGGGATAGTCAGGGTACACTTGGACAGTGCCGATATGTACAGAGTAGACATCATGTTGAGAGTGATCGACAAAGCTGTGTATCCAATTCAACTACCAGCCAGGGAGCTATTTTAGCTGCTAGGGTATTGAATTCAGAGGCAGATATGCGGTGTAGATCATCTACCAATGTAATGTGGACTACCTGTCGAGGGGGGCTCGAAAGTCCGTACCGAGGGGTCACTGTTAAGAACAGTGACCAACGCGGTTATCAACAGGTAGAGCCACCCCTGGTTGTGTCTGTTTGCGACCATGATGGACAATCAGAGCCTAATGTATGTGTCTCCAGTTCTGGACTAGTGGGCATAAGCGGTGGGCGCATGTCCGTATCATGGAAATGAGTATACGGGTGAACATTTCCACAATCAGTAAATTCGGGTCACACTAGTGGCAACATGCTGGCCAATGACAAGTTGGTTCTCCAGCATCTGGAACGTCTAGTGTACCATTTTCGGTGGGCATTCCAGTGTTTCTCAGCTTCTGTCACAGTATGCAGGGTGAACATTTCATGCGAATACGCTCGTTCTGATTCTTCACGTCTGGAGTCTATCAGGAAGGGAATAAGGAAGGACAAATTTTCGCGGCTAGCTACGGCAATCATTGCACAGGCAAAGACGCGAATGGGAGGTCTGGGTTAATTGCTGTAAGTAAGGCAAATTAATCCAGTCAGTCCAGCGGTAGGAGAAATGGGCGATTTCCTTAAGTAATTGTTCTAGGAAACGAAATCGTCAGCGTCGATTAGGACAGGGTACAGGTAGGCATTGGCCAACTGTTTCAACTTCACTTCAGTGCCGATATGTATCATAGGTTCAGACCCCAGTTATAGGCGCTGATTTCATTCTTCACTAGAGAAAGATCAGTAGCTAGAATAGTTAACCTAAGGGAATCTAACAGTGGTTAGATGGGATTTAACGACAAATCAGTATGAGCCATGGGATAGCTTCCCTATTGATTGATCAGTCAATAATGGGTTAATCCTCGTTTTCGCTTCGGCGAAAAGGCGGCGGGAATTACGCGGCCTGTACAGGGGCGATCAGAATCTGGATTGGATAATTATTCCGTTACTATGGTTGCGAGACTGGGTTCCTTACTACGTCTCGCGTCCCAGTTAGGCATAACCGACCGTTAGTGATCCCAGGCAGGGCCAAATCGAGTCGGTTATATGTGACATTATATACTTTACGTATTCTATAATGTACAATTGTCGTATTTTAACTTGGTAAAAGCACATGCTTCCGGTTAATAACAACAACAATGTCAATAGATTAAAATTCATTCGCACTGATCCAGAATATGAGTTTATCTCTCGCCCAGCACGAACCTACCAAATTTAACCGAGACGGAAAACACGCTATGCCCTGGCACATAGATCAAGGTCACGATCAGATGATAATGTGGGCTTTGTGGCGCAATCGGTTAAGACATTCGGCTAGATGATGGTGAATTTCATAAGACAAAATACACCAGGCTTGTCTGAGGAAAAGGGCACTTCACCGGTACGGGTGAATGTTAAAATCCTCTGATGGCATCAGGTGGGACTGGTCTCGGCAGCTAGTGTAGCTGTGGAAGAACAGTTCCCATTCTTATCCGGAGGCAGTAGCTTCGGTATACCAGTATCTGTCTCAGGATAGTGGTCCTGTTTAACCTGCGCAGGTGCCGAGGGCTAAGTCTATGTGTGAAGCAGAATAGGTTACTGCTTTCAAGGGTAGGCCTAGACTGCCTCAGACCCACACTATAGGAGCTCTGTTAGAGGAATTGATTTGGCACAGTGTTTGACCCCAAAACTTAGTTGGATTTCTTAAAGCCAGTACTTTGCTGGAACATCAGGGGCTCAAGTATTAGGTTATGCTTACATAAACTTGGCTCATAGAGAATTCGGCCTTGGGAAAGGAGGCTCAGAGATGGGAGTATCCAAGGCTTAGTTCCATAAGGCACGGAATTGTTTTGTGCAAGGCCAGAGCGTGGTGAATTAGGTACTACATCTCAATGACTAGCCAATGAGAGGTAGGCAATGGATTTTATTCTAGGCGTGGGTAATCAGTTTATATCTAAATCTTCAGTTTACATATGGATATATCTTGCAACACGCAGAGCATATCGATTCAATTCTGTTAAGGGCTCATAAGGTTATAATCGATGCCATGAGGTTGGAGCAGTATTTACCTCCTCGGAGTTCCTCTATGGAGTGATCCTGGGGATAAGATAATGGAAGTGGCATCAGGGAAGTCTCATTCCACTTTTATCAGTTTTACATACGTACACGGACTGCGCAGAGCGCAGATATTTACACATTGGATCCCCTAGTCGCAGCTAGCAGGGATATCACGGGGGGGGGGGGCCAAGCAGGTGTAAAAGGCTCAATTTTCTAGCCTGTTGTTATTCTGGGCCAGTGGATCTAGGCCAGGATAACAAAGTGTTGGTATATTCACATTGGCATTACAAAACGTTCTAGTTATCAGCTAGTTTAAGTTTTGTGCCTGTAAAGTTTTAGTAGATTGTTTTCTTGATTACACATGACTGGTTATACCAGTCTGGATACATATTTTACTATAATGTGTGCAGTGTTTGGTGTTACCAATGATTGTGAGATCCGGAGAGGGTAAAGGTGAGTTACCTGTGCTCCAGGGTGCTAACGGTACTAGGTATCACGACACTCGAAAACACATAATCATTCATCCAGGGTCATGAATGCCATGTTTGGTAATTATTGATAGTATGTGGGTGTCAATATGCATAGGGTATTTTATGTTAGCATTACTATTTGTGAGTAATGTGGGTTAGAACTTTAAGAGACTTGTGGACATGGACAAGGGTCAGTGTAGATGCTGTGAGTCTTAGATGTGAGGCACAACAGTGTGTATGACATGACGCTAACAGGATATGAGTTAGTCACATTCAGTGTGTGTGAAACTGCGACTGGGGACAGTACTCAAGCAGACCAGAAGACTTAGCTGGCGGCTCAGTTATCTTCTGGGTGCAGGAATAGGGGGGGTGCTGCTCAGACGGTGCCCGGGTCTAGTCTACAAGTTGTTTTGGTGAGTCAATTTATTGATCCTAGGTTAAGTATTCACAGAGCGAATTATAAGTTATTTTCCTGGTTTTCTGTATCACCTTACCTTCCCGCCTTGGAGACAAATTCTAGCAACATATAACAGGGAAGTATGATACAGAAATCAGAATTTTTCAATGTAAAATTAGTTTCTGTGAATACTTACCTGTTATATGTATTTAACACCCGCCTCCCACCCCGCAAGGTGAGAGATTTGTTCTATCGCAAAGAGGAAGTCTCCCGTGCGCGCGTGCGCAGTCGATATGGGATGGGACAGGTGTAAGTGCGGGTCAATAAATTGTATTCGGAATGGGTAGCCCCAATAGAAGCTATATAGCAACATATAACAGGTAAGTATTCACAGAAACTAATTTTACATTGAAAAATTCTGATTTTTATTGCAAGATTTATTTTTAGCTCGACTATTCGAAGAATAGTTAGAGCTTATGTAGTCACCTCGGCGTCGGTGTCACCGTCACACCTTGGTTACGGTTTTTAGTCAAGCTGGTATATGGAATACTCCTGGCCCTACACCAACCATACTTGCACAACTTCATCTCCTAGTGATGTACATCAACAACCTCTGGCCTATATTTGGCCTTGACCTACATTTAACCTTGAATTACTTAGTTAATTCCCCTTGGTTAAGGTTTTTAGTCAAGCTTGTACATGGAATACTATTGTGCATACAGACACCATACTTGGACAATCTTTTCTCATAGGGATGTACATCAATAACCCCTGATCTATATTTGACCTTGACCTACATTTCCTCTTGAATTACTTAGTTAATTCCCCTTGGTTAAGGTTTTTACTCAAGCTTGTAGATGGACTACTCCTGGCCCTACACCAACCATACTTGCACAACTTCATCTCATAGTCATGTAACCCCTGACCTATATTTGACCTTGACCTACATTCAACCTTGAATTACTGAGTTCATTCCCATTGGTTAAGGTTTTTAGTCAACCTTGGTTAAGGTTTTTAGTCAAGCTTGTACATGGAATACTATTGTGCATACAGACACCATACTTGTACAACCTTTTCTCATAGGGATGTACATCAATAACCCCTGATCTATATTTGACCTTGACCTACATTTCCGCTTTAATTACTTAGTTAATTCCCCTTGGTTAAGGTTTTTACTCAACCTTGGTTAAGGTTTTTAGTCAAGCTTGTAGATGGAATACTATTGTGCATACAGACACCATACTTGGATAACTTTTTCTCATAGGGATGTACATCAATAACCCCTGACCTATATTTGACATTGGCCTACTTTTACCCTTGGATTACTTAGTTATTTCCCCTTGGTTAAGGTTTTTAGTCAAGCTTGTATATGGAATACTCCTGGGCCTACAGCAACCATACTTGGAAAACTTCATCTCCTAGTGATGTACATCAATAACCCCTGACCTATATCTGACATTGACCTACATTTAACCTTGAATTACTTACTTAATTTCCCTTGGTTACGGTTTTTAGTCAACCTTTAAGGTTTTTATGCAGGCCGTGGCCACCTTCTTTGTCAAGCTATGTGTACATCGACAACCCTCGTAGTCGAGCTATGCTGTTCTCTTACAGCTCTTGTTTAGATTTTTACCCGTATTCGATGGAATTTATTCAAATGATGTTTTTTTGGGGAGGGTGACTTTTCTGTTATTGATGGAAAAGTACTTACATTTAAATATTTTTTAGATTCAATGTGTTTAATAGCCAAATGTTTGTCGGCACAAAATGTGGAACAGACAGTAGTTATGGTGGGGGCAATTTAGCCAAGTGTGTTTGTTCTCTTCTAAACTTACTAAAGTAAATTTTGTTTTCCCAGACGAGGGATAAGGAGAGGAATAGAGAGAAGAGTAGAGACAAAGGGAGAGATGGAGAGCGGAGCCGGGACCGAGAGGAGAAATCAGACAGACACAGAGAGAAGGAAGATGGGCATAGAGAAAAGGAGAGAGAGGGGAGGCACAAATCTGGCCGAGGTCGGGTAAGTGATCGTGAAATATGGCTGTGACTGGAGAAATGGGGCTTACAGGATTTTTGACGAGTGTGCATACGGATCAAATATCGCACTCCCTTAGCCTGATAACGATCTGGGGGCCGTTTCACTAAACTTTGTACGACTTAAATGTTCGTAAGTGCAAATTTAGGATTGTCTGGAAATTTCAATTAATGGATTTACATTTATTGAACATAGGCTGCAGCCTATGCTCAATAAATGTAAATCCAATAATTGTTTACAAGAAAATATTGTTAATGTGAAATTTACAGACTATCATAATTTTGCACTTACGAACATTTTAGTCGTACAAAGTTTAGTGAAACGGGCCCCTGTATAGCGTGTTAGAAGCATGACTGGTGTTTCATTGATGGAATGGCGAACACTGCAGATCCTGGATCTGGATCTACACTGGTCGCAAAACCCATAGAGCCACATTTCTCTAGTCACGGCCACAAATTACAGCTTGGTGGCAGAGCACTGTTCCCCCCACCCCCCCCCCCACCCCCACCTGGAGCAACAACTGATCCATTCATTTTTCAATTACTTTTTCTTGAAGTTAAAGACAGGTATAACACATACACCCCACTTTTCACTGATGGCTCAAAGGACGGGGACCGGCTAGCTGCTGCTGTCTCCAGACTCCCAGATAAATTTTCAATATTTTCTACTTGCCCTTGATTTTGGGAAAATTTCTTGGAGAAAGAAATTCATTTTATTTTCTGATTCACTATCTGCCTTACAAGCTTTGTACAACATGAAACTTGAGCATCCACTTATCCGCCAAATCACTGACAGGGCTCCAGATAAGTAATTAATAATTGAGTATTTTCACTCCATCATTTCAATTGGGTATTTCAACATTTTAAATGGGTAGAATAAAATCACACTACTGTTTACACATCAACAGACAGCAAGTATTGAATAGTTTGCTTCGAAATAAAAACATGTCTCGGTATTTCATTAGAATTATAATGAAATACCAAGATGTGTTTTCATGGAAAGTAAGAAAAATATGCTATATTTGTGGTCTGTTTATTGTTTTCTGCAGCATGATAAACGTACCTCAAAATTGTTATTGCTTTTTGATACTCGCTACTTCTGATTTCAATTGGGTTTTTGGCAATTTTAATTGCGCATTTAAGCAAATACGCAGCTTATCTGGAGTACTGCACTGAGCTACACCATCTTTTAATTTCGTCTGGCAAGGACATTATTATACCCCCACAAACAAAGTTTGTTGGGGGTATATAGGAGTCAGCTTGTCGGTCGGTCGGTCTGTCGGTCTGTTGGAAATTCCCTTCCGCTCTATATCTTCTACACCGATGCATGGATTATCAAATGGCTTGGCACAAATGTTTCTCATGATGAGAAGGTGTGTCGCGATCAATAACCATGCACCTACGTCCAAGGTCAAGGTCACAGTTGAAGGTCAAAGGTCAAACCTATCGAAATTCCCTTCCGCTCTATATCTTCTACGCCGATGCATGGATTATCAAATGGCTTGGCACAAATGTTTCTCATGATGAGAAGGTGTGTCGCGATCAATAACCACGCACCTACATCCAAGGTCAAGGTCACAGTTGAAGGTCAAGGTCAAACCTATCGAAATTCCCTTCCGCTCTATCTTCTACACCGATGCATGGATTATCAAATGCCTTGGCACAAATGTTTCTCATGATGAGAAGGTGTGTCGCGATCAATAACCACGCACCTACGTCCAAGGTCAAGGTCACAGTTGAAGGTCAAAGGTCAAACCTATTGAAATTCCCTTCCGCTCTATATCTTCTACACCGATGCATGGATTATCACATGCCTTGGCACAAATGTTTCTCAGGATGAGAAGGTGTGTCACGATCAATAACCACGCACCTACATCGAAGGTCAAGGTCACAGTTGAAGGTCAAAGGTCAAACCTATTGAAATTCCCTTCCGCTCTATATCTTCTACACCGTTGCATGGATTATCACACTATGCCCAAGGTCAAGGTCACAGACTTGATGCGTTTGAAACCTTAACGCTCGGCTAAATGGCTTATAATCAAAAATGCCTCGTTTTCTTTGGCTGCCAGTGGGGGTATTCGTGTGCCGACAGGCCACATTTCTAGTTTTTTGTTGGCTCCCCAGTATCAAGGGCAATGACGGAGAAGATAGTGCTGCCAAAGCCGCCCTGGAGCTACCGACTTCTAATTTTCTTGTTTGCTATCTGATTTTAAATCATCCATTAACTCCTTCATCTCTGATACAATGCAGACCCGGTGGGATCTGCTGACAGATAACAAACTTCATGCTGTGAAACCCACTCTGGGATGAACTCTGTATCCTTGTCCACGTAATTACTCAAGTTCTACTTCACCGATCGTAACCAAATTCGGTATACATGTTTATCACGGCAAGATGAAGAAGCCTATTGATTTTCAGTGAATTATCTCCCCTTGTTAACTGGCCCTGCCTCGACGGGCGTATATTGTGACCTTCGGAACTCTTGTTTGAAATATAGGAAACTTGGTATATGTAAATCCTATAAAGACACTTGTATGACACTTTATTGGATTTACAAACATCTTGAGGGAACGAAATTCCATATTTCAAAATAATAGAAATTTGGTTATACAGTACATGCTCGTTTACTCGAAGTCCGTCGGACAGTGATAAATACTTTGAGTAAACCGAAGTTCGACGTAACCAAAATCTGAACAGGACCTCGAAATATTGCCATACACGTTACGGGATGGAACTCCCATACGACCTGTGACACACAGAGTTACACTTTTGCAACTCTAATGTGTTTACTTGCGTTCGCCTATACACGCATGTGTGTAGTCGAACTATTTATACACATTTGTATTATCAGGGTGGAACAAGAAAAGACAATTCAAAGCAGTAAAGTAACATTTTATTATGTTTAATAAATAAAGCATGTAAACTGCTTACAGTTTAATTGGTGTAGAGGAAATCACCATTAACACTTGTTCAAAGTTTGTTTACACAAGTTTACACAGGTAAACAAGTCCAGTCTTTGATCCGGTAAATTGGCGCCGAGAATTCGCACTTCGAGCGCAAACTGACACTTTGACTTAACGAGAGTGAAATACCACAATAATAATTAAAAATAATAGGATCTGCAACAGGACTTGAACACGAATTCGACGTAACGAGGGAATTCGACTTAACCAACTTTGAGTAAACGAATGTAGACTGTATTAAACACACAGTACAAGTGAAATTGTTAACGGCTATTCAGAGCTCCAGTTAATGTGCGCAATTTGACCAACTTTGGGTGAAATTTTGTTATTTCTTCATCAAAAATGACAAGTTGGGAGTCCTTTAGAATCGTCTCATTGAGACGATTCTAAAGCACTCCCAACTTGCCATTTTTGATGGAGAAATAAGAAATTTACCTCCAAATTACGCACATTAACTGGAGCTCTGGGCAATTAGCATCCAGAAAATGCACATTTTGTCCCTTGCAATATGAAACTTTTCAAGCCAGAAATCCTATCAATTGTTTGATATAAATTACATTGTATGTGTTTCTATGAAGATTTATTTCTTCTATACAGTATGTCTTTAGAAATTGTGTTGGTATTCATTGTACATGTAGTATGTACTAATATCTCAGTACCGAGTATTTTATATACAAACTGCGTTGAGTCCATTTCCTTTCATGAAATCAGAGCTCCAGATAAGGTGTGTATTGGCGTATTTTACACACTTATTTTAGCAGAATATGCATTTATTAGCAAATGTGGGAGTACAAAATACTCACAGCAATGTGAAAATTAGCATTGATGTTCATATCAAGTACTGTAATAAAGTTAAAAATGTACTTAGTTGAACTGCAAAAAGCAAACAGTATTTGCTTTTTTTCTGATCAACTACCGTAAGTGAATTTTTAAATTTGTTTTATTTTTTATCATTTGTTCCCTATTTAATAAGGAAGAAAATCAATAATACATTTGTAAAAGTAAAATACACATTGAATTTGAAATGGGGGTATATTAGATAATAATTCCAGCACAAAAATATTTACACAATTCCCCAACATTTGATTGGCCTGTAGCAAGTATCTGTCCAAAATTTATATCCCAGTAAACTCCCATGCCGAACTACTTTCCGTAACCGTGAGGCGCAGTTAAAATAATTCTTAAGAAAATGGAAAATAAACACATTTTCTTGATGAATTTATTTCAAATGCTGGAAGTATAAGGAATGAATGGCCTTTTTGTGGAATTTATCGGGGATATAAACTTGGAAAAGTCGCGGGAATACTGGACGAGGCCTTAAAAAATTACAATTTTCGAAAAAAAAAAAAAAAAAAAATTTTTTATTTGTTTTCGAAAATTGTCATTTTTTGTTGCTTCGTCCAGTATTCCCGCGACTTTTCCAAGTTTATACCCCGATAAATTCCACAAAAAGGCCAATCATTCCTATACAAAACCTGTCTGGAGCTCTGTGAAATACTTTACTGTCTGCTGTGATTCTTCAGCATAGTGATAGTGATGAGGGTGTTGATGATGAAAACTACAATTATGATGAAGTGGATAACATGAACACACCAGAGATAGGCTCTGACGACCTGCTGGGTTCCGATGATGATTTTGATACTCCATACAACACTCCCAACGAACCGTTAAACACCACATACTCTGTGAGAGGTGAGGAGGCAACAGAAAGTGGTATGATTCCGAGACAGGTCAGTACGACTTGTCTCACAATGAAGGGAAGGATGGGACTCAGTGATGAGGAGATAGCTGAACTGGAGACTCTGAGACAGAAACAGGGGTCCAGGAATCGGTCAAACAGACCGAAGGCAGCCAGGCCTCGCCGGGAACCAATGAAACAGCCTCGCATGGAACAGCTAGCTTCATATGTATCGGAAAGTGAAACAAGTTCGGATAAAGACGAAATCTCTGTCGATGGGAAGAAACGTAAGTCTGGTGTTAAAAGTAGATTAAGTCAAAGACCAAAGGTTGATTTGGAAGATTCGCCAGTTAAAACCTCACAGGAGGGACAAGGGAAAAGTAGAAGAGAGAGTCTGAAGGGCCCGAAGACTAGCACACCAAAGAACTCCCCTGCCTCGCCAAAGAATATTGTGCGAGGGAATAAGACACTAGACACAAGTCGGAGAAAGACAGAAGTTAAATCACAGAGAGATCAAAAACAGCTTGATCCACCATCAAAAATAACATCTGCTTCTCAGAAAATATCTACCAATGAAAAAGTTGGGAGTCATTCAGCTGGCAAAGCGTTGGATAAACGCGATACAAGCAACAGGGACAAAAATAGTGACAATGGAAAGAACAGAAGTATATCTTTAGACTCTAAAAAGTCGAGGATTAAGAACAGAAGAGACTCTTTAAGAGAAAATGATGATTCTCCGAAGGGTAAGCTTGATGAAACCCCTAAGAAAGAGAAAGACATAAACAAAGATGAAAGATCAAACCGGCGTAGATCAAGGGAAAATATGTTGAATTCAGACCCATTCAAAAAGAAGGTGTCTAGCAATGATGTACATTTCGAGGACACACCAAAAAGGAGGCGAGTTCTAAAACCTGAATCGGAAGAGGAAAACAGATGGGAATCTCGTAGGAAGTCTCAAAAAAGCAGTGAACCGAGCGAAAAAGGTGTGTACGACAAAAGGAAATCGACGACTGATATGGGAGATAAGCGGCGGCGAAGCAGCTTTGACATGTTGAGCGGTAATGACCAGGATTCCCAGGTCCGGTGTGGTATGATGTGTTCTGTTAGTTCTTCGTTCAGCATTTGGAACATTGTTTCAAATTCAAATTGGGATGCTGTCGAACCTGGGTTATTAAAGACCGCCTCCAAATAACAGTTACATGTACCAGCCACACTTTTGTTTTCCTAATTACACACTTGAATCGTTTGTGGAAGGTGACTAGCTCCGTGACGGAGTTAATGACTTCAGTCACTATTTAAATGAGCTGGACAATAAATATCACCTGTGAACAATGGCAATATTTTCTCATTTCAAGGCTGTCCTTTATATTCACATGTTTCACTGAATTATTTTTGTGTGTTCATTATTTGATTCTACTTAACCCTTACTACGCTGAATTAAATGTTGTCGTCTGCTGGAAATGTTTTATTTTCAATATTTCTCGACAAAAACCTGGTTTTGACAGCACATGAGAATCGTCTCTAATGGAGACGATTCTCATGTGCTGTCAAAACCAGGTTTTTGTTAAGAATTAAAGCAAAAATGAAAAACAGCAGACTGCAATTTCCGTCAACAGCGTAGGAAGGGTTAAAGGTTAATGTGAAAATACTGTTCTGATTTATTGTATTCAATTACAATTGCTTTAAAACATTACATTATATTTGTTTTTGTTTTGTTAATTTTTAGCGCGCCTTCCGAAGGAAGGAGTGCATATGGCATGTCCCTGGTGTCCTAGTCAGGGTCTCTCCATCCGTCCGTGAAATTTGTTTGTCACCAAACATTTTGATATTTTACACATGCCTTTCTCTAATAATTCCAGCACAAAAATATTTACACAATTCCCTAACATTTGATTGGCCCGTAGCAAGTCTGTCCAAAATTTATATCCCAGTAAACTCCCATGCCAAACTACTTTCCATAACCGTGAGACGCAGTTAAAATAATTCTTAAGAAAATGGAAAATAAACACATTTTCTTGATGAATTTATTTCAAATGCTGGAATTATAAGGAATGAATGGCCTTTTTGTGGAATTTATCGGGGATATATACTTGGAAAAGTCGCGGGAATACTGGACGAGGCCTTCCTATATTGAGTCGGTGTACACGAGATTTACGGACCTGAGAAAAGTGTTATTGTTTGTTTCTATTACATGCGTTTCTGAATGAGTTGGGCTATTAATTAACTACGTTGAATTAAATGTTGTCGTCTGCTGTAAATGTTTTATTTTCAATATTTCTCGACAAAAACCTGGTTTTGACAGCACATGAGAATCGTCTCCAGTGGAGACGATTCTCATGTGCTGTCAAAACCAGTGTTTTGTTAAGAAATAAAGCAAAAATGAAAAACAGCAGACGGCAGTTTCCGTCAACAGCGTAGGAAGGGTTAAAATTATCCCTTTTAACTCTGTTTAAAACAGCACTGTAGGTTATGGGCAAGTATGAATTTTAGGACATTTACATTGCAGTCTGTAGATCATGATAAACTTTACCGCAATTTATTACCACTGAAGACGCAGACAGCCGTATCAGGGTCGATGTTTTTCACCATGATGACATCTGTTTCAAATCCAGCCAAAAAAAAGAGCAACAGCACAAATATTTTATCAGACTGCATCAGTGGACAGGACAATCCGGATATGAAATACCATTATGGTCTATATTTCCTCTATATTTCATTATCCTACAATACTATAGCCCATTATGTCAGATGGAGACTTAGAGTCAACAATGTATTTCTATATTCAGAGACGAGAGGATGACGCTAAGGAAAACGAGGCTCCAACGAAGGAGAACGATATGGTTAACGGAGATGTTAAACAGGTGAGTACGAGTTATATCCCTTCCATTTGACGACATTGATACTGTGTATCACAGTCCTCGAATTTTCATTGGTCGAACGGCGTTGCATAACATTTCTGAGTCGGAGCTCCAGATAAGTTTTGTATCCAGAGCTCCAGATAAGCTGCGTATTTGTGTAAATACCCAACTAAAATTGCCAAAAACCCAATTGAAATCAGAAGTAGTGAGTATCAAAAAGCAATACAAAAATTGTGGTACCTTTATCATGCTGCAGAAAACAATAAACCGACCACAAATATAGCAATTTTTCTATCGAAAATATTATTTTTTCAGGTGACACATTTAATTAATAGTATAAATAATTAAAAAATACCATGCCTCATTTGCATATGAAAATAGTCTGATACCACCTCGAGTCACTATCAGTAAAATCAATATTACTAAATGATTATAACAGTATAGCAGGCACTCACAATTTTTAGAACTGGTGAAATAGTGACACACTTATATACTTATTTAATTCCTATGAAGAGCATGTTGTGCCTACTGAGTGGGTACGTACCTTTAAACAGGCTCGACTTGGAAATGGTAGGAATTACTTGGCAAGCCTCGGAATTCCTACACGTTTCCTATCCTTGCCTGATTATCTTGATATTGAAAAACACCAGTCGTGCAGAGTACGAAATATGACACTCGCACGCCGAATGACAAGTTGATATCAGGCTAGGGGCAAGTATTAACTATAAAGTCGATTTCATGTGATTTACAATGGTTCCTACTCGCCTGAAGTGGCAGGAATTGGTCGATTGGGTGGTTGTTAATTTTTGTTGGTTTCTAACCCGAGCAATTATTCTCTGTTTTTAACAGGACCACCCACCGAGAATGCAAAGGCCATCATCGGCAAAGGGTTCCCGGCGCAGAATGGAAGGTGTGTATATTATACAAATGGTCTGGAGCCATGGGGAGTTGTAGTGAGTTACTGCCCTTGTTTCTATTTGTAGGTGTATGTTTCTATTTATAGATGATTGGTTCACTAGTGGCTATTTTAGCACAATATGTTGATCATGGCTGATCATGGATTATACAATGGTGGCAAATTCATTTGAAAATTGTTTCTCTCCAGGGGCGCATTTCACTTAACTTCGTACAACTAAAATGTTCGTAAGTGCAGAATTATGATAGTCTGTAAATTTCACATTAGCAATATTTTCTTTTAAACAATTATTGGATTTACATTTATTGAGCATAGGCTGCATATGCAGCCTATGCTCAATAATGTAAATCCATCAATTGAAATTTCCAGACGATCCTAAGTTTGCACTTACGAAGATCTTAGTCCTACGAAGTTTAGTGAAACGGCCCCCAGGTGTGTTATTTATTTCTAAGGCATTTGTTTCTTAACCATATCAAGTTATCAACCCCATGTAGACCTCAAAGCCAACATTTGCAAACACTATTGTTCTTGATGAGCCGTCTCGGCCTCAGGCATTCGGCGCGTTTCGGCTTTCGTCGGTATTACTATATATGAACAACAAGGCATGTAGCTTTCGTCAGCAAACATGACCTCGTATCGTAGCAAATTCTGCAATTTTATTAACGCTAACGAAAATGTTTTGGCAAAAAGTGCACATGTTCCTTTGAGAAGTATTGTTATCTTGCTGAACTAGCGTAGTTCGAACATATTTATACAAAGACTATTGAATTATAGCTGGTTTTCTTGGGTTGGACAGGACCTTGTATCATAACTGAAATACTATGTTTAATGCCCCAACGTCAATATTGTGATAAGTTCACATGTTCATTCGAGATGTATTTGTTATCCTGTAGAGGGGTGGATTGTGGCCTAGGGGTTAGAACACCTGACTTCCAATCCGGAGGTTGTGGGTACAATCCTCAACTAGGGCATCAAAAATACTTTCATAGTATTTCCATCCCACTGGCCTGTCGGATGAGACTTTTAAACTCTGGTCCCGTCTCTATATGACCTTAGCTGTTGGTGGGACGTTAAACCCTTTCACTTCACTTCACACAATTGTTATCCTGTAGAAATACATAGAATGCATAGAAAGTTACCATTTTAAACATGTTATTTTGTTAGAATATGAGCTTGTGTCCGACCAGAAGCGGCATCTCTTGTTTTATACATGCCTTAACCTGTTCACTGTAAATATGATTGTGTTTGAGAGGGCCCTAGGGAAGATTGGTGCACGCCAACTGGGTTACCCTCCTTAAATAAAGAATTTATTTACATACTTTAAAGTTTACTATAAACAACAAAGCAAATGGCGTTATTATATCTCAAGGGAAGTAATCATTGTAATTTATACAGTATTACTGCGCCGTTCATAGATAGCAGTACCGACGAAAACCGAAACACTCCAAATGCCTGTGGTCTCATCAGCAACTACAGTGTTTGCCAGTATACTGAATAATAATTCCAGCACAAAAATATTTACACAATTCCCTAACATTTGATTGGTCTATTTCTTAATGAATTTATTTAAAATGCTGGAATTATAATGAATGAATGGCCTTTTGTTGAATTTATCGGGGATATAAACTTGGAAAAGTCGCGGGAATACTGGACGAAGGCCGGAAGGCCTCGTCCAGTATTCCCGCGACTTTTCCAAGTTTATACCCCGATAAATTCCACGAAAAGGCCATTCATTCCTATATTAAACAAAAGAATAATAGAATACGGTGGACCAAAATGAGAATATTTGTTGACATTTAACACCAATTTTTTAAAGCGATATCCACAGATCTGATGATCTAGGTATACGCTGTTTGTAAACGCGTTATTTGTATTATCAGATGTGTGCGAAAATTTACAACAGGACTAGAAAATCTATAAATAGAAGTGATAGGGATGTAACACACTACACTCTCCCCGAACTTGGAATGTATAATAGCGTGTATAGACTGGTATAATGGTACACTGTGGCTGTTCTGCTGGTTGTCTAATCATACTATACCCAGAGCTCCAGTTAAGATGCGTAATTTGACCAAATGTTCAAGGTATTTTTCTTAGTTCTTCACCAAAAATGGCAAGTTGGGAGTTCTTTAGAATCGTCTCAATGAGACGATTCTAAAGCACTCCCAACTTGTCATTTTTGGTGAAGAAATAACAAAATTCCCCCCAAAGTATATCAAATTACGCACCTTAACTAGAGCTCTGTATACCAATAGTATATGTATACTAACCAGTACGATATGTTCATTATACGATATGCGTATAATATACAATTACGGTATGTGCGTACCATATAAACTTAACAATATGGTATAGATGTACGGTTACGATATAATCATATGATATATACGTATGGATATCGGATATTGTGAAGTATTAGTGTAGTATTTTACGATCATATTGTCATACATACAAATAGTATACGATTATACAGTTTATACGTACTAACGTATATGTGGCTGTGACTGGAGAAATGGGGCTCATGGGTTTTGCGACCAGTGTAGATCCAGATCAGTACAGTCTGATCAGGATCTGCATTGTTTGCTATTCCACTAATCAAACACCCATCATGCTTCTAAGCAGCAAAAAAGATTGTCATCAGCGTACAGGTGTGTGTTATTTGATCAGGATCTACACTGGTCACAAATCCCATAAGCTCCATTTCTCCAGTCACAGCAACATATGTGTAACGTATGCTCGTTAAAAATACCAGTATCCTATGTATACGATATGTATATGATCTTCATAATATGAATTGTATTATATAGATATAGCTATCCAGCAGAAAAGCCGTACTGTAGATAAAATGCATGGACTATTAGAATAGATAGAGAATAGTAGGTTAGTGTCGTGAATGGGAAAAAATATCTGGCGAGGCTTAGGAAACGGGATGGGCCTTGCCCATACCGTTTCCGTGCCTCGCCAGATACTTTTTCCCATTCACGGCCCTAACCTACTATTCTATTTATCCCGTCAACACCTACACATAGCTTTAAAATGCAAAAAATAACCCCAACCACATCTCAAAATCGACTCGTATGACAACCGCACATATTCATACGCAGTGATTAGGTCGTATTGAAAGGATATCAAAAACGTTTCGCGGCACCGTGTTGAGGGGATAAAGTACACGACTGTCTGTTTCACGAAACCTGCCCAAATTTTACAGCTACATGTATATAAACAATGCAAAAACTATAATAAAAAAAATTGATATTAAATTTTAGCAAAATTTAAGGACGAGCCTTCTTTTTATTTTGTTAAATTTGGTCCAATATTGATTTTATTGTGAAAAAAACAATTTCCAAATGTTAAAATCGGTTCACTATTTCTGAAATTAGAAAAATTCCCGCATTTTAAATCCCCATAGACATCTTCACTCACTCTGTGAAGATGTCTATGGGGTAAATCCCCATGCGGGAATTTTTCTAATTTCAGAAATAGTGAACCGATTTTCAAAATGTAAATTTTGTTTTGTTAGATCATTTCCAAACTATCTAGCTAGGTTTCAGAATCAATTTCCAAATTTTTCAACTCCTCCAGATTGTCCAACTCTTTTTTTCCCGATGTTAAATTCCCATAGAGAACTCATTTTTAGCTCGACTATTCGAAGAATAAGTAGAGCTTATGTTGTCACCCCGGCGTCGGCGTCACCGTCACACCTTGGTTAAGGTTTTTAGTCAAGCTTGTATATGGAATACTCCTGGCCCTACACCCACCATACTTGGACAACTTCATCTTCTAGTGATGTACATCAACAACCCCTGACCTATATTTGACCTTGACCTACACTTAACCTTGAATTACATAGTTAATTCCCCTTGGTTAATGTTTTTAGTCAACCTTGGTTAAGGTTTTTAGTCAAGCTTGTACATGGAATACTAGTGTGCATACAGACACCATACTTGGACAACCTTTTCTCATAGGGATGTACATCAATAACCCCTGATCTATATTTGACATTGACCTACATTTTCTCTTGAATTACTTACTTAATTCTCCTTGGTTAAGGTTTTTAGTCAAGCTTGTAGATGCAATACTCCTGGCCCTACACCAACCATACTTGGACAACTTCATCTCCTAGTGATGTACATCAATAATCCCTGACCTATATTTGACCCTGACCTTCTTTTATTCTTGGATTACTTTCTTATTTCCCCTTGGTTAAGGTTTTTAGTCAAGCTTGTATATGGAATATTCCTGGGCCTACAGCAACCATACTTGGAAAACTTTAGCTCCTAATGATGTACATCAATAACCCCTGACCTATATCTGACATTGACCTGCATTTAACCTTGAATTACTTACTTAATTTCCCTTGGTTAAGGTTTTTAGTCAACCTTGGTTAAGGTTTTTATGCAGGCCGCGGCCACATTGACCTACATTTAACCTTGAATTACTTACTTATATTTCCCTTGGCTAAGGTTTTTAGTCAACCTTGGTTAAGGTTTTTATGCAGGCCGCGGCCACCTTGTTTGTCAAGCTATGTGTACATCGACAACCCTCGTAGTCGAGCTATGCTGTTCTCCTACAGCTCGTGTTCGTAATAAAGTCAATATTTGACCAAATTTTACGAAATAAAAAGAAGGCTCATTCTTAAAGTTTGATAAAATTTAATATTATCGAGAAAAAAATAATTGTTTTTGCATTGTTTATATGGTTAATGCACAGACTGATCTGAATCTACACTGGTCGCAATTCCCATAAGCCCCATTCCCCCAGTTACAGCCACATATGAATTAGAGCTCCAGATAACTTATGTATTTGTGTAAATACATAATTAAAATAAATTGGCAACCCTGCCTCCTAAAAAGTAGTTAAAATATTGGGTGTGCAATTTCTGTATAGCTTTTGTTGAAGCAAGTGTACTAGATATATAGACAATATATACAATAAGGCTCATATTTATGTATTTTACACATTTATTATGTGCCCCGAAAAAAGTTTCTGGTACAATGGTGTCGGCTAATTCTGCGCACCTAAAGCGTTCCAAACAAATTTATATGGCATTACCATCTCCATATTCAGTCAAAGTTGCCTGCTTATTCAATGCAGTTCAAAGACGTTTGTGCAGGTAAAATGTCATAACGTTCTGGTAGTGTAAACAAAATCTCGAGCAGCATACTGGATCAACATAGCAAAATTGGTATTAAACTTGAAGCAGAACTATCCAGTGACATCATGGCAGGTTAGTTTCTTCATTTAACAGTTAATTTACACATCTGAGGATTTTACACATTTTGAGTATATTCGGAAAAACCTTTTACCAAACTAATGGACTGTGATTAAATTGTGGCACAGTGTAGCAAGTAATCAGCTTGTTTATTCTCAAATACACATATTTTATTATGGCGTCCGCAAGGCTGAATTTGACGTAAATTGCGCATTAGCTGATGCACAGAATTAGCCGAAATGACAGTACATATATTCGCCACTCTGTCGGTCTGTTTGTCTGTGTATCCAAGGTTTACGTTAAAGTTTCGGCTATCTACTATTCTGTTACCATAAGTTGAATTGGCTTGAAACTTCATATACTTATTTATCATACTCCATGTTTCCATTCTATTGGTATCCGATGCAGTTAAATGACTGAGATATATGTGTTAACCCTTAGACCGCTACACACAACACTTGTCGTCTACTGTTGATTTTCTATCTTGCTATATTTCTCAATAAAAACATGGTTTGACAGCACTTCAGAATCATTTCCAATGGAAATGATTCTGAAGTGCTGTCAAAGCATGTTGTAAATTATTCTAAAGTTCTGTCAAAGCATGTTTTTGAGGATACAAATGGAAAATAGAAAATAAACAGCAGACGGCAAAACATTAAGATAGCGGTGTAAGGGTACATCCGTCAGTGCTTCTGATTTCTTGTTTTAGTTGAATACACATTGGTTTTTCAAAGTGGGTGTACAAAATATAATGAGGATCCACACGCTCTAAATAAAGTCGAAATTTCACTTACTTGAAAAAAAACCCAAACAATTTTAATAAAATATTAATTTCAGCTAACCATGCAAGAAAACATATGCTGTGACACAACAAAATAAAATCATATCAGAACTACATTGCAGTAAATTTTGTAATCCAGTATTGTATTGAACTTGAAAACAGTTGTAGTACTCTTTAGACATGAAGCTTATCTGGAGCTCTGAACTGTCTAATATAGATGAAACTATTGTCTGTGTCACGAACCTGACCAAATTTTATGGCGATATAAACAATACAAAAACAATTTCGATAATATTAAATTTTACAGATGCTCCCATAACTGATGTTTGCCAATAATTAGTGGCTGTCACCTCATGTAATGAACTACACCTGTTGGTAAAATATGTCCGCATCAGTCGATTCCATTTGTGTGTAAAGTAAATTTATAGAAATCTCCGCACAAACTTTTTTTATCGTATGAAGTCTAGTGAAAGAAACTGCAGCAGAATTGAACCCATTCCTTTCACAATACACCTTTACAGGTATGAACATTATCAAATATTTTATTTTTTATTTCTCAATCAAAGTATATGTTGCAACACTCATTTGAACCGTCTCGATGAGACGGTTCAAATGGTGGTTGCGACATATACTTCTGATTACATAGAAGGAAAATATTTAGGATTGTCCGCAAACATCTCCGCATTAAAAGGGTTAATTCTGCCAAATGTTAAAATGTTTCGGAGCTAGCAAAATGTAGTTACAGTTAGTTTCTTTTTTTAGTTCCAGCAATGTTTACCGAAGGTAATTCCCCGCTTATCTTGAGTAACACTACTGACACATGGGCACATGTTTGTAATAACACTTTCTGAGCACGTTCTCTTGAATTTGTACACAAAATCAGACAGTTTGCTTGGCCGAGACTGAGTACAGCTCAGCCTCGACCAATCACACTTCCTGATTTCGAACATGGGACGCGAAGACAGGAGTGTATGTGTATTTGAACGATGAATCCATTCTTAGTGATTTATATCGTAACAGTGCTCCAGATAAGTTTTGTATCTAAAAGAGTAATAATTCCAGCACAAAAATATTTACACAATTCCCTAACATTTGATTGGTCCGTAGCAAGTCTCTGTCCAAAGTTTATATCCCAGTAAACTCCCACACCAAACTACTTTCCGTAACCGTCAGGCGCAGTTAAAATAATTCTTAAGAAAACTGAAAATAAACACATGTTCTTGATGAATTTATTTAAAATGCTGGAATTATAAGGAATGAATGGCCTTTTTGTGGAATTTATCGGGGATATAAACTTGGAAAAGTCGTGGGAATACTGGACGAGGCCTAATTTCAACTTGATTACAGTATTTTCACTACTCCACTTGAAAATCCATGCATATTTTCACATTGCTGTGAATATTTTGTACTCCCACTTTTGAAAATTAACGCATATTCTGCTAAAATTAGTGTGTGAAATACACCAATACGCACCTTATCTGGAGCTCTGTCTTAAATGTGAATCTTACTGGGATTCACACCTGGGGCCAAGTGATACGGTTCAGTAAGGGTGCCTGGCACCATATCAGGGGGCTGTTTCACTAAAGCCCTGTTACTAAACGTTGTACGACTAAAATGTTCATAAGTGCAAAATTATCATAGTCTGTAAATGTCACATTAACAATGTTTTCTTTTAAACAATTATTGGATTAACATTTATTGAGGATACGCTGCATATTTGTAGCCTATGCTCAATAAATGTAAATCCATCAATTGAAATTTTCAGATGATCCTAAATTAGCACTTACGAACATTTTAGTCGTACGACGTTTAGTAACATGCTCCAGATAAGGAATTAGTAATTGAGTTTTGTCACTCCATCATTTCTAAAGCAATTGGGTATTACAAAATTTTAATTGTGTAAAATGGAATCACACTATTGTTTACACATCAGCAGACCACACTTTTTCAATAGTTTGCTTCTAAATGAAAACACATCTTGGTATTTCATTAGAATTGTCTAATGAAATACCAAGATGTGTTTTCATGGAAAAATAAGAAAATATGCTATATTTGTGGTCTGTTTGTTAGCTCACCTGAGCGAAGCTCATGTGAGCTATTGTTATCGCAATGTGTCCGTCGTCGTCCGTCGTCGTCTTCCGTGAACATTTTCAAACGTCTTCTCCTCGGTAACCATTGGGCCTATAGTCACCAAACTTCATGGTCATGGTCCTTAGGTAGGGGGATTACAAAATTGTTAAAATGATGTCATTACGTAATCCAAGATGGCCGCCGTCTAAAAATAGCACAAATTCTTCAAAAATCTTCTTCTCAAGAACCGCCAACCAGATTTCGACAAAACTTGGTAGGAATGATCGATGTACAATGCTCTTTCAAAGTTGTTAAAATGGTGACCCCGGGGTCAAAAATGGGTGTGGCCCGTGGGGTCAAATTTTATTTTTGACTGAATATGGTCATATCATATATCAAATCGAAGGTATCAACGAGGCGATCACTCTGGTGCATTTTCTGTCGAAATTGGATGGTTATGTCATCCAAGATGGCCGCCGAAAGGTCAAAAGGTCATTCTTTTATTAGAGACTTCAAAATTCTTCTTCACACGAACTACTTGGCCTATGGTGGCCAAACTTCACAGTTATGGTCCATGGGTGAAGCCTTTTCAGATTTGTTAAAATGGAGGTCATCGCTAATCCAAGATGGCCACCGTCTAAAAGTAGCACAAATTCTTAAAAAATCTTCTTCTCATGAACCGCCAGCCGGATTTCGATGAAACTTGGTAGGAATGATCGATGTACAATGCTCTTTCAAAGTTGTTAAAATGGTGACCCCGGGGTCAAAAATGGGCGTGGCCCATACGGTCAAATTGGGGTCAAATTTTATTTTTGACTGAAGATGGTCATGTCTATATCAAATCGAAGGTATCAAAGAGGCGATCGCTCTGGTACATTTTTTGTCGAAATTGGCTGGTCATGTCATCCAAGATGGCCACCGAAAGGTCAAAAGGTCGTTCTTTTATTAGAGATTTCAAAATTATTCTTCTCACGAACCGCTTGGCCCATGGTGGCCAAACTTCACAGTTATGGTCCATGGGTGAAACCTTTTCAGATTTGTTAAAACGGAGGTTGTCGATAATCCAAGATGGCCGCCGTCTTAAAAATAGCACAAATTCTTAAAAAATATTTTTCTCATGAACCGCTGGCCAGATTTCGACAAAACTTGGTAGGAATTATCGACGTAGAATGCTCTTTAAAATGTGTTAAAATGGTGACCCCGGGGTCAAAAATGGGCGTGGCCCGTGGGGTCAAATTTTATTTTTGACCAAATATGGTCATGTCATATATCAAATTGAAGGTATCTATGAGGCGATTGCTCTGGTGCAATATTTGTCGGAATCGGATGATTATGTCATCCATGATGGCCTCCAAAAGGTCCATTTATTCAAGATTTTGAACGTCTTTTTCTCAGGAACCACATGGCCGATGCTGGCCAAACTTCATAGTAAGTTAAGATCCTTGGGTGAAGCATTTTCAGATTTGGTAAAACGAGAGTCGTCGCCTAAAAATAGCACAATTTTTTTAAAGCACATATGAACTCGATGTCACATTCTCCTCTGGTGTTCATGGAGTCAGGTGAGCGAATTAGGGCCATCATTGCCCTCTTGTTTTTTATAGCATGATAAAGATACCAAAAATTTGTTATTGCTTTTTGATACTCAGTACTTCTGATTTCAATTGGGTTTTTTCCAATTTTAATTGGGTATTTACGCAAATACGCAGCTTATCTGGAGAAAACGGGCCCCAGGACACTGCCCTTCAGTGCTGAAAGTTTTTATTGAAATTTTTTTCGAACGTGAGAGTGGAATGCGTGCTCGGAAAGGTTTTATAAGCACAGACCCTGTTTGTGCATGTGATTGTATTTTATTAATCCATTTTTGTGAGCCGACTCATGAAAACCACGACACACTATGAGAATAAGGGACAAACTGATTTTGTGACCAGCGTAGCCCAAAGTGATGCTGTTCATTATTTGTGGCTGTGACTGGAGAAATGGGGCTTATGGGATTTGTGACCAGCATAGACGCGGCTGATCAAACAGATGTCTCCTATTGCCTGCTAGCCATCTATATCACTTGTTGAGCATAGTGGATGTTTCATTGATGTAATGGCGAACAGTGTAGTTCCTGATCAGACTGTGCGGATGCACAGGCTGATCTGGAACTACACTGGTCGCAAAACCCGTGAGCCCCATTTCTCCAGTCACAGTCATATTTGGTGCATTCATATTTATACCACAGTCTCCTTATTGTCAGGATTTGTCACATTTACCCATAATAAAATAGTTATTTCCAATAACCTCCGAAGGGAAGCACATTTAATACACATTGTTTTAAAGTCACTCTTTTTATTAAATTTTCGACCACATGGTCTTTATCAAAATGCTATGAAAATGTATCGGCAGATATCCTCAATATCTTAAATGTGTAATGAAAAGAGTGACTTTAATATGTCGAAAATTTAATGAAAAGAGTGACTTTAATATGGACTGCCGATACATTTTCATACTATTTTGATAAAGACCATGTGGTCGAACATTTAATGAAAAGAGTGACTTTAAAACAATGCATAATAAAATAGTTATTTGTTAAAAAAAAGGTATCCAAGAATCTGCAAACATGGACAAATAAAAAAACTTGGTCATCTTGGTTATATATGTTGTACTTCATTAGCATTCAGATTAACAAGTGTTATTTTTTTAGGATATATTTTAAACGTTAAATAACAATTTGTGATGTGATGCCAACTTCTTATGCTTGCTCTTATTTGAGGCTGTGACTGAAGAAATTGGTATTATGGGTTTTGCGACCAGTGTAGATCCAGATCAGCCTGTGCATCCGCACAGTCTGATCAGGATCTGCACTGTTCACCCACCATTCAATTAGTGAAACACCCTTTATGCTTCTAACATGAAACATAGATCGATATCAGGTTACACGAATGTGGCTGTTTGATCAGAGCTACACTGGTCACAAATATCATAAGCCTCATTTCTCCAGTCACAACCACATAATCATGATGCTCGCAATGTTTGCACGTGCTCAAATGTTTGCTCATTCATGTAGCTGAATCAACATTCAGAACACCCATTGCAAAGGGAGATAATTTTGGCACATATCCATCTTTCTGTTCATTTTTTTCAGCAATACCAGCATCATGGTTCATGGGTGGGAATTCTCAGGATATATCTTAAAATCAGGATTTGAGGATCCTAATACTAGTAGAAAATACCAATGTTTCAACATGAGAAGCATATTTGTTTATGCATTTGTGGGTGCAAAAATATGTTTGTTTAGCCATTTTCAGGATTTATCATTTGGAACTATTCCCACCCGTTATCTGTGGTAGTTGGTTGGGAGCATACTATGGGTAATCTAACGATCGGGATTCATCTTTACTGGAATCCCTACCGGAGACCTGGGCCCATTTCACTAAACTTTGTACGACTGAAATGTTCGTAAGTGCAAATTTAGGATCGTCTGGATATTTGAATTGATGGATTTACATTTATTGAGCATATGCTGCATATGCTGCATATGCAGCATATGCTCAATAAATGTAAATCCAATAGTTGTTTTCATATTTTAAAAAAATACTCCCTTTTCATAAATGGACGAGTCTGAAAATCAGCGAGTCGATTGGTCTGAAAATGAACATGTCAAAATCCATTCCAGTTATTTAGGGGTGAAAGGGTTAAACTTTTTTGCTGCAATATTTTGCATCGCACCTGGCTACATTGCTAATGCTTTAGGTTATTGTAATGCAGCTATATATGTGCATAACAGTTGCTTCATTTATCCACAATTATGTAGGTAAATGATAACAGCATTGTGTATATACATGTATATCAATTATGTAATAAAACCATGGGCTGCTGCATTTGGTCTGTTTAAAGTGCATGGAGTCCGAAGGACTTCTCGCAAGCTTTAAACAGACCCAATGTATTGTTCACCGCAGTAAATGCAGCACCCTGTGGATTTATTACTTATTAAAACGTTATTTATAGTTTTGAAACCATCAGAAAATGCAGTGTATAACACTGCTGTATAACACTGCTGTATAACACTGCATTTTCTGATGGTTTCAAAACTGTAAATAACCAAATATGGCGGTACAATTAACAATAATCTTGTTTTACGTCATTTTGTCCCAAATTCTGGATCTTTAACCAATCGGCATCATCGCGCGACGCCACGTGTGTCTAATGTATTGTATCGGAATGTAAACGCAATACGTTGAATGGGCGTTTGCATTATGAATTTATGGAAGGTGTAAATATTATCAAGTAAAGTCTGTCCGTGAATTTGCATTGAAACTTGTTTTACTGGAACGTTGGTAGTCATTTATCCAACTGCCTGCCGTTACTTGCCGCTATGAGTAGTCCTTGTAACACCGTATGTGCCTCGCTTAAGTGTGGCTGTTGTTGTAAGCAACGCTTTTCATCAACATGAAATTGTAGAAAGTTTATTAGGTTAGACGACAAATGACCTGTGATTCCTAAGTTGACCAAATGTCTCCACAAAATGCAGATAGAGGAATGGCCCCTGGCATGAACACAGGTTGAAGTAACGGACCGAGGTCTATAAATACATTAAATATGCCTTGTAGTAACGGACCGAGGTCTATAAATACATTAAATATGCCTAAAAGTCATATTTAATGTATTTATAGACCTCGGTCCGTTACTTCAACCTGTGGGCATGAACTCACTACTGGGAGCCCTCAGTATGTTCATGTTGGTATTTTCGGAACAGGTCCTGCATTTGTTTGTTTCATCCCCGTGTATTTTAGCTTTGCCTTATCCAACTTTGGTGGTGGCCTGAAGCCTACCGCCCGACACCCCTGCCTTCAATAAAAAAACACAAAAAATATTACAAAAGATTATTTCTTTTTTTCATTTTGTTCACACACCATTAAAGGTATTAATAATAACTTTAAACCTGAAATAAAGCATCTTTTTACTGGCATTCAACTCGGTAGAGCCAGAATGCATATATTATAATGTTTTGACTGTGTGTCTGTCCGTAGGTGGGTGTTAGGAAGTTTGCTAGTGTCTCCAAACTAGTAGTATGTGATAGCTTTGCTGTCCCTTGAAGGATTACTTCAATATATTATACAAGGTGTATGATCACGTGGTACTAACAACAACAAGTACTGAAACTTCCAGAATCCATCTGTATTCTTTTATATTGTCCTTATTACGTAACAGATTTTGATGAAATATGGCGCATCAAATGCGTCTTGCTTGTTAAGCTGCATGTGGTGGTCTTTGTATTTTCGCCCAAACTTCTGTCGTTTTTGCGAAGAATCGATTTCCGTGTCTACTGACACGGAAGTTGATTCTTCGCAAAAACGACACAAGTCTGTGCCAAACTCCCTGGACCACCAAATGCAGCTCAAAAAGACACGTTTACTGTGCCATATTTCATCAAAATCCGTTGCACATTAAGGAAAATATCAAATAATACTTACTTTGGAGTGGGCGACGTTGTTGTTGTTGTAACCACGTGATCATGCACCTTGTTATACGTGTGTCCATGTGCATCCATGCGACTGGGGGAATTTGTATTTCAACAGACCACTGTTTCTCGTTATGATTATGTAATTAATTTACAAGTAATACAATATTAAAAATATTGCTTTCCAAAGTTTTTTCGCACTAAATATGCCATTTTTAGTTCCCTTAATCATGGCCCTTTTTAATTCTAGGGGAAATGGTTTCATGTTGTATTCTTTTTTCACAGATATGATATTTTTTTCTGCAGTAAAATGATATCTGAACAAATGTCAACCGGAGCCTGTATAATTACTTCATTGACATGCTTATATATTCTCATATTTCACGTTATGAACTAACTACTAAACCGCCCGCCCCATCTAAGCTTATCGGAGTGTATTTAACAGATTTTATCGTGCCACAATTTCAGCCACCCATTGGTTTAGCTAACCAACACTAATCATTGCCTATTTTTAACCCTTGCTGAATTAAATTTGTCGTCTGCTGATTATTTTTTATTTTCACTTTTTTTCCATCAAAAACATGGTTTGACAGCAACTTAGAATCATTTCCAATGGAAATGATTCTAAAGTGTTGCCAAACCATGGTTTTTATTGAGATAAAAGATAAGGATTTGAAACAACAGCAGACGACAATTTTCGATTCCCGCCTTGAATGATTAGAATCTAACTTCACAATTGCAGGCCACGATTCGAGTGATGAAGGTAACATGCATGTCACTATGAATAACCAACTAATATACATGTATATATATCTACATGTATATAGATAGATATAGACCAACTAATACAATATATACATGTATATATTTAATATAGATAGATATAAACCGGGTTTGGGAATACATGGTTTCGTACATGTAGTCACGTGACATAATATTTGATGTAATATTTACATAGATTTTATTTTAAATTTTTATCAAATTAATGGATTTTGATAACATGTGGCTCACCATATTTTATGGTGTTTCATGCTTTATGATGCATATGGTCTGGAATTTTAACTTCCGGTTCATACACAATCAGAGTACTTGATACTTTGGCAAAACGATAAATATATGCTACCAATTACATGAAGAATAAAAATAAAGCATTTCTTGTTTGCCAAATTTCGGCAAAATATGATGAGCCATTGAAAGTTATTAACGGAAAAATCTGCAAAAAATTAATAACAAAAATCAATGTTAAGCTTTTCGTCACACTTTTCTGACATCACATGCTCCCACACCCTGATGACTCCCCATTCGGAGAAATGTAACTCTTTGCATGCTGGGAAACAAGTGGGCTATAAATAGATTGAAAAATAGCAGATGACAAATCATTACATTTTCTTTTATTTCTCCCTGTAAATATGATTGTGTCCTGGAATTTCATTAGAATCGAGTCCGGAGGATATCCGGAGGACTCAATTCGAATGAAATTCCAAGACATAAATGAAATTCTAAGACATATTTACAGAGAGAAAGGAGAAAAATATTCCTAATTTGTTGGCTGTTATGTTCATCACTTGCATGCCACGAGTTAAGTGGCAAGCAACCAGTGTAAACACTGATGTTCTAAATACAGCTAAAGAGACATCGACCTCATTTATTCATTTGCGAACAGTGTACACCCGTATCAGACTGAATCTATTCGCTGGGCATCATTAACCTATCATTACATGCGGAATACACCTTTACTGGTATGAATTTTTTTTAATATTTTATTTTTTCTCAATGAAAGTATATGTTGTGACCATTCATTTGAACCGGCTCGATGAGACGGTTCAAATCGTGGTCGCGACATATACTTTTAAGCACATGCAAAGAAAATATTTATGATTTCCCCCCAATCAAAATGGCCGATCCTCAGCATGAAATGGGTTAATCCTTAAGACTATATCAGGACAGTCCCACGAGGGCAACATGTCGTGCATTAATTTGCTATAGACTTTGGGCCCGTGTCACTAAACTTTGTACAATAAAAATTTCTTACAAATATTTTTATTTATATGCTTTTCACATTAACGTGGCTAACTAATGCTACCATTTTCCACCTACGTGTATATATCATTACATGTGAACACATCCACTGAAATTTTTCCTGCATCGGCTGTAAGAGTAAATTGTAAATTAAAATTTTGAACTTTCAAAATTCGTAGCCATACAAAGTTTAGTGAAACAGGCCCCAGTTTCTACCTTTACATTCCTTTGTCTCACTCACAAATGGTAACTCTTGCAATCTACTCCCGGCCGTACCCTCCGTAGCTAGAGTTACCATTCCACTCATATGCCTTCTCTGCAGAATAGCGAATCAGATCTGATTCACAATTTAACAGTTAACCCTTACACCGCTATCTTAATTTTGTTTGTCGTTTGCTGTTTATTTTCCATTTTTATCATCAAAAACATGCTTTGAGAGCACTTTAGAATAATTTACAACATGCTTTGACAGCACTTTAGAATCATTTCCATTCTGAAGTGCTGTCAAACCATGTTTTTATTGAGAAATAAGGCAAGATATAAAAGCAACAGCAGACGAAAATTGTTGTGTGTATAGCGGTCTAAGGGTTAATTGTGACATATTTCAGATATTTTCCATCTTAAAAAAATATTAGTGTTATAAAAGTAACAAAAACTAATAATTCTGAAACAAGTGTTACCATTAATTTTTGCATATTGACTATGGCTGCCACTGACTGGATCTCTTGTTGATTCTAGTTTAAATTTACTTTATCAGGTCATCTACATATGTAAATTTATATCACAATTACTTGAATACATTTTTTTCATAATATTAATACTCATTTCAGTTAAAAAAATATAGAAAATCTTTCACAATTAACTGCTAAAGTGTGAATCCGATCTGATTCGCTATTCTGCAGAGGCCTACGAGTGGAATCGTAACTCTGCATATGGATGGTATGGGAATAGATTGCAAGAGTTACCACCGTTCGCAACTATATCCAAGAGAGAAATTTTGATGTGATAAAGCTCAGATATCCCAGATTATTGCTTACAAGAACATTCCTATGACACTGCTCTCATAACTGTAACCATTTTGAGTTATTTCGAGAAAACTCATGGCACCTTTTAGCATATTCTATCGTATATGGTCCATCATTAGAAAAGAGGGCATGTTGAGTTTGAAACCAGTGTAGCTCCAGATCAGCCTGTGCAGTCTGATCAGGGGCTACACTGCGTTTATCAGTCCACTCTAAGGCACACACAGTGGGTGGCAGGTGGGAGCACGCGAGGGGTATAAAGTACTAATTTGTAAATTTTCGGTTGTGGAGAAGAAGAACCTTATGACATTCATGAGTTGTTTATGATAACCCTGTCTTGATCACATGTGCAGAGAAAATGGACCTAACAAAATTTGTAAACCTTGTTTTCCTGGTCTTACATGTTCAGGGGTCGTTTCACTAAACTTTGTATGACTAAAATGTTCGTAAGTGGAAATTTAGGATCGTCTGGAAATTTCAATTGATGGATTTACATTTATTGAGCATAGGCTGCAGCCTGTGCTCAATAAATGTAAATCCAATAATTGTTTGCAAGAAAACATTGCTAATGTGAAATTTACAGACTCTCATAGTTTTTTACTTACAAACATTTTAGTCTTACAAAGTTTAGTACGGGCCCCAGGTGGGTGGCAGGTGGAAGCATGCGATGGGTAATTTAACGATCGGGGTTCATCCTTACCGGAATTCCGACTGGAGACCTGGTTTGGCCATCACATACGTCTTTGGCATTTTGTATGTGACAGTTGAATCTGGTTATACCCCTTATGTGAGTATTACGATTATTCGTAATCCTATTTCAGGGGAAGGGGCCAAGTGACTTTGGTGTGGTATGGACCTGGCACCAGGTCAGGTTATTCTAATTTCAGGGATGTAAATATTCCGTTCTGATTTTCAGGATTTTCCCCCCAATACAGCAGGTTAAAACGGGATCATACCTGTTTGCCCGGCCTTTAACATGACCTTAGCTGTTGATAGGCCGTTAAACACCAATAAAAAACAAACAAATTCAGCAGATCATTAATGACTGAATGGTGAATGCTGAATAGTATTACTAGGACTGTGGATATGCAGACTGATTTGGGAACCGACTGGTCATAAATGACACAATGTGCATTTTTCTGTGGCAGTATCTTAGTCTCTTTAGCTAATTTATTTTCAGTTGTATGTCACTATAAAATCGCTTAGACCCATTCCCAGTTCAAGAGATGTTGCAATTTCTAGTTATCTCCATCAGTCTCTTCCTAGCAGTGTACACACAGTGTACACTGCTTGGCATAGACTGAGTGATGGGTTGTGGGGTTGGGGTTAAAACACCTGGGGCCCGTTTCACTAAACTTTGTACAACTAAAATGTTTGTAAGTGTAAATTTAGGGTCGTCTGTAAATTTCAATTGATGGATTTACATTTATTGAGCATAGGCTGCATATGCAGCCTATGCTCAATAAATGTAAATCCAATAAGTGTTTACAAGAAAAGTGTTACTGTGAAATTCACAGACTTATCATAATTTTGCACTTATGCTAATTTCATAGTATGTCCATCCACTGGTCTGTGGGATGAGACTTTAAACTGTGATCTCTATATGACCTTAGGCTGAGTTCGTTGTTGCTGGGACGTTAAACCCATTCACTTTCACTTTGGCAGAGACTGATGGATATAACTAGAAATTGCAATATCACTTCATTTTGTGTCTATGTATTGTTCTAAACTAATTCATTTCCTTGTGCATTTTCCAATCTCCACTCATTTCTTTATTATTTATGTCTTAAGCTCATCCATTTCTTTATGCATATTGTCCAATCCCAATTCATTTCTTTCTGCTTTCTGCAGGCACCGGGGCGGGATCAACTGATCCTGAGAATAGTGCTGCAGTAGCCATTGCTTGTCGTAAAAGGCGACTAAACTGGCTTAACGATTGGGTTCATACTTTCCGGAACCCACTATACCGGATTTGGCCCTCATGTACATTTTTGGCTTTCTTGTATGTGAGAGTTGAGTCGGGCTATGCCCCATATATAAAAGTAAGATTAGCGCTAATCCTATTACTTTTAGGGGATGGGATAAATGATGCTGGTGTGGCGAGGGCCTGGCACCAGATCAGGTTGTTCTAATTTCAGGACTGAATATATATTTTGATTGTAAATATTGAGTTCTGAAGTTGGGATTTACCCCCCTCGGACAGGTGGATACGGGACACGACCCCGTTGACCCGTCTGCGTGTAGACTCCCTGAGGTTTGTACCTCTATGTCAGAAAAGCGGACGTTAAACCCTATTCACTCACTCACTCACTCTTCTGAACTAATTGAATTCTATATGCATGTGCTACTATAATGCTTTCTGTATGCATGATTTGCACTTGTATCAATTGGAAGTTTTCTTATTCATGCTCAAATGAGTGGTCACCAATTATAAAACTGGGACCCGTTTCACTAAACTGCGTACGACTATAATGTTCGTAAGTGCAAGATTATGATAGTCGGTAGATTTCACATTAACAATGATATCTTGTAAACAATTATTGGATTTACATTTATTGAGCATAGGCTGCATATGCAGCCTATGCTCAATAAATGTAAATCCATCAATTGAAATTTCCAGACGATCCTAAATTTCCACTTGCTAACATTTTAGTCGTACGAAGTTTAGTGAAACGGCCCCCAGTACTTTGGAAAGAAAATATTTAAAAAAAATCCTACTACTAATAGAGTATGTATTCTGAATGTAATGGCATTAACCCTTACACCACTATCTTAATTTTTTGTTGCCTGCTGTTTATTTTCTATTTTCCATTTTTATTATCAAAACATGCTTTGACAGTACTTTAGAATAATTACAACATGCTTTGACAGCACTTTAGAATCATTTCCATTGGAAATGATTTTGAAGTGCTGTCAAACCATGTTTTTTGTCGCGCCCGCTTGCGGAAAGTGCGATATAGTCAGCACTTTGGCTTACGTACGTACGTACGTACGTACGTACGTACGTGTGTCCGGTTAAAGTTTTTGGTTAAGTTTTTTGGTTAAGTTTTTTGGTTAAAGTTTTTGGTTAAGCTGTTTGGTTAAGCTTTTTAGTTAAAGTTTTTGGTTGAGTTTTTTTGTTAAAGTTTTTGGTTAAGTTTTTTGGTTAAGTTTTTTGGTTAAAGTTTTTCGTTATACTATATCTCTGCAACTGCTTTGCCTATTACCTTGAAACTTCACATGGGTGTTTATCATCATCTATGTTTATGCCCCCGCCACCGAATGGTGAGGGGGGCATATAGTGTTATTATGCCCCCGCCACCGAATGGTGAGGGGGGCATATAGTGTTACCGGCGTCCGTACGTACGTACGTACGAAACCTTAACGCTGGGTAAATGCCTTATAATTTCTGTTTCCTTGCTCGGATCTGCTTCACATTTCACACATGCATTGTTCCAATGGTCCTCTGCCACCCTGTGACAAATCCACATTCGTGCCGCCCCCGCTAAGCCCAGGGTCAAGGTCACAGACTTGGTGCGTTCGAAACCTTAACGCTGGGTAAATGCCTTATAATTTCTGTTTCCTTGCTCGGATCTGCTTCACATTTCACACACGCATTGCTCCAATGGTCCTCTGCCACCCTGTGATAAATCCACATTTGTGCCCCCCCTGCTAAGCCCAGGGTCAAGGTCACAGACTTGGTGCATTCGAAACCTTAACGCTGTGTAAATGGCTTATCATTTCTGTTTCCTTGCTCGGATCTGCTTCACATTTCACACACGCATTGCTCCAATGGTCCTCTGCCACCCTGTGACAAATCCACATTCGTGCCGCCCCCGCTAAGCCCAGGGTCAAGGTCACAGACTTGGTGCGTTCGAAACCTTAACGCTGGATAAATGCCTTATAATTTCTGTTTCCTTGCTCGGATCTGCTTCACATTTCACACACGCATTGCTCCAATGGTCCTCTGCCACCCTGTGATAAATCCACATTTGTGCCGCCCCTGCTAAGCCCAGGGTCAAGGTCACAGACTTGGTGCATTTGAAACCTTAACGCTGTGTAAATGGCTTATCATTTCTGTTTCCTTGCTCGGATCTGCCTTACATTTCACACACGCATTGCTCCAATGGTCCTCTGCCACCCTGTGACAAATCCACATTCGTGCCACCCCCGCTAAGACCAGGGTCAAGGTCACAGACTTGGTGCGTTCGAAACCTTAACGCTGGGTAAATGGCTTGTAATTTCTGTGTCCTTGCTCGTATCTGCGTCACATTTCTCACATGCATTGCTCCAATGGTCCTCTACCACCCTGTGACAAATCCACATTCGTCCTGCCCCCGCTAAGCCCAGGGTCAAGGTGACAAGACTTGGTGCTTTTGAAACCTTAACGCTGGGTAAATGGCTCATAATTGCTGTTTCCTTGCTCGATCTGCTTCACATTTCACAAACATGCTTTGCTCCAATGTCCTCTGCCGCCCTGTGACAAATCCACATTCGTCCTGCCCCCGCTAAGCCCAGGGTCAAGGTCACAGACTTGGTGCGTTCGAAACCTTAACGCTGGGTAAATGGCTTATAATTTCTGTTTCCTTGCTCGGATCTGCTTCACATTTCACACATGCATTGCTCCAATGCTCCTCTACCGCCCTGTGACAAATCCACATTCGTCCCACCCCCGCTAAGCCCAGGGTCAAGGTCACAGACTTGGTGCGTTCGAAAACTTAACGCTCGGGTAAATGGCTTATAATCAAATGTGCCTCGTTTTCTTTGGCTGCCAGCGGGGGCATTCGTGTGCCGACAGGCCACATTTCTAGTTTTATTAATTTGTTCCCACGAAATAACAATTCGTTCCCACGATATAACAAAAGTATTGTTCAACCTTTGTGTGTGGTAATGGTGCCTGGCATCAGATCAGGGCATTGTGGCAAGTGGCACTGAATTTGTTCCAACGCTAGTTGTGCACAGCAATCCATCTGTGCATAACCATGTTGGTAAGCAAAAGTTAAAATCAAGCTCCAGATAAGCTGCGTATTTGCTTAAATACCCAATTAAAATTGCCAAAAACCCAATTGAAATCAGAAGTAGCGAGTATCAAAAAGCAATAAAAGATTTGTGGTACTTTTATCATGTTGCAGAAAACAATAAACAGACCACAAATATAGCATATTTTTTTCTTATTTTCCATGAAAACACATCTTGGTATTTCATTAGAATTGTCTCCAAGGAGACAATTCTAATGAAATGCCAAGACGTGTTTTCATTTCGTAGCAAACTATTCAATAATTGCAGTCTGTTGATGTGCAAACAGTAGTGTGATTTTATTTTACCCAATTATAATTTTGAAATACCCAATTGCTTCAGAAATGATGGAGTGAAAATACTCAATTACCAATTCCTTATCTGGAGCCCTGTAAAATGACACGATGCTGTCAGCCTTGTTTTTCCCGTCATAGTCACATATTGGTTTGTTTTAAACAGACATAGAACCCATTTGTGGCTGTGAATGGAGAAATGAGGCTAATGGGTTTTGCAAGCAGTGTAGATCCAGATCAGCCTGTGCATCCGCACAGTCTGATCAGGATCTGCACTGTTCGCTGAGCAGGTTAAATACGGGATCAAACCTGTTGGTCCGGCCTTAAATGACCTTAGCTGTTGATAGGCCGTTAAACACCAATCAATCAATCAACCAAATATATCAATGAAACACTCATCATGCTTCTACAACCCAATATATTTGGCCACAATGTGTGTCTAGAGATGGTGCTTAGTATGTTATAAGTTTGTTTTCCTTTTTCATTAACCATCAAAGAATCACCTGCCATGCTTCTAACAAGCAATATGGATCATTATCAGGCTACAGGAGTGTGCTATTTGATCAGGAGCTACACTGGTCACTAATCCCACAATCCCCATTTCTCCAGCCACAGCCAAATTTAATCTATCGATCATTTCAGAGTCTGCCCCGTCCGGCCGGAATGACCACGGTATGAAGGATGACGATCTCCCACCTCAAGTTCAACAAGCGTAAGTCCATCACTTCCCTATGATTGGCCCTAAATAATACTCTTCTGTGCTTCACACCCATTCACCAGCAAGATCCTAACTCACTTCTATATATGACCTTGCTGTTAAACGGACACAAAACCCCAATCAGTCCGTTGTCTGTATGTATGGACCGTTAACTCTTTGCATGCTGGGAAACTTGTGGGCTATAAATAGTTCAAAACTAGCGGACAGAAATTCATCATATTGTCTTTTATTTCTCCTTGTAAATATTATGAATATGTCTTGGAATTTCATTAGAATTGAGTCCTGAGATAATAACCTGATCTGGTACCCAGTTCTCACCACAAGCACGCACGTACAGGTGGTAACGAGCCGTCTCATCAGGATCTGCACTTTTTGCAATTAATTTTCATAATTTTGAGAACAAAAACACCCCATGTTCATAAATGGTTTTGTGATGATTTAGATTGGTTGCAAAATTAACAAATAAAAATCCATTCCAGTTACTTAGGGGTGAACGGGTTAATCTGCCGAGGTCTGTCCGTGGATGTGCAAAAACAATGTTTAGCCCTTCACACCGTCGATAACACACCACCCTAAAATAATTCCTGTGTACGGGCCTGTATCATGTATTCTAGGTAGAGCTTTCATCCAATTTCTTCTAAATAACACGTTCTTCTAAATAACACGTTCCAATTTCATGAAAAGTGTAATACACAAACCAATGTCTTGCCCGCCCGCACATGTACATGGGAGTGGCAGGCAACCTCCAGCAATTTGACACACTATGAGCAATGTTCACAATTCTACATATTTTAGTTTCTGTGGAAAAAGTGTTGCCCCACTATCTGGAGGGGTTATAGACCCCTCCAGATAGTGGGGGCAACACTTTTTCCATAGAAACTAAAATATGTAGAATTGTGAACATTTAATATCATCGTCCCCGGAATATTTTGGCCATCTAATTCCCCACCCAGAGACATTTTGGCTATCTGATTCTTACCTCTGTATATCTCCTGGGCGGTGAAGACGTTGGTAGGTGCATAAGTGACCCATGCACAATATCCATATATGTGCTGAGTTTTGCAATAAACTCAATGACGCTGTGTGTAGAAATCACTTATTCTAACCACTTACCCAAGAATAAAACCGCTATGTTAATGCATTTCAACATTTTACTCAAACTTGACATTAATACAATGATACCGGTATGTTACAGACGGTTGGCACGACCAAGTAGCGCCAGACCGGCACCCCCGAAGCGGAAAGAGGACGTCGTCTCTAACGAACCAGCTATGAGGTTTGTCATTGTCTCTCTTTCTCTGTTTCAAAATTTGCCGACATTCGTTCTCTCTCTCGGTGGAAGTATATATTGGTAAAAACGTATGCCTATGGTGAAATGTGATATCTATTTAACGATCGGGGTTCATCCTTACCGGAATTCCAACTGGAGACCTGTAACCTATTTCACCAACATTGCAAAGTATACTTATCTAGCAAAGTATACTTTGAGGGAGAAATTTTCAATTTAAGGATAAATTTATTAATTTTTATTATACTGAATTTATTACATTATCACAGCCATTTTGGCTGTGATAATGTAATAAATTCAGTATAATAATTCTACATACTTTTAATCATCAAATATATGCAGTCGTTAGTTCTATATGAAATAATGCATTTCGGGAAAAATAAATGATTACTCCCTCAAAGTATACTTTGCTAGATAAGCATACTTTGCAATTTTGATGAAATCGGCTACTGGTTTGGCCCTCACATAGCATTTTGTATGTGACAGTTGAATCTGGTTATACCCCTTATGTGAGTATTACGATTATTCGTAATCCTATTTTAATGGGAAGGGGTCAAGTGACTTTGGTGTGGTATGGACCTGGCACCAGTAGCCTATTTCATCAACATTGCAAAGTATACTTTAGTAGCAAAGTATACTTTGAGGGAGAAATTTTCAATTTTTTTAAAAAATTATTAATTTTTATTATACTGAATTTATTACATTATCACAGCCATTTAATGGCTGTGATAATGTAATAAATTCAGTATAATAATTCTGCATACTTTTAATCATGACATATATGCATTTGTTAGTTCTATATGAAATAATGCATTTCAGGAAAAATAAATGATTTCTCCCTCAAAGTATACTTTGCTAGTAAAGTATACTTTGCAATGTTGATGAAATAGGCTACAGGTCAGGTTATTCTAATTTCAGGGCTTACTATATTTTTTCTCGATTCAAATATTCCCTTCTGATTTTGGGATTTTCCCTCCAATGCAGCAGGTTAAAATGGGATCAAACTTAAATGACCTTAACTGTTGATAGGCCATTAAACACCAATAAACAAACAAACAAAATGTGATATCTAATGAACCAGCCATGAAGATGAACATGACGTTGTGTCTCCTTGTCCCAAAGTTTCAAAATTAGCCAACATTTTTCTGTATTTGTGAACGGAAGAAGCAGTATATGTTGTTACGACTCGGTGGTATCTCGGCGAGACAGTTCAACTACTGTCTGTTTCACGAAAGCTGCCCAAATTTTACGGCTATATAGACAATTAAAAAACAATAATGTTTTTGATAATAATAAGTGAAAGGAAAATTTAAGAATGAGCCTTCTTTTTATTATGTGAAATATTGTCAAATATTGATTTTATTACGGAAAAAAATATCCCCCCACCCCCTTGTTAAATCCTCATAGACATCTTCACAGAGTATGGGGGATTTAACATGGGGACATTTTTACAATTTCAGAAATACTGGACCGATTTTCAAAATTTAACTTTTGTTTTCTTAGTTAGATAATTTCCAAGCTATCTATCCAGGTTGCAGAGTCAATTTCCAATTTTTTTTGTTTTCTGACTCCTCCCACAAATCCTCCACCACCTTTTCCCACAGGTTAAATTCCCGTAGACAAATCAATTTTGCGTAATACAATCAATATTTGACCAAATTTCACGAAATAAAAAGAAGGCTCATAAAATACTGTTTTTGCATTGTATATATGGCCGTAAAATTTGGGCAAGTTTCGTGAAACAGACAGTAAGTGGTAAAAATGTATGTTGAAGTGGAAATACTTGATGTCGTCTCTAACGCACACCAGTCATGAGGTTTGTCATTTTCTCTCTTTTTCTCAAAGTTAAAAATAATGTCAGGACACTGTGTCTGTCAATCAGAGCTAAAAGTGTTTATTGCAATTTAATATTCTCTATTCTTAATATTATCTTAGTCAATAATAGAATCATACATCTTTTTGCAGGTTGGGAAGTGGGAAACCCCAGAATCTAATCATAGACGACGGTCGGGATTCCGATGAGGACGAGACATTCGTGGTTGAGGAGTCGGCACCGGCCCCCGTAGAACCAGAGCAGGTCAGTATTGTGTCTGTGTGTGCATTGATTGACAATAAGCTAAATACGCTTCCTGTCTGCCCAGAGCTCCAGTTAAGGTGCGTAATTTGGAGGTAAATTTCTTATTTCTCCATCAAAAATGGCAAGTTGGGAGTGCTTTAGAATCGTCTCAATGAGACGATTCTAAAGGACTCCCAACTTGTCATTTTTGATGAAGAAATAAGAAAATTTCACTCCAAGTTGGTCAAATTACGCACCTTAACTGGAGCTCTGTGTCTGCCTATACGCGACCTGCATGAATCCCATCTGTGGCAGTGATTGGAAAAATGGGGCTTACAGAATTTACGGCTGGTGTAGACCGAGGCCAACCAGCGCATTTATGCAGCAGTGTAAATCGGTGAAATTTATACAAACAGTACATGAGACGAGCCATGTGACTTTGTATCTAAGAAGATATGCGATATCTCGTGAAGAATATTTAAAAAAATTACGATATTTTCCATACAAAATCTTTAGAGCAATGCAGAATGCAATTCCACATTTGCTATGAAAATTTGCTATGTGACTTTATTGTTATCCCCTCATAGCATTAGTCCATGTACGTATGTACGTTAGTAATACCTTTCCTTTTTCAATAACTGCTTCACCGATTTTGATAATATTTGTTCACTGTCTAGGGGTGGTGTTTTGCATACGACCCACGTCCGACCGCCCAAGGTCAAGGTCACTGAGGACTTGTGTTCACCTTGTTTGTAAGGCAAATATTTGTTTTAAATTTTTTTTTCAATAACTCAACTCGTGAAACTCTTCACCGATTTTAATAATATTTGGCCACAATGTGTGTTTAGGGATGCTGCTTTGTTTTGAATACGACCCACGTCCGACCACCCAAGGTCACTGAGGAATTTATTTTATTTTTTTATTAAGGCTGCTAGCAAGGGGATTCGGATGAGACTTGAAGCCGAGACGTCATCTCTATGAACACCTTATATGTTGCTTAGACATCGTTGTTGTTGAATTTACATAATGACATTAAATGAATTATTGTGAAACATAATTCAATCAATCAATCAATCAATATTCTAATGCACTCTATAAATATCATGCAATCTGATTGGTTGATGGTCATACATTACAGGTATATCATTATTGATGAACGGTCGCAAATTATTTCAATATGTAGTAAAGGAGTGCATTAGAAATAGGTTAACCGCATTGTAATTTTGAAATTTGCGCGTCACCATTAAACAGATTTTCCAACCTATCATTTTCTGATATACGCCGCAAATTTGAAAATGACTACAGTTAACCCTATATTTTACAGAATTCGAAGATGGACGCCGATGATGATGAGGATGACCACGGAGGTCTTGTCAAGAAGATCATGGAGACGAAGAAAGAATACGACGAGCCGCGACGGACAGCCATTGTGAGTACATTGTACTTTAATTAAGTATGCTTTAACGGGCCAAATAGATGGGTTATGGTGGAAAATTGTCATGGTAATGTAAATATATTTAAACAGTATTTTTATAATCCTTAGAAATTCATTACATCATACAAACATTAGATATTCAACTTGTCCTGAGTTGTGAAAGTTCTTTAAATATATACTCACTTTGCCTAACTGTACGGGCAGTTTATCCCAGATAGCCGGGCAATGATATTGGTTGTACAGTTGACACTCATCGAAAATTTGAGTTAGGAAAACATGGACTTTGGACCAAGAATTTGACTATCAGTTATCAGTAGTTTGACTTAACCCTTTCACCCCTAAGTAACTGAATGGGCTGCGAAGTTCTTTAAATATATACTCACTTTGCCTAACTGTACGGGCAGTTTATCCCAGATAGCCGGGCAATGATATTGGTTGTACAGTTGACACTCATCGAAAATTTGAGTTAGGAAAACATGGACTTTGGACCAAGAATTTAACTATCAGTTATCAGTAGTTTGACTTAACCCTTTCACCCCTAAGTAACTGAATGGGCTGCGATATGTTCGTTTTGCAACCAATCCAATCATCGCAAAATGATTTTCAGACTATTCCATTTATAAAAAGGGCTGGGGTATTTGTTTTTCTCAAAAATTACTTTCAAACTGTGCAGATCCTGATGAGACGGCTCGTTACGAGCCGGCTCATCTGGATCTGCACTGTTTGCATAAACCGATATAGCGGGCTTTCGGGTTCAAAGGGTTAAAGGTACATGCCCACTCACTAGGCACAATATGTTCTTGATAGGAATTAAATAAGTGTATAATTGTGTCACTGTTCCACCAGTTCTGAAAATTACGAGTGCCCGCTATACAGATATAATCATTTAGTAATATTTATTTTACCGATAGTGACATGCAAATGAGGCATGCTATCTTTTAATTATTTATACTAATTAAATGTGTCGTGTGAAAAAATTATATTTTCGACAGCTTGTAAAGTATGATCATTGCACATCAAAAAATAGATACAGAGAATAAATAGTAATGTCTGTTAACATTCAATTCATTCAATACGTGGAGTAATGGTGAATGAATGTTTATTTTGCCAGAAAAAGTCTCCGATGATATCTCTGACAGAAAGAACATTTTGTGCCTACTGAGTGGGCATGTACCTTTAAGAGAGTTTGGGGTAACGAGTGTAGACTGTATATGGATATAAATGACAAGGTAACCCATTTAGCGAGATTCCGCTGCAATTACACACAGCTCCAGATAAGCTTTGTGTCTAAAGCGTACTATACCCCCTGATTTCAAAATCATTGCATATTTAACAAATTTAAACATTCTCTTGTACACTGTTTGATTTTTACAGCTCAGCTAAGTGAATTTTCAACTTTATGACAGTATTTTCACTACTCAATTTGAAATTCGATGCGTATTTTCACATTGCTGTGCGTATTTTGTACTCCCACATTTGATATTCAATGCGTATTCAGCTAAAATAATTGCGTAAAATACATCAATACGCACCTTATCTGGAGCTCTTGATTACAGGAGCGACCCACCATTTCCGACGCCCAGAGACGTAAACAACGCGAAGCGGTACAACGGGAGATCGACAAACTCCGCGCGAGTATACAAACATTGACGCGTAGTGCTAACCCGCTCGGGAAAATCATGGACTATGTACAAGAGGACCTGGACTCGATGCAGAAGGAGCTCGAGAAATGGAAACTCGAGAATAAGGAGCACTCTCTCGAGTTGAAGAGGGAAAAGGCGTAAGTATAGTCGAATGCTTTAACCTATCAGAATATTATTGAAAAAATCTGATTACTTTGCTTATTTCTTCAATAAAAGTCTATGTTGTTGCTACTCATATGAACCGTATCATCGAGACTGTTCATATGACTGGTAACAACAAAAACTTTCAAACAGAAATGAGAGAAATTAGCGTGAGGGATGGGGGTGGGGAAATCCAAATTTTTTATACTTCTGTAATTGTAATCGGCCTATAAATAAAGCTGCTGGTTCTCACATGTGCGCATGATGAAACAGATTAGTAGAAAAGTAATTGAATTGTAGATTTGTATGGTATTTCTGAACTCAATTTTGTACGTATGTGTCACTAGGAAAAAATCTGGAATTTGTTAAAAAAATATAATACTCCAAAATCACTAATTGCGAGAATGCTGTAAAGTAAATTACAGCTGTGTCCATTTAGCTTATTACCTTATGAACCATATTTATGTGTTGTAAATTTATTTAATTCTTGTTTTTTTGGAATATTGAATGGGTGTAAAACCCCATTTTGTTGTGTTTGACTGCCTTTAATATAATGGAAATTGCAGTTATGTCCATATAATTCCAGCACAAAAATATTTACACAATTCCCTAACATTTGATTGGCACGTAGCAAGTCTCTGTACAAAATTTATATCCCATTAAACTCCCACGCCAAACTACTTTCCGTAACCGTGAGGCGTAGTTAAAATAATTCTTAAGAAAACGGAAAATAAACACATTTTCTTGCTGAATTTATTTCAAATGCTGGAATTATAAGGAATGAATGGCCTTTTTGTGGAATTTATCGGGGATATAAACTTGGAAAAGTCGCGGGAATACTGGACGAGGCCTTCCGGCCTTCGTCCAGTATTCCCGCGACTTTTCCAAGTTTATACCCCGATAAATTCCACAAAAAGGCCATTCATTCCTATATTAACTTTATTTGTGAAGAATGAATTGTTAATTTTTTATATTTTAGAGTATTATCAGATGTAAAATCATTGCGTTATTCCACTCCTTGAATTTTGTAAAAAGAATTGCAGTTATGTCCCTTTACCTATGATCTGAACTGAATTTGTGTTTTCTAAATTGTTCTTCTCAGCCAAACAGGGTATTGAACAGACAGAAAATGCCTTTATGTTGTGCTATTGAATGCAAAGGAAATTGCAGTTATGTCCCTTTCACTGTTATATGAACTAAGATTATGTTTTCTAAATTGCTCATTTACTGAATTCTGTGTATTGAACGAATGTAAAATCCCATTCAATAATTTTGTTGTGCCACTGTTATGTTATTTTTCCGGCCTTAAATGACCTTAGCTGTTGATAGGCCATTAAACACAAATAAATGAAATATGTTGGATTTACCTATGATCTGAACTAAAGTTATGTTTGGTAAATCGAATGGGTCATTGAAAAAGGGGGCTAAGTCTCTTTCTATCAATTTATCTATTAGCAAGCAATCAATTAACAAATGTCTTAATTAATTTATCATTTTTTCATTCAATTAATCAAGCTGTTAAATTGGGTTATTGCCCATCATAAAAGTAGTAAGATTATTACTGATCCTTCTGCTTTTGGGAGGGGGCAAGTGATTCCGGTGTGGTGAGGACCTGGCATCAGATCAGGATTCTGATTTTGGGATTTCCCCCCCATTTGTACATATACTTGAAACAATCAATCAATCAATCAATCTCAATCAATCATTTATTCCGTCATTACTCAACCAAACAATTACTCTATCAAGCCATCTATCAATCAATCAATCAATCAATTTCAGAGTCACGGAGCGGGCGGTGGAACCACTGAAGGTCCAGTTGACCGAAGTTGACCAGGCCATCAAGGACCAGCTGGACCTTATAGGAGCGGTCAAGTCCAATATCATACGAAATGACCAAAAAATCGAAAAAATGCTACGAACAATTGCCAAGTCATGAACTTGCATTTATTTATTTTGGCCGCGATCCGAGAAAACAGGGTTTATTATATACCACCTATACACACACGCCTGCTTTAAACATACCCAGATGTCAACGTTTCTGAACATGTATTGGCAATCTGAGCTCGCAATCAATCATCTTGATTGGCTGAACCTGAGCTGTAGCACATCTCAGGCTCAGCCAATCAAGCTGATTGACTTCAAGCACAATTTTCAATTGTTTGAAAGAAAACAATTGACAACTATTGGCAAGGTTAGCGCAGGCGTTGGTGTGTTCCATGACATTTGTGGTGTGTCGAGGGGTATGTAGATTTCGCCTTCTTGTCCGGTCCGGTCCGTCATTCCGTCCATCCTTAACTTTTGTGTTAACAATTTTGGGTACTTATTTTTATGCACCGGTCTCGGTAGAGTTGGGTGATTTGTGGATCGGTTAAGAAGTTTGCCAGAATTTCTCCAATCTGTTACTGGGAGCATTTGTGTGTTGACATTTTCTTGATTTATTTAATAAGCTTTAAGCATGCATATCAATATGTTAATAGCCAGTAACACAAAACACATTTACACCAGTTGATTATTCTACAGCCTGGTGTCAAATTTATTTGACACATCATATGCTTGTGTGCTATTATCCATATTTTCATTCTACAGCCCACCCATCTAGCCCCATGCTTAAATCACTTTTACTGATTTTCATAAAAAGTTTTGCAAAGTTTTTAATAGATGTGTTTAAGTACCATTTTCCGTCTTGCATCAGTTTTGCTTCAAACTTCATATGCTACTTCATTATATTCCATAGGTTCATTCTGTATCCAGCCCATGTGGCCTATTTGCCCAAAATCATGGTCAAATGATTTAGAAATTTTCTTTGTTTTAGTTTTGCCAAATTTGCTTTATTGTTTTCGTTTGTCGCTTTTCATTTGTCGGTTCGGTGTGGCACCCGGGAGTATCCGTAAGCACCTTTTCACTAAACTTCTTACGACTAAAATGTTCGTAAGTGCAAAATTATGATAGTCTGTAAATTTCACATTAACAATGTTTTCTTGTAAACAATTATTGGATTTACATTTATTGTGCATAGGCTGCATATGCAGCCTATGCTCAATAAATGTAAATCCATCAATTTAAATTTCCAAGACGATCCTAAATTTGCACTTACGAACATTTTAGTGGTAAGAAGTTTAGTGAAACGGCTCCCTGGTAACTGACTCAAGTTTATTCTATTGTTGACCAGTGAAGATCTTGAAATGATTCCTCACTCAACACAGTGGGATAGTAATCTGCCTTGTTCACTGGATGCTTAACAGATATTTCACCGACGGAATGACGGCGAACAGTGTAGACCCTGATCAGACTGCGCGGACGCACAGTCTGATCTGGGTCTACACTGGTCGCAAGGGCAATAAGCCTGGTTTTCTCGGATCATGGCCCGTATTTAAGAATTTATACACCGCTTTAACATGGAGGCTGTCGTTTCACATTAATGTCTCACGTTGCACCACCAGATATATGTGGGATTTTCTCATGTGTTAACTGGGTGACTGAACCATGGCCGTTTAACGCCCAAGTTCGCCCACACCACCCACCTACAGTCACCACCAATACAGGTGTTTTTGAGTCTGTTTGTGATGGCTATTCAATTGATGTAGTTCAAGAACTTCAACAGGGTTTTGAATAGACTCCGATATTCAGTCGTCAAAATGGATGTTGAAATTTAAATTCAAATTACAAGTACATTGTATTAAATACGATTTTGCAAAATACGAAATACCAAAAAGGGAAACTATTGAAAACCCTCTCCAACTTCGTCATACGTGTATTCTTGTCCATCGTTGTGTGACATTGTCATTAAATGAATGTAAAACTTCATTCGTACCTCAATGTGGGACCAATCCTGTCGATCCGTAACACATACAGTTATTATATCCACAACAAAAATGGGCTTGTTGAGTTTGCGATCAGTGTAGCCCCAGATCAGGCTGTGTGGAAATCCACACCACCTGATCTGGGCTTACACTGGTCGCTGTTACTTTTAGGCAGTATTTCAAAAGCCTAGGTGGAATCATAATGACCGAGGAAACGTTCAAAATCATATCTGTATCAGGCTGCACAAGTGTGCTAGCTGATGATCAGGAGTTTCACTGGTCTAAAAGACAATAAGCCCATTTTTATCGTGGTACATCAAATATTTGAATCTCTTAGCACATGTCTCTATGATCTTGCAGATTTTGTAGCTCTTGTGTATATACTGTAACCTGGCTTAAAAACATTGATTCCAATGCAATCTCAGTTGATTGAATCTCGTCTAAATCTCCCCCATACATGTCTAAGAGACTGGTGTGGTGAGGACTTGGCTGGCATCAGGGGCCCGTTTCACTAAACTTTGTACGAACTTTGTACGATAAAAATGTTTGTACGAAGATTTCCTTGAACTTGCTTCTCACATTAACGCGTTTCTCTATTAATGCTACCAGTTTCATGACATTAAAAGTACACATCCACGAACAATGTTATTGTGGATTTCAGTATTGCACTTACAAACTTCTTAGTCATACGAAGTTCAGTGAAACGGGGCCCAGGTCATGTTATTCTAATTTCAGGCCCCGCTCCCATGCATCAGGTGAAGGTGAAATATGGGATTTGATCCCATTAACCCGGCCTAAAATGACCTTAGCTGTTGACAGGCTGTTAAACACCAGTCAGTCAATTTAAATCCCCCATACATGTGTATATGACCACTGTGGGAAAAGTATTTTGCGCACACATGGCTTTTTGAACCGTTTCGATCTACATTTTCCTAAACATCTCGCAACTGCTATACATGTTTAATAACAGTTGGATGCGATAAATGACAGATATATTGCAAAATTGCATACTGGCATACCGACAGTTACGACATCCGCATAGCTGCAAGTTTTCTCGAAATAACTCTGAAACTGATACAGCTAGGAAAGCACTATAATCCTTTCAACACCACAAGCCTGTATAGTGGTATTGGCAAAAAGTGTAAATCCAGGTGAGCCGGCTCGTAACGAGCCGTCTCATCAGGATCTGCACTTTTTGCAAGTAAGTTTCATATTTTTTAAAACAAAAACACCCCATTTTCATAAATGGACTGGTCTGAAAATCATTTTGTGACGGTTGGATTGGTTGCAAAATTAACATATCAAAATCCATTTCAGTTACTTAGGGGTGAAAGCCTGAGATGAACAAATGTGTAGATCATTACTAGAATTAGGATAGTGCCCGTTATAGAATTCCTATATTTAAAGTTAATCTATCGAATATATGCCTACTCGGCAGTGTTTTGTTCACATGAGGGGTTGTTCAAAATGTTTGTGACTTCTCCTGTGGAAAATTGTGGCAATTGCTATGGATGTATGCGTGGCTGGAGAAATGCTATTAAATGTATATTAAACCGCATTTAGTCGATCAACTTGTCAGTTTTAAACGACCTGCCAAGTTTTCTAAAATATATTATAAACTTAGACTATTCCTTGTAGATGAGGCCAGAAACTTTTTGAACATCCCTCATGGATTACCTTAGTATATTTTCCAATTCATATCACATGAGTTAGTGTATGAGAAGTTACAAATTGATATTTGTATAACCAGGATCTACACGGATCGGCCAACTTTTAATTGTAGTCTAGCTATTTCATCACTATCATTTGCAAACAGTGTAGATTCAGATGAGCCAGCTCGTAACGGGCCGTTTCATCAGGATCTGCACTGTTTGATGATTTTTTTTTCTGATGTTTTATTTACAAAATCACCCCTTTTATTATATTGATGAAATAGTCTGCAAATTGATGTGGAAGAGTCCATTTGAGTTTCTTAGGGGTGAATGGATTAATATCCACATTTCTCTTTTCTCATCAATTTGTACCTTTCACGTGGGTTAGCTCAATATTGTATTTATACATATCTCGCCATGATATAATTATATGCTGAATTGCATGTGAAAATTGACTAGATTTTGAAGATAAGCGATTTACAGTTGATAACGGCACAGTTGATATGAAAATGTTACCTGATTTTGTTTTTAACATACAGCTTCATGTTAACGCTAGAGTTTTATAAATAAACAAGAACATAATTGTGTAAATATGTGCCTGGCACCGGATCAGTAGATGATTTCATCAAAATTGCAAAGCATACTTATCTAGCAAAGTGTACTTTTAGGGAGTAATCATTTATTTTTCCCGAAATGCATTATTTCGTATAGAATGAACGACTGCATAATTTTTATATTTGATGATTGCAGAATTATTATACTAAATTTATTACATTATCACAGCCAAAATGGCTGTTATAATGTAATAAATTCAGTATAATAAAAAATAATAAATTTATTCTTAATTTGAAAATTTCGCCCTCGAAGCAAGATAAGTATACTTTGCAATGTTGGTGAAATAGGCTACATGATGCTGTATTTCTTTAGTTTCTGTGCTGAATGTTAACTTGCTCCACCATACAGGGGCATTCTCGTCTGTATATGACCTTTCTGTTGAATGGGGATTCGACCTCGTTAACACAGCCTAAAATGACCTACATATTGATGGGCCGTTAAACACTATTAAATAAATAAATGAATTATGTTGAATGGACGTAAAATGAGTGAATGAATACTCTCTGTAAGTCTAGGGAAAGTATCGCAGACCTTTCAAACGGACACTTTTCATATGTGTTGAGGTGTATAGTGTGTCGTGGACTTTCATAAACCTGGCTGTGACTGGAGAAATGGGGTTTATGGGTTTTGCAGCCAGTGTAAATCTAGATCTGACTGCATGCACAGAGTCTAATCAGGATTTTCACTGTTCGCCATTCCATCAATAAAAACACCCGCTGTGTTTCTAGCAAGCAATATAAATCGTTATCGGGCTACATGAGTGTGTTATTTGATCGGGTAATACATTGGTAAAAAATCGCATAAGCCCCATTTCTCCAGTCACAGCCACATGTATGTGTTTCCACCAGTATGTCCGTCCATGTTGTTCGTTATTTATGTGTACATGACACAAAAATAAATTAATAAATAAAGCTTTATTGAACGATTGAAAAAGACTGTTTGTGTCCTATTTTGTATAGCACCAGGTAGAACTTTGATTGTTTGCTGCCAAATGACTGGTGTGATATGCGCCTGGCACCAGGTCAAGCTATTCTAATTACAGGACTGAATATATAACGCATTCCATAGCCAATCTTTTGTATATATTTATTTTGATGTAAATATCCCATTCTGATTTTGGGATCCCTCCTCCCCCAATGCAGGATGGACCGGTCTTAAATTACCCTAGCTGTTGATAGGCTGTAAAACACCAATAAATCGAATCGATTGATTGTGTGGTGGTAAAAATGTACCCATCCCAGTTTTGAGGGCCTGATTGGTACGTTTTGATTTTGATCCATGTGTACACTTTTAACAATTGGTGTAAGCTTTGACTTGAATTCGTGTAGGTTTGACAAAATAAAAAAAAATCTCAAATGAGAGAAATATGAGGAATTAACATAATCCGACGCAATATGACAAAAATGGTTGTCTTGAATATGCGACCAACGTTGCCCCAGACCAGCTTGCGCATCCACATCATGAAGTTCGCCCCTTTGTTCATTCAATTGACTCCTTTAGTTAAGAGATCAGGAATGTGTTCATACTCCATGCCCGCCTCCCCCATCCTCCCACCCACGAGTCATGGGGTGGGATATACTGGAGCCATATTGTTAGGCTAGCAGCTAAACCCTGGTTGGCAGTTTAGAGTAGACTAAACAAGATACAAGTTTCAGTTTCTTTATTATTTCTATCACGATTGTTTGTCCGGATGGCATTACACTTGTAGTCCTAGCAGGTTGCATCCTGATTGTCCCACATTTGAGTGTCCAGTAGTCCTGTCCTGATTGTCCCACATTTGGTTTTTACAGGTAACTGGATTTTGCAGATCTCGGGCTATAGTCTTTTTCAATAAAGTGACATTGTATGCCAGTTATACTTGTATATATGTAAATATAAATAAAATCAATATATTAATAAAAAATAAAGTGGCATACAATGTTGTTATAAGTTTTAGTTTAAATTAGTGTTTGGATTACAACTGCAACCTGTGCATGTGTTCCTTGATCATGAAGCGGCATCGCGGAACGCCGTATTGCGTGTATTCCCAGACACCACAGTGAAAGCCTGCTTCTTTCACTACACCCAGTGCATTTGGCGGATAGTTCAGGGCTTGGGACTGAGTACAGTGTACATAGAGAACGACAGTGTACATCGACTGGTGAGAAGGGCATCTGTACTTCCGTTGGTTCCAGTAGATGATGTTGAAGACGTATGGTTTGAAGCTTTGGAAGCTGCTGAAGCAGAAGAGCTCCCAGTTGACGTCACGCCCTTCACTGACTACTTCACCGAGCAGTGGGTTGATAGGGCCGACAAGGCCATATGGAATCACTGCCACACAGGGACCCAGGACAACTAACCATCTAGAAGGCTGGCACAACAAACTCAAGAAGGCAGTTCACCACGCACATCCAAACATCTTTTGCATTATACAAATCATGCAGCAAATCGAGGCAGCATCGTACATTAAGATTTTACAGTTTGAGGCTGGAGGTGCACGTCCTGTGAAACGTATACGGTACCGACAGATCGAGCAGCGACTCGCCAACTTGAAGATGCGTCTGCGGACTGGCGAACTGACGATGATGGAGTACGCTGACGCCGCATCAAACCTGAACCATATCTAGACGTCATAGACTGATATATATATATTGGATTCGAGACGATTCTAATGTACTGATAATGTACTGACAAAACAGGTGTATTTTCTTGTATTTTCTTATATATATAACAAAAGTGGCACAGTGACAGGGATACAAATAGAGTGTTTAGTGTTATACAGCTTTCTGAGCACGTACCCGGGACGTGTACGCGGAGTCGAGATGGGTGATTGGTCGTGCCTGAGCATGGCTCAGCATCGGCTGATCTCTCTTGCCGACTTCGGAAACTGTATACACATCTTCTATTAAAAGTTTCTTATCAACTTCTGTTTTTAGCTCGCCTGCACGAAGTATCTATGCTTATGGCATACCCCCGGCGTCGTCGGCGTCAGCGTCGTCCACAAACTTAACGTTGGATAAATGTCTTATAACTTCTGTTTCCTTTCATGGAACACCTTGTAATTTCATACATGCATTCCTCAGATGACCCTCTATCATGCTGTAGCAAATCCATGACCCACCACCCAAACCTTACCCCAAGGTCAAGGTCACAAACTTAGCACATTCATAAACTTAACGTTGGGTATATTTTTCTTATAACATCTGTTTCCTTTCATAGAACGCCTTGATATTGCATACATGCATTCCTCAGATGACCCTCTATCATGCTGTAGCAAATCCATGACCCACCACCCAACCCTTACCCCAAGGTCAAGGTCACAAACTTAGCACATTCATAAACTTAACGTTGGGTAAATTTCTTATAACATCTGTTTCCTTTCATGGAACGCCTTGATATTTCATACATGCATTCCTCAGATGACCCTCTAGCATGCTGTAGCAAATTCAGAACCACCACCCAACCCTTACCCCAGTGTCAAGGTCACAAACTTAGCATGTTCATAAACTTAACGTTGGGGTAAAAGTTGTGTAACTTCTGTTTCTTTACAGGGAATGTCTTCATATTTCATACATGCATTCATCTGATGACACTCTATCATGCTGTAGCCAATCCATGATCCACGATCCACCACCCAACCCTTACCCAAGGTCACAAACTTAGCATGTTCATAAACTTAACGTTGAGGTAAATGTTGTGTAACTTCTGTTTATTTACAGGGAACGCCTTCATATTTCATGCATGGATTCATCTGATGATACTCTATCGTGCTATAGCAAATCCATGACCCACCGCCCGTCCCTTACCCCAAGGTCAAGAGCACAAACTTAGCACATTCATAAACTTAACGTTGGGGTAAATGTCTTATAACATCTGTTTTCTTTCATGGAACGCCTTGATATTTCATACATGCATTCCTCAGATGACCCTCTATCATACTGTAGCAACTCCACGACTCACCACTCAACCCTTACCCCAAGGTCAAGGTCACAAACCTAGCACATTCATAAACTTAACGTTGGGGTAAATGTTGTGTAATTTCTGATTATTTACAGGGAATACCTTCATATTTCATACATGCATTCATCTGATGATACTATATCGTACTTATAGCAAATCCATGACCCACCTCCCATCCCTTTCCCCAAGGTCAATGTCACAAACTTAGCACATTCATAAACGTTGGGGGTAAATGTCTTATATAACATCTGTTTCCTTTCATGGAACGCCTTGATATTTCATTCATGCATTCATCTGATGATACTCTATTGTGCTATAACAAATCCATGACCCACCCCTTACCCCAAGGTCAAGGTCACAAACTTAGCACATTCATAAACTTAACGTTGGGGTAAATGTCTTATAACATATGTTTCCTTTCATGGAACGCCTTGATATTTCATACATGCATTCCTCAGATGACCGTCTATCATGCTGTAGCAAATCCACAACCCACCACCCAACCCTTACCCCAAGGTCAAGGTCACAAACTTAGCATGTTCATAAACTTAACGTTGGGGTAAATGTTGTGTAACTTCTGTTTCTTTACAGGGAACACTTTGATATTTCATACATGCATTCATCTGATGATCCTCTATTGTGCTACAGCAAATCCATGACCCTCACCCCCACCCCTTTCCCCAAGATCATCATCATAAACTTAACGTTGGAGTAAATGTATTTTTATAACTTCTGTTTCTTTACAGGGAACGCCTTGATATTTCATACATGCATTCATCTGATGATACTCTATCGTGCTATAGCAAATCTATGATCCACCCCCACCCCTTTCCCCAAGGTCAAGGTCACACACATAGCACATTCATAAACTTAACGTTGGGGTAAATGTCTTATAACATCTGTTTCCTTTCATGGAACGCCTTGATATTTCATACATGCATTCATCTGATGATACTCTATCGTGCTATAGCAAATCCATGACCGACCGCCCACCCCTTACCCCAGGGTCAAGGTCACAAACTTAACACATTCATAAACTTAACGTTGGGGTAAATGTCTTATAACATCTGTTTCCTTTCATGGAACGCCTTGATATTTCATACATGCATTCCTCAGATGACCCTCTATCATGCTGTAGTAATTCCACAACCCACCACCCAACCCTTGCCCAAAGGTCAATGTCACAAACTTAGCATGTTCATAAACTTAACGTTGGGGTAAATGTTGTGTAACTTCTGTTTCTTTACAGGGAACGCTTTGATATTTCATACATGCATTCATTGTGCTACAGCAAATCCATGACCCCCCCCCCCCCCCACCTCTTTCCCCAAGGTGAAAGACACACACTTAGCACATTCATACATGCATTCCTCATGTGAATAGCTATCATGCTGTAGAAAATCACCAACTTAGTGCGTTCATAAACTTAAAGTTGGGTTAAATTTTGTTTTACTTCTGTTTTCAGGGAGCGCATTGATATTTCATACATGCATTCATCTTAATATGCTATATTATGCTAAGTATGCTATAGCAAACCCACGACCCACCTTGTACCACTAACCCTAATGTCAAGGTCCACCGCACGCCCCTTAACCCAAGGTCAAGTTATATAATATATATGTTTTTTATGCAACTGTGCCAAGTTTGAGTGAAGGCTGCCAACAGGCGAGCTTCGTTGTCTTCTGACAACTCTTGTTCATTTTAATCCTGTATCTCCAACTTGAAAGTGGAAACAGAGCATACTACAAATAACCCTAGGGCTATGATATTACCTGTAACAAAATCCTGATTGTCCCACATGGAAAATGACCAGATTTAACAAATGTGGGACAATCAGAGGACGACACCGTCCAAGCAGTAGCCAAAATGTTAGCTGCTAGAAGCATCTACAACAACAACAACAACAACTAATGGCCGAACGAAGTTTGAGTGAAAGTAAAAGTTCTGCACTTGGGCGTTGGTCTGCTCTTTGTGACCGAAGTGAGAATCTTCGGTTCGGCTTATATTTAAGGGTGGGAATTGGCTCGAACACCTCCCATACCTGGTAAGTGAGAATCTGTGTTGCGTCATACATGAGGCACTGGATTTGACAGTCAGCCAATCGGTGGCCAGGAAATCTGACAGTCATTTCATTGGTTGAAATTAGAGCATTGACTGTCAAGTTTCCGCCATCTTGGACTTCAAAATTACATAATTCCAGCACAAAAATATTTACACAATTCCCTAACATTTGATTGGTCCGTAGCAAGTCTCTGTCCAGAATTTATATCCCAGTAAACTCCCGCCGAACTACTTTCCGTAACCGTGAGGCGCAGTTAAAATAATTCTTAAGAAAACGGAAAATAAACACATTTTCTTGATGAATTTATTTCAAATGCTGGAATTATAAGGAATGAATGGCCTTTTTGTGGAATTTATCGGGGATATAAACTTGGAAAAGTCGCGGGAATACTGGACGAGGCCTTCGGCCTTCGTCCAGTATTCCCGCGACTTTTCCAAGTTTATACCCCGATAAATTCCACAAAAAGGCCATTCATTCCTATAATGTTTATGCTTTAGAGTAGAAATACAGCGTATATAGGTAAGATATCGTGACGGTCTGATGTCCGGATGATCTGCATGTCGAAATACACCAGGTAAGTGTAAGATAAACGGGCATTTAATGAGTGACCGACAGGCAGAAAGGCTGCGCGAGTTGACAGTCAAATAATGGCGGTCACGAAACTTTGCGACCACTGTAGAACAAATAATTAGAATAATGGAGATATGATGACGTCTGAGATATGATCACCTATGCAAATACTTGGGGGCAGTGTTGAGCTACTAACATATGTAGATATGACGCCATGGTAAAGAATATCCAGGCCAAACTGGTCCAATGAAGGTGGTCATACGTGACCACAGAAGTCGTAATCAATGTTAACAAGGGCCATTCCACTGCGTTTTGTGTTGTGATTCACATAGCAGAATGTGAATAGTATGGCTTAGTTAGCAGTTATGTAGTTCGTCACCCAATACAATGTACATGCATCACTGTAAGTGTGCGTATTACCAGTCAAAAAGGGCGGCGCTCCAGATAAGCTTGTCTCTAAAGCGTACTATACTCCCTGATTTCAATATCATTGCGCATTTTACAAATGGATTTATTCATTGTCTTCATTACTAAATAGGGAACAAATGATAACAAATTATAAAAAAATTAAACATTGACTTATTTGAGCTGCTTTTTGCAGCTGAACTAAGTGAATGTTCAACTTTATGACAGTATTTTCACTACTCAAGTTGAAAATCAATGCGTATTTTCACATTGCTGTGCGTATTTTGTACTCCCACTTTTGATAATCAATGCGTATTCAGCTAAAATAATTGCGTAAAATACGCAAATACGCGCCTTATCTGGAGTCCTGAAAAGGGGTAATACATCTGATCAAATTGTAAGGATCATTTACTTACACTATTGTCATAGGTGAAAGTGTTCAGTACTAATACTGAATTCAGTATTGGGAGAATTGTTTTATGCCTATATTGGCTGTATAAAAATACTTTCACTATCCAGAACATTACTTTTCAGTATTGGGATAATTTTTTACTTTCACCCATGCATTGTCCGTCCGTCCTCCCCTGCAGCCGTCCGTCCATCACAAAACATAATGTAGCCGGTTCTTGTAACTTCTGTTTCTCTTCATGAAACTTCTTGCTATTGCATACATGTATTCCTCTGATGATCCTCTATCACGTCCATAGTCCCCGCTTATGCTTATGTCAAGGTCAAGGACTTGGAAAAGTTGCGTCATGGTCCACTATGGTGGCTGAGGGAGGGGGAGGGTGGTATGCCGTAAGTGCTCGCTTACAATGCTGTAAGCAGGGGCGGATCCAGGATTTGTGTCTAGAGGGGGCATGGATTTCAAATGAGACGCTTGATCGTCAACTTTCATAAAAATCAGATTATTTTCTGCATTTTTTCTTATTTCTCATGAAAAGTATATGTTGTTGCCACTCATTTGAACCCCGTCTCGACAAGACGGTTCAACTGAGTGGTAAACTTTGGGTGGGAAATAAGGAAATAATCAGATCTTTCCACGTAAAAAATGAGTTAAAATCAAAACTCGACCAATTTTAGATGGGGCGTGCGCCGGACACGCCCCGTCTGAATCCGCACCTGGTAAGTACAGTGGAACCCCTATAGACCGGACACTTGGGAAAATATAGATGTTTAACTTAGATGTGTTTCGCTGTTATGTATCTCTGATTACAATGACTTTTCATGATTGAAAAACCCGAGAATGTGTCATGAAACGCCAATATGTCTGATTTACAGTGGAACATCTCCAAGCCGGACACCCTGGGGAACTGTACTCACTTAAGCGGCCCTCACATATCGGTCGCGGCGCCCGCGCGACTCCTAAAACGGGCCAACAAAGGCATTTTCGCGAGGCCTCCGGCCGGACGCTGCCAGATTTCTCCGCTGCGATTTTTAGCCGCGGGCGTGAAAACCTGACTCCCAAATATGCGATTTTCCAAGCGCGATTTTAGGTCGTGGCAAGCCCGTAGACACGTCGCTAGGACCCCGCCCGGCAGCCTGCCGGAAACCGACCAGTGATCTGGCGGCCGCATGAAGATTTTGACGTAAATTATTGGAAAAAAATCCGCCGGGCGCCGTGGGAGTTTCATGGGCCCCTCACGGCCATCCTACGATAGCCTCACGGCCCCCTCACGGATCCGGATCCCGCCAGGATGCCTACAGTTCTGTTTTTTTTTATCAGCCGGCGCCCGCCAGATTATCTAGCAGCGTCCGGCCGACGCCCTAGCGGGCGCACTGTCTCCACTGCGATACAATGTTCAAAGGGCACCGCCCGGGCCCCGTCTAATATGTGAGGGCACACGTCGCAGACATGAAATTCGCCCGATTCATCCACGGGCTCTAAATCTCCCGGCGACTCCTGCGATTAAAAAAATCGCACGGACGCCGGCTGATATGTGAGGGCCGCTTTACTGACAAATATGTAACTCCCATTTGGCGTCCCTCCCCTGTGAGTGACCTCTTCGCCCCCTCCCCCTTCAAACGGTATTACACATTGTCACGAACTTACGGGTCATAAGACATTATTGGTATCGAATTTAAGTAAACTTGATTTAAAAATTGGACCGATTACGTTTAAAATGGCTCGCGAAATACGAAAATGAACCTCCTATTGCAAACAGTGTAGACACTGGGCAGACTGCACGGACGTGCAGTCCGCCCAGGGTACACACTGTTTGCTAGATCAACAAGAGCATTAATCTATATTTTTCTAAATGAGAACACATTGAAGATCCCACCATTGTGCGCATGTGATCTACTCTGACTGGAATTCCAGAACCATAATTTCCACATGCGCCAAATCAAATTCCCACGCTAGAGGTCAGTTCGGGTCATATAAACAGATAAATGATATCATCCCATAATGTTCAAATAATACAGAAATTTTATCTTACTAATATAATTACATTAATAACTGATTTCGTAGCCATTCTGTTGTATAAGATATGGGTGTAATTTTATAACCCGACCAGATTTTACTTTCGTCATCAATACAGTAATAGGCTTGAGGTCAGAGGTCAAGATTGGTTTATTCAAACTATTGTAAATGATATTTTGAAATTACCAACACGCAAAGTGTATTCATTGGGAGAATTCCGATCTGAGACCGATCAAAATTTATAAAAATTTAGCAATCCACATTTCTGTTATGTGTTGTTGAGCTCTAAGGTGAAGGCAATACAAACGAAGTTTAATCAAGTAATACTAATGTTACAATGCTGAATTACATATTGTTTTGTTGTTTTTTTACATTTTTTTTCTATCACCAAAACATGATTTGACAGCATTTTAAAATCATTTCCATTGGAAATGATTTTAAACTGCTGCTAAACCATGGTGTATTGAGATAACAGACAAACTATGAAAAAACACCGGGAAACAGTTTCTGATTCCCTAATTGTATAACGGTTTAAATAATGTATCCATATTAAACTAAGTAGGCACTATTGTATAGGTCAGTTGATTATGAAGTAGGCTTATGTCTGACACCAGCAACACGATTGGATACATTGGACAAATATCACAGTGTCTGTGTTCATGAAAGATAGCACATCATGTTCATGTGCATGTTCAACGTACAGATGAATTCAATTTTGTCGTCTGTTATTTATTTTCAATTGTTCTCACAAAAACATGGTCTGACAACACTTTAGAATCATTTCCATTGGAAATGATTCTAAAGTGTTGTCAAGCCATGGTTTTAATGAGAAAGAAGACACAATTTAAATCAACAGCAGACGATAATTTACGTTTCCCGCGTTTTAAGGGTTAACTTATCTCCTATGTGATTCGCCATGGGGAAGTGTTATTCACTGTATAATCAGCGTACTTTCTAACCAGCAAAACTGTTCGAATGAACGTGCTCCGTATTAAGGTATATTTATCCCGTCAACACAGTGCGTATGTGCCGTGAACACAGTGCGTATGTGCCGTGAACACAGTGCGTATGTGCCGTGAACACAGTGCGTATGTGCCGTGAACACAGTGCGTATGTGCCGTGAAACACGGTGCCGTGAAACATTTTTGATATCCTGTCAATACAATTTGGAGATGCGGTTCGGGTTATTTTTTGCATTTTAAAGCTATTTGTAATGTTGACGGGATAAATAGAATAGTAGGTTAGTGCCGTGAATTGGAAAACATATGATGGCGCGGCACGGAAACGGGATGTGCTCGGCAGAGCCTCGCCCATCCCGTTTCCTGAGCCTTGCCATATATTTTTTCCCATTCACGGCACTAACCTACTATTCGCTATATCTGTTCACCCTTTCACCACTAAGTAACTAACCTGGACTGTTTATTATTTCATGTTAAAGGTACATGCCCACTCAGTAGGCACAAACTGTTCTTAAGAGGAATTAAATAAGTCTATAATTATGTCACTATCCCACCAGTTCTAAAAATTACCCCACGTATTGATTTGTATTATTATACATTTTACATCAGACGTAAATTTCCACACTGATATCAGGGGCGATAACCGTGTTTCATTAAAATGCTAACGGACATTACTATTTATTCTCTGTATGTATGTGTTGATGTCACAGTAATCATACTTTATAATCTGTTGAAAATATTATTTTTTTCAGGTGACGCATTTAATAAGTATAAATAATTGAAAACTCTCATGCCTCAATTGCATATGAAATAGCCGGATACCACAACGAATCACTATCAGTAAAATATTATAAATATTACTAAATGATTATATCTGTATAGCGGGCACTTGTAATTTTTAGAACTGGTAGAATAGTAACACAATTATACACTTACTAAATTCGTGTAAAGAACTTTGTGTGCGTACTGAGTGGGCATGTAACTTTAAGTCCGCGACTTTTCCATTATGCAGACAAGAAAAAAAGCATCCACACATGGTACATATCTAGCCGGCTCATGATCTACGCTGTAAATATTGTCTCTCATGTTGAAACGGTTAATAAAAAAGTTCAAGCACTGTGAATAGACTTACTGAAACATTCACAGACATTGATGAAATCTGAAAATTTGGTATGCCTAAATTCAATTCTTGACTACACATGTCAAATGCCAACGACAACAATATCACAGTAAAATTAGTCAGTTCACCAGCTAGCTTCTATAGCGGAATTCCTGTAAAATTATAGTTTGGACGAATGCGATGAATACATTTTTATCTTGTCCGACTAATTATAAGTAAGAACCAATTCGATAAATCACACGTGGTTCACGTTGTGTTTCCTTCAAAACAAACTACGATGACAAGCAAGCTTATTAAAATAATTAAAGTAATTTCGGGTAATTTGATACTCAGCAGCACGCCAGTTAATTTTAGAAATAACTATGCAGACGTAAATGGTAGCGGCATATTCAAACACAGAAGTCAATCGAATACTCAGTTTATTGTGTACACTGTTCGATGGTACCGCATGTTTATTTTTGTCGGAATTGGGAATCTGTCGGTTCAACGCTTTGTCTCCGCTGAAAGATACGCATGCGCGGTATTTTCCTCTGGCCGCCATTGAAATTACTCCGCGCACAGCAGAAGAGATGTTATCACATGTGGTACGCGTTTCCTATCCTTCCAATTCGCTATGCGATCCGTTTCGGGTTTGCACCCTAGCATGTTTTCGAGTGCCTCTAATTATCGAGGTCGTTTGTCAGTTTTTGTGAACATCTAGAGGTGACACATGGCGACAATAGGTAAAGTAATTAGTACAGCGGCCTAGTAACTTACCGTGAACGTCAGCATAAGAAAAAGATCTGTAAGTTCGCCGCTTGATAGTTCGTCTGAGAGTAGCGTTTTGCTTCATTTCTGGCTGTCTCATGGACAATCGTAGTCAGTAGATATTTTTTTTTATTCCTGATTATGCTGAAATACGTGTTCTAAAATATCAATTATGTCCATACGCGAATCCATGCGGTGGCGTCTAACATTTACTCGGGGATAACTCTGCAAAACAAATGACTTCGTTCAAAATCCAGGCCTCCTCTGAGCTTGAATACTGCATCCGCCCCTCATGGCATAGATTCTAATATTATCACGTCAACACAGTGCGTATGTGCCGTGAAACACGGTGCCGTGAAACATTTTTGATATCCAGTCAATACTATGTTTGCATTTTGCAGCCACTTGTAGGTTTTGACGGGATAAATAGAATAGTAGGTTAGTGCCGTGAATGGGAAACAAATATCTGGCGCGGCACGGAAACGGGATGTGCTCGGCAGAGCCTCGCCCATCCCGTTTCCTGAGTCTTGCCATATATGTTTTCCCATTCACGGCACTAACCTACTATTCTCTATTTATGTTGTATCCAGAGATATCGAAGATACAGTATCTACATCCATGTCTGTGTTGAAATAAAAACAAAAAAAAACGCGTCTAATCGAAGGAAGAACAACACCATCAACAAAAAGAATATTCATTCATAGTCGCTATGCAAATATAAACATGACATGGAAACAACCGAAGCATATAGCAATGAAAGAATAACAAGAATAACAAAATTGAAACAATACAGAGACAAACGTAAATCAACATGTTACGCATACAATTATAAATATATTCATATGACGAGAAGATGCAACCCACTGCAAATGGACAATTTTACTGTACATGTCATCTGGCCACCCGTCTGAATACACACTAGATAGAGAATACCAAACGACTAACAAACGGGTAGTGCTGTTTGATAGCAAGTTCTAGAGCTTCCGAAACTCGGCTAGTAATTTCTATCTTTCCGCAAATGGGGTCAAGATTTGACGAAAATCGCATTCGTGACACATATAATTAAGTCTCTGAATATTTGAATAAAAAAAAAACGAATTTGAAAAAAGAGTTTGTTTTGTCAAATACATGTACTTGTTTAATATACATTTCAAACGAAATTCATACGTGTTCACCGTCGAACATCAAAGTAAGATATAACGTGCGCACATATATCATTCTGGGGGTAGTATAGTATAGCGTCTTTCTTTCACACAAACACACATGATACGTATATCCATGTGTGGTCGCCATAAACAACTGATGGTTAATACACCCCGTTTCACTAAACTTCTTACGACTAAAATATTCGTAAGTGCAAACTTATGATAGTCTGTAATTTTCACATTAACAATGTTTTCTTGTAAACAATTATTGGATTTACATTTATTGAGCATAGGCTGCATATGCAGCCTATGCTCAATAAATGTAAATCCATAAATTGAAATTTACAGACGATCTTAAATTTGAACTTACGAACATTTTAGTCGTAGTCTGATGGTTAAACTACACCACCGTCTGCGTTAATCTTGCCAATAGTTGTCAAATGGTTTTATTTCAAAATGCTTCAATAGGTATTGTTCTTGAAAACAAGCAGCTTGTTTGACTGAGTCTGAGTTGTACTGCAACTCAGGCTCAGCCAATCAAACTGCTTATTTGCGGTAATCTTGCCAATAGTTGTCAATGTTCGTATTTCAAAATACTTGAATATTGTTCTTGAAATCAAGCAGCTCGATCGGCTGAGCCTGAGCTGTGATCAGGCTCAGCCGATCAAACTGCTTGATAGCTAGTTAAGATTGCCAGTAGATGTTCAGAAACGTTGGCCTCTGGCAATATTACTTGAATAATGATATTGTTCTTGAAACCAAGTAGCTTGGTTGACTGAGCCTGATGTGTGGTACAGCTCAGGCTCGGCCAATCAATCTGCTTGATTGCGAGTTAAGGTTGCCAGTAGATGTTCAGAAAATTATGGGTAAGATTAACGCAGGCGGTGGGGTATATCCTGATTCACTGGTATTAAACTTTAACAACGTGTTTTCTTCTATTTTCTTCATTTCTCAAAGAAAATATATGATGTTACCACTCATTTGAACCGTCTCGATGAGACGGTTCAACTGAGTGGTAACAGCATATCCTTTTAGTGAGAAATAAGGAACACAATTTTACCACTCATTTGAATACGCAATGGTTTTTTTACCAGAGTATGCAACGTTTAGTGTTTCTTGCCGTGATGTTTGGTATATTGCAATTATTTTGCCATACATATCAGACAATTAACGCCAATATAAATATTCCTAGTGTATGGGGTACTGATTACAAATAATTATATTTTGTAGGTATGATACCATGAGTGAGATTCCAAAGACGTTACTCAGAAAATGTATACAATTCACGTCTGTATTTCGTCCCCAGCGCGATCGTCCCTATCCCATGATGCATCGGTATCTGGGACATTATATATTGCCATATAATTATATCGCTTGAGCTGATTGTTTTAGCTTGACCTTAAAGCCTTTCTGTTTGACCAAATATTTAAAATGGCGGAGAATGGAGCACGTCATAAAATGGTTTCCCTGACACTTGTCAGTTATTGTAAATCACGTCGTTTTCGACTGGTAAATTACACCCTTTCACTCGCTACAGGCCAGTTCATCTCGTGTCAGTTGCAGCTGCGTTTGTTCCATATTTTCCCATACTAACACGGGCCGATTGTGACTGTCGTGTTTTGGTCGAGTTTTCATAAGAAAGAAGTGCATTTCTAATTTATTTTCACGCAAAAACAATTACAATAGACCCTCTCTAAACCGAACAACCTTGCGACATGGATATCCGATAATGACCGATTTCAGTCACTGACACATATATCGCTGATGTTTATCGGTGTTCATGATTGCAATGCACACAGGCATTTGCTTCAGTGCTCATACATAGGAATTACAGTGAAACATCCCTAAACCGGACACCTTGACAACCTCCCAGTGTGTCCGTTTTAGAGAGGGTCCACTGTAAATTAGTTTTTATTTTTAAGTAACACACATATATACATTGGGTATACACGTATATGTATACATGTATAAGCCGGAGAAATATACCGATTAATGCATGTTTGACTGAACAACGCAAAAATCACCATAAATTACCGTGTCTAAATTTGGCATAAAAGTGTACACAGTATTTCTTACTTAGATCGATTATAAATACAACGGGAAAATACAAATACAACTACGTGATTATAATACTTAACTAGTTCAATGTTAAAGTCACTCGGTCACAGATGATATCTCTCAGCTATTTAATGCATACTTCTGTTGCTGTTGTTTCGGTTTATCAACTGCAAATGTCCTATATCAGCCGAATGAACCATTTTATTTGATCAAATCACAAAACTTTTTGTTGCATTCAAGAATATATTCGCCCAGCGTAATGTTTCTTTCGTCTTTTAAGACCAGTCAGTGAGCAATGTCGTAAGTTTTGTCACCCCGTACCGTTGTGAACTTGACTATACATTGAACGGCGAAAATTACACCCTTTCACTCGTTAGCATCGTATAAAGGTTTGGTCCCCTATTTTGTAAAATGGACCTTTCCACGTTCGCGACCAGTGTAGGTCATGATCAGACTGCGCGTCCGTGCAGTCTGATCATGTCATACACTGTTCGCAACTCTACCAATGAATCATAATTCAATATTCTTGCTAACGAAGATATCAGACTATGATTCCGTTCAAATCCATTCAATTGTGCGGTTGGTCCCGCTTTATACTGTTCCAATATGTCCAAATGTCAATTTCTCGTCATGTGGCCTATTTTCGTCTCCATACTGTCGCCAGGGAAAGTTCAGAGGTCACTGAAGTTTCGTACCTCAAACGCAGACATTTCCCCCACCGGAGTTATGAAACCCAGATAGTTTTAATGCGATATAAATGAGGTGCTTAAGTGCAAAATAATTTTCGGGCAAATCTTCCAGTTTATATGTATGTGAATTGGCGAAGTTACTTCGCGATGTAACGTTTGTTCGAGTTATTCTATTGATTGTACAAACGACATAAATATGAAAGGCGCCCTTGTAGTTTTGCACCGGGTGGCAGCATGACCCTTGTGGGGTTTGTTGGACCAGTATAGCACCTTTTTACGGAGCCCCGCAGAGGACGTAGACTTCTTCTTTTTATTAATTCGTTACCACGAAATAACAATTCGCTCCGTCGCTATAACAATTCGTTCCCTCGAATTAACAATTCGTTCCCTCGAATTAACAATTCTTTCCCACGAATTAACAATTCGTTCCCACGAATTCGTTCCCATGAAATAACAATTCGTTCCCACGGGAACGAATTGTTAATTCGTGGGAACGAATTATTATATCGTGGGAACGAATTGTTAATTCGAAGGAACAAATTGCTAAATTGATGGAACGAATTGTCATTTCGTGAGAACGAATTGTTATTTCGAGGGAACGAATTGTTAATTCGTGGGAACGAATTGTTATATCGAGGGAACGAATTGTTAATTCGTGGGAACGAATTGTTAAATTGAGGGAACGAGTTGTTATTTCGTGGGAACGAATTAATAAAACAAATCCATGTCTCCTTACCTTTTAATAGTAACCATTTCAACATACAGACCGTAAACACAACATATACACACACTGTAGATCCAGAAGAGTCGGCTCGAAACGAACCGACTCATCAGGAGCTGCAGCGTTTATCAGAAGTGTTCAATCTTTAAAACTCCGCTTTTCCTCATTAATGGAACAATCCAAGCATTGGTATGAAAAATGGATATTTCGGGGCGAATTGGTTAAGGCATTTCATTATTCACTGTATCCGTACAGCTTCTTTTGAAAACGATAATACAATTATGAACAAGACGAGCATTGAAATTAAAAGTATGACACACTTGTTTCAAATCGGCGATAACCACCGGTTCGTTTTCGTCATTTGAGCAGAATGGTGTATGTAATATTTTCATATTGTGCATGAAACGCACATATATTCCAAAAAAATGACATGGTACAGTCAACAGATGCGTGTCAGAACACGGTTGTCAGAAAACAATGTCTATTACAAGTGCAGTTGTATTGCACTTGCTCAGTTCCAATATTGTCACAGTGAATGAATAACGAATAACACAAGGTTGTACGTACATGTGTATGTATGTTTTATACACAAGGTCTTCACCTTACACAGCATACCCCCTCATAGCGCCGGCTAAGGTGAAGGCCGTAATTTATAAAATGAAAGCAATACTAAAATATGTTTTTTATTTGTGAAAAGATTTTAGCCATAAGTATTAGGCATATGCAGCATATGCTCAATAAATGTAAATCCAATTATTGTTTGCAAGAAAACAGTGTTAATGTGAAATGTACATACTATCATAATTCTGCACTTACGAACATTTTAGTCGTACGAAGTTTAGTGAAACGGCCCCCTGAGGCCCAGTATATACTTATCGGGAGAAACAAGAGCAACGTATATTCGCTAACAGCTAACTATTTTTATTTAAAAATCTAATAATAAATGCGTTATATTTTTTAATGTAGAAAATAAATAACGGATTGCCTAATGTATCGAGCTGTATGGATTGCTAATGTATCGAGCTGTATGGGTTGCTAATGTATCGAGCTGTATGGATTGCTAATGTATCGAGCTGTATGGGTTGCTAATGTATCGAGCTGTATGGGTTGCTAATGTATCGAGCTGTATGGGTTGCTAATGTATCGAGCTGTAGGGTTGCGGTCGAGGGATAGCGTATTGAACTTCTACACCAGAGGTTCAGTCCCCACCCTAACGTGAAAGTCCATCCCATTGGTATTTCGAATGAGACTTTATACGAAGAACCAGTCTCTGTATGACTTTAACTGTCGCTAGGATGTTAAACCCATTCACTTTCACTTTGTCACCGAGTTACTCGTAGATTCGTGTTATAATTTAATATCAAACTTTATCCCGTCAACACAATGCGTATGTGCCGTGAAACACGGTGCCGTGAAACATTTCCTGTCAATACGACCTAATCACTGCGTATGAATATGTGCGGCTGTCATACTAGTCGATGCTCCATTTTGAGGATGCGGCTGGAGTTATTTTTGCATTTTAAAGCTCTTTGTAATGTTGACGGGATAAATAGAATAGTAGGTTAGTGCCGTGAATGGGAAAACTATCTGGCAAGGCTTAGGAAACGGGATGGGCTAGGCTCTGCCGGATATTTTTCCCCATTCACGGCACTAACCTACTATTCTCTATGACAAATGCAAAGATATGCAACTTCAGTCCGGCTAGCATTAATCATCCACACTACATCATATCGTTGACAAATGTAACAATGTACTCGGTAGTTGCACGCCACGTGACCGACATAAATGGTAGAAAATGAAACCTACTTAGTGGTCATTATCCCGAGCATGTCATATCTTAATTTCGTCTAATAAGGAAATTGTTACAACATAATTTGTTTAATTATGTTTTCGATTGATAGGCAAGTTTCTCTAATGACAAGGTTAAACAAATTCGATTAATTGCTCCTTTATACAAACTAAATGGTCCAAATTGCGTAAGTGGTTTCAAAATTATGAAAAATGACGATTTATCAAATGTATTTCGCATTTTCAAGACACGAGCTCAATTCGCTCCATGTGTTTGTCTGGGTGTGTTGGATGGAGAATAAATAAATAATATTTATTGCATGATATAGACGCTCGCGGTGTACTGAAACAGTGTAATCGAACTGATATTACACTAGTGTAATAAATATGAAAATTTGCTTGCAGCAGAAAACACGTTTGGTGACCAGTACAGATTCAATGTGTGTTGATGTGCTTATGCAATAAATAGAATCTAATATGTGTTGATTTAATATGATATTTATTAAACTCGTTGACTGATTACATAAGAAACTCGGCAATGCCGAGTTTCTTATGTAATCAGTCAACGAGTTTAATAAATATCATATTACATCATCACTCATGTAAGATCCTGTATTTATATCCACATTGTGAATGGAATGATTGTGAAAGTGACATGTGGAAAACACATTGGATTACCCTGTGCTACCTCGGATTGGATTTCAAACATGCGAAGATTTCAAACATTGGATTATGCATTCGACATCAGTGTGTTACCTGTTTCCTTAGTTGTATAGTTACACCTTCCATTTAAGGAATAACACAATGGGCTGTTGCGTTTACTGTGGCTTGTCAAGACACGCTATCGACAGGCAACGTCGCTGTTCTATGTGAATTATCACAAAATGACGTAAGCCAAGATGATCCTTAATTTTTAACACTCGATTTGTTTATTTACATTTTTGAAACTCTCAGAAAATGCAACGTAAATTTGTTGCTGTGACTGGAGAAATGTGACTTATGTGATTTGCGACCAGTGTAGCTCCAAATCAGATAGCCTGTATAGTAATAAGGGTCCATATTATTTGTGAGAAGCATGGTGAGTGTTTCATTGAATGACTGACGAACAGTACTGATCCTGATCACACTGTGCAGATCTACACTGGTTGCAAGAATCATAATCCTCATTTATCCAGTCACAGCCACAAATAAGTAATACAACCATGGGTTGTTGCATTTCCTGTGGTATGAAAAACAGTTGGTCTATTTAATGTTTGTGCGAAGTCCGACCACAGTAAACGCAACAACCCATAATAATTAATAATAATAATTGATGATGATAATAATAATATTATTATTATTATTAAAATAATAATTATTATTACAATAAAATATGAATATTATTTATTATTATTATTATTATTATTATTATTATTATTATTATTATTAGTATTATTATTATTATTATTGAAATAAAATATGAATATACATGTAATAGATTTTGTCTGATAAACAAAAACACACATGTCATTGGTTGTCGATGATATCGTGCTTTTAGCTCATTGTTTGATCGAAAGTTAACCAACACGCGGGATATTAAACAATTATGCTTGCAAACAGTGTAGACATACATCACATGTTGGTTTGTACGGTCTGATCCGGGTGTACATGCTATGGTGCCAGTTTTTGCAATAACGTAAAAAACAATAAACAAACAGACACGTGTGTACGATAAATTTGGTTATTGTTTTCACGGGCAATTCCTCACGATTCAACGACTAATAAGCTGTTTATTTTCCAATGAATTGTCGATATTCTTTCATATTTTCTCCTTTCTTATTTTAATTGCGCCTGTTTCCGTTTTAGTAGTTTGTAACCGTTATCTATACATCTACATTCTACAGACTGAATCCACATAACAATGCGTAACCTCTAAGCGGCGGCCAATTTTAACGTGGTGCTGCGATTAAGGGTAATTTTCATTTTCAGAATTGCTCCCATTGAGTAGATGTCGACGAATTGGCTTGAATATGCCCGATAATTGGCCAAATTGACATTTGCCGGCAAATTGGTCCTGCGCCGCGGAGTTGCCCGTGAAAAATTACGGTTTGTAAAAAGGTCATAAAACATAATACCAACACCATGGCGCTTTGCACAGATTTTGGAGATTTACATATTTACTGCTGTCTCATCGCGGAACAGCTAGAAATAAAGCATGTGTAGACTAGTAAAAACAACGTGCACTTATATTATTGTAAGAATTATATGAAACTACTGTCTGTCTCATCAAACTGCCCAAATGTTACGGCCATGTAAACAACGCAAAAATAGTATTTATTTCGATAATATTAAATTTTATCAAAATTTAAGAATGAGCCTTCTTTTTATTTCATGAAATTTGGTCAATATTGATTTTATTATGAAAAATGTATTTGTCTATGGGAATTTAACATGGGTGGGGTGGGGGATGAGGTGGAGGAGCTGTGGAAGGAGTCAGACAACGAACAATTTACTCCGAAACCTGGCTAGTTAGCTTGGAAATGATCTAAGAAAACAAGTTAAATTTTGAAAATCTCTGTGAAGATGTCTATGGGGATTTAACATGGGGAAATTGTTTTTTCGCAATAAAATCAATATTGGACCAAATCTCACGAAATAAAAAGAAGGCTTATTATTCTCAAATGTTCCTTTAATTTAATATTATCGAAAAATATTGTTCTTTAATTGTTTATAGAGCCGTAAAACTTGGGCAGCATTCGTGAAACAGACATGATATGCTACAGTGGAACGTCTCTAAACCGGATACCCTGGGAGGTCCCCAAATCCTGGGAGGTCCCCACCCTGGGAGGTCCCCAAATCAGACATTTGATCATTCTGACCCACAGTTGTGTGCTATGCGATCACGAACAGACATATTATAAAGTATGATAATTACACATCAAAAAATAAATACAGTGAATAAATAGTAATGTCCGCTAACATTTTAATGAAACACGGTTATCGCCCCTCATATCAGTGTGAACATTTACGTCCGATATAAAATGTATAATAATGCCAATCAATACGTGTGGTAATGGTGAATGAATGTTTAGTTTGTCAGAAAATGTAATATCTACATAATATACAAAACTAGCTGTCTTACTATATTATGACCTATTGAGTGCGCATGTACCTTTAATGTGCCACCACCACAGGTAACCCGAATTTTCTGTCTGTAACGCAGGGCGACATACGTACTGGATTTACATTTATTGAGCATATGCAGCCTATGCTCAATAAATGTAAATCAATAAGTATGTCGCCCTGCGTTACAATAATGCAGCCAATAATCGCCCCTCATAGCTCAATAAATGTAAATCCAGTACGTATGTCGCCCTGCGTTACAGACAGAAAATTCGGGTTACACCACAGGGTGCATACGTTTCCACAAAAGTCGGAGCGTACCTTTTGACGCTTTTTCTGAAATGACAGCACTACCCATACATAATGAACATATTCGGAGACCGGATTGGAGGCAATATTGCAATATACTCCCATTTTTGGCAATGTTCGCCCATATTTGGTTGGTGTCCCTGTGCGACAATTATCTAGTTACTGTCGCTCGTGTGCCTCGTTTGAGTGTCCTATTAAATACACTGGCACTGCACATCGCGCCGGTGTAAAATGTTTCGTGTCGAAAAATGCACCGAATTCCTGACGAGACGACACTCAGCGCGCCACATATATGTATCACATATATTTCGTCTAGTAACGGGTACAACTTTCTTGCGCAGTTTATCAGACGGAAATGTGTTGCTGCAGTATATTCTGCATAATATTATATTTGAATGGGAATTCGTTATGAATCCGGCGCATATTTCGACGTGAAACATTTTCCGTGAGTGCAGCACCAGTCATATCAGACACCAAGCTGCTTAGTGCCCAAATACACACTATATGATAAAATTGTTATTTTAAACGATAAACAACAGTTAACCGCGAAACGAGGAAATTCTGTAAAAGACAAAAATAACTGCGAAAGAGGAAATTCTCGGAAAGACAAAATAATGAAATCACAAACAACAGCAAAAAATAAAACAAGTATTATGCTATTTTTGGTTTGTAAAATTTTAACTAGAATGGTGAACTAACTATAATGGTAATTATGCGAACACAGCGGTTTTGCATAAACAATGTTTTGTTATTGTTTTTCTGTCGTTCTTCTTCAAACAAACATACCTATATAATTAGGCTGACGTACATACAGGATAATTTTGCATTGTCACAGAATTTGAGAAACATCACCGCCTGCGTTAATCTTGCCGATATGTCAACGTTTGTTAAACTCTATAGGCAACATCAACTCGCATTCAAGCAGTTTGATTGGTTGTGCCTGATCTGTAGCACAGCTCAGGCTCAATCAATCAAGCTGCTTGCTTTTAAGCACAATATTCAAGTATTTTGTAATCTGAAATTGACAAATATTGGCAAGATTAGCGCAGGTTGTGGTGTAATATCGTTATTTATCTGTGTCTCACATTCTGCATCTCAAATTCTAGGTAAAAGATAATAAAATACGCGATTTTCATTTCGTATTTATAACAGTTTGGTTTACTAACTTTCAACGCGTTTCACGGAATGGTTGCATTATAATATTAATACGCAGACCAAGTTCTGAAAATATCGAGTACTCATTGCTTAAAGCCTATTATCTTACGACTGGAGAAAATTATGATTATACATAATTACAGCTACACTTTGGCATTTTCTTTCCTTTCATCATATCGCTGTAATTGCAGGCAACATGCCATTATATAGTACAGCCGAACCTCTATAAACCGGACAAAATGTGCGGTTTATAGAGGTTCAGCCAAATGTGTACGTTGTTACCACTCAGTTGAACCGTCTCGCCGAGACGGTTCAACTGAGTGGTAACAACATACACTTCTGATGAAAAATGAGAAAAATTGCAGAAAACATATTTACTTTCCGTTTATATATATATATTCCTTAGCAATATTGTAAAACTTGTCTTCTCCAGGAGAAGAATTCATATGAGTGTAAAAGCTTGTTTTCTAATCCTGTTCTCAATTGTATGTATATATATCTCACTTGCCGTAACTTGAAATAAATATTGTTTAAACTAAACCGGACACAAATTAACATCTCCGTGTGTTCAATTTTATGAGGTTCAGATCACTGTTAATTATGTCTGATATTGTGTTTGTTCGTGTTTACAAAGCACAGAAACACGAGCTGGATTGCGTAGGTATCTGAATTACAGTGGGATCTCTCTAAACCTCCCACACTGTACTGGGAACCTCCCACACTGTACTGGGAACCTCCCACATTGTACTGGGAACCTCCCACACTGTACTGGGAACCTCCCAGGGTGTCCGGTTTAGACAGGTTCCACAGTACATTGTTTTCTACCATTGCGTTTGTTTTTTGAAATGTGGATATGAGACGGAACATGCACTATGTGCAACCTGATACTTGAAACACGAATATTCGTGTTTGTAGTATCAGGTTGCATACGCGTACGGTTAACGTGTACGCTTTAAGTGACTGTGTCTCAGATGATGTTCTTTTTCTTCGCCTCATGCACAGGAATGGCATATATCAATCAATCGCAATTATTTTATCATGTTTCCCAAAACATGCTTTTTATTCCGTACATGCTGTCAGAAACTGTGACATTTTCGCTTTGTTTGTATCAGTAAATTGAACTTGTGATTTTTCTTCAGTTTTTGTTGTGAAATGATCATACTATTACGGAGCCCCGCAGGGGACGTGGAATTTTTTTTTTTTATTATTATTAATTCGTTCCCACGAAATAACAATTCGTTCCCTCAATTTAACAATTCGTTGTCACGAATTAACAATTCGTTACCTCAATTTAACAATTCGTTCCCATGAAATAACAATTCGTTCCACGGGAACGAATTGTTAATTCGTGGGAACGAATTGTTATATCGTGGGAAGGAATTGTTAATTCGAAGGAACGAATAGTCAATTCGTTGGAACGAATTGTTAATTCGAGGGAACGAATTGTTAATTCGTGGGAACGAATTGTTATATCGAGGGAACGAAGTGTTAAATTAAGGGAACGAATTGTTATCTCGTGGGAACGAATTAATAACAAAAAAGTACCTGGGGGGCTCCGTATACTTTACCAAATTTAGAAGGAAGTTTCAATCACAGACGCTAATGTAAGTAATTTAGAAGGAAGTTTCAATCACAGACGCTAATGTAAGTAATTTAGAAGGAAGTTTCAATCACAGACGCTAATGTAAGTAATTTAGAAGGAAGTTTCAATCATAGACGCTAATGTAAGTAATTTTAGAAGGAATTTTCAATCAACAGAGCTATGTAAGTAATTTAGAAGGAAGTTTCAATCATAGACGTAATGTAAGTAATTTAGAAGGAAGTTTTCAATCACGACGCTAATGTAAGTAATTTAGAAGGAAGGTTTCAATCATTTAGACGCTAATGTAAGTAATTTAGAAGGATGTTTCAATCATAGATGCTAATGTAAGATAATTTAGAAGGAAGTTTCAATCAATAAGAACGCCTAATGTAAGTAATTTAGAAGGAAGTTTCAATATAGACGCTAATGTAAGAATTTTAGAAGGAATTTAATCAAGACGCTAAGTAAGTAATTTAGAAGGAAGTTTAATCATAGACGCTAATGTAAGTAATTTAGAAGGGAAGTTTCAATCTAGACGCTAATGTAAGTAATTTAGAAGGAAGTTTCAATCACAGACGTAAGTAAGTAATTTAGAAGGAAGTTTCAATCATAGACGCTAATGTTAAGTAATTTATTAAAGGAAGTAAATCAATCAATAGACGCTAATGTAAGTAATTTAGAAGGAGTTTGGAATCACAGACGCTAATTAAGTAATTTAGAAGGAAGTTTCAATCATAGACGCTAATGTAAGTAATTTAGAAGGAAGTTTCAATCACAGACGCTAATGTAAGTAATTTAGAAGGAAGTTTCAATTACAGACGCTAATGTAATAATTTACGAAGGAAGTTTCAATTTCAGACGCTGTAAGTAATTTAGAAGGAAGTTTCAATATAGACGAATGTAGTAATTTAAGGATTTTATTTCAAATCATAGCGCTAATGTAAGTAATTTAGAAGGAAGTTTCAATCATAGACGCAATGAAGGTAATTTAGAAGGAAGTTTCAATCATAGACGCTAATGTAAGTAATTTAGAAGGAAGTTTCAATCATAGACGCTAATGTAAGTAATTTAAATAATTAGTAACCATCGATGGAAAAACATGTTTATAATAATGAAAAATAACTACCTTTGCAAACGCTAGTTATTTTTCAGTATTACAATGATTATGTATGTTCTTTTTTTAACAATCCGCGAATTGGATTCAGAAATATGATACAAATCTGGAAATCTGGCAAAATAAACATTAATTCAACATTACCCCACGTATTTGTTGTCATTATTATACATTTTATAGCAGACGTAAATGTCCCCACTGATATCAGGGGCGATAACCGTGTGTCCTTAAAATGTTAACGGACATTACTATTTATTATCTGGATTTATTTGTCGATGCCGAATGATCATACTTTACAATCTGTCGAAAATATTATTTTTTCAGGTGACGCATATAATTCGTATAAATAATAAAAAATAGCATGCCTCATTTGCATATGCAAATAGCTTGATACCACTGATACTAACTGATTATATCTGTATAGCGGGCACTCGTAATTTTTAGAACTGGTGTAATAGTGACACAATTATACACTTATTTAATTCCTATAAATGGAGAATAGTAGGTTAGTGCCGTGAATGGGAAACAATATCTGGCAAGGCTCAGGAAACGGGATGGGCGAGGCTCTGCCGAGCACATCCCGTTTCTGTGCCGCGCCAGATATTTTTTCCCATTCATGGCACTAACCTACTATTCTATTTATCCCGTCAACACCTACAAATGGCTGTAAAATGCAAAAATAGTATTGAATGGATATCAAAAATGTTTCACGTCACCGTGTTTCACGGCACATACGCACTGTGTTGACGGGATAAAGAACAGTTTGTGCCTACTAAGTGGGCATGCACCTTTAACCTCACGACTACTGGGCCGATTTACACACACAAACATGCTGCAGAATATAAGGAATATAGCGATATATAAATGTAAGATCTTACATTAGTGATGGCTTAATAAATAGCATATTAAATAAACATCCGCATGCTGTTATATTGTTAAATTTAAGTTCATGCATTTAGCACAGCACCATGCATTGAAACAGCAGTCTCATTTTCATATGTATTGCACTAGTGTGAATTTAATCAGAGAATTCGGGTTAGTGTGAATTAAGCTTTTAATACACAGCTTTTTTAAGCGTAGGAACGTATAATTCCAGCACAAACATATTTACACATTTGATTGGTCCGTAGCAAGTCTCTGTCCAAAATTTATATCCCAGTAAACTCCCATGCCGAACTAATTTCCGTAACCGTCAGGCGCAGTTAAAATAATTATTATGAAAATGGAAAATAAACACATTTTCTTGATGAATTTATTTCAAATGCTGGAATTATAAGAAATGAATGGCCTTTTTGTGGAATTTATCCGGGATATTAACTTAGAAAAGTCGTGGGAATACTGGACCAGGCCTTAAACAATTTCAATTTTAGAAAAAAAAATATATATCTTTTGATTTTTTTTCGAAAATTGTAATTTTTTATCGCTTCGTCCAGTATTCCCGCGACTTTTCCAAGTTTATGCCCCGATAAATTCCACAAAAAGGCCTTTCATTCCTTATTGAATTATTACGGAATGTGTGAGGTGTGAAAATGTAAGCTTGTACTAGAAACCCCCAAAAAAACCTTATTTTATCATTATATTGTCAGGTGGTGGATCAGGATTACTCTTAACATTTGGATTTGGTTCGACCACCCCCGCTCCCACCAAACCCCACCCCTCCCACCTCCCATCACCTACCCAAGTCATATGCCTACGCAACAGCTTACGGAAGACATTTAGACATTTTCAGGCAATACATGTGTGTTTTGGTAATGAAAACCAGAGGGAAAATGGTTAAACCGCGAACATAAAAAAAATTGAATGGTCAGCCTACGAAGTTCTTCATTTTCGTATACGGTGACTGGTCTGTCCGAATACCCGATTCAGTCCCTATTATCGGCACGCGCCCAGATGTTACAGGGTGTTGCAAAATTATCGGGACCTTATTATCGGTATATAAGGTGATGTTGGTGTAAAGTAGCTATATTTGGGACATTTGGTCACAAATTGAACCTTGTGGCGTTTGCAACAGTCTGATCAGGGTGTACGCTGGACGCTATTCAGTTAATCGAACAAGGCTTATGGCTCTGATATGACTATGAGTGTTGATCCATATATGATTGTATAATGTTGAATGAGCACGCATAACGATCAAGATCTACACTGGCGATAAACACGTGACATGGTCCATTTTGTCACCCGGTAGTTCACTAAGTCTGCAGGTGTTCGGGTTGGTCTATTACGCATCATATATGCTGAGCAACTATTGGAACCCACTTTGAGTAATGCTACCTTATCGCCTGTCCGAAATTTGCACGAACTTCGTTAAAACAGCCATATTTTAAAAAATAATTTCGTAAAAAATTAGCAGTTAGTTTCGTACAAATTGATAAAGTACAATTATTTGTAAGTTTTGACTTTACTTATGCCTTGGTCACATATGATGCTGCCGCCGTACGGTTCTGCGGTCTGCGGTCTGCGGTCTGCGGTCTGCGGTTTGTAGATGCGATTTTTACAAATCGTACGGCTTTGCGGGCTGCGGTAGCAGTGTTCACAAATGTTACGGCGACCGCACGGCAATCGTACAAGTCATGACATCAAATTCCGTGAGGTGACCGCAAGGAAACCGCGAGGCGCCCTCACGGCGACCGCAAGGCAACCGCAAGGCGCCCTCACGGTTGTTGCGGCCGCCGCAAGGGCGCCGTGAGACCGCCGCAAGGGCGCCGTGAGGTGGCCGTACGATGTTCTAAATATCGTACGGCGGCCGTGCAGTGACTTTAGGGCTGCCGTGCGATTTTCTAGGCATCCAAGACAGGGTAAAAACCGTACGGTGACCTTATGATGCTACATGTGGCGGGGTTGCAGCCTACGGCTTTGCGGTTTCCGAAAAAAAGTTTGATGTCAAGTTAAAAAAATCGTAAGCCTTTGCGGCGAGCAAAACACCTTGAGATCGCCGTACGGCTAGCGTATTCTAGCGGCCACCGTACGGTTATAGAGAATAGTAGGTTAGTGCCGTGAATGGGAAAACATATCTGGCAATGCTCAGGAAACGGGATGGGCGAGGCTCTGCCGAGCACATCCCGTTTCCGTGCCGCATCAGATATGTTTTCCCATTCACGGCACTAACCTACTATTCTATTTATCCCGTCAACACCTACAAATGCAAAAATAGTATTGACTGGATATCAAAAATGTTTCACGCCACCGTGTTTCACGGCACATACTCGCTGTGTTGACGGGATAAATGGGAATTTTGGGGCTTACGGCCGCCGCAAACACGCCGCAAACACGCCGCAAGCCATTTGTGACCGAGGCATTACGAAGACTATCCCCAATATACGAAATGTATGCATATATAATTAAAATAGATGTGGTAAAAGATGAAAAATACGACAAGAGATATATACCCAGATTCGTGCTCAAACTAAGCTAATAATAAACTACAACACACGATATAAGGGCAATTTTACGGAGGTTGTCTTCAAAAGGGCCGCTTTAACAGTTGTCTTGCAGAAGTAGCTGAAGTATGCAGGGGCCGATAATTTGTTTAAGTTGTTTCATCAAACCGTGAATTTGTTACGACTGGCGAAGTATCGCATCACAGTTTGTGATTGGGTCAATGGCCAAGATAATGGGTACTGCGAATAATATTTGCGCCCAGTATAGCCTTAGATCAGGCCATACATTGTTCGCCATTAATGAATGAATTAGCGTATTAATATATATCATAATGTACGATACATAAAATAGTTACCGCTCTTTAAATGCAGGAAATGCAGGAGTTAGCGTGGATGAAAATTGCATAGGGTACCTATGTTTGGCGAACGTCCATGCCTGAAAAGAAATTGGAGGGAATGCGACTTTAGCGGGAAATGAATATTGTCGTCTGTTGGTTCCTCATATTTATTTTATTTCTTCACAAAAACATATTTTGACAGCTCATGAGAATCGTCTCCATTGGAGACGATTCTCATGTGCTGTCAAAATGTGTGTGTGTTGGGAAATGAATATTGTTGTCGGTTGGTTCGTTATATATATTTTATTTGTTCACAAAACTATATTTTGACAGCTCATGAGAATCGTCTCCATTGTAGACGATTCTCATGTGCTGTCAAAATGTGTGCGTTGTTTTGTTTTAGGGAAAAAAATAAATGAAACCTCAGACGACAAAATGATTCATCGTTGTAAGGGTTATTAGGGTCGTCTGGTTAGTTTTGTTTATCTTACACAAAGACAAACTATGATAGGGGAACAATATGCTGCAGGGACAAGCTGCAAATTGGGGGTAATTTGGTTAAAGGGTTGTTTTGGAATTCTTCCTGTAAATGTCTGGAGGTGATAGACATCTGGTTAACCAATGGAAATGCAGCATTCAGAAACTACGATATCTTTCCAGTGGGTTTGTTGTTTATGTCGTATATTGTCACCGGTTAACACAAACTGTCTGGGAATATTTGTTTGTATTCCTGTCGCCGATTTCACTAAACTTGCCAGGTATACTTATCTTGCTTAGTACACTTTAAGGGAGAACTTTTCTATTTAAGGATTTCGAATTATTATTGAAGTTATTACATCATCACAGCCATTTTGGCTGTGATGATGTAATGAATTCAATATAATAATTATGCTACTTTTAATCATAAAATATATGCAGTTGTTAGTTCTATATGAAATAATGCATTTCGGGAAAATAAATGATTACTCCCTCAAAGTATACTTAACTAGATAGATCAGTATGCATAACAATTTTTGTGAAATCGGCTAAGCGAGGCGGGGTAGGTGCATACGTTGACATCAGTTAACAGTGTGATAGAAATACAATTTGCAAATATAATTGGATTTAGAAAACTGGTCTAGCGCTTGAGAATTAGACGGCTAAACAATTCCGGTGTTTAGGAAATATGATGTCCATAGCTATCGCTTTTAAATTGGAAACCGTTGCTGCGACAATCGGGTATTAGACGCGGGTTTAATTCATATGTGGGCAGTAGACTGTTAATTGTAGAATTAGAATGATTCCCGAGATATTGCCACCGTCCCCTTCCCCATTCTGCAATTCGAAATACATGAACGTGCGCTTTAGACAATGTTAATTCTCGCCTTTCTGTATCTAATTCCCGAGGATGTAGCAGCGTTCTTTCCCACAAGAAACAAAGGCACAAATGCTAACCACCTCCGGACAGGGAAGACATTGATAAGGGTCGTCACTTCATTTCATTGGACGCAAATGTTATACGTATGACCCATTTGCTTTCTACTGAGCCCCGCAGGTGACGTAGAATATTTTTTTTTATTAATTCGTTCCCACGAAATAACAATTCGTTCCCTCAATTTAACAATTCGTTCCCACGAATTAACAATTCATTCCCAATCTTCGCCAATCGTAACCATTTTAACTGGACATTGCCAAAAGTCACATATTGCTGAAACTTGGAAAATTCTTTAAAAAAAATTACCAGTTCAAGGGGTTAAGATAATTATTCAAAATTAAGGGAGAATTATTCAAAATTACACCGTTTAACTCCATGTTATTTATAAATATTGCAATTCAACTAACGAGAATATAATTGAGGCTACATATTGGGTCTTATCAAGACTGTAGACCCAGATTAGCCTGCGCATGCACGGAGTCTGATAAGTGTCTGCACCGTTCATGATACTGTCACTGAAACACACGGTATGCTCTTCTAACAGTATATTAAAAAATAAATTCCTGGGAAATTTAACATGGTATATAAAAATAGAGATTGTTTGTGAAATTTTGGAAATTGTCAACTGATTTTCGAAATCATACTCTTTTGTTTTCTTAGTTACATCATTTTCAAGCTAGCTATCTAGCCAGGTTTCGGAGTCAATTTCCAAAAACAAAATGTTTTTAACTCATTTCCTCATTTCCCCCATGTTAAATTCCGTAGGAAAATAGTTTTTTCGCAATAAAATCAATATTTGCTGTCATTTCATCAAATGTTATTATTTTATTTTTTTTTGGTGGGGGTGGGGGTGGGGGGGGGGTGGGTGGGTGGCTGTGACTTTTTTTGTTATTGATGATGAAAAATAAAATACAGTGGAACCTCTCTAAACCGGACACCAAGAAAACACCTCGGGTGATAATGTCTGTTCGTGATCGCATATCACACAACTATAACTCAGAATGATCAAATTCCGCATTTACAGTGAAACCTCTCTAAGCCGGACACCCTGGGGACCTCCCCAGGTGTCCGGTTTAGAGATGTTTCACTGGAACCGTATCAAGCTGCGTACATTTAACTACTGATAAGGAGCTAAGACTATCGAAACCTGTTTTTGTAGCGGAAGGTCAAATAAGTTGATTTGCCGCTAATTACCATGGCTATCGCGATTATTATATCGTTATATCGATGATTTCCCGATAAAATCCCAATCAACTGCTATAGATTTTTCCTTCCATTGTTTAGGACAAGGCGGACAATTTATCCAATTTTTATTACACAGAAAAAGCGATTTTGGTCATTATTGCAATTTTGCAATTTTCCGTAATTTGGGATTGTGTTATAAAACGTTGAATTGTCCCGTCGTAGCAGCAGTATGTGCATTTGTGCTGCAAGTGACACTATCATAAGTGAACCATGGATTTTGTATTCGCTCGCCAATATGTACATTTTTGCATACAGTGTACGGATACTCGAGACCAGGGGCCCGTTTCACTAAACTTCTTACGACTAAAATGTTCGTAAGTTCAAATTTAAGATCGTCTGTAAATTTCAATTTATGGATTTACATTTATTGAGCATAGGCTGCATATGCAGCATATGCTCAATAAATGTAAATCCATCAATTGTTTACAAGAAAACATTGTTAATGTGAAATTCACAGACTATCATAATTTTGCACTTACGAACATTTTAGTCGTACGAAGTTTAGTGAAACGGCTCCCTGTTTTCCTATATTTGCGGACTACTTCGGGAGCTCTATTATTAGGCAATGTGTACGGATATGTCTCATCACGTGTCCGAGTTTTGTAGACATTCATGAGTGTACTTTGCATTTGCGTAAATAATGTCGAAAGTTGGCAATATTTGTTTTCCAAATTCGAACTCTTACATATCGATGGTCTAGTAACATAAGGTCGTAACTGCTATGCTTTAACATACTCACCTTTAGCATAGCAGTTACGACCTTCTGTTACTAGACCATCGATATAGAATAACAGTCTAGTGTCTTAATATCAAGTTTATCAGGCAAGGCTAGGAAACGCGTTGGAATTCCGGGGCTCGCCGAGGAATTCCTACCGTTTCCGAGCCGAGCCTGATAAACTCGATATCAACAGACACTAGGCTGGTATTATATTTATCAGGTAACGTTTTATGCTGGCCGATGATCATATATAAACTAGTTTCGATGAAAAGAAAGTCATTCGTTAACGTCATGTGACGCCGTTCGATCACTGAAACGTTAGTTTGCAATTCGTTCTCACCCAGATATTCGTATCAGGTCAAATTATGTTATCACTCAGTACGTATTCGGCCAATGCAAAACTCGTTACATGATAATTATATTTAGCGTGTGGTGATAGTGTACAGTGTGTGTTCCTTTGTGTCCGGTTCAAAGAGGTCCCACTGTAATTATGGTATATGGCACGACAAAAAGGGCAACGAGTACTCTATATACCATCATGAGCGATTAGAACCACTACAGCTGTGTATATATATATTATTATTAAAGGTACATGCCCACTCAGTAGGCACAAACTGTCCTTCACATCAGAGACATCATCTGAGACATGTCCTGGCAAAGTAAATATTCATGCATCATGACCCCACGTATTGATTGGCATTATTATACATTCAAGTTATATCAGGCGTGAATTTCTACACTGATATATATTATTTTTTCAGGTGACGCATTTAATTAGCATAAATAATTTAAAAAAATCATGCCTCATTTGCATATGAAAATAGCCTGATACCACCGCGAGTCGCTATCAGTAAAATAGATATTACTAAATGATTACATATATAGCAGGCACTCGTATTTTTTAGAACTGGTGGAATAGTGACACAAATATACACTTATTTAATTCCTATACAGAACATTTTGTGCCTACTGAGTGGGCATGTACCTTTAATATTAACAAATCAATTTTCAGATGACGCACAAAATGTTCTGTATAGGAATTAAATAAGTGTATATTTGTGTCATTATTCCACCAGTTCTAAAAAATACGAGTAGGTCCAGATCAGACTGGTATGCCTGATCTGCTGATCAGGGACTACCATGTTCGCGGACGTTGTAACGTACCGTGTCTCAATCGTACTATTCTACTCATATTCTATGAAAACAAGTGTTCGTGCGTGTATGCGCGCGCGCGTGTTCACGTTTGTTCGTGTACTGTTTTTCCGCATATAAATGCAAGATATTGCATATTATATACATTTACGTGTATATAATAAATAACTTGATGGCAACAATAAAATGAGCGAATCTGAGAATTTCTGCGTTATATAAAATTAGTTCCGAAATAAAATACGATAGTTTCCGTAATTTATGTCGAAATTTGACGAACATGTCAGGATATACACAGCATTCAATTCCATGTCTGCTCTGTAGCCGATTTAACCAACATTGCAAAGAATACTTTTCTAGCAAAGTATACTTTGAGGGAGTAATCATTTATTTTTCCCGAAATGCATTATATCATATAGAACTAACATCTGATTAAAAATATGCATAATTATTATACTGAATTTATTACATTATCACAGCCAAAATGGCTGTGATAATGTAATAAATTCAGTATAATAAAAATTTATAAATTTATCCTAAAATTTAAAATTTCTCCCTCAAAGTATACTTTGCTAGAAATGTATACTTTGTAATTTTGATGAAATCGGCTACTGAAGTTTCCTATCACTTCTATACAAACGATAGACGAGTGATCAAACGCGGGTTATTACACAGACATGCGCAGAAACGGTCTGCATTTATATGGTTTATACTCGCACTTTAAACAGACCAAATGTTGTTCATAATACAGTAAACGCAACTGCCCATGGTTTTATTCCTTAAATACAGTGTCGTGTTCAGACTGCGATAAAACGATCTAATGATTAATCGTGACTTCGTGATATCTTTATTTGCATGCACATGTATTGTCTGTTGAGCGTAAACTTGCACATTTTTTACGGACATACATTGTTCACTGCTATTACATTTTACCAACGTATAAGAGCCTATATTTTTTATTTCGTGAAATTATATAATGTCCCCATGTTAAATATCTATAGAAATATTCACATGGGTGAACATGTCTATAACTGGGATTTTTTTCTTTCTAATTTATGAAACAATCGACTGATTTTCAAAATTTAACTTTTTCTTTTCTTCGTTAGATCAGTTCGAAGCTGTCTACCCAGTTTTCTAAATCAATTTCTTTTTTTTTCGTTTTTCGACTCATCTTGCAGCGACTAATAGCTCATTTTCCCCATGTTAAATTCCCATAGAGAAATCATATTTTCGTAATAAAATCAATATGTAACTAAATTTCACAAAAATGAAAATTTGAATGTTGCAAATTTTTTGTATAATTGAACAAAATATTATCTTTGCATTATGAATATAGCCGCAACAGATAGGCAGGATTTTGTGCCTTGAGGTTTAGACTGGACTTGGAAACATCAAGCCACTTTAATTGTCTACAGCACGCCTGGTTTTGTAATATTCCGTTTTCGTGGCACGCCGTATCTATAATTACAGAAAATTGCGACTTTGGTTTTACCTTAATGGAAAACGCCACGTTCCGTTTTTACGCTGGGCTTTAACGTCTTTCCGTTCCGCAATTATTTTTAGACCGGATCGCGAGAAAATTGGTATCAGTTATTTCTGGATGTGACTTGAGAAATGGGGCTTATGGGTTCCGCGACCAGTGTAGATCCAGATCAGCCTGCGCATTCGCGCAGTCTGATCTGGATCTGCACTGTTCGCAATTCCATCAATGAAACACGGTATGCTTCTTACAAGCAATATAGCTCCTTATCTGGCTACAGGAGTGTGTTATTTGATCAGAAGCTATACTGTTCACAAATATCATCAGCCCCATTTCTCCAGTCACAGCCAGATTTGTGGTTCGTCAAAAGAAAACAAAACAGGCTTCATTAGTCTGCGACCAGTGCAACCCCAGCTGACCAGTAGCTGCATCATGCAATGTTCACGACTGATTTTGAGGAATAACTTCTGATCTGGCAAAACGTTTATTCCTTTTTTCTGTTTTATTATCTTTTTTGTTCAGGGTACAGCAGTGTGCTAGTTGATTTGGAGCTACACTGGTAAATAAATGTCACAATAAGCCCCTGTTCGTCGTGGCGTGTGGCATTTCTGAATGCAACCGTGTAAAGAGCCCGTCAAATCACACCTCTGTAGGCGGTGTTATAAATGTCAGTGTTTTTTTAAAGGTGTTTATTATTATTATTATTTTATTATTATTATTATTATTATTACTATTACTATTATTATTATTATTATTATTATTATTATTATTACTATTACTATTATTATTATTATTATTACTATTACTATTTTATTATTATTATTACATCTATTATTATTATTATTATTATTATTATTATTATTATTATTATTATTATTATTATTATTATTATTGTTATTTTATTATCATTATTATTTTATTATTATTATCATTATTATTTTTTGTTATTTTATTATTATTATTATTGTTATTTTATTATCATTATTATTTTATTATTATTATCATTATTATGTTTTATTTTATATATTATTATTATTATTTGTTATTTTATTATCATTATTTTTTTTTTTCTTATTTTATTATTATCATTTTTTATTCATTATTATTTTTTGGGTTTATTTTCTATTATTATTATTATTATTTGTTATTTTATTATCATTATTTTTTTTTTCTTATTTTATTATTATTATTATTTTGTTATTATCATTATTATTATTTGTTATTTTATTACATTGTATTATTATTATAATTATTTGCAAATATAATAGCTATCTACACCGTGTATACGGCCTGGCACCAGTTTCTGATGATAGAAGACACGTTTATTACATGTATATGTATTTTATTTTCCCCTTTTAACGTTGATGTGTGACTTCATTCCCTGAATAATAGGTCCGGCTCTGATAGGTTCGCAGATATGATTTAACACAATCACTAAATTCTGCATCGGCTCGGAATTTGTGTCAAGTGTCAAAGACATTTAGGGACAATGTTGTTCTTTTTCGAAATTAATATCGGTGAAAAATGAGATTGTGATAAAAGGGGTAATTCCAGAACCGGATTAAAGTATAGAACATTTCTTACGGCTATTATATTATATTATATTATATTATCAAAAAGTAGCCATATGTAAAACGTCCTTCTGTATTTCCGATAGTTGCGCAAAAGTGGCGTGATAATTACCGGAATTTGTTGGCTAGACACGTACGAGTATATCCACGTCACAACGAATTATTAAATTGATATTGCATTGGTCGAACGACGTCACATGACGTTACTGAAAGGCGTCAGTGTAATAACGCAGCTTAAGCACGTCCTAGTCGTTCTCGGGAAACATCATGCTATAGTGCCTGTTTATTATATAGTTGTTGTTTTTCTTTGCTTATTATATAAATTATTATTATTATTATTATTATTATTATTATTATTATTATTATTATTATTATTATTATTATTATTATTATTATTATTATTATATTAGTATTATAGGCATAGCCTCGTTTCTTTTGAAATCAGTAAACGAGTTTATAAATATCGGTATAGCCTCGTTTTTCGTCAAATTAGTAAACTCGTTTAATAAATATCGGCATAGCCTCGTTTCTCGTCAAATCAGTAAACTCGTTTAATAAATATCGGCATAGCCTCGTTTCTTGTCAAATCAGTAAACTCGTTTAATAAATATCGGCATAGCCTCGTTTCTCGTCAAATTAGTAAACTTGTTTAATAAATATGGGCATAGCCTCGTTTCTCGTCAAATCAGTAAACTCGTTTAATAAATATCGGCATAGCCTCGTTTCTTGTCAAATTAGTAAACTCGTTTAATAAATGGCATAGCCTCGTTTCTCGTCAAATCAGTAAACTCGTTTAATAAATATCGGCATAGCCTCGTTTCTCGTCAAATCAGTAAACTCGTTTAATAAATATCGGCATAGCCTCGTTTCTTGTCAAATCAGTAAGCTCGTTTAATAAATATCATATTAAATCACCACTTATGCAAGATCCTCTATGGTCGCATATATGGCTTACAGTAATGGAACGGAGGAGCAAGCTTTAACCCTTTCAACCCTAAGCAACTGGAATGGACTGTCATATGCTAATGTTCCGACCAATCCAATGGTCACAAAATGATTTTCAGATTCGTCCATTTATGAAATGGGGGTATTTTGTTCTAAGAAATATTAAAATTACTTTCAAAAAGTGCAGATCCTGATGAGACGGCTCGTTACGAGCCGGCTGATCTGGATCTGCACTTTTTGCATAAACCGCTATAGCTGGATTTCGGGTTCATGTTTGGTAGCGGTCTCATTTGCATATTTATTACACTAGTGTATTATGCTTTTTATTACATTGTGTTATCACACTGTGAAAGCCCATTTTATGCAATAAATATTATTACAGTACCCTAAATCCCGGATGAGACCCACTGTCTTTAGCAACCACAAATGTTTCGTTCACAGATAATCTGGGTAAAAGAAATATACAATCACCAGAAAGGAAATAAACCGGGTTTTATGAAATTTTGCCAGAAACATATTTCAATGGTGAACGTGGATACAATTCACCAAATATCCGACAATTATTCCCAAGTCCGCCACGTCAAGGTCTTTTTGAAACATAAATAAGCGGCCATTGAATTGCGGGCCCCTTACAACCACAATAATTGACATATTCCAACAATGGCGGCGTCCTTATCTCCGATTTTCGATCTAATTTCTCCTTTGTTTCAGACAGTCACACGCTATACTGTCGGCCCTGTAGCAATTATCACGACTTTCAATGTCAGCATTTCCATGCAGGATTGTTCCTTGGCAATTTTATATTTATTTGGCTTTTTGTTATACCGCAAAGGCGGCGATTGAATTTTATCTGGTTTGGAATTTACAAAATATTGTATTTTATATTTCTAAAGATTTGGTTTTATATAGGTATATCACACGCAATGTCGAACAATAAGAAGACTCGCGTTTATGTTTTGACCAGGTTCTGGTAATACCTACCTTACCTTAGGATACCATTTCATTTTGCACTTTATGGCATTTATCCGTAAATTCTCCCCTAAATATCTTAGTTTGACCCTTCCCGGTTCATTGTATACTATTCCATTAACCCGAACAGGGGTAACCTTGTAACAATTGAGTACATAGCCATGTTCCTGGTGAGACGGCTCGTAAAGCCGTCTCACCTGGATCTACACTGTTTGCTAACATTGGTATACAGTAGAGTCCAGTGTTGAAAGGGCTAAAAGGTGGAAATCATTTCATGTTACATGTATATACGAGTTATATTCGGGAGAGACATTCCTTGCAAAACAGAACTTGAGGGAAGTCGATGACTCTCCATCGAAGTATACCCACTGTTTCATATGTTAAGACCGAAAGAGGAGATAATCCATGATCCGGAGTTCAAATCAAAATTCAGTTTGCATCTGCACGCCATAAAGAAGCTACATATATCAAATAGCAAGTCGGCAGCTATTACTGTTTAAATGTTTATATTCTTACAAGAAAATTTACGTACAGACAGACGGACGAATCCCGTGACGAAAACAATATACCCATATTTTTAGAAAGTGGGTATACTTATAGTCCGAGCATAATACGATGATATTTCCAGCATTTAGAACGAAAGAATAATTTACTGCACATTCGACTGATACTTAAGAAAACATGTTATTTTATGAACCAGTGACTAATCGTGCACTGTTTGCTCTGTCAGATAGACATCAACATTAAGGAACACAGCAGAAAACTTCAACCTATATACTTTCGTAATTCTGACTCACACAGTCTAATGTTTAATATCATAATTCCAAAACCTAGATTTCGGTTGACTCGGTCAGGGTTCCAGATAAGGAATTAGTAATTGAGTATTGTCACTCCATCATTACTGAAGCAATTGGGTATTTCAAAATTTTAATTGGGTAAAATAAAATCACGTTACTGTTTACACAGCAACATACAGCAATTATTGAATAGTTTGCTTCGAAATGAAAACATGTCTGGCATTTCATTAGAATTGTCTCCTCGGAGACAATTCTAATGAAATACCCAGATGTGTTTTCATGGAAAATAAGAAAAATATGCTATATCTGTGGTCTGTTTATTGTTTTCTGCATTTTGATAAAGGTACCACAATTTTAATTGGGTATTTAAGCAAATACACAGCTTATCTGGAACGCTGAATGGTATTGTATCGCTTTGTTCCTTAGGTAGTTCACATTTTCCGCCCCAGTATACAATGGAACCCCTCTAAACCGGACACCTACATAATATTAATTGCGATGGGCTTCTTGATATTTATCACTAAAGCTAATGCTTGTTCATGATTGCAAAACACATATATATATTCTGCAGTGCTCATATCATACATTACAGTGACACCTATGTTAGCCGGACACCCTGGAGACCTTCCATCCAGTGCCCGGTTAGGAGATGTTTCACTTCAGATTTTCCTCAAGAAATAGTATACGAGATATATTGAATTAATTTGAATTAGTATTCAATATTCAGATTTGTAGATACAGTGGAACCTCTCTAAACCGGACACCCTGGGATGTCCCCAGGGTGTCTGGTTTAGAGATGTTCCACTGTAAATCAGGTATATGACTATTCCGATACGTATGTGCGTGCTTTGAAATCATGAACATACATTAACATCTGAGATAAATGGCGAAGAATCCCATCAAAAATAAGATCATAGACGTTATATTGGTGTTCGGTTTAGAGAGGTTCCACTGTAAACTGAAGATATATTTCTCATTAAAACTATCATGATCCTACTGCTTTTGGGAGTGGCCAAGTGAATCTGGTGTGGCGAGGACCTGGCATCAGATCATGATTATTCTGATTTCAGGGCTGAATATATAGTTGTATTATTGTAAATATGCAGTTCTGATTTTGGGATTTTCCCCCCATTTGTACATGTACTTGTACAGGTAATATATGGGATTTAGTACCAAACCCATTGACCCGGCCTTAAATGACATTAGCTGTTGATAGGCCGTTAAACCCCAACAAACAAACAAACAAACAAACAAAACTATCACCAAAGCTTTTTTCTCAGTTCTCTAGTATGCTGGGATTACGTCCGGTTTAGATACACAGGGTGTCCGGCTTAGATGCACTCCACTGTCTGTCTGAACGATACCTGACGCTTTCATTATCTGTGGATGCGTCTGGAGAAATGGGGACTATTTCTTGTACAACCAGTGTAGACCCATACCATGATAAAGTGTGTTTATGACTGCGAAACTCACATACACATACCTATGGAATACACATATGCATGTATTACCATGTAACCTCTATAAAGCGGACACGATGGCGACCTCACAGAGTGTCCGGTTTAGAGAGGACACACTGTATTATCACAGAGTGAAGAACAGTTTAATTCTCTATATCTCTATACCATAGTGCACATCATAATGCCTGATTTACCTCCCACTGTACTGGGTACCTCCCACTGTACTGGGTACCTCCCAGGGTGTCCGGTTTAGATACGTTCCACTGTCTGCCTGAACGATACCTGACGCTTTCATTTTTCGTGGAGGTGTCCGGAGAAACGGAGACTATTCCTTGTACAACAAGTGTATACCCATACCAGTCTGTTCAGGCTAATGATGTGTGCCAGCATGACATGGGCTAAACTGGTCACGCATTTCTCTAGTTACACTTACATTTATTAGCTTAAACAATATTTTATTTCAAATAATAAATGTTTTGATCACACTAAATCAAGTTAAAGCTTGTATATGGTTAGAAAACAAGCTTGGAGAGCTTATTTGACATACGTATTCTCCATTTATTAGATTTATTTGTATATAAACATATTTTATTAAATGTGGCTGTGACTGAAGAAATTGATCCGCACAGTCTGATCACCAATGAAGCATCCAAATGCTTCAAACAAGCGATATACAAAATCAGGCTAAAGGAGTGTGCTATTTGATCCGGAGTTACACTGGTCACTAATCACATAAGCCCCATTTCTCCAGTCACAGCCACATATGAATGAATCATATTTTATTATTATTGTCATGTGATGTTGTACCGTTATTATATTGAATAAATGATTTAAAGTTATAACACCGTGTGGATGTGTAAATAATGCCCAACAGTGTAATGCAGAAGGGATGGGGTGCGTAAGGTACTCGGATTAAAAGTAGATGAGTGGTGCGATATGTATACAATCATAACCAAGGTGTATGATCACGTGATTACAACAAAAACAACAAGTACTGAAACTTACAGCAGCCTTCCGATTCAAAGTACGTATTCTTTTATTTTGTCCTTATTATGCAACGGATTTTGATGAAATATGGCGCATCAAACGTGTTTTGTTAAGCTCCATTTGGTGGTCTCTGTATTTTGGACCAAACTTCTGTCGTTCTTGCACCAAAATGCAGCTCATGAAGACTCGTTTGCTGCGCCATATTTCATAAAAAATTCGTTGCCTATTAAGGAAAATATCAAATAAATACTTACTTTGGAGTGGACGCGCTTTCAACACTTTAAGCCATTGTTGTTGTTGTTGTAACCACGTGATCATGCACCTTTATAACGATTTGTTACATACGTGTATGTTCTTATTATACCCTCGCCGATAGGCAATATGGGATATAGCGTTAGTGCATGTATGTATGTTGAAGCCTATATGTCACAGAAACGAATATATCACACAATACCTCCTGAACCGCTTCACCGATTTTGATAATATTTGGCCACAAAATGTTTGTATGGATGATGTTTTGTTTTGCATGCGTCCCATGTTCCACTGCCGAAGGTCAAGGTTACTGAGGACACTTTCGTTCACCTTGTTTGTAATGCAAACAGATTTTTTTATCAAGGCTGCAAGCGAGGGGATTAGCTTCGTTTAACGATGCCATTTCTTGTTAAGTTGATTATATGAGCGTTGATATAGAACGATATATGAGGCACGCCATGTGCATTGTTTTCAAGAAATATATTGGCAGAAACTGTGGTATTTTCTGTAAATGACGTCGAAAGATTTACTAAATTGTCATAGCAAATACCGAAATTAATTCTGCTATGAACGTTAACTTTAGACGTCATTAACGGAAAATATCGTCAATTTTGTAAATAATTTTCATGACTCTAGTAAGACCCATTAGGATCGGCCAAAAATGTCATAAGACCCATTTCTCTAATCTCGGCTACATATCAAGATCGGCAAAAAAATGTCATAAGACCCATTCATGCAGTCAATCTCACAGACCAAAAGACACATTTGATACAAATATCAGAGACGCCATTTCTCCAATCGCAGCTACATAAATGAGACACACCATGTGCTTTTGTACCTATATATAAGAACATGTGCGATTTTTCATGAAATGTATTTACAGAAACTGTGATATTTTCTTTAATTGACGTCGAAAGATGACGAAATGCCGCATTTGCTATGAAAATTTCGTCAACTTTCGAACTCATTTATGGACAATATCGTAAATTGTGTAAATATTGTTCATGCAATATCGCACATGTTCTTAGCTACAAAATAACATGGGATGTTTCATATCAGAATCGACCACAAATTCCGTAAGACCCATGTCTCCTGTCACATGCACAAATCAGGAGATCGACCACCAACATATGTCATAAGACCCGTTTATGTAGTCACAGCCACATATCAGGAGCTAGATGGGCCACAAATGACATAGGACCTAATATATCCAGTCACAGTCACTGATTAGGAACCATACTGTAGCCGATTTCACAACATTTGCAAAGTATACTTATCCTGCTTCGTACTCTTTGAGGGAGAAGTTTTCAATTTAATGATAAATTTATTAATTTTATTATACTGAAGTTATTACATTATCACAGCCATTTTGGCTGTGATAATGTAATAAATTCAATATAATAAGTATGCATACATTGTACTTTTAATCAAGTTAGTTACATATGAAATAATGCATTTCAGGAAACTTAAAATAAAGTATTACTCCCACAAAGTATACTTAGCTAGATAAGTATGCTTATATTTTTTTTGTGAAATCTCCTACTTGTCACAAATTCCCTATGTCATATTGAGAGTTATTTAAGTATAAACATTTGAAGATTGTTTTCTATATGAAATCCGATCGTTAAATGCATTGTGCAATCTCGCTACAAATCTCGTTTTATCTCTTCGAATCTCGTAGTCATTTCGAAAACAAAGCTATCGAATTATAATGCTGACATACGTATGTTGAACCTTATATGTCACAGAAACGAATATATCACACGTGTGAAGTATTCGTGCGAATGCGTCACACATTTCGGTGAATACTGGCCGAATTCACAAACCGAAAATCTCACCCAAATATTTTTCACTTTTTGGTATAAACGAATATGTCACACAATCGCAAATTTCAAACTTGACCGAATATGGTCATATCATTATCAAATCGAATATATCGACAAGACGATCACTTTTAAGCATTTATTGTCGAAATCTGATCATTACGTAATCCAAGATGACCGCCGAAAGATCAAAAGGTCATTATTTTATTAAATATTTCAAACATCTTATTTGCATGAACCGCTGGGCTGATATTGGAAAAAGTTCACAGTTATGGTCCGTGGGTGAAGACTTTTCATATTTGTTAAAATGGACATCATCGCATAATTCCAAATGGCCGCCGTCAAAAAGTATGTCAAATTCTTAAAAAAAACTTCTTCTCACGAACCGCCTGACGGATTTCGATGACACTTGGTAGGAATGATCGACAGTTAAAGCTGTTTCAGATTTGTTCAAATGGTGACCCCTGGGTCAAGAAAGGGCGGGCCGGAGGGGTCAATTAGGGGTTTTACCGTTGTCATATATCAACTCAAAGTTATCGACAAGACGATCACTCTGGAGCATTTTTGGTCGACATCGGATGATTACATAATTTAAGATGACCGCCCGCCGAAAGTTTATTAGTGATTTCAAGTGTATTTTCTTTGTGCATCAAACTGTCTGTTATATATACAGTTTATCAATTATTCATATTTGTTCTGCATCACATTTGTTAATGCTGTTTTATAATCATTATACTGTTTACATTGTTCTCAATGTTTATGTTTCAAGCCAACTATTACTATGGTGAACAGAACAATGTTGATGGTATATATACATGTAATAGACAGTCTGGACCATTTCTCATTTACTTTATAATTTGGATAATAATTTCATGTGAGCGAAGCAGGTCCATTTGGGCCTCTTGTTGTATTATTTTTTAATATCCATGTCTGTGATATAGAGTCTATCGCATGAAATGTAAACTTCTATGATAATAGTAACTAAATATAAAAAAATATGGTACAAATTGTTAACCGATGGTCAGTTTCGCCTGTTCAATATTTACATGTCCAATACACTTTACATATATAATAATGTTCCAATCATTGGGTGTTCTATTTAGATGATTAAAATGAGATCAGCTTTATATTTTAAAAGCATATTTTATCATCAGTCAATGTATAGTCCCGCACCACTCCCCTCCAGGGGAGTAGTGGGGCTTTATCTGGGCATACTGGGCATACACAGGGGCTTTAACCGCCGACGATGTCCCGCACTGCGGTGACATTACAGGTTCTTTGTTAGTAGTATAAAGGGAGTCAAAATGATACCACCTACGGTGGCATCATTTATAACCCTTTATACTACTCCCACCACCCCCGAAAAATCAAAAATTGGTTAACGAGGAAATTGTCTCCCACCAACCACGAAAAATTGGTCGTGAAAAAAAACAAACATAATGTTTTCCCGACAGTAAATTTATGATAAAATAATTATTTCAATGTGCCCACGAGTGATAGTTTATATTCCAACACCCCATTTTTCTCCTCCAATATAGCTAATTTATTTTGACGATGTCGAATTGTAGTCCAATTATATTGGTGTCATAAATACCTTATGTTTTTTTCACGTCCAATTGAACATATAAATTTAATAGGTTATAATAAAAATATTATAACAAAATGGATAATAAAATACGCAACGAATTGGAATTGTATAATGACCTTGCTGAAGAATTTTACGCCGCTGTTTCTACAGTATTAAAATCCGTCCCCAAATTGATGGGGTTTTCAACTACCTTTTCCGACTACTTTCAACTACCACACTATAGAAGCTCCAAATACCATTGCGATAGACACCAACATACAATCTTTTTTTTTTCCCGAATTTCGGTAGTAGAAACTCAGACGATTTTTCTAGTAATTTGTTCCAAATTATTTTCCAATTGAACATATAATTTCAACTACATATAGTTCAACTACTTCTCAAATATGCAAGAAACTACAAAGTTCGCAACCGCAAAAGATATGGGAATACGCTCCGTAGGAGAGCGGACCGACAAACATGTACTACTACAAAATATATACGACAACAACTTGGCAAGCGACATAGCCAAAGTCTGCTACACTCCAACGATAGAAGTTCCGGAGGGAACAGAAAATCTCGCACAAGGGGAGGGAATTCGTACACATTTGGAACCAGTTTCCGAAGTATTTGTAGACGACATGTATGTCTGGACACTATTGGCTGCAGACCAAGTCTCCACCACAAAAGCAGGGTCTCGATTTGTATCCGCGGCGGGCCCAGTTGCAAAAACAATTCTTTCCAACATTCGAGCCCACGCACACGTGGCCGAGCTGCCATGTACAATCCACGTACGCATAGTATCTACATCCAGATATTCTGGAAACACAACCACACTATATAGAAGAACATGCGCAGAAATTTTGAAGACGGACAGCACCGTTCTAGACGTATTCGAGAGAAAACATCCAACAAAACCGGAACCAGAAGCTATAGTAGTGGCAAAACTAGACGTTGCCGATATAGAAATAGGAGATCTTTTCGAAAAACTCCCCCGCTTTCTAGAAAGCCTTCGACTAGACGGTATAGGATTGTATGCAATAGATTGTACGAGAGACTACGCAGGCACACTAGATAGAGAATGTTTGTCCAACCACCTGCAAAACACATGGGAAAAAGATTGCAGTATTCTAGACAATGTAGACAATGTAGGAGCCAACTGTATATCTATTCTAGTCCCAAATCCACCAGTCGGATCTCTTTGGAGAGGAAAATTCTACAACAAGTTTGTATGCCATATGGAATGTGCAGGCGTCCTCGACAGCATGGGGAACAACGTGGCAAACTACTGCGATTGTACAGATTCTAGACTAGGAGAAACATTTGCACACCCACTAGTACAACAAAAGGGGATATGTAGGGTAGAGGTGTCTCTATATGGAGTACAGGCAGAAGATATTTCTCTAGATCTTGCAAACCAAGCGGTACAACACATACAGAAAATGGGGGACCCAGAGGACGAGAAACTTTTTTGGGAACAACCACTCGAGGAGCAATGGAAGGCTCTAGCGTCTACTATACACTGCAACCTAGTTCTACTATCAAAACAGACAAAAACACTATATGCTATATATTGGGGACACTCGGGGACACGAAGGCTATGTGGGGTATACAAAACATACCAAGAACAAGACATACCAGTATTGGAAGAAACATATTTGCCTCTATGGGTATCCGCTTTTGGATTTGTAGGCCTCCCTATACACGCGGTAGTATTGGATCAGGATGAAGATGGGGTAGGTACAACCCTACAAACATACAGGAAAACAGAAGGTGGAACATATCTAGCGAGAAGCAAAGCACCGTTTGCGAGACATAGAAAGGAAATTCCACAACCCAGCAAGGGTATTCGTCCACTAGGAGACACAGAGTTTGTACGATGGCAATGGAACCAGAAGGTTTGGAACGGGAACAGAACGCTCCATCCATTTCCGATAGAGAAGATAGACACAACAAGAGAAACCTGTCTACTATCCACACGAGATCGAATTGCGAGACTAGCGGAAGAAAAACTACTCCTAGCAGAGAACAATTGGCGTGCATTCGTGGAAAGCAACAGGGAGGCCGCGATGGAGAGAAAACGTTTGGAGTGGGAAAAGATATTTCTACGGCAGAAAGAGGCCCGCGAGAAGCTGGAAGAAGTAGCCGACAGGAAAGCCCTACTAGAAGAAAAGATAGAGAAACTACAACAACCACTACACGAAGCTAGTACAGAGTTTCGCACACACAAGAAATCTACAAAACTTCTAGACCTGTGGATAGATAGAGACAAACCATTCGTTCCAGCCCATGTGGAGGTACTTGGATTCCAAAACGTACCACAGAACCGGGACAGAACATTTGGAGGCACAATTCTAGCAATACAAGCAAGAACTCTAGAAGGAAAAACCCATCCAGGGCAAGGACCATTTCCTATGTTGTGTTGGGCACCGAAACCCCTTTCCGAAGTTCTATCCACCCCCAAAATATTGGAGAGATACGCTATTGCGGAAGGATTTGGAAGAGTACAACCATTCTACCTATGTGGCGCCACACATTTCCCACTAGAATTCGATGTGGAAGGATTCTCCGAACCATTCGGGAAACAAGGGAGTCGCAGAGTCCTCCTAGGAAATATTGTAGCTCCAAAAGGGATTGCAATCCTGTTGGAAAAGCTAGACGAGGAAGAGAGGGAGAAGAAAGAGGCATCCACAAAAGCGGACACCACCGTGGAACAGTTCGACAAGATGGAATATCTACGGAACAAGAAGTGGGCACTATGCGAGAAACTAGAAACCCTACCAGTAGACACAGAATTCCGAATATCAGCTAGGCACCCCACTGGGCAGACTAGGCAAGTGGCTCCGCCTTCTAGTCCTGGAAAGCCTCGGCGAACTACGTTGCCCATATATCTGTCCACATATTTGTCCGGGCGGAGCCACTTGCCTAGTCTGCCCAGTGGGGTGCCTAGCTGCCCATTGTGTGGTACTGGTATGCCTAGGCGTGGTTCTGGTATGCCTAGGTGTGGTGCTGGTATGCCTAGGTGTGCCCAATATTTCGTGTTGTAGAGTGGGCAAATATATATTTGTATATACATAGCTTGCATATTTTGTGCCTCCAAACAAAAAAAAAATGCCACAAAAACGAAATTTGTCCGAGCAGGATATAGAAGATATTCGCAATCTTCGAGGTGTCGAGTCTGCGGACGACACGAAGAAAAAATATGGGATCGGTACCACTCGTCTTCGAAGAATATGGGACGTCGTCGATGCGGAACGTAGTACAAAGTCCGAAGAACAAGAAACCACCACCCCTATAGTACAAAGGGTGACCGCATCTGGTCCTCCTAGCAGGCTTCCAATAGATCTACTAGAAGATATACGAAACGCAAGCTCGTTCGAAGAATCGACGCGCCTGTCCGACATGGAGAGACGCCTGGAGAGCCGGTTGGATGGCCTGGAACACAGGTTGTTGGACGCAATTTCCGACAGTTTTGAAAAAACTATCGATTCGGAGTGTCCGAAGAAAGACGAGCGGGAGGTGCACGATATTTGGAAAACCGTAGAGAATGCGAAGTGGTGGGTCGGGGTTCTCGTGGTGGCGTACGCGGTCTGCAAACCACTGTTCCCATTCGTGTCCCTAGAGTCTTGTAGAATCTGGAAGAATGGAGATCCCGACGCCCAGTTCGAGCACTTTCCCAAACAGAGTGGAAACCCCTATCCTCGCGACGTTTTCGACATGGAGTAGCCCTTTGGAAAAAAGTAGCCGAAATCGCACTAGCCCCGACGAAATATGCGCCTTCTATAGGGCTGGCAACATGGATACGCGCATTTCTTTGTTCTTTGCTTTTGTTGCACCTAGTTGTAGCGTATGCAGGAGAATTGGTCTTTCCAGAAGTTTGGGATTCGCATCCAATTGGGTCTCTACGAATGCGTTCGAACAGTATAGGTTCGTTCCTATTTGCAATATATACCTTTCCTTCCCGCGATACAGGTGCTCTCCATATCCCGATATTCGGAATTCTGTGTCTACTGGTAGGGTTTCTAGTTTCTCGCATAGTGCCCACTTCTTGTTCCGTAGATATTCCATCTTGTCGAACTGTTCCACGGTGGTGTCCGCTTTTGTGGATGCCTCTTTCTTCTCCCTCTCTTCCTCGTCTAGCTTTTCCAACAGGATTGCAATCCCTTTTGGAGCTACAATATTTCCTAGGAGGACTCTGCGACTCCCTTGTTTCCCGAATGGTTCGGAGAATCCTTCCACATCGAATTCTAGTGGGAAATGTGTGGCGCCACATAGGTAGAATGGTTGTACTCTTCCAAATCCTTCCGCAATAGCGTATCTCTCCAATATTTTGGGGGTGGATAGAACTTCGGAAAGGGGTTTCGGTGCCCAACACAACATAGGAAATGGTCCTTGCCCTGGATGGGTTTTTCCTTCTAGAGTTCTTGCTTGTATTGCTAGAATTGTGCCTCCAAATGTTCTGTCCCGGTTCTGTGGTACGTTTTGGAATCCAAGTACCTCCACATGGGCTGGAACGAATGGTTTGTCTCTATCTATCCACAGGTCTAGAAGTTTTGTAGATTTCTTGTGTGTGCGAAACTCTGTACTAGCTTCGTGTAGTGGTTGTTGTAGTTTCTCTATCTTTTCTTCTAGTAGGGCTTTCCTGTCGGCTACTTCTTCCAGCTTCTCGCGGGCCTCTTTCTGCCGTAGAAATATCTTTTCCCACTCCAAACGTTTTCTCTCCATCGCGGCCTCCCTGTTGCTTTCCACGAATGCACGCCAATTGTTCTCTGCTAGGAGTAGTTTTTCTTCCACTAGTCTCGCAATTCGATCTCGTGTGGATAGTAGACAGGTTTCTCTTGTTGTGTCTATCTTCTCTATCGGAAATGGATGGAGCGTTCTGTTCCCGTTCCAAACCTTCTGGTTCCATTGCCATCGTACAAACTCTGTGTCTCCTAGTGGACGAATACCCTTGCTGGGTTGTGGAATTTCCTTTCTATGTCTCGCAAACGGTGCTTTGCTTCTCGCTAGATATGTTCCACCTTCTGTTTTCCTGTATGTTTGTAGGGTTGTACCTACCCCATCTTCATCCTGATCCAATACTACCGCGTGTATAGGGAGGCCTACAAATCCAAAAGCGGATACCCATAGAGGCAAATATGTTTCTTCCAATACTGGTATGTCTTGTTCTTGGTATGTTTTGTATACCCCACATAGCCTTCGTGTCCCCGAGTGTCCCCAATATATAGCATATAGTGTTTTTGTCTGTTTTGATAGTAGAACTAGGTTGCAGTGTATAGTAGACGCTAGAGCCTTCCATTGCTTCTCGAGTGGTTGTTCCCAAAAAAGTTTCTCGTCCTCTGGGTCCCCATTTTCTGTATGTGTTGTACGCTTGGTTTGCAAGATCTAGAGAAATATCTTCTGCCTGTACTCCATATAGAGACACCTCTACCCTACATATCCCCTTTTGTTGTACTAGTGGGTGTGCAAATGTTTCTCCTAGTCTAGAATCTGTACAATCGCAGTAGTTTTGCCACGTTGTTCCCCATGCTGTCGAGGACGCCTGCACATTCCATCTGGCATACAAACTTGTTGTGGAATTTTCCTCTCCAAAGAGATCCGACTGGTGGATTTGGGACTAGAATAGATATACAGTTGGCTCCTACATTGTCTACATTGTCTAGAATACTGCAATCTTTTTCCCATGTGTTTTGCAGGTGGTTGGACAAACATTCTCTATCTAGTGTGCCTGCGTAGTCTCTCGTACAATCTATTGCATACAATCCTATACCGTCTAGTCGAAGGCTTTCTAGAAAGCGGGGGAGTTTTTCGAAAATATCTCATATTTCTATATCGGCAACGTCTAGTTTTGCCACTACTATAGCTTCTGGTTCCGGTTTTGTTGGATGTTTTCTCTCGAATACGTCTAGAACGGTGATGTCCGTCTTCAAAATTTCTGCGCATGTTCTTCTATATAGTGTGGTTGTGTTTCCAGAATATCTGGATGTAGATACTATGCGTACGTGGATTGTACATGGCAGCTCGGCCACGTGTGCGTGGGCTCGAATGTTGGAAAGAATTGTTTTTGCAACTGGGCCCGCCGCGGATACAAATCGAGACCCTGCTTTTGTGGTGGAGACTTGGTCTGCAGCCAATAGTGTCCAGACATACATGTCGTCTACAAATACTTCGGAAACTGGTTCCAAATGTGTACGAATTCCCTCCCCTTGTGCGAGATTTTCTGTTCCCTCCGGAACTTCTATCGTTGGAGTGTAGCAGACTTTGGCTATGTCGCTTGCCAAGTTGTTGTCGTATATATTTTGTAGTAGTACATGTTTGTCGGTCCGCTCTCCTACGGAGCGTATTCCCATATCTTTTGCGGTTGCGAACTTTGTAGTTTCTTGCATATTTGAGAAGTAGTTGAACTATATGTAGTTGAAATTATATGTTCAATTGGAAAATAATTTGGAACAAATTACTAGAAAAATCGTCTGAGTTTCTACTACCGAAATTCGGGAAAAAAAAAAGATTGTATGTTGGTGTCTATCGCAATGGTATTTGGAGCTTCTATAGTGTGGTAGTTGAAAGTAGTCGGAAAAGGTAGTTGAAAACCCCATCAATTTGGGGACGGATTTTATGTTTTTACGAAAGGATAATGTAACTACCCGTCTTCCATTTTCTACCTTTTCCAATGTTTCATCGTGAGCCCCCAATATTTCTTCACCTTTTTCCACTATCGCGCTAACGATAGATTTTTTCTTATTATTATTTTGGCGTCTAATTTGGGACAAATTATTTGTGCTTGAAGGTTTGATTACACTAGCCCTTAACCCCGCAATACTTTCTTTTTGAATTCTGTTACCTACTTCCTCCGCTTTGGATATATCTTTAAAGGCTCCTCGTTTGTGGGCGCGGGTAAACCGCTTCATAAACGCCTCATTCTTTGTGGAGTTTATAAGATATGTCAACCCCCTAACTCTCAACCGTTTACTATAAGTAATCCCTAGAGATTCGGCTTCTCTTCTCAAACTTTCGATTTCTGGCGTTATCATATTTTCTGTAATATACTTTTGTATAACCTATGAAATTTATCTGTTCAATTGGTCTTGAAAACATTATGTTTTTTTCACTTCTAATTGGATATAAACATAAACATATACATATATAATGGAGTGTGAGACTTGTTGTAAGACGTTTACGCGTAAAGAATATCTACGAAGGCATCTAGCGAGACGTAGAAAAATTCCTTGTGTCTCCCCGCAATTTCAATGCCCCAGATGCCCTTGTAAATTCATTAGTGCCCAAACTCTTTGTAGACATAAGCAACTACACTGTCAGGTGGCTACAGGTGAACGTGGTAGACTAGAGCTGGTAGAATTAGTTGCTGATCTGCGAAATAAATTAGCTATATTGGAGGAGAAAAATGGGGTGTTGGAATATAAACTATCACTCGTGGGCACATTGAAATAATTATTTTATCATAAATTTACTGTCGGGAAAACATTATGTTTGTTTTTTTTCACGACCAATTTTTCGTGGTTGGTGGGAGACAATTTCCTCGTTAACCAATTTTTGATTTTTCGGGGGTGGTGGGAGTAGTATAAAGGGTTATAAATGATGCCACCGTAGGTGGTATCATTTTGACTCCCTTTATACTACTTTGTTCTTTAACTGTTGCTAAACAATTTCTACGACGTTCACCAACCAAATAGCCCTGCACTGCGGTGCATTTTACCGGGACATTTACTGGATTTCGACATGCAAGGTCATTGAGCCAGTGCCGTCGTTAAATCAAAGCATTTACATTTACCTTGTCTGCATGCGTGGCATGACTTTCAAATAACCCGGCGAATATGCCTGCTCTATTCTGTTTGATGGTATCGCACTGTTATCCCCAATTCGAATGTTCATGTGACATATTCGTCTGGACAATATTTTATTAATTTTTGTTCGAGTTTTTGTAACATGTGACACATTCGTTTTTTGTTGCAAGGGGTAGTGATGCCAAACGTAAACGTCACACATTTGTGTGATGTATTCGTACGTATTCTTCACCATGTGTGACGCATTCGCACGAATATATCATATTCGTTTCTGTGACATATAAGGTTCAACACTGGTTTCCCTTATATAGCTGAATTAAAATGTGTTGTCTGCTGTTTATTTTCTATTTTTCAATTTATCTCAAAATTAAAAACATGTTTTGACAACACTTTAGAATCATTTCCAAAGGAAATGATTCTAAAGTGCTGTCAAACCATGTTTTTATTCAGAAAGAAGACAAAATATATCATATACATGTGTACGTACATGGTTGCATTTTGATTTTTCTTTGTAGATATTTAACATAATATGTCAATGAAACTTGATTGATTGGTTTGATAACACACATTAATAATATTAAACCAAAATGGCGGACAATTCCAATGCCTTTTGCAATCAAAGTACCGAACGTACTGAAATATGTTATCTCCACAAAAACGCATCACTTGCAGAACTAGAGACTGAAAGTTGCATATTTTCTCAATCATCATCCAGAGGCAAATGTAGTTTTAGTTTAAACATAGTTTATTGCATATAAATACAATAGGCTCGGGCTACAAGTTCTCTCAACATTAGTTACAGCCCTCACCTAAGTGTTACAAAGTACAATAATTCAACAGCAATGGCGATACATGAATACATGTATACAGGCATATAAACACGGATACAAACCAATTATCAAGCGATAAATATATGTTTACATAATGTATGGAATGAAAACGGACAGAAAGGTAGAGAAGAGGTGGATAGTGAGATATGAGATTTGGAGAAAGAATAAAAGTTGTTTTTGTCGCCAAGTACATATACTACATGAGCAAATCCATCAATGTGTTAGTGCTAGTTGCAATAAATTTCAGTGATCATTAATAACCGGTGGTTGTGGATGATATTGGCAAATCGAATGGAATACATCCGATATGGATTACGTTACATACATCTATCAACGAAGTTACTCAAATCGTTTTGTAGTTTTAATATAATTTTGTACAGAATTGAAGATAATAATATTGTTTTCATTGTTTTGTTCAGGTATGCCGTTCAAAAGCATGTGCGCGTTCAGGTTATGAAATCTGTGATGGTGCAAACTCATTACTATCCATACATGTTCTCTACAATAAATTACTGTTTGAAACTCCCAGAACGTTTTGATTATTTTTTTCGTCAAAGCATACCCTCAATTCGTATTTGCCAATTTCTGACCAATGGGAACAGGTCAGGTGGCCCTGAAATGAGCATTCATCAATTAATATGATGTAAAATCTGATTTAAAAAAAAAAGAAATCAAGTAGAAAATAATAATTAAACAATCAAAGTGAATTTTAATATGCAGAAAGTGTAATGCATGTATTTATAAATTTCACCGGTGCCCGTGTACGAAACTGGTGGCTAACTGGTCACCGCTACCTAAATAGAGAATAGTAGGTTAGTGCCGTGAATGGGAAAAAATATCTGGCAAGGCTTAGGAAACGGGATGGGCGAGGCTCTGACGAGCACATCTCGTTTCCGAGCCGCGCCAGATATTTTTCCCATTCACGGCACTAACCTACTATTCTATTTATCCCGTCAACACCTACTAATGGCTTTAAAATGCAAAAAAATAATCCCAGCCACCGCACATATTCATACGCAGTGATTAGGTCGTATTGACAGGATATCAAAAATGTTTGACGGCACCGTGTTTCACGGCACATACGCACTGTGTTGACGGGATAAAGATATCAGGGCATTATTTTCTTGGTCGTACTCTCCATTTAGACGTAGCACGACAATATGGCTGCTGCCATAGAAATTTGCGTCACATAATATGCTATCTCAAGGGAGATAACTACTTAAATAAATGTCTCTGCGCCTCCAGGCCGATTGTTTTCGTTTCACGAGCCTTTCACGATTACGTATTCGCATCCAGCTAACGTCTGTAGCCTATTTCACCAACATTGCAAAGTATACTTTTCTAGCAAAGTATATATACTTTGAGTGAGTAATCATTTTTTTTTCCTGAAATGCATTATTTCATATAGAACTAACGACTGCATATATTTGATGATTAAAAGTATGCAGAATTATTATACTGAATTATTACATTATCACAGCAAAAATGGCTGTGATAATGTAATAAATACAGTACAATAAAAATTAATAAAAAATTGAAAATTTCTCCCTCAAAGTATACTTTGGTAGATAAGTATACTTTGCAATGTTGGTGACATAGACTACAGGTGTCAGCTGCCTCTGTGATAATGGCTCTCGCTATTTACACTTACAATATACACACGTATACGTGACGTGTAAGGGACGATCCCTGAGAAATGACACAACTGGTATTGCGAACATTGTAGCTCCAGATCAACATGTACAACGACGTAACAGTAAGATGCTGCTACATGTACAGTGGAACCCCGCGTCCTTTCACCAACATTACAAAGTATACTTATCTAGCAAAGTATACTTTGAAGGAGAAATTTTCAATTTTATGATAAATGTATTAATTTTTTATTATACTGAATGTATTACATTATCACAGCCATTTTGGCTGTGATAATGTAATAAATTCAGTATAATAATTCTGCATGCTTTTAATCATCAACTATATGCAGTCGTTAGTTCTATATGACATAATGCATTTCGGGAAAAATAAATGATTACTCCCTCAAAGTATACTTTGCTAGAAAAGTATGCTTGGCAATGTTGGTGAAATACGTTACAGAAATAGTCATATAAGTCACTATTGTATCAGCTGGCGTTTTAATAATGGCTCTAGAAATGTGCACTTACATTAACAGTATACATATGCGCAAATGAATATTCTGAGGAAATTACCAAACTCATTTTGCGAACCGTGTAGCTCCAGATTAGCCTCAGGAATCGGGATGTTATACCGCCCTGTACACCGGTATAACATCCCGATTCCATTAGAGTGGAACCTGCCGTCCAGCAACATACGTCACTCTATCGGCTGGCGTTTTGATAATTGCTCTAGAAATTTACACTTACGTTATCAACATGACTTGTGTAAATGACTATCCTGAGGAAATGACCAAACTGATTTTGCGAACCGTGTAGCTCCATATCAACCTGTGCACCGGTGTAACATCCAGATGCCATTGTAGTGGAACGATGATACGAGACTGACGTACAAGTCTTATGTAGTCGAGGGGTTAGAGTGACGGACTTCAATGCCGTAGGTAGTGAGTTTGATTTTTAGTTTTGGAGGTCTGCTGTCTATGATTTGTACCAGTTCAATGTCCACGGACAAAACACGGACCGTGTATTGCGGATATTAATGAAACACAGCTTGACGTATATTTCTGGATACGAGGTTCAGCAATATATGTCACTATCGGCTAGCGTTTTGATAATGGGTGAAGTAGTTTCCACTTACGTTATTCACATGTGTAATCTAGGTAATTTAGGATTTCAATTGTCTCCAAAAGTCAAGCGTTAAAATGACTTAATTATGATTATATTTTAAGTTCAAAAATACATTCTTAATATGCTTACACAACAAAATTGACAGCAGAACTGTAATAATTTTCAAGAATCTAAATATAAATTCCAATGTTCAAAATGACCCAATGGCTCACTCCTTAACCCTTTGAACCCGAAAGCCCGCTATATCGGTTTATGTAAACAGTGCAGATCCTGATGAGACGGCTCGTAACGAGCCGTCTCATCAGGATCTGCACTGTTTGAAAGTAATTTTCATATTTTTGAGAAAAACAAATACCCCCTTTTTATAAATGGAATAGTCTGAAAATCATTTTGCGATGATTGGATTGGTTGCAAAACGAACATATCGCAGCCCATTCAGTTACTTAGGGGTGAAAGGGTTGAATCCCTCACTGCACAACGGGTGTACTAGTCAGCGTTGTTGCAATGTCGCTAACCCGAATTGTCTGTCTGTAACGCAGGGCGAGATTCGCCCTGCGTTTCAGGCAGAAAATTCGGGTTACAGGGTCCTCTGTATCAGCTACCGGTCCAAATGTATCAGTTGATCACGAGCTACATTGCTCTAAGCTTTGTAGAAACCCCTACTGTTCACCCTCCCCTAGTGTAACCCCAGTTACACCGGTTACACCCGTAGCCTATTTCATCAACAGTGCAAAGTATACTTATCTAGCAAAGTATACTTTGAGGGAGAAATTTTCAATTGAAGAATAAATTTATTATACTGAATTTATTACATTATCACAGCCATTTTGTGATAATGTAATACATTCAGTATAATAATTCTGCATACTTTTAATCATCAAATATAAGCAGTGGTTAGTTCTATATGAAATAATGCATTTTGGGAAAAATAAATGATTACTCCCTCAAAGTATACTTTGCTAGATAAGTATACTTTGCAATTTTGATGAAATCGGCTACAGGGGAGGGTGAACAGTAGGGGGTTCTACAAAAGCTTCAAGCTCTACGATGTACATTAACAAAAACTCGGAGACAATGTACTTTCGGTCAATTGATATTATAATGTTCCAAACTTGTTATACTTTCAGATTGAATGTAGATTTACTATTGCGCACAAATATTCTTGAAAAATGGTCGCTAACTGTCGCATTGAAAAAGAATTTTCACACAGAAAACCAACGCCAACTGTTGACGTCACATATGTAGGCTATCTCGAGTACAGGCTAGAGTCATTTCTTCATATGCGATAAATATCAATTTTGTAATTATATCAAATGTTAAACACGGGATGTGGCAATTGGCCGCCACGATAAGTATGGTATAATGTCGCTACCTTTGACACCTTGTGTCGCCAGCTGTGACGTAGAAGGAAACCGACATACATGTAGTTGTCAATAGCCAATGACATGACGACTTTACTTGTTCCCATTCCAGCCAATGAGATGTGTTTTGTTTCACATGCCAATTATGTTGTTGTTGTGGCCGAAGGATGTTTGGATTGCTTCCGATTACTGGTTTCGGCATACTTCGGCTTGCTTCGGCAATTGTTATTTAAATTAGTTTATATAGCAATACATATTTAAACAGTTTTTGGGTAATGTAGTATTTGCCAAATGTGGAAAAGAAATATGATTTTACTAATCCACGAAAATATGCGACGAATTCGTGTCCACCACAGGACTACTTTCTACAGTATTGAATGCTACTGAAATGTCACAATAGCATTACATACTGCATTGAATTCATCTGCTTTGTGTGTTCGAGAATGATCGCAATTGTCTTGTGCATAACAACTGCGTTTATGAATTCGTTGCTCGTTCTCCCGTATGGAGATCCATTGGTCGGTCTCTCTCCAGTATGAGAAACCGTTGGTTGGTTTCCAGTCTGGATAATAGCTGGTCGCTCTCCGGTATGGGTGCCCGTGATCAGACTAGATTGCCGATAACAGTCTATCTCTCTCCAGTGTTCATACCCATTGGTCTGATTCGCGGTTGAATAAAAGTTGGCCTCTCTCCAGTATGGATTCACATTTGTCGATCTCCAGTGCGTATAACATTAACTGTTTGTCAATCTCCAGTATTGATACCCATTGGTCTATCTGAGGTATGGCATCCATACTGCAGATAGACCAATGGGTATCAATACTCATCAAGCCGCTCTGCAGTACCCATTTATCTGTCTTCAGTGTGCATAACAACTGCTCACTCTCCAGTATGAATGCCCGTTGGTCACCAGTTAAAATGTATGGGACGTTGGAGCTGAGTTAATGTTCATATATATACTTGCATTGCCATTGTGTTTTAGCTAACCCACCAATTGCGTTAACATTTATATAAAGACGTTGCGAGACGTTGTTGGTTTGCCCAGGGTTATTTGACGTCACGAATCCCTTATCAATAAGAGAATACTCTTAACCCAACTTAGGTTTATGATCACGTGGTACTAACAACAACAACAAGTACTGAAACTTCCAGAATCCATCCGATTCAAATTACATATTCTTTTATATTGTCCTTATTACGTAACGGATTTTGATGAAATATGGCGCATCAAACACGTCTTGTTAAGCTGCATTTGGTGGTCTCGGTACTTTGGCCCAAACTTATGTCGTTTTTGCGAAGAATCGATTTACGTGTCAGATCGAAATCGATTCTTCGCAAAAACAACATAAGTCTGTGCCAAACTCCCTGGACGACCAAATGCAGCTCATGAATACGCGATTTCTGCGCTATATTTCATCAAAATTCGTTTCATATATCAAATAATACTTACTTTGGAGTGGGCAAGATTTCAACACTTTCAACCACTGTTGTTGTTGTTATTATAACCACGTGATCATGTACCTTGTAACCGGCAACGTCGTTATCCCATGAATTGCGACAAAATTACACAAAGCAAGAGGAAACTTATATTTTCCACGTATGGTTATTCCACTTTTTGCAACTACACGTGCATCACATACTACAATATAAATATAAGCAATAAAAGCATCCGCTGTGCCTTTTATCGCGGTATGTAAACTATTTGATCCATTTGAAGCATGTGAGATAGACCAAATGGTTTGCTTATCGAGATAATCACAAGGTATTGCTTTTATTCCTTATGTAATTTGTATTGGCGTTGAAGCTGAGAATTTCCCACGCTGTTTTCGCGCCAAAAAATATCATCAGGTGTAGATCACTATACAAACATACGCAAGAATGGTATACGCCCATATTTGTCGCATTTTGAAATTTCCACACTTCTGGTGTCTCGGGTTTGGCAGAAACTACACCAACACATACGTGTTTGCAATCGACATGTGGTCAAAGCCTTTTTTCGTGTTGTTGTTTTTTTGAAAATTAATTCCAGAATATACGTATTGAAGTTAATTAAAAATTTATCACGATTTCCCGCCAAAACCGAATATGCCATAACGTTGAATTTTCCAGTGTTTCACTGTATCAATACCGCGCATCCCAGCTGACCAAAAAAGGACTTGTGCGACCAACAAAGGCTCAGATCAGCCTGCGCGTCCGCGCAGTCTGATCTGAGCCTATGCTGTTCGCCAATTATTCACTGAAGGAGTCTTACATTTTGGCAAAATAACAAGATCAGATGATAATCCAACAGTTATAAATAATAATACAATTACAAAATATGACTATGCATCGAGAGACAGGTCTCTTTAAATTATGAAAGGTCCATTCGGCGGCTTGACTACATCGTGGAACACCATACCGGATGGAAAGGTGCTATTTTCGCGGATGTGCGAGACAGAACGGTCACCTTTTTGCCGGTGTTTTGGGGAACGGCGACACCGATTACAAATGGCCGCTGTTTGAAGCCGGCGAAGGAGCGAAGAAGGCGTGATAGTGACGGCAATTTCTCACACGTGGGTCGTTGAAGAACTCTGTGATGATTCTTTGAGACCTGTGATCGTGTGAATCTAAATCTACAACCGGTTTTAATAATGTTGAAGAGCACAGAGTTAGCTAGTTATAACACATATGAACAGAAATGAAATTGTATAAAATACTTAATACTTTGAAATTTCGAAATATTATTGAAAACTGGTGGAGATGTACAATGCAACGTCTCTACAACAGTCACTCGTGTGAAACACAACACAGGTGTTGTATAGAGGTGACTGTTGTGTGGAGGCTACATATAGAGGCAAATGTCCATTTGGGATATACATATCGGCTGAGAGGGTGTTAGTAAAGCGGTTGCTGTTCGCGGAGGTTCGACTATACTATGCACCCCGTCTTGTGTAAATAATATTAAAATAGCAATATTTTCTTCATCGTGCATTTCATTCGAAAATATGAGAAAACAAATCTTAATATTTCTGATTGATTATATATTTTCTAAAGGTTTGAGCACCTTTAACCACGAAACAATTCCGACAAGTGCTGAGGTCGATGTAGACACTGGTCGTAAACACCATATTCCCCATTTCTCCAGTCACAGCCACATATCGATCTGACAGCTGGACCAGGTGATATCTGACCATATCGAAGCTATCCGGTCAAAATAATCATCTAGCTGCATCTATTCCAATCCTTTTATCCATGCCATAAAAAGCAATACTTAATTCTCGACTGTCTTCTATGGTTGCTGATTGCATCAACAACGAGTTCGCCTTTTCGAGTATTTGCAAAGTCGAAATGCGCAACGCGAAAACACGACAATGTCGTGTGTTCGCGTTGCGAATTTAGACTTTGTAAAAAGGCGAAATCGGGATGAAAGCACTCAGCCACCATACTGTTCTTTGAAGTCGCCGACCGCCGTAGATGATTCTTTGGTCACTGATGCGGGTATATCGTAGGATGCGCGCCAGTGCGTCACAATGCCGTTAAAAGCATCCGAAACGTAGAAAATGTGGGTAAAATTTAACAGAGAGCATATTTACTGTATTGTAACATTTACATTGTGTTCCTATGACAATAAAATGGTCTGCCAACGGATGAAAAAATAAATCTTAAGCAGTTTGTTAAAAGTGAAGATATTGATGATAGTATTTATTTATGTTATTTATTCTGTATATTGAGAAACATGCACAAATTCTGGAGAGAAATATTGTGCGAGTTTACTTAGGAGCTCAGTTTCCACGACCGGACGAGTGCATTTTCCAGTATACAATAACTAACATTTATGTATATGTATATGAATATTGACATATATGTATTATATGTGTACACCACCAATTATTTGCATACACCTCTACAAATATATGCAAACCAAACAGAACAAAAATAAATTAATGACAACTGCCACAGGCATATGACTCCGTCGCGAAATAATTACGCTGCGGTTGCGCCCCTTGATAATTGTGACCCTCCATTTGTTTTGGTGGTTTCTTAGGTTATACCCCTTGGAAATTAAATTTGCCATTTTCATTAATTGACCGCGTTGGAAATTGAAATTCGACATGTGCATAGATCGGCAGTGTATCATACAAATACTCAACCTTACTTGGTGCCTTAGAAGCTCCAACACGCCGAGTTGTGAAACGTCAATTGCTGTAGATGTGAAGAGGTGGTGAAAAATAGTTCCGTCATCTAGACTCACGAGACGTCAGTATGGAACAACATATTGACCTTTGCGTCGGCCGGTTTGTGAGCCAATGGGAAACGAAACTCAAAGTATGTATTTATAAAACAATAATTTAAATATTTTAAATATATTTAATAGCCAACGTTATATTAACCTCACTGAATTAATAGCGAACCGCATGTGCTCAGATCAAACTGCGCGAGTCTTGGCATACCCTGGTCTAGTTGCGAAAAGTAACTCTTGAAATCTACTCCCGTATCGTCCGTTCTGCTACAACCTGAGTAGATTGCAAGAGTTACTGTTCGCAACTAACCCTGGTGACAAGTGAAGCACTTGATCAAATAGCACACTCAGGTAGCCTGATAACGATCTATGTTGCTTGTAAATAATAATATTTTAGTAATGAAATGTCGAACAGTGCAGATCCTGATCAGACTGTGCGGATGCACAGGCTGATCCGGATCTACACTGGTCGCAAAACCCATAAGCCCCATTTCCTCAGTCACAGCCACATATGTACATTTAAAAGTCTTTTCCTATGTGAAAATCAAAATATACGACAGTTTTATGGCGTATGCTTCAGTTACCAGCCGGTAAAGGTGGGCCACCTCCATTGACTTTTTCAGTGCATATAACCTAGCCATTTGTCATATGTTTGGCTGTTCTCCGTCGGTGCCCTTTTTCGTGTGCATGTTGTGGGACATATTTACCCATAATCTGCATCCATCTTGCTGTATATTTTATAGGTTTAATCAAGGTTTCCGAACGGCATGACGTCATGTTTTTTAGATGTGTTTACAATAGATTTCCTTTAATATCTTGCTAATGGAATGACATATTTTTATGAAATATACCGCAGCAAATGCGGTACACGTTGCCTTTTATTATATAGGCGGCTTTAATCTCATAATTCTGTCGTTTTGACGAAGAATCGGTTACCGTAAATGTAAATAAAAACTAGAGCACGTGAATGTAAGAAATAAACGGTACTCGATTTTTTGTGAAATTTATAAGTTATTGTAAAGAACTTTCAGAGCACCCATAAAACGCATATGCCATCGTATTTGGTGAGCTACATATCATCAAAATCCGTCCGTTTGTTAGGAAAATTTTAATGAAAATCTACCGTAAAAATGCGTCACCTGAAAAAATTAATATTTTCGACAGATTATAAAGTATGATCATTGCACATACAAAACAACAACAGAGAATGAATAGTTATGTCGGTTAACATTTTAAGGAAACACAGTTATCGCCCCTGATATCAATGTGGCAATTTACGTCTGATATAAAATGTATAATAATGCCAATCAATACGTGGGGTAATGTGAATGAATGTTTATTTTGCCAGAAAATGTCTCAGAAGATCTCTCTGATATAAATAACATTTTGTGTCTACTGAGTGGGCATGCACCTTTACATCAACAACATAATTATAACTATCATAAGCTGAAGCTGTGCTATGTTATCTGTACATAGTCGTCTCATTTCCATATGTATTACACTAGTGCATTAGGCTTTTAATACACTGTGTTGTTCCACCGCGAAGGCCAAATACATGCAACAAATAGGGGATCTAACATGAGTGACGCTTTAATAAGATATTTATTAAACGAGTTTACTGATTTCATAAGAAACGAGGCTATGCCGAGTTTATTATGAAATCAGTCAACGAGTTTAATAAAGATCGTAATGAATCAACACAAATGTTAGGTTATATTTATTGCATCGATGCACATCACCATACGTTGCAGTTGTACTTGTCACTTAACATATTTTCCGTAGTTGCCTCATTTGAATATTTATTACACAAGTGTAATATGGGTTTTAATACATCATGTTATTGCACTGGCCAAGTCTATGCAATAAGTAGTGTTTCACATTTATTGACCTTTACTTTTTCGCAGACCATTTTCAGAAATCAATACAAGTATTCCTGCCATGTGTACGTAGAATTGGCTTCAGGCAAAGTTGTTTTTGCAGTCGTCTTGATTTCGCATTCATTTGCTAGACCAATTTAAAATCTCTTCAAGCCCAATTATCTTCTTTGTTTGTGGTTCGAAATTGAATCCCGCTGCGAAATAATAACACCATAGCGACGGCGGACTCTTTCCTCCGCGGAGCGACACACGCGCGCTTGCGGTAACCGTCCAGCACTATTAATGTTTTCTTCACAGGAGAGTACTGGCTTCCGGTTGAAGTTCCGCACTTCTTTCACGCCGGTAAATTGCGCGTCCTATATCGTCCTGAAGGCGTAATGAAAAATGCTTTTTAATGAACCACATTTCTCTTTAAATTAAGTTGACATGCTGCCAGTTTGTTATTTTCGTGCCGTGGTGTCAGTCATTTCGCGCATATATTTCTTTTAGCGGAAGTGAGTAAAGAGGCGCGAAGGATATAACCACCCGAGACGTCAGCGAACGCATGCGCATGGTGAAATATGTTCGGTTTTCGTTCGGTTATGAAATCAATTTCAGACCACACCACGGTTTCCAGAATGTCGCTGTGACTGGGTAAATGGGGATTATGGATTTTGTGTCGCAAGTTGAGAAAAGGTATCCGACGACATTTGCAACAATTGTAGATCCTAGTCCTATAATACTGTCGAACTTTCGCGAACAGCCGCCTCTCCGCAACACCACCCTCTGTAATAGCCGATATGTTATATCCCAAATGGACAATTGCCTCTATATTTAACCTCCCAACAACAGCCACCTCTCTACAACAGCCAGTTTTTGTTGTCGTCCCATGTTGTGTGGAGAGGTTGCATTGTATCCTCATGGTTAATCGGTTTGTTGACGACAGCAAAGCTACTTAAGTGAGTAAATGAGGAACAGCGTAGACCCGGATCAGACTGCGCGGATGCACAGTCTGTTCCGGGTCTACGCTGTTCACAAACGTTGTAAGATACATTTCCTCAACCGGGGGATCATTTATGACCAGTGTATCTCCTGATCGACTGACGCATTCCAGCAGTCTGATAAAGATATATTATGTTAGATGCATTACCCATAATTCAGTTCACTGACGGAATGGCGAACAATGGAGACTCATGATCAGACTCTGCGGATGCAGTGTATACACTGGCTTAAAAAGCCAGACGCCCCATTTCTCCAGCCTAGTCAAAGTGATAAATACGTCTGAATTACTTGATAAATGACAAACAGTGGCAAACAGCGAGCGCATGCTTCTGGTCGTAAAATATGTTCAGTTTCCGTTTGAATCATCAATAAATTAGAGATTACTCCGCAGTATCCAAAATTAATTAGTTTTTTTTAAACAAACTAAATGATTTCTTGACAACGATGTAATTAGGGGCCCAAATGAATGATACGGAATAAAAGCTATATGCATAGCCCACTGTCATTTTGCTTGAGTAAAAACATCTTCATGTAATTCAATCTGGGAACCAATATACCATATTTATAATGAGTAAATATAGTTTAATGTTCCATAATAATAAGTATGTTCTTTTACAGACATACATGTAGATACATATACTGTCGGTTTCACGAAAGCTGCCCAAATTTTACGGCTATATAGACAATGCCAAAACAATATTTCTTTCGATAATGTTAAATTGTATCACAATTTAAGAATGAGTCTTCTATTTATTTTGTGAAATTTGGTCCAATATTGATTTTATTATTGTATTCCCCATGCTAAATCCTCATATACATTCACTCTGAAGATGTCTATTGTTTAATATGCGGATTTATTTTTCTAATTTCAGAAATAGAGGACCGATTTTCAAAAGTTAACTTTTGTTTTCTTAGTTCGTTTCCTAGCATTCTAGCCAGGTTTCGGAGTCAATTTCCATTGTTATGCCCCCGGTCTCGTTAGAGCCGGATGCATATAGTGTTTGGACTGTGTGTCTGTTCGTCCGTCCTTCCGTGTGTCCGGCACATTAAGAAGTTCGAAATTGTGTTATAACTTCTATATCCCTTGTAGGATTAAGAAAATATTTCAACACAGTATACCTGTGGACAAATGTCACACATATATGTTGCTCTTCATATGACATTGACCTTTTGACCGTGACAACTTTGAACATTGCAAAGTTGGCCGGAGTTTCGAAAGTCTGTTATAATTTCTATATCCCTTGAAAGATTACTTTATTATTTAAATACAATCATCATACTTGTGAACATATGCCACACATCAACACTGCCCTTAATATGACCTTGACATTTTGACCCACATAAATGTGCATGTGAATACTTATTTATCCCGTCAACACAGTGCGTATGTGCCGTGAAACACGGTGCCGTGAAACATTTTTGATATCCAGTCAATACTATTTTATAGCCATTTGTAGGTGTTGACGGATAAATAGAATAGTAGGTTAGTGCCGTGAATGGGAAAAAATATCTGGCGCGGCACGGAAACGGGATGTGCTCGGCAGAGCCTCGCCCATCCTGTTTCCTGAGCCTTGCCAGGTATGTTTTCCCAATCACGGCACTAACCTACTATTCTCTATCTATTTTCCTTATTTCTGAACCAAAATATATGTTGTGACCACTCATTTGAACCGTCTCGGCGAGACGGTTCAAATGAGTGGTCACAACATATACTTCTGATGCGAAATAAAGAAATTCTTGAGCCTTGCCGGATATTTTTCCCCATTCACGACACTAACCTACTATTCTCTATCACTTTGGTTAATGAACTTTGCCACAGTTTCTCCAATCTGCCACCAGGGGCATTAGTGTTCCGACAAGCCACATTTCTTGTTGTTTTTGTTTTCGTTTTGTGACTCCTCCCACAGCGCATCCACCTCTTTTTCCCCCATGTCAAATATATTCCCGTAGACAAATCAATTTTTCGTAATGATATCAATATTTGACCCAATTTCACGAAATAAAAAGAAGGCTCATTCTTAAATTTTGATAAAATTTAATATTATTGAAAACAAATATTGATTTTATACTGTTCATATGGCAGTACAATTTTAGCAGGTTTCGTGAAACAGTCTTTTAGTAGATGTGTGGGTATGGGTTGCCGGTAACTTACTTTCCTTTTCTAGATAAAATAGATTACGTCGGTATACTGCTTTAATTTGATAGAAAACATACAATCAGCGTTGACCAACATCGGCATAAAATCTAACCAGGCTCCATCCATTTTATAATATTTCCTATTAATGTGAACAGATCGATCTCCAGATAAGCATTGTGTCTAAAGCGTACTACACCGTCTGATTTCAAAATCATTGCTTATTTTCCTTTTACAAACGGATTATTGATTTTCTTCGTTACTAAATAGGGAAAAAATGTTAAACAAATATAGCAAATTTAAACATTCACTTATTTGAGCTGCAAAAAGCAAACACTCTGTTTTTTGCAGCTCAACAAAGTGAATTTTCAACTTTATGACGTTATTTTCACTACTCAATTTGAAAATCAATGCTTATTTTCACATTGCTGTGCGTATTTTGTACTCCCACTTTTTATAATCAATGCGTATTCAGCTAAAATAATTGCGTAAAATACGTCAATACGCACCTTATCTGGAGCTCTGTGTGAACTGTGAAGTAATATTTATAATAACAGATATGTTGACATTGGACACGAGTTTCATCACGGTGAACACTGTTCGCCATGAATTGGCAAAGCATAGCAAAGTATACTTCAAAGTTTGAGAGAGTAATCATTTATTTTTACTGAAATGCATTATGTCATATAGAACTAACGACTGCATATATTTGATGATTACAAATATGCAGAATTATTATACTGAATGTATTACATTATCACAGCCAAAATGGCTGTGATAATGTAATAAATTCAGTATAATAAAGATTTATAAATTTATCATAAAATTGAAACATACTTTGAGGGAGTAATCAATGCATTATGTCATATAGAACTATAACGACTGCATATATTTGATGATTAAAAGTATGCAGAATTATTATACTGAATTGATTACATTAGCACAGCCAAAATGGCTGTGATAATGTAATAAATTCAGCATAATAAAAATTAATAAATTTATCATAAAATTGAAAATTTCTCCCTAAAAGTATACTTTGCTAGAAAAGTATGCTTTGCAATGTTGATGAAATAGGCTACTGGTATTTAAACACTCGTCTCTTGGTGGCATACTCATTGTTTGTATTTGTTTTTTCTAACAAAACGAACATATGGTTATAAATATTGAATAGTATGTTAGTGCCGTGAATAGGAAAACAATATCTGGCAAGGCTTAGGAAACGGGATGGGCGAGGCTCTGCCGAGCACATCCCGTTTCCGTGCCGCGCCAGATATTTTTCCCATCACGGCACTAACCTACTATTCTATTTATCCCGTCAACACATACAAATGGCTTTAAAATGCAAAGAAATAACCCCAGCCACCACACATATTCGTACGCAGTGATTAGGTTATATTGACAGGATATCAACAATGTTTCACGGCACCGTGTTTCACGGCACATACGCACTATGTTGACGGGATAAAATATAAAAATGGGCGGGAGGCGGAACACTAAAAATAGAACAAACGGACGTCAACATTCACAGCGATCACTCGATGAATGAATCAACTAAACGCAGCATCGAGCCAATAATTAGTTTGATTTTCCCAGTCGAAGGACGGTCAAAATTGTCTCCATATTTTCATATGGAAAATGTATTAATCTCTAAATCATGTCCCGTCTCCGGTGCTTTAATGTCTATTATTAACAGCTCATTTACATTGGAATTGTGATGCAAGAAAACTGTATCCGGTTCAGTGATCGGATCACGCAGTGTAATCCCCCTAGAGACTAGAATTGACTGTTCCACGTTAAAGGTGCATGCCCACTCAGTAGACACACACTGTTCTTTATTGGAATTAAATAAGTGTATACTTGTGTTACTATTCCACTATTTCTAAAAATTAAAAGTGCCCGCTGTAAAGATATAATTATTTATTTACTTATTTGTTATTATTTATTTATTTATATATATACTGATAGTGACGCGCGGCGGTATCATGCTATTGTCATATGCAAATGAGGCATGATATTTTTTAATTGATTATACTAATTAAATGCGTCACCTGAAACAATAATATTATCGTCAGATTATAAAGTATGATCATTGTACACCAAAAGATAAATACAGAGAATAAATAGTAATGTCTTTTAACATTTTAAGGTAACACGGTTATCGCCCCTGATATAAGTGTGGAAATTTACGTCTGATATAAAATGTATAATAATGCCAATCAATACGTGGAGTAATGGTGAATGAATGTTGATTTTGCCAGAAATTGTCATATCTACAGAATATACAAAACTATCTGATGTTATTAATCAGAGATTGGGTATGTGTGTACAATTTCGGAAAATAACCACAAACCGTGTAGATTCTGATGAGCCGGCTCGTTACGAGCCGGCACATCATAATCTGCACTGTTTGCAAAGGGTGTGAGTGTGGCGTATAGCTTTGAAGGGGTTACTACCTACGAGACCACAGGTGTTTGAACAGATGGTCAGTATGTTGGTGTCATATGTTGGGTATTTTGGTGAATCTTTGGTAGATTTGGGCGGATTTCGTTGGTTTTGGGTAATTTACATAAGTTGTGTGCAACTACTCAATCATTACACACGACAGAAATCCTCAATTATCTACACATTCACAGTTTTCACAGTTGTCTTGCCCATAAAGGAAGTAATTACCGTACGTGTACGTATACGACGTAAATTGTATGTTGGTAACAATGAACCAAACCACCAGATATACCGAAATAACCCATAAAACACTGAAATATGAACCGTTCTTCAAAAACCTGTGCACGAGACCGAAATAAATCAGTGAAATTCGCAAATAAATCGAAATGTATGGTCACAAACAACAATCGGAGCAAAAACGACGTACGCTTGTAGAATGAAAAGCATGTGCAATGTATTTTGCTTGAATTATGTTCCAAAAATTGTATTGTGTAAACCATTGTTTTCAATCGTGGAAGGATGGCCAACTATCAACAATAGGATAGAGAAAATAACTAGAATTTATTGTAATAATATTATCGTTTCACACACAAATATGTTTATGCGAATCAGTTAAAAGCACGCCTCAGTGGACATACACTGTATATGTACGTATATATTGCGTCAAACATTATAAGAATCCAATTTGCTTTTTTTCATCGGCCAAAGTATCTCCAAATTCATTAATTTTTTAAAAATAAAATACAATTTTGCTACATTTTTGTATGTGGCTGTGACTGGAGAAATGGAGCTTATAGGATTTTGCTAGCAGTGTGGATCCAGATCAGCCTATGCATCAGCCTGTTAGCACTGTTCGCCATTTCAACAATGAAACACCCGTTATGCTTCTAACAAGCACCATATATCGTTATCAGGCTACAGGTGTGTGCTATTTGATTAGAAGCTACAGATGGTCACATCAGGCTATAGGGGTGTGCTATTTGATTAGAAGCTACAATGGTCACAAATCCCATAAGCCCTATTTATCTAGTCACAGCCACACATAATGCTATATGTGTTTGTTTTTCAATACATTGCTGAATTTGCCCCAAAAAAATGCCGTCGAATGTTCTGTATAAATTTAGGATAGAAATGGAAATGGAAAATACCAACCAATGGAAAACAATCCGCAAATGAGACACGCCATGTGATTTGTACCTTCGGACATTTGCTTAGTTTCATTAAATACGTTTACAAAATTTACAATATATTTAAAAAGTCAAAAGTTAACGAAATTTTCCGAGTACATGCAAAATATAATTCCGCATGTACTCTTAATTAAAATATTGTCAACTTTTGACACCATTTACGGAAAATATTGTAAAGTTTGTAAACGTATTTCATGAAATTACGCAGATGTCCGAAGGTACAAAATCACATTGCGTCACTCAAATACACATGCCACATATCGAATCTCTATGCTGTTTCGAACCAATACATTATATCGAGTGGCTTTCTCGTGAACCGCTACAACATTATTATGACAAACAAAATGAAGATGCTCATTTCTATCATTTCCGTTGATTCCTGTAAATTGTGATCTCTTTGGTCCCATGAGACGTATGAATTACCATATCAGACACTCCATGTGAGTTTGTACATAAGAAGACATAGAGAATATTTATATTTTTGCAACGAATATGACATATGTTCATCGAGTGGTGTGAAATGTCCATATTTCACGAGTGCCGTTAGGCACTCGTGAAATATGGACATTTCACACCACGAGATGAACATATATGTCATATTCGTTGCAAAAGTATGAATATTCTATTTATTATATACCGCTCCATGGAAATTAGCAGTTTTTAGACTGTATACGGTAATGAATGTGTATTTGCAGCCTATTTGCGCTGTTTTCTTTCAGGTGCGCGTTATGAATATAGATAGCGGAAGTAGTCGTATTTTCACCGGAAGTTGTTTATTTCATCGATGAGAACATATGACTTTTATTTACATCATATAACTATGTATTTCATGGGTAGGTATATAATAAATGCGAATTTTTTTTCATGAAAAAATATTTACAAAAACTGTGATAGTTTGTGCAAATGACATGGCAGATGCATGTTTCATAGCAAATGCGCATTTGCTCTGAACATTTCATCAAGTTTCGACGTCATGTGTGGAAAATATCGTAGAGTTTGTAAATATTTTTCATGAGATATCGCACATCTCTTTAGGTACAAAATCACGTGGCTCGTCTCATATGTAATACGGAACTTTCGCTGTATTTTTTATTTTATGCCAATGTAGGCCCAGATCAGCATGCACATCCGTGATCAGTGGCTACACTGTTTGCATTTCATATAAAGTATATGCATCAGCGCTCCAGATAAGGTGCGTATTTGCGTAAATACCCAATTAAAAAGTAAGTATTATTTGATATTTTCCTTAATATGCAACGGATTTTGATGAAATATGGCGCAGCAAACGCGTCTTCATGAGCTGCATGTTGGTGGTCTAGTGAGTTTGGCACAAACTTATGTCGTTTTTGCGAAGAATCGATTTCCGTGTCAGAGACACGGAAATCGATTCTTCGCAAAAACGACAGAAGTTTGGGCGAAAATACAGAGACCACCAAATGCAGCTTAACAAGACGCGTTTGATGCGCCATATTTCATCAAAATCCGTTACGTAATAAGGACACTATACAATAATACGTACTTTGAATCGGTACTTGTTGTTGTTGTTAGTACCACGTGATCATACACCTTGATGATCACCTTGATGCTGGTCACATCAACCGCTATTCACGCCAAGCGATAACATGTTCCTTTTCGCGTTTACAACCCTCCTCATATTAGCTTAGGACATGATCAAATTGAGTTAGCTGCGATTGGCGTTGTTAAAAACAGATTCCATCTCTCTTGATGTTGAGGACACATATGCCTGCTTATTGTTACCCCACAAAGGGACCCTTTAAAACCGATTATGACCCGTAGTGTGGGAGCTAATCGGGGTTAAAATTGGCTCGGATTAAGCGATGCAATTTTCACAGAGGATGTTGATGAATATGACAATTTAGAGATGGTAATAATTGTTAATTAGGTCTGATAGAGTCAGTCTGGAATTAAGAGATGTGTATTGGGGGATGGAGATCACTTGATGGGTGAATGTTTAGTTTGAGGTGATTCTAGGAGACTTAGACACACTAGTATTGAACGTATTTAAAGGCACTGGGCCTCAGATATGTCTATAAATCATGAAACATAACAGGAAAAAATAGCTTAAAAGGGCATATCAGGATGTTGTGAAAAACATACTATAACAAATAAAAACGTGTTTTCATCATGGCCCTGTGTAAAGTGAAAATTGAAGATAAAAAATAAAGATGTGTTTTCATCATGGCCCTGTAACAAGATAGGAAATCCGATATTTATGTACTTTAACAGGGCTCCAGATAAGGAATTAGTAATTGAGTATGTTCACTCCATCACTTCTGAAGCAATTGGGTATTTCAAAATTCTAATTGGGAAGAATAAAATCACACTACTGTTTACACAACAACATATATAGCAATTATTGAGTAGTTTGCTTCAGAATAAAAATATGTCTTGGCATTTCATTAGAATTGTCTCCTTGGAGACAATTCTAATGAAATACCAAGATGTGTTTTCATGGAAAATAAGAAAAATATGCTATATTTGTGGTCTGTTTATTGTTTTCTGCAGCATGATAACGGTACACAAAATCGTTATTGCTTTTTGATACTCGCTACTTCTGATTTCAATTGGGTTTTTGGTAATTCTAATTGGGTATTTAAGCAAATACACAGCTTATCTGGAGCTCTGTACTTATATGGGTAAAATTAGAAACAATCCAGCGGTCCTAGTGTCGTCATATATCTTCAATTAAATCACTTTACACAGGGCCATGATTTATTTTATTTTGTATCGTATAGTGGGACCATGTTATTTTAAGGGTTAATTACGCTTCGTATAGATCATAGTTGGAATTTCATTCTAAACCATGTTATTTAAGTTAATTACGCGAGTATATCGTATATGGGACCATTTATTTAATTAATTACGCGAGTTATACGTATAGTGGGGAATCAGTTAATTAGTGAAAAAAAGAAAAAAAAAAAAATTACCATGTTATTTAATTAACTACGAGTATATTCGTATAGTGGATCATACTACTATTAAACATGTATTTAGTAATTTAACACGAAGTTTATATATCGTTATAGATACATTTAAAAACCATGTTATTTAAGTTAATTACACTAGTATATCTAAATAGTGGGAATTTCATTCTAAACCATGTTATTTAAGTTAATTACGAGTAATATCGTATAGTGGGAATTTCATACTAAAACCATGTTAATTTAAGTTAATTACGCGAGTATATATCTATGTGGAATTTCATAAAATAAACCATATTTAAGTTAATTACACGTTATATACGTATAGTGGGAATTTCATTCTAAACCATGTATTTAAGTAATTACGAGTATATCGTATAGTGCAATATTTAAGTTAATTACCAGTATATATCGTTTAGTTTGGAATTTCATCTAAACCGTTATTTAAGTTAATTACGGAGTATATCGATATGGGACATGTTATTTAAGTTAATACGCAGTATATTCTATAGTGGGAATTTACATCTAAACCATGGGTTATTTAAGTTAATTACGAGTATATATCTATATTGGAATTTCATCTAAACCATGTTATTTAATTAATTTAACGCGAGTTATTTATTCGTATATGGGGACAAAAAAGTTATTTAAATTAAATACCGTATATATCGTATAGTGGGAACCATGTTATTTAATTTTTATTACACATATATATCGAGTGGGAATTTCATACTAAACCATGGTTATTTAATTAATTACACGAGATATATCCGATAGTGGGAATTTCATTTCTAAACCATGTTATTTAAGTTAATTACCGAGTATATATCGTATAGTAATTTCATTCTAAACCATGTTATTTAAAGTTAATTCACGAGTATATATCGATAGTGGGATTTCTACTAAACCATGTTAATTTTAAGTTAATTACACGAGTATATATCGTATGTGGGAATTTCATACTAAACCATTTAATTTGTGTTAATTACTCGAGTATATCGTATAGGTTGGGAATTTCATTCTAAACCGTGTTATTTAAGTTAATTACGCGAGTATATATCGTATGGTGGGAATTTCATTTTAAACCATGTTATTTAAGTTAATTACTCGAGTATATATCGTATAGTGGGAATTTCATTCTAAACCATGTTATTTAAGTTAATTACACGAGTATATATCGTATAGTGGGAATTTCATTCTAAATCATGTTATTTAAGTTAATTACGCGAGTATATATCGTATAGTGGGAATTTCATACTAAACCATGTTATTTAAGTTAATTACACGAGTATATATCGTATAGTGGGAATTTCATTCTAAACCATGTTATTTAAGTTAATTACGCGAGTATATATCGTATAGTGGGAATTTCATACTAAACCATGTTATTTAAGTTAATTACACGAGTATATATCGTATAGTGGGAATTTCATTCTAAACCATGTTATTTAAGTTAATTACGCGAGTATATATCGTATAGTGGGAATTTCATTCTAAATCTCGTATGGTTTTATAATTCACAATAAAAAACAAAGACGTTTCACTATTTTTCCTTAAATGTACAAGCCCACTCAGTAGGCACAACATGTATTTATACTACATTGTAATTAAATGTACAAGCCCACTCAGTAGCACAACATGTATTTATACTACATTGTAATTAAATGTACAAGCCCACTCAGTAGGCACAACATGTATTTATACTACATTGTAATTAAATGTACAAGCCCACTCAGTAGCACAACATGTATTTATACTACATTGTAATTAAATGTACAAGCCCACTCAGTAGGCACAACATGTATTTATACTACATTGTAATTAAATGTACAAGCCCACTCAGTAGCACAACATGTATTTATACTACATTGTAATTAAATGTACAAGCCCACTCAGTAGCACAACATGTATTTATACTACATTGTAATTAAATGTACAAGCCCACTCAGTAGGCACAACATGTATTTATACTACATTGTAATTAAATGTACAAGCCCACTCAGTAGCACAACATGTATTTATACTACATTGTAATTAAATGTACAAGCCCACTCAGTAGCACAACATGTATTTACTACATTGTAATTAAATGTACAAGCCCACTCAGTAGCACAACATGTATTTATACTACATTGTAATTAAATGTACAAGCCCACTCAGTAGCACAACATGTATTTATACTACATTGTAATTAAATGCGTTACCTGAAAAAATAATAATTTCGACAGATTATATAAAGTATGATCATTGCACATCAACAAATAAATAACGATACTAAATAGCAATGTCCGTTAACATTTTAAGGCAACACGGTTATCGCCCCTGATATCAGTGTGGAAATTTACGTCTGATATAAAATGTATAATGATGCCAATCAATACGTGGGGTCAAGGTGAATTAGTGTTTATTTTGTCAGAAAATGTCTCGGATGCTGTCTCTGATATAAACAACATGTTGTGCCTACTGAGTGGGAATGTACCTTTAATAGCATAGCGAAAATACAAAATTATGCTAAGCATAATTACCTGCCACACTTTCTGATAGCATGTGCTTTAATATAACACATGTTTTGGGAATGTGATGAAATACAATGTTGCGATTGATTTATAATATATGCCATTTTCTGTGCATGAAGCGAACATCGTATACATGTATTGGATATTAGAGACACAATCATTTTAAGATATTCAGAAATAATAATACATTATAAGCCATAAAGTTCGTTTAAAATATGGAATATAGTGCTCAATTACTAGCATACATTGTATATGCAAAGATCAAGTTCAATGTATACTTTTACATGATTTTGTTCCACTCAACCAAACAAAAATTTAATATTATTAAACGTATATGCCCGCTCAGTAGGCACACAATGTTCTTCATGCCTAATTTGCATGTGAAACTAGCCTGATACCACCGCGTGTCACTATCAGTAAACTAAATATTACTAAATGATTATACCTGTATTGCAGGCACTCGTAATTTTTAGAACTAGCGGAATAATGACACAATTATACACTTATTTAATTCATATAAAGAACATTTTGTACCAACTGAGTTGGCATGTACCTTTAAAACCATGTAAACACTAAGATTTGGAAACCATTGTCATACAATGTCATACAGTAGCTATTTCCACGCTGAGCGACTTCTTATAGTATAGCTAGTGCGCTTTTGAGAGGTTAGATACGTTAATATGTGTGTCGACATGTAAATAAAATATATTAAAATACTGCTTAAAGTATAAAATTGAAATTTACGCACATGGTGATAAAAAAATATATGGAGATGCCGGGGATCGAACCCGGGGCCTTTCACATGCAAAGCGAACGCTCTACTACTGAGCCACATCCCCTGTTATAATATTTAACATGGGCACAAAATACACCCCTCCGCCCATCCACTGACTACCAATCCGCGCAATCATTCTACAGAGTTATATCGATGAAAGCCGATTCACGCCAAATGCCTGTGGGTCTGATCAGTATATCAGATATGTTGTGATTGATCACTAGTCTACATTTATTTTCAACTTGAGTTCGCAGACCGGTAATAAAGTAGATGCAACCGAATACAAGAAACACGAATAGTCGCGTTTTGAAGGTTCGTGTTTCTGGTATCGGGTTGCACAGGGTAAACCAGGATAGTGGTTGTATGAAACCCGATATTAGAGACAGGAATATTCATAGTTCTAATATCGGGTTCAAAGCATGAAATACCGGATCTGAAATTTCTTTGTCTGAGATTTTCACGGAAAAATAAAAATAAAAAAATCTTCCAAAAATGGCTCGTTATCATATTTGGAGTTCCCGTTGCCATTAGCGACGAAGCACATTGGATACAGATGGTTGTGTTTTCTTTTCGGGCGTTCAAATGCAAATCGATTTGTTTAAACATTACCAAACAGGAACAGGATTCGTTTCTGTCAATGGTCGATCGTTTTGATAAATCTAAGCTTTGACAAGATGCTGGTGGGTTGACAAATGTGTCAGACTTTGACAACATTGGGCTTATTGATTCTGCGACCAGTGAAGATCCAGATCAGACTGCGCCGAGGCGCAGTCTGGTCTTGATCTTCACTGTTCGCCATTTGGCCAACGAGCCATCCACTACACGTAAAAAAAACATGCATTGCATAAAATTGGCTCTCACAGTGCAATAACACAGTGTATTAAAAATCATAATTCACCAGTGCGATAAATATTAGATTGAGACCATTACATAAAGATTGCCGAGTGGTCAATACAGCTTCAGTATGATATGCTTAACTTATGCAATAAATCGAATCTAACACTTGTGTTGATTAAAGTATTATATTTATTAACTGGTTTCATAAGAAACTCGGCATAGCCTCTTGTCATATAAAGGCAATCCTCGTTTAATAAATTTCATCTCAAATCATCACCAATGTAAGATCTTCTATAATTATTGGATTTACATTTATTGAGCATAGGCTGCATATGCAGCCTATGCTCAATAAATGTAAACCCATATATTCACGGATTATCATCTGGTTGCATGAATATCCACATTGGTCAGGATCTACACCGGTCAGAAAGCTAATACGTCTGGTTTTCTGATGTTGTGGCCTAACCATTTTGCCAATTCTTGGACAAATATACGTGTACCATATTTCACAATGGCTCTCTTAATGTAACACGAAAATGGTACTTTTTATTGGTTTACAACTATGGAAGCGTCCTGGTGACAATGCTAAAATAGTTTTATCTCCTAATTAGGAGACACTGACTCGTAATTAGGAGATATATAATATATCCTAATTAGGAAATATTAACTGCTAATCTCCTAATTATAGCTTATTATCTCCTAATTAGGATTTAGCATTAGGACTTAGTATCTCATAATTAGGAAGTAATATCTCATAATTAGTATGGTTTATCTCCTAATTAGGATACAAATCTCCTAATTAGGAGATATTAACTCCTAATTACGAGATACTAAATCCTAATTGCGCGATATTAACTACTAATTAGGAGATAATAAGTCCTAATTAGGATACGGTATGTCCTAATTAGGAGATATAATTATGAGATACTAAGTCATAATCAGGAGATAGTAAGTCCTAATTAGGATATACTATCTCCTAATTAGGACTTTGTATCTCCTAAGTAGGAGATAATTAGGAGGTAAATATATTTTAGCATAGGCACCAGGGGGCCGTTTCACTAAACTTCGGACGACTAAAATGTTCGTAAGTGCAAAATTATGATAGTCTGTAAATTTCATATTAACATTGTTTTCTTGTAAATAATTATTGGATTTACATTTATTGAGCATAGGCTGCATATGCAGCCTATGCTCAATAAATGTAAATCCATCAATTGAAATTTACTGACGATCTTAAATTTGCACTTGCGAACATTTTAGTCGTAAGAAGTTTAGTGAAACGGGCCGGGCCGCTGGACGCTCCCATATACAACTGTCGTTGACTCATGATACCTAGTTTCTCGCATAATTTTAACTGGCGTCCAAAATGATGAACAATGACGCTTTCTTCAAAATCTGACTCAAACTGTACAGTGACAGATTTTCATTCACAGTTATGCGTTCTGCATAGCAGCTAGTGACATCAAAATTATACCTTCCCGAACATGACAAATTATCTTTTTTGGAAGAATGAGAAAGTGAAATTTTCAAAACATTACAAATCATATTACAAACAAATGCAAATTTAATGCGTTGTTACACAATAGTGCGAAGTCTGAACGAAAAAAAAACATATTCAATTTGCAGGAAAGGAAACGAAAATCTAAATACAAACGTATTGAATAGCCCGGATATAACAAATGGCGTGTCAAAAATGAAAAACAACAGCGAACGGAAAAGGAATATTTGTCTCAAATTCTCGTGCAGTCTGTTTGAAGGAAAACGCACGAATAACACCGCTAACGATGTTGTTTGTGTTTGTGTGTGTTTTAGTTTAATGTGTTGTTGCTTTTTGTTGTTTAGCGATTATTATTCTTTTGCTGCTGTCAAGCTCAGTTCATGCATTTTATTTGTCATTTTCCCAAAATAGCATTATCCTACTTCTGTCCATGTTACCGAGCTTTTATGCGATTTTGACTGGAGAAATGGGGATTATGGGTTTTGCGACCAGTGTGGATCCAGATCTCCTCTGATCAGATCTGCACTGTTCGCCATTACATTAATGAAACACGTTGCATGCTTCCAACAGACAATATAGATAGCTATCAGGCTACATGAGGGTAATATTAGATCAGGAACTACACTGGTCACAAAACCGACTAGCCTGATCTGAGTCTATAAGCCCAATTTCACCAGTCAAAGCAATGTGTGTACATTTGTTGTACATACCCCCCCACCCAAAATTGATAATAACAATGATAAAGCTATTTGTACAAAATTATTTATTTGACATCAGGGCTCCAGATAAGTAATTAGTTATTGAGTATTGTCACTCCATCATTTCTGAAGCAATTGGGTATTTCAAAAAATGAATTGGGTAAAATTAAATCGTACTACTGTTTACACATCAACAGACAGCAATTATCGAATAGTTTGCTTCGAAATGAAAACATGCCTTGGCATTTCATTAGAATTGTCTCCTTGGAACAATTCTAATGCAATACCAAGATGTTTTTTTCATGGAAAATAAGAATAATATGATATATGTCTGGTCTGTTTATTGCATTATAAACGTACCACAAAATTTGTATTGCTTTTTGATACTCGCTACTTCTGATTTCAATTGGGTTTTTGGCAATTTTAATCGGGTATTTAAGCAAATACGCAGCTTATCTGGAGCCCTGTGACACAATATATTAGGCACAATTAACTTTGAAAATTAGCTAAAAACAAACGTGCCCGCCGACTGCAATAGACAAAACTACATGTGAGACACGCCATGTGATTTTGTACCTTCGGACATCTCCGTAATGTCATGAAATACGTTTTATAAAATTTACAGTATTTTCCATAAATGGCGTGAAAAGTTGACACAATTTTCAGACATAATTCCGCACGTATACTCTGAAAATGTTGTCAACTTTTGACTTTATTTTTGAAAAATATTGTAAATTTTGTAAACGTATTTAATGAAATTACGCAGATGTCCGAAGGTACAAAATCACATGGCGTGTCTCATATGGGTAAACGTACATATCGCTTGTTGTTATTCCTTTTTTAATTTCCTATGAACAGGGTATGGGATCACGTGGTTTCCGCACCACGTTTTATGACGTTACAAAGCAGCCTTGTAACTTGCACGAAGAATCGAGTACTGTTTATTGCTTTAAAGGTACGTGCCCACTCAGTAGACACCGTTCTTAATATCAGAGACATCATCTGAGACATGTTCTGGCAAAATAAAATTAATTCACCATTACCCCACGTGCTGATTGGCATTATTATACATTTTATATCAGACGTAAATTTTCAGGGGCGATAACCGTGTTTCCTTAAAATGTTAACGGGTATTACTATTTATTCTCGTATTTATTGTTTGATGTGCAATGATCATACTTTATAATATGTCGAAAATATTATTTTTTCACGTGACGCATTTACAAGGTGTATGATCACGTGGTACTAACAACAACAACAAGTACTGAAACTTCCAGAATCCATCTGATTCGAAGTACGTATTCTTTTATAGTGTTCTTATTACGTAACGGATTTTTTATGAAATATGGCGCATCAAACGCGTCTTGTTAAGCTGCATTTGGTGGTCTCTGTATTTTCGCCCAAACTTTTGTCGCTTTTGCGAAGTATCGATTTCCGTGTCTACCGAACTTCCTGGACCACCAAATGCATCTCATGAAGACGAATTTGCTGCGCCAGATTTCATCAAGATCCGTTGCATATTAAGGAAAATATCAAATAATACTTACTTTGGAGTGGGCGACGTTGTTGTTGTTGTAACCACGTGATCATGCACCTTGATTTAAATAGTATACATAATTAAAAACTATCATGCCTCATTTGCATATGAAAATAACATGATACCACCACGCGTCAGTAAAATAAGCATACTAAATGATTATATCTGTATTGCGGGCACTCGTAATTGTTAGAACTGATGGCATAATGACACAGTTATACACTTATTTAATTCCTATAAAGAACATGTTGTGCCTACTGAGTGGGCATGTACCTTTAATCATGACAATCTTCACGTGCTCCAGATTGTTATTGTCATTGACGGTAACCGATTCTTCGTCAAAACGACAGAGTTATGAGATTAAAGCCACCTATACAATAAAGTGCAAACATATTCATATTTGTTGCGCTATGTTTCATAACAATCTGTCATTCCGTTAGAAAGATATTAAAGGAAACCTACTGTAAATATATTTAAGACGTGCACGTGGCGTTACGCCGTTCGTCGGCAAACCACGTGATGTCAATACGTATGGCAATACTACACAATATGTGCTTTGATACGGACGAACGGACAAATGGACAGTTGGCTATGCGGCTGTATGTTTATCAACAGGGGATGTGGCTCAGTGGTAGAGCGTTCGCTTCGCAAGTGAAAGGCCCCGGGTTCGATCCCCGGCATCTCCATTATTTTTTAAGCAAGTTTAACATACATTTTATAATAATAATATCTTTAATTGTTTTTACCAACTAAATATTACATGTTTCGATGAAAACTGTTTTATCGGCTGTACTAATGAGTAAACTGTAACTGGTAATGTTCTACGTTTGTTATAGTGACTTTGTCTCGGATTATGTCTCAGATTATATCTCACATATCCAATGAGGTTTTTCGCTTCATGCGCATAGGCACTTTGTCAAAATGCTCTTTAAATCATGCCCAACTTTACTCTTATATTAAATATCTAAAAGGTAGGATACTCGCCATCTTGTCAACCAACCTTGGGCCCGGGCTCGCTGATTCAGTAATTGTAACGCGCGAGAAGGCCGGGACCCTGCCCGGAATTAGCGAGCCGGGCCCAAGGTAAATAATCCACTTCCGTTAGTTGAAAAGATGGCGTGTGTCCTACCTTCTAGATAGTTTAATATCAGAACTCAATTGGATATGATTTATTACAGAGGCATTTCTCGTTCATCCCACAAAGTGTCTGTGTTCATGCGCAGTAAAGGGCATACATAAAACAATCGCACCATTTTATTTGATCCCATTCCAAACTGAATGCATTATATTCAAGAACATGCTATCATAAACTGTGATAAGCAGGGGAGACAATTTGACTTGGCATAAGTTTGAATTTTCGCTATGCATTTATAGTAAAGAACCTTTGTGAAATGTCTTTATGTTTTGTTCTGAAATGATCGTACAATGCCACATTTAAGTTTCCATTATAGACGCTAGTGAAATTGATTTAAATAAAACAAATTAGTAACCATCCATTGTAAAAGATATGTTCTGTTTCAGTATTACAAACATTTTTACCAATCCCCCGATTTTAACGGCGTGCAAGTCCATGAGTCAGTGAGGTCGTTAAACGTAAGCATCAGTCAGTCAGCCCCGGTTTCATTGCCAGGCGACTTATAGGTACAATTGGGTTAAAAAATAAGATATTGCTTTTTTGTGCACATACATATCATCATGCATTGAAGCTGTACTGGTCACCTGACGTGCTTTCTGCCGTATTATCATTTATTATAGGAATGAATGGCCTTTTTGTGGAATTTATCGGGGTATAAACTTGGAAAAGTCGCGGGAATACTGGACGAAGGCCGGAAGGCCTCGTCCAGTATTCCCACGACTTTTCCAAGTTTATATCCCCGATAAATTCAACAAAAAGGCCATTCATTCCTTATAATTCCAGCATTTGAAATAAATTCATCAAGAAAATGTGTCTATTTTCCGTTTTCATAAGAATTATTTTAACTGCGCCTCACGGTTACGGAAAGTAGTTCGGCATGGGAGTTTACTGGGATATAAATTTTGGACAGAGACTTGCTAAAATCATATGTTAGGGAATTGTGTAAATATTTTTGTGCTGGAATTATATATTGATTAGACTCGTGTAATATGATTGTTAAAGGTACATGCCCACTCAGTAGACACAAAATGTTCTTTATATCAGAGACATCATCTGAGACATTTTCTGGCTGAATACACATTAATTCACCATTACCCCACGTATTAATTGGCATTATTATACATTTTATTGCTATTTATTCTCTGTATTTACTTTTTGATGTGCAATGATCATAATTTATAATCTGTTAAAAATAGTATTTTTTTCAGGTGATTCATTTAATTTATAGTATAAATAATTAAAACATTAGCATGCCTCACTAGCATATGAAAATTTGCCTGATACCACCGCGCGTCACTATCAGTAAAATAAGCATTACTAACTGATTATATCTGTATAGCGGGTACTCGTAATTTTTAGAATTGGTGGAATAGTGACACAATTATGCACTTAATTAATTCCTATAAAGAACATTGTGTGCTTACTGAGTGGACATGCACCTTTAATACACTATGTTAATGCACTGCGAAACCCCGATTTATACAATAAGAAGGTTTTCTCAATCATTTACTAATTTAAAATTCAGCGGTCCTCACTTCCAAATTGTCTGGCGACATCTTTGCCGCTTCTCAGAGCGGACTTTATTAAAAGTTACTTTTTGAGAACATGACACTTCGACATATGCAATGCATCTGCAGCGCCGCATCAATTTATTCGCAGATCTTGAAATTCAAGAAAGTATTGTAAACAACCAATCAGATCAGGTCACGTGAAAAAAAGCCTTCCGCGCACCTACAACAACAACAACCGCGTAATGGCTGCGATTTCGACACAGGGTAAACTACTTTCTCACAAAATAATCTTATTTATATCCATAAATAAGATTATGTTGTGAAAAGTAGTTTATTAAAGACCACTAAGCATTCACATACCTATTTCTGGTCTTACAACCGAACTTAAGCTGGTTTTGAATAGTTTTCTCGTACCCGAACTAGATTTAAGCTGTGACATCGCTTCAGTCGGGTCGGTCTATTTGATGCATGTTTCATATTCTCCCTCTACCACGCCCACCCCATTCAGAGCGTAGGATATGCGATGGTTTATAGCCGCTCTCGGCGATATATATCGGGCCTGCATAATGGAGTCTCATTGAATGTCAGTGGAAATACGCCCATCTCTAGAGCGGGATGGAGTTGACGTTGTGAGTGAGTTTCCGGCTAAACACGCATTTCCGGAACGACACCAGTCTAGTGTGAGTCAGACAGACTTGCTTCTCGTAAATGTGCATCATTGATCTAGTGTTGTAATGGCCAATTGTGTACACAATACGTATATGTGTTCGAAACACAGATCATATTCATACGTATAGTTCCTTATTCTACTTGACCAGGGCCTATATCTATGTCTGGGTGAGCTTAGAGTTCTATTATGCATGGTGTTGAAAATACTATTTACGTCCGCGGGCAGTTTTATAGACAAACGTCAAGTAACTTTAAGAATGAGACTTTCGGATTGAAATGAACACAATACGCATTAGTTCTCCAAATAAACAACCTTAAGTATCGTAAAATCGAAAAAGCCTATAAAATATCAGTCATGAATTAGTCATGTTTTGCTCCACTTAAAGTATGTCAATGGAGTTGAGATAGCTTATTAAGCACAATGTGTATGCACACGTGGTACTAACAACAACAACAAGTACCGATTCAAAGTACGTATTCTTGTATAGTGTCTTTATTACGTAACGGATTTTGATGAATTATGGCGCATCAAACGCGTCTTGTTAAGCTGCATTTGGTGGTCTCTGTATTATCGGCCAAACATAAGTCTGTGCCAAACTCCATAGACCCCCAAATGCAGCTCATGAAGACGCGTTTGCTTCGCCATATTTCATTAAAATCCGTTGCATATTAAGGAAAATATCAAATAATACTTACTTTGGAGTGGGTGACGTTGTTGTTGTTGTTCCCACGTGACCATGCACCTTGTAAGCATATATGGCGAAGAAAATGTACCGCAACAATATTCCCCTGTTCTATTATTTACAAACATTCTATGTGGAATCACGTTGTATGGTGATACATGTACTTTAATAGACTCACCGCTCTAATTCAAATAATGCATAACAACATAGACTTTTCAGAACTTTGGGTTTCGTCGTGGGATAGAAATATGAATTGCATAAATGAATAAGAAATATTGGATTTATAAATAGTAAATAATAGGTTTGTGTCTTTTGATACTTAAGTTATGAGACCGGCTTGGAAACGGTAGGAATTCCTCGGTGAGCGTTGGAATTCCTACGTGTATCCTAGCGTCACATGATAAATTGGATATCAAACTATACTATTCTAGTAATCGCTATGTACATGTATATGATTCGTGCCCGATTCGCTGGAGTATTACCATGTCCACTGTCGGTTTTAAACCTAAAATTTGGAATAATATACTATTGTCGTTTTGTCATATTTGTTCTTTATCTTGGAAGAAAAACATGGTTTGACAGCACATGATAATCGTCTCCATTGGAGACGATTCTCATGCGTTGTCAAAACATGTACATTGTATTCAAAAAACGAAGAAGTAACATAAATTATTTAATAAATAACAGATGACAAACTTTAACACGCCGTTGTGAGCGTTAATTTCGCTGGACTTTGTGGCTACAAAACCACAAACCCGTCGCCAGCCAGACATCTACAACTCGCCCCTCCTTATGTTCGACCAGAATCAATTTTCCTCCACACCCGCGACAATTGCAAAGTCTGCCATGCTCGTCCGCAGGGCGCGATACTTTAGACGCCGCTTTACGCTGCGATTGGGCGGGGAACTTTCGCCGCGTGTATAACGAATTTAGCAAAACTAGTTCATGTTAACAATGGACAACAAGCAACCTCTTCATGAGCCGGGCAATCAAAGTGTTTTGACAATGCTGCAACGATGGACATTGTCCATTAGAATCCATCTCTAGTTTGTGTGATCATCAGCGTAGCTATTCTGCCAAAAGGCTTACCATGTTCACATGCCCATTGCATGTTTATCAGCAACGGTGAGGTGGGTTATTTATTTGTTTCATGTGTACACATATAGTGTAACAATATCTTAATACATACAGGCTTACATCTTGCTGGCATGCAACTGTTGATATGTTCTCCAGATTTCAGTGATTGATTTTTTGAACATTTCCTTTTCAACTACATCATGTACGTGCTCGTTACTCGAGTTGACTTATGCTTTTGGTAGCTGCTGCTGGACCAGCTGAAAGTTATATCGGCCATGGTAGTTTGTTTGGCAGATTTACCTGGCACTGTAACCAATGATGTTGTCTATACTAGGGAACGTCGGGAAAGACCATTTCTCAGGCGGTTGCTTTGGTAATGAGGAAGATAGTTCAACAATTAACGGCACCCCACTGAGCCCCACTTCACCTGGGGGAATATACAGGCTGCATAACCAATCTTGGATGGGGCCGTCCGCTAATGACTTTACCGACGGTGTCTCAGTCTGGTACAGTGGAACCTATAAATCAAACCGGACACCCAATGTTTACATTTGCATCGGTTGCAGTTGAACTCAGGGCAAGGTTCGGCCGCCTGTACGAGGAGATAACTATCTACCGTACAGGTGAGAGAGAGAGAGATGAATTTCAGTCAGTGGAACCTCTAAACGGCATCCGATTCGTGCGTGCGTGCGTGCGTGCGTGCGTGCGTTGCGTGCGTGCGTGCGTGGGCGCTCGCGCGCGCGACCCATTTCAAGTTTGATTGATATTACGGCTGTTGCTTTTATGTTGTTGTTTTGGGTGGGTGTTTCTATTCGAGTATTCGTGTCGATTAACAACATGAGGGGATGTGGCTCAGTGGTAGAGCGTTCGCTTTGCATGTGAAAGGCCCCGCGTTCGATCCCCGGCATCTCCATCTATATTTTTATTTTATTTACGATAACTTCCAATCATTTGTCATTTGTTATCCAGCGATTTTAAAAACATATGTAAGATTTTTTAGCATAAAAATGAGCATGTAATCCACCGTTTTAGCAGATTTCCGAAAACATGTAATCGGAGAAGATTAAATTTACTGTCTTATAAGTAAGTGACCTATGTTTTCATTAGTGTAGAATCAGTGCATCAAGGCTGCAGGTTGTAGAACAATATGTCATACAAGAGAGGTATGTGACTTTAATTTGAGAAATTGAGCTTATGGATTTAGTGACCAGTGTAGATCCAGATCACAGTCTGATCAGGATCTGCACTGTTCGCCATTCCATCAATGAAACAGTCGCGGTGCTTCTAACAAACACTACAGATCGTTATCAGAGAACATTAGCAAGGTGCATGATCACGTGGTTACAACAACTACAACAATGGCTGAAAGTGTTGAAAGTGTGCTCACTCCAAAGTAAGTATTATTTGATAGTTTCTTACTAGGCAACGGATTTTTATGAAATATTGCGCAGCAAACGCGTCGTCATGAGCTGCATTTGGTGGTCCCGGGAGTTCGGCACATACTTATGTCGTTTTTGCGAAGAATCGATGTCCGTGTCAGTAGACACGGAAATCGATTCTTCGCAAAAACGACAGAAGTTTGGGCCAAAGTACTGAGACCACCAAATGCAGCTTAACAAGACGCGTTTGATGCGCCATATTTAACAAAATCCGTTACATTATAAGGACAAAATAAAAGAATACATGTACGTACTTTGAATCGGAGGGCTTCTGGAAGTTTCAGTACTTGTTGTTGTTTTTACCACGTGATCATACACATTGATTAGGGTGCTATTTAATAAGGATCTGTACTGGTCACAAATCCCATCAGCCCCATTTTTCCAGTCACAGCCACATATGTTATGAAAGTAGCAGAGAAACGCCACATTTAACCCTTAGAACGCGGGAAAAGTAAATTTTCGTCTGCTGTCGATTTATGTTTTCTTTTTTCTCAATAAAAACATGGTTTGACAACAATTTAGAATCATTGGGAAATGATTCTAAAGTTTTGTAAAATGTTGATGAGAACAAATAAACAGCAGACGACAATTGTTTTATTCAGAATGTTAAGGGTTAATGAAACGGGCACCAAATATATATGAACCCACGTGGTATTATAGTTCTGTGGCTCAATGTCAAAATCGCGTGTGGCTTACTCGCCCGAAGGCTGAACTTTTCAAACCTAAAAGTTCGCTATGGTGGCCTAAATACAGCAGAATGAGCTTGACACCTGACAATAAGGTTCGTGAGTTGTATACAGCCAGCAACAATTGTACACATGTACAGTGAATCATATATACACCTGGGACCCGTTTCACTAAACTTCGTACGACTAAAATGTTCGTAAGTGCAAAATTATGATAGTCTGTAAAGTTCACATTAACACTGTTTTCTTGTAAATAATTATTGGATTTACATTTATTGAACATAGGCTGCAAATGCAGCCTATGCTCAATAAATGAAAATCCATCAATTGAGATTTCCAGCCCCGTCCTAAATTTGCACTTACGAACATTTTCGTCGTACGAAGTTTAGTGAAACGTGTCCCTGACACGTTGTTTTTACGTTGTTGATTTTTATAAATCCATAATTTTTCGGGTTACTTATCTGAGCAAATTGTTTCTGAGAAAAAAAAACACGATACAACTCTTGAGCTAAATTAAATTTTACATATTTGATATATTTGTTTCACCAAACTAAGATTTTCACACAGTGTAATAAGAGTGACAGGGCTCCAGATAAGGAATTAGTAATTGAGTATTGTCACTCCATCATTTCTGGAGCAATTGGGTATTTCAAAATGTTAATTGGGTAAAATAAAATCACACTACTGTTTACACATCAACAGACAGCAATTATTGAATAGCTGGCTTCGAAAGGAAAACAGGTCTTGGCATTTCATTAGAATTGTCTCCTTGGAGACAATTCTAATGAAATACCAAGATGTGTTTCATGGAAAATAAGAAAAAATATGCTATATTTGTTGTCTGTTTATTGTTTTCTGCCAGTACCACAAAATTATTGCTTTTTGATACTCGCTACTTCTGATTTCAATTGGGTTTTTGGCAATTTTAATTGGGTATTTAAGCAAATACGCAGCTTATCTGGAGCTCTGAGAGTGTATTAAAATTATAATTCAGTGCGCATGTAGTGTAATAAATATGCAAATGAGACCATCAATCCAGACGCAGAGTATGATGCTGTGCTTATGCAATAAATCTAACATGTGTTTTGAGTTAATGCGATATTTATATAAAACTAGACTCCGTGTATGCTGCTGTGATTGTGCAATAATTTGTATTGACTCACTATGATATTAATGTTATTAAACGTGTTGAATAAGTATCATATTACGTTATCATTCAGATAAAGTACTCGTAATTAACCCTCACTTCGCTGGAGACGGAAATTGTCGTCTGCTGTTTTTCATTTTTGCCTTAATTCTTAACGAAAATCCGGTTTTGACATCACATGAGAATCGTCTCCAGTGGAGACGATTCTCATGCGTTGTCAAAACAGGTTTTTGTAGACGACAACATTTAATTCAATGTACATGTAGTAAGGGTTAAAGGTACATGCCCAAGCAGTAGGCACACAATGTACTTTATAGGAATTAAATAACTGTATAATCATTATTGTGTCACTATTCCACCAGTTCTAAAAATTAGTGCCCGCTATACAGATATAATCATTTAGTAATATTTAGTTTACTGATAGTGACGCGCGGTGGTATCAGGCTATTTTCATATGCAAATGGGGTATGGGTATTTTTTTAATTATTTATAATAATTAAACGAATCACCTGACAGAAATAATATTTTCGACAGATTAATAAGTATGATCATTGCACATCAAAACATAATTACAGAGAAGAAATAGTAATGGCAGTTAACATTTTAAGGAAACACGGTTATCTCCCCTGATATCAATGTGAAAATTCATGTTTGATATATGAAGTATAAAAATGCCAATTATATCGTCCGGAAATGGTTCATGACTGTTCATTTTGCCTGAACAATGCTATAGCTAATGTATGGACGAAACAAATTTGCCTCCCTATGTTATAACCTGGCACGTGGGCATGTACCTGTAAAGCCAAAATGGTCCGTTAAGGCCGCAATACGCATCCAATAACATAGAACTGAATCACCATTTGTCGTTGTAAGTAGTTAATAATTAAAACCGAGATTGCTGTATATAAATAAAAATTACACTGTTAAAACGTATTACACCCCCGCGTAATTGGCGAGTAATTTAACGTAATGGCCGTATTCCCTTAACATTGTGTAATATTATGCCATATTAAGAAAGCTTTATTCAACCCAAATTCAAATAAGGTCACCGCAGTCAACATTACCCCTACGGGATGCAAGAATAATCGACTGTTCTGTGTAGGTATATTCATGAGATAATCGTCCTTATACTCCGAAGATAATTTCGTGAATCTTCGGTAATTTCCGTGCCTGACGTCATAAGTTCGCAAACATTTCAGAGCAGATGCGGAATTTTCAAACTCCCCATCTGCTGTCGTCAGTTACGGAACTTTTTGAAAGATTTCAAAACAGTTTTTTTTTAAATATATATCATACATGAGTTTATGTTTGTTTTCCTATAGAGTATTTTGTATTGTTGGGTGGTTTCAATTTGTTAAAAACCTCGAGGGGTGAAACGTAAGAAACTTACAGTGATGCTCGCTAAGCCGAAGAAGAATAAGTGTTCCCGAATTTGTGGAAATCCACATGATCGTAAGTTCCGAAATTTGCCGGGAATTTCCTCGGTAATTTCTGTATTTCGTCGGCAATTTCCGCAAGTATCGTAAATTGGCGAAAATTACTGATGTGTTAATATTTTACTAATTTCGAGTGTATTTACGGACAGTTTCGTAGTATTCTGTCACTGTGCAACAGTAGCAAGTAGCAAGTAAACATTGTATATAGGCTAGGGTGTAGCGTAGATTTTCTCATACGCTTTCTAAATTAGTTTTTAAGCGATGTATGGTTCGTGATCATGTTATTTTTGACGATGATAAATAGGTTATAGTAACATTGCTCATATAAGTGTTTGGCTTGCCCAGAGACATAATACACTAACTCCGTGGCTAGCCACTTGTATTTGTAATATCATTGAGAATGTTTTTACATTTTTCAACTGCAGCCACATGCTCATGGAGAAATACGTTCGAATTTCATTATACATCGCTTTTCGAGTGCCGCTTCTATGATGAAGTTCGAAAACGGTATATCAAGCCATTTTATTTTAGAAGACCAAATATTTTAAAATTCGCACAGCTATTTGAGAAAAAATCTGGAAAGCAATTAAGAAATTTAGCTATTTTTATAAGAAATGCTTTATGGTTATAATGACTAGTGAGCTTATACATATGCATTTTGTATTTTTACCCATCGTTGTATTATGTAATCTATTGTATACCTCGTGTGTCACGTATGTGGCTTAGAGTGAATAAAATGTATTGTATTGTATTGTATATTGTTTACCTGTGCAAGTGGCGTGTATATTTGTATTTGTGAGTTGCAGCCACCACAGCCCACGTCCCACGCCTCATTCCTCACCCTCAATGTCATACATAATAAAATTATAAAAAGTGCCTAATTCCAAATTTTCTTTGCAATATACAGTCGGCCACTTCAAGGGCGCACGGTAATATAAAATATCGACATCGTCATTTGCTGATTAAATGGCAATCAGTGTAGACCAAGATCATACTGCGCGGATGCGCAGGCTGATCTTGGTCTATACTGATAGCACTGGAGATTATGTTTTATCAAAACTTTATACCATTGATAATTATATATACGGCTTTTGTTTGACTGCGGTATTCATATAATAGTAGGTTTTTACAGTTGTTAACTTAATGATTCGAATATGTAGATATATAGTGGGCGTGGCCTAGAATAAGGCATCCACCTCGTGACTGGGAGGTCAAAGGTTCGAGCCTCCGCACGGGCTGATATGGTCGGTTGGTGAGCCGCCAGCTAGTTAAATAGATGATACCAATTACCTAATAGTACTTGCCTGGGGGAGTTTCATTAAACTTCGTACGACTGAAATGTTCGTAAGTGCATATTTAGGATCGTCTGGAAATATCAATTGATGGATTTACATTTGCAGCCTATGCTCAATAAAAGTAAACACAATAATTTGTTTACAAGAAAACATTGTTAATGTGAAATTTACAGATTATCATAAGTTTGCACTTACGAACATTTTAGTTGTATGAATTTTAGTGAAACGGGCCCCTGATCCTGGCATATAGGATAGGAATTTGGACGTACTGCTGTTCATATATTTGGGCGCCCCATAAGTCAACACTGGCTGGCTCTTTCAGTTGGGTCCACACAATAATAAACAAACACTTTTATTATTGATGTCGATCTGGCGACCATCGTATTATTAAAAAATATGTATTCTACATAAATATATTTTTCTGCAAACACCAGGAACCCACTTTTCAAACTTTTCGGCACAATGCCTTTATCAAGGAATTAGTTTCTACTGAACGCTAGCACATGACCTTTATCAAGGAATTAGTTTCTACTGAACGCTAGCTCAATACCTTTATCAAGGAATTCGTGTATTAATTCCTTGATAAAGGCCTTGTGCCGAAAAGTGGGTTCCTGGTTTTTGCAGAAGTGTTGAACATATTATATTATTGCGGAAATATTACATAAATAAAGTTTCTTGTTTTTTTCTCTTCGTTTATATGCAGCTACACGATACAACGTTTATAACTGCATTCCATTTTCCGCGTCATTTTCATCACTTTTATTATGTACATTTATGAACACAATATTCAAACTTGCTTCGTTTTCAAATGGAAACAGTTTCTGCTATGTTCTATTACAATTTGTGAAATGTAGATAAAGAAAGTCTCCACACATTCTATTGTTCGGAAACTGTGAAATTCTGCCCGCCAAACATGTCACATGTCTTGTATAAGGACAATTATCTCACCCGGCGAGTACAATTAGATTTAATCAAGTGTTCCTGACTTGCTAGAACTGACACGTGACTTGAGCGTCATACGTACATGCTAAGACAGTGACAGTTAGACAAGGGGCAACCTTATATGTACAAGTATACCAGCATAGTGTAATCAAATACTACAGGGGCGGATCTGGAGGGGGGGGGGGGTCCGGGTTACAACCTCCCCGTTCAGCCACGGAGTTTACATATAGATAACAGTTTACCACCAGTTGGAGTCTGAATTTAAATTTCCAGACATCTAGATTTTTCCAGGGGGTGGGGGGGGGGGACATGCTCCCGGACCCCACTAGCATACTCCGTGGAGCTCGAAAATAGGACAACCCCACCGTTCCCCCAAATGCTGGATCCGCCCCTATACTACTACTACTACTACTACTACTACTACTACTACTACTAATACTACTACTACTACTACTACTACTACTGTCAACAGTCTGACTAGGATCTGCACTGGTCGCCAGCTTCAGCGCAAGCCCGATGTAAATATTCCGTTCTGATTTTACGATTCCCCAATGCAGCAGGTTAAAACGGGATTGAACCCGTTTGCCCGGCCTTACAAAACCTTAGTTTTTGATAGGCCGTTAAACACCAATAAACTAACAAACGTTCGATTGTGTGACTGTGACGCGTTCTCAAATGTATGATACAATATACATGTAACTGTGCATCCATGGATACTCTGGGGCCCGTTTCACTAAACTTCGTACGACTAAAATGTTCGTAAGTGCAAATTTAGGATCGTCTGTAAATTTCTATTGATGGATTTACATGTATTGAGCATAGGCTGCATATGCAGCCTATGCTCAATAAATGTAAATCCAATAATTATTTACACGAATGCGTTTTTAATGTAAAGTTTACAGACTATCATAATTTTTCACTTACCAACATTTTATTTGTACGAAGTTTAATGAAACGGGCCCCTGGGTCGCAAAACAGAACTGAATAACCCTGGGGGAAAATCTATGAATGAGCTATACATATATATCATGATGCCTCATTTAAATCATGCTGCGAACATCACAGTTGCTTGTTTTAATCTAGAACCATTGTTAACGCCGCTTTTCTCGTGGACATGAAGAGCCATGTTTGACAGAACGTCGTAAATGATTCAACGTTTAAGTTGTCACACGTTCTGCCCCTGTGAATGGTGGACAGGCGCCTTGGAACCACCATCTATATACATGTCTATGACGTAATGCTCCCACCAAAGACAATAGACGTACGTGTAGTTTTTTTTTCAATAGAGAATTATAGTAATAGTTTATGGCAGAGTACAATTCAGAAAATACAGCTGCCAAAATTGTCGGGTGTTTTCGTTTTGAATTTTAAACAATCGGTGCATATATGTATGAAACTTGGGTTAAGAAATTAAGACGGAGAAGTGTTCGAAGTTACTTTGCCTGTCAAACGGGAATTATACATATTTTCATCTTAAATATTATTATCAGGCAAAACGAATATCTTGGTAGAGATACTTGCAACTGTGCAGGACGTAGATTTGTTTATGCTGTTTACGTATTAACTTTAGAGAACAGAGGCCCGTTTCACAAAACTTCGTACGACTAAAATGTTCGTAAGTGCAGATTTTGGATCGTCTGGAAATTTCAATAGATGAATTTACATTTATTGAGCATAGGCTGCTTATGCAGCCTATGCTCAATAAATGTAAATCCAATAATCGTTTACAATAAAACAGAGTTAATGTGAAATTTACCGACTATCATAATTTTGCACTTACGAACATTTTGGTCGTACGAAGTTTAGTGAAACGGCCCCAATCATCATTTGTTTCAAAGATAATAGCTTCGTAAATGTGATTGAATATTAGTATAAAGTGGTTACTATACTGTGCATTGAGTTGCCATCTGAGCCATGTGAAAGGTACATGCCCAAGTAGGCACAAAATGTTCTTTATATGAAATAAATAAGTGTATAATTGTGTCACTATTCTACCAGTTCTAAAAATTACGTGTGCCCGCTATACAGAAATAATCATTTAGTAATAAATATTTTACTCATAGTGACTCGCGGTGGTATCAGGCTATTTTCATATGCAAATGAGGCATGGCATTTTTTATTATTTATACTAATTAAATGCGTCACCCGAAAACATAATATTTTCGACAGATTATCAAGTACAATCATTGCACATCAAAATATAAATACAGAGAATAAATAGTAATGTCCGTAAACATTTTAAAGAAACACGGTTATCGCCCCTGATATCAGTGTGGAAATTTACGTCTGATATAAAATGTATAATAATGCCAATCATTACGTGGGTTAATGTTGAATGAATGTTTATTTTGCCAGAAAATGTCTCGGATGATGTCTCTGATATAAAGAACATTGAGCGCTACTGAGTGGGCATGTACCTTTAATACTCACTGACTAGTGCAGGCCCGTGTGGCATATTCTTACAAGAAAGAATGTTTTATTTGCATAATATAGGCCACGGGCCCACAATACAACACAGGGATTCCGCTGGCGATCGCCACTTTCGCAATTGGCGATAAAAATAAACAATTGGCGATAAAAAAATTACAATTTTCGAAAAAAAAAAATTTTTTTTTTTTTTTTTTTTCGAAAATTGTAATTTGTTATCGCCAATTTTTTGAAGTGGCGATTTTTTATTTTCCCCAGCGGAATCCCTGACAACATGGTATTATACACATTGGAAACAAGAACATTTTATTTGAGTGCTCTAATGAATGTACAATAAATGGACACCCCTAAATATAATGGGACATTCCACCCATAAATATATAACATTATGTGAGCCTTGTCGAGTTTTGACTATTGTTTTAGCCCTTTAACCCCTAAGTAGTTGGAATGGATTTTGATATGTTAATTTAGCAACCAATCCAATCGTCACAAAATGATTTTCAGACTAGTCCATTTATGAAAAAGGAGTGTTTTTGTTCTTAAAAACATGAAAATTACTTGTAAACAGCGCAGATCCTGATGAGACGGCTCGTCACGAGCCGGCTCATCTCGATCTACACGTTTTGCCAATACCACTATACAGGCCTGTGGTGTTGAAACGGTTAATAAAGAGATGTTTTGTTTTAAAATATCAAAAGTTCTAACACACAATGTAGATCCTGATGAGACGGCTCGTTTCGAGCCGTCTCATCAGGATCTACAGTGTTTGCAAATAGTGTCTATATACTTATAGGTTACCATAGTTGCATAGATTCTCCCATATTTGGCGCACATTTTTGTAGCCTGAATAAATGCAACATTTATCCAAATTCGGAAATATAAACCAGACCGACGACCATCGGCCTGCTTCTTTACTGTGCTATATATCCCGGGTACGGAAGGTGTTCGAGCCATTTCCCACCCTTAAATATAAGCTGAATGAATGAATGAATGAAATGAATGAATGAATGAATGAATGAATGAATGAATGAATGAAGGAATGAATGAATGTGAATGATAATGAATAATGAATGAATGAATGAATGAATGAATGATGAATGCAATGAATGAATGAATAATGAATGAATGAATGAATGAATGAATGAATGAATGAATGAATGAATGAATGAATGAATGAATGAATCATGAATGAATGAATGAATGAATGAATGAATGAATGAATGAATGAATGAATGAATGTGAATGAATGAATGAATGAATGAATGAATGAATGAATGAATGAATGAGAATGAATGAGAATGAATGAGAATGAATGAATGAGAATGAATGAGAATGAATGAATGAATGAATGAATTGCCTGTATAGTCTTGTATTGAAAGGGTTACAATAAGGAAAATTACATAATTATGATAATGTTGTGTGACCCTGTGTGCTTACTATGCAAATCATGGCAGGTTCCAAAATCTCCGGTCACGTGTCAGTCCATTCCGCAAAAAGGTCATTGCAAATTGCGGACGCTGGTGACATTATCACTAAGTCAAACCGTTCGCTATCATGGTTACCGCGCTGCCAAAACAACCAATCACGTGCGCCGGATTTAAACATAATCCACGACAAATTATTAACCTCAAATTCGCATCTTTTTCACAGCGGATAGTTTGTCTAAATACCTCGGCACGTGGGTAAGAATAATTCCCCACACGAATTTGACATTTAAAGCAATCATTCCCTCAATTGGTCATTTAACAGTTAATTTTTAAATCACACAAACGATTATCCGAGCCACGTATTCGGGATGTTAAACACGATAATATAGCGGTGAGCTATGCGCGTGGCGCCTACTTTTTGCAAACTCATATGTGAACCTCAAGTAGAGCAAATTGAGCGAATGCATGCGAAACTGTACAATGCAATACAATATGAGTTATAAAGCATAAATCAATGCAATGCTTCTAGTCAATGATCTGAATGGCGTAGTGTACAAGATATGATTATATGAAATAAAGAAGCTGTCGAAGAAGTTGTAACAATTATTTTATTATATTTATTTCTTTGTACTAGTAAACATAGACCTGTATAATTATATTCCGACATTTTTTTTTGTAAAAATAAAACCCTGACAACATGTCTTTTGTTATATTTTAATTCAACACATACCCTATCTTCCTATAACAAATGTTGCTGTGAATTGAGAATGGAGTATTGGGGCTTATTGTTTTTTCAACCAGTGTAGAACCAGATCAGTCTGTGCTTACGCACAATCTGATTAGGATCTGCACTGTTCGCCATCACATCAATGATCATGTTTCTAACAAGCAATATAGTTCGTCATCGGGCTACAGGAGTGTGCTATTTGATCAGGAGCTACACACATTTCATTAACCCGAATTGTCAGGGCCCGGTTGCTCAAAGCTTCTGTTAGCTTAACAGACTGTTAAATCCTTAGCATTGCTAAGGATTTAACAGTCTGTTAAGCTAACAGTGGTTTTGAGCAACCGGGCCCTGGTTGTCACGCATTGCGACAGCCAGGACATTCGGGTCAGCATCCCATAAACCTCGTGTATCCAGACACAGCCATATGTGTTGCCACTGTCGGGGAAGGGGTGGAGTTTCATTTCGAAGTTAATGTAAGTTTTCCCGCAACAACTTCGAAACAGATACAGCAATGAAGACGGTGTCATCGGCATTGCATGTACAGGTACGCATGACGTATTTGCCCGTACAACATCATGTATTTACACAGCTCACTAATTTCAACCATGTTGTTAATGTGTTACCTGACTTCGTTCTGTTCTGTTCTAGTATTTTATCATGTTGAAATAGTATCAGGGTGTGAGATCACAGAAAAGTGCAGGATAATGTTGACATAAATTTAGTTAATTCTCCTTAAATAACGTGTTGTATGTCCACGAAACACGTACTATGTCCTATTTCATACGTCATATAGCATCTATTCGGTGGGTTTGTTTGAATGATTTGACGAAATTACGGTAAAAATATGACGTCGAACATTAACACGTGATCACATACCCTGATTAGTTTCCAATAGATATTGCCCTGAAACTTGTAGTTATTATTTGTGGTCGGTGAAAAACGATCATATTGAATTTCTAATGTATATCATTAAATTAACTACTAACGTGAGAAAGTGTTCTATTTCACCGTAATGATCAGATAATCATTACTAATAATGTTGTTATGCATGGTGTTGAGTTTTCACGTAATTTTATGAATTTGATATCATAAACGTGATCCAAATTATGCAGGAAACGAAGGGAAAAATATCGTGTAGGCGATAACCCGTTGTGTGAAATAGTAAACCACTCATACACTATCTTCAATAAATGATATTTGAGACTAACGTAATTCTGGATAGGCCAATTGAAAGGGGTCATTGGAAGAAGGGGGCTAACTCCCTAATGGAGTTAGCCCCCTTATTCCATTGAGCCCTTTAATTAAACATACAGTGTTCGAATGCAAGTTGACGACCTTCAATAAATGATATTTTAAACTACATTGGAACCTCTCTAAACCGGACACCCTGGAGGTCCCCATGGTGTCCAGTTTAGAGTTGTTCCACTTTAAAACAGACAGACAAGTACTCCAAGACACGCGTGGGTGTTATGTGATCACGAACAGACATACTCAGCGGAGATAAATTGCAATGAACCCGATTACAATTAAATAGTACTATAACTTTGATCTGTGTCTGGTGTAGAGGGGTTCGATTGTAACGTAATTCCGGATAGGCCAATTAAAGCGGCCAATGGAAGAAGGGGGCTAACTCCATAAGGACCCCTTCAATTAAAACATACATTGTTCGCATGCACGTCGAAAGTTGACAAAACATTCAAAATGCGGTTGAAAGTAAATTCAGATACATTAGCGAGTATTCCCAGACACGACTCTGTGTTTTGCAATCACGAACCAACATTATCTTTAGAGATAGACAAATGCATTATTTCTGCGATTCCGGTTTAAAGTGGTTTTCATTATTGTAATGTGTTTTTCTTTCGCTCAAACCTAACCTGAATTCTCTATCTGTAACGTAGGGCCACTTACAAGTCGACTTGTAAATCGCCCTGCGTTACAGACAGAACATTCGGGTTCGCTCAAACCAAGCTTAATAGATGGCAATCACAAAATTCGACAATTTTGTTTTTGTGGAGATTTTGGGCTGGTACAGATTCTGCGAAGAAATAAAACACCTCCCATAACCTAGCACCTGTCCTCTCTCTCTCTCTCTCTCTCGCTCTCTCTCTCCTCGCGCTCTCTCTCGCGCTCTCTCTCTCGCTCTCTCTCTCTCTCTCTCTCTCTCTCTCGCTCTCTCGCTCTCTTGCTCTCTCTCTACCTACAAAATGCAAATGGGCCGACCGAAATATCACAGAAGATAATATGCAAACTTTGCTTTTTTTCTTAATGGGAAAAGTATTTTAAAATTCATAATAATTTGATCAAAATTTACAGTTTATATAGTTTCCACAAAACGAGACACGCTTGCTTCCTGTCGCAATGGGTGAATCATGCTTTGCGACGCATTGTTTCAAAATATAACTTCAGGTATGACTAACATAATTATTGGTCCATATAAAAATCAGGAGAACTAATTCCTGTGTGTATATACGCGTGGGAGGACATTTGAAATAAAAATGTTCCATCTATTGTTAAAGCAGACTTTACATCGCCGTCAATGTCACTCATCAAAACCACAATTCCCTCATACACAAATAAGACCCGGTCACTCCAAGCCTGAAATCCTGCAATAACAATAATAGACTCGATCGAATGACAGGAAATGTCTCATGTACGTCTGCGCAACAATGGAAAATGTAAATTTCACTTCGATTGACAGCCCTATACTTCCGGTGAAAGTCGTCTGATGAGGTATTATTTAAAATGTATTGTTTCAACCATTTGTGAATTGGACTTAATTTGTGTGTGAATAGTGTAGTCCCAGATCAGACTGCGCGATTGCGCAGTCTGATCAGGGACTACACTATTCAATATTTAGTCTGTGAGAATTAATGATACATCTTAACCAAAATGTAAATCATTACACAACGCACATGCGTGCTAATTATAACAAATACTCTGGGTATGAAACTAAATAGTCCGTTTTTACCATGAATTGTCTCATTTGTACTGTTTAAAACAATCAGGACAATAAAAGAAAATCATGAATAATTTGGTGCGTCTTCTCGTTGCGTCGTCGTGCACTTCAAATAAAAGGCCGACGTGGCTAATAGATTGTATCTCGATTGTTTTTCGACTTTTCATCATCCAAGGTTGCCAAACTTCCGGAAACTGTGGGCACAGTCTACCATCCACGGTAGGTGAGGAAAAGGTCGACAAAAGAATATTTTCACTTTCACGGTCACACCGTGAATTGCGGTGCGGTTCGGTTGGCTTTGGCGCCAATATGGTGGAAAGTTCGTCTGGGAAATTATATTTCGGCAAACGGCGAATAACAATGAGGTATCACGAGCTACCCTGTCGAGACGACCCGACTATACCGGTGTGAAATTATTCGTAAGTAAATGTAAATAAATGGCGAAAAACAACGAAGTATCACGAGCTACCCCGCTGAGACGACCCGACTATAGCCGATGTAAAACATATTCAAATGTAAATAACGGCGAAAAATAATGAAGTATAACGAGCACGAATATCGCCGATGTAAATATATTGCCGATGTAAATCTATTCAAAATTAAAGTAAACGTAAATAAATGGCGAAAACAAAAGAAATATCACGAGCTATCCTGCCGAGACTACACGAATTTAGCCGATATAAAAATATTCAAATGCAAATAACGGCGAAAAACAACGAAGTATCACGAGCCACCCCGCCGAATCAACCCGACTCTAGCCGATGTGAAACTATTCAAAAGTAAATATAAAGAACATTTAAAGCAGCAGGTTATACTATCGCTTTTCTGTAGGTGATAATCGTGTGTAATCGTTTAATCAATGTCAACAAAGATAGAATCACAAAATAATGTAAACAAACACGAACACGTCAATAGTTTGCCGTTGTGGCGCACCGCGTGTTTGTATTTTAATACAGCTGCACAGAAACCAAACTAACATTACTTTTAATTTCCTATGTAGAGTATTGTTTTTTATGTGTGTGTTTTTTTTTTCATTGCATTTTAATATACACTGTAGTATTTTAATTTGGTAATAGTTGTATCTTTTCGACCCAAACATGCTATAACTCAAATATGTACAAGCGCTATAGATCCAGATGTTACGAGCCGGCTCATCTGGGTCTACAACGTTTGTAATTCTATTTTCTGATATATATATATAACAAAAATTCTAATAACTATCAAATAGTCCATACGAATGACTGATACCGAAGGATGAAAAATAAAGTTTTCCGTGGCACCTGTTGATTTCAGACGCATCACCTGTTGCTTATTAAACCACAACGTCGGTTTTATCGCGGAGCCACACGTACGTATTGTGGCCAGTCACCCGTACAGAGAACTCACGAAAGTAGACATAAGGACAAAAAGAATCACAACCCATGAGTTGTGAGCGAATGAGATTTTCTCAATGCGCACTTGTGAAAAACTCCTTTCAGACCGACAATAAGGATAGCCGTACTCCAATATCACATGACAATTCCCGAAGCCTACCAGAGCAAACTTCGGCGACGATTTCGATCTCCGAGTGACACGGCCGTCTCACTCGGCCAATCAATATCGAGTTTATGTCAGAGAGGCGGAGCCACGTATGCTAATTATATTCCGTGAGATGTTATTGAAGTTTTGTGTTGATTTAAGCGAGGATTGTTGAGTTTATTCAAGTAGTTAGAACCTACGTGATCGTTTGTTCGAATGTATTTATCTCTAAATTACCCATAATCAAGCATTGGAGTAGAATCGGAGCTATTAGTACAACAAGAACGTTGACAAAATTGGTCTGAGTGTGTAATTTTTCAGGACGTTATTAGCAAGGATTATTAGCAGCTGAGCTAAACCGAAAGTAGACTGGACATTGTAATTGTTTTACTACTACACCTGAATTTTAAAACCGTGTTGAGATTTTACCTTATTAAAGTGCTACATTTCAAGATGGCGAACTCCAACGACAGACAGTGACTGTTTGCATAGTGCTAAAAACCTAGTGTATAGTGCGGTCTACCTGCTTTTATATTGATTTTAACCTCGTCGTCGTCAACATGTTGAACGTTGGAGTTCCGAACGAGATGGATCCCGAAATGGCGCACCAGAAATCGGCGTTCATGGAATTACAAAACCAGGGACTTGGCACCCCCGGAATGGGGCACCCCGCCTACCAGATGCGGTCAGCTTACCCCGGCCACCACGGTGGTCAGCAAGACGGGTATTCGACCCCGCAGTCCCGCGGGCTAGCGTACCCATTCCCTATGAACAGTATGGCCATGTCGCCTAGTTCGTACGGGCATGGCGCCCCGCCGCATCCTTTCGCAATGGCGTCGTATCACCAGAGCCCGTCGCCGCCCAGGGAAGGTATGTATATAGTCGTGTATAACTGTATTGTAACCCGAGTTTACTTGCTGTCACACAGGGCGACTTGTAATTTTAGATATACCATGAATAGCCGTGTATGTCTGTACTGTAACCCGAATTGTATTGCTGTAACACAGAGCGACTTAACATGTAAGTCGCTCTGTGTGACAATCAGAAAATTCGTATTGTATTCGTACTGTATTTGTGGCATTTAGGGGACATTGATTATTTGGTTGTAAGTCGCCCGTGTCTCAACCAGGAAATTCGGGTTCAACTGTATTTTTGGTATTTGAGGGACCTTGGCTATTTAGTTTAGATCACCTAAACACGAATTGTCTGGCTGTCACTCAGAGTGACTTATATGGTAAGCTTGGAAATTCGGATTACCCCCATCCCTACACAGTGTCTTGCAGTTTATTACATGTACATTTGCATATCTAAAGTATTAACGTAGTGGGCCAGTATTTCCCGCAGTTTCGAGGCACATGTTTGAAAGGAAATAATCATGAATATCTCTTTCCAAATATGGTGCTTTCCAGAGGCAGCACCACCAAACTAGCTCGTCTGATGTGATAGTCTAGTTTGACTTTTGGGAGCCTGTTTATAAGCAACAAGCGATGCAAATTCACAATAGTATGATCAATTGCAACGGTCACACTAAATTTAGAGGTCCGCGTATTTACACTTGCACCAACATCAGTTTGTTTATGTGTTTAGCTGACATTTATCTCTGCGATTCATGCTTGCAATACACACGCATAATTTAGAGTACTGATTTGTCGATGGTCTAGTAACATAAGGTGGTAACTGCTATGCTTTATGTTACTAGACCATTGATGTCTTAGTTGCAGTGGAATCTCCCATGGTGGCCGGTTTAGAGAGGCTCCACTCATTCTATACCTTTGATAAATTGGAAGTGTTTCAATGCCGCTCAAATGACACAATCAATCCACTGGTCATCATTGATGAAATCATGAACTTATCTCACATGTCAATAGCCAGCGTGCAATTGCACGGGAAAAAACGAACCGCGCAATACACCATGCAATACCAATTGCGATTCCTGTGCATATTGTCAACCAAATTTCACAAGCGTGTAGTTCAAACACCAAGTCTTACTCCTGACAACGCTCACCTACATAGACATGTGTGTAAGCTCTAAAAGTATGAATGAAACCCGTGTTTTACTATAAACAACGGGCGCATCGAACAGATAACGCCATATCTTGAGCGAAGGGTATTTGTCTCAATACGCCTGGACAATTAATTTAAAAATAACATCCGAAAATGATATAAATATTGCGAAAATTGCACAGCAAATGCGGAATGGCGTTCCGAATTGCCGTGAAATTTACACAAACTTTTGAATTCATTTGTGTCGGGAAATCACAGATTTTCATCACCAGTTTCTGCAAAAATCGGAGATATCTTAACGGCGGTTTTTATTTGTTAAAACAAATGCGCGTACGCATAACTATCTCCAATCTGTAAACAAGGTTTTAGAACAAAAACCCTGAAAGGTTATCGCCAGATGATTTAGGTTATTGATTGTGTGACAACGATTTTATTGTTTTTGATCAAGGACAGCATGCTCCGCTGAAACATCACCATAGCCTTTCCTGGGTAAACCAAGTGCGCCACGGTGAATCACACTTCAAACGCTCTAAAAGTTGAGTATTGAGTCAACGCGACTAAAATTTACTGATGGAAGCCATCAGTAAATTTTAGTCGCGTTGACTCAATATTCAACATAAAAACGGAAAAGGAAATTTAAATTAATACTAGGCGCTGGTGTCATTGAACTGACCTCGTATTTAGACATTTCAAATTATTTTTATGAACACAGACCTTATTCGACCTGTTCTGTCATAAACGACATTGGTGTAATTTTTAAAAAAAAAATCTGCATTTCTTCCATATGTATTACTCCCACAAACCACTACCAAATTCAAATAATATTGAACACAATAAAATAGAAAGTTTAGCAGCGCTTCATAATTGGTTTATCCGTATATTTCTAAAACAGTATTTTATCCCGTCAACACAGTTCGTATGTGCCGTGAATGAAACACGGTGCCGTGAAACATTTTTGATATCCTGTCAATACTATTTTTGCATTTTACAGCCATTTGTAGGTGTTGACGGGATAAATAGAATAGTAGGTTAGTGCCGTGAATGGGAAAAAAATATCTGGCGCGGCACGGAAACGGGATGTGCTCGTCAGAGCCTCGCCCATCCCGTTTCCTAAGCCTTGCCAGATATGTTTTCCCATTCACGGCACTAACCTATTATTCTCTATCTATTTTCCTTATTTCTGAACCAAAGTATATGTTGTGACCACTCATTTGAACCGTCTCGGCGAGACGGTTCAAATGAGTGGTCACAACATATACTTCTAATGAGAAATAAAGAAATTCTTGAGCCTTTCCAGATATTTTTTCCCATTCACGGCACTAACCTACTAGTCTCTATTTATTCACACAATGTATATGTATGTAAATACTGTATATTATACAGGAACACAAATAAACGCAAGTCGGTGCTTCTTTAAATCAATTCACTGAAAATGTTCTATGCTTATTCACGGAAGTTAGTTATCTTATATTTAACGATGGTAATTGGCTCAAAGAACTTTCCACATCCGTATTCACTGTATATGTGTCATACTTTTATATAACAACTAGCGGGAACCATGCAGGTATCCGGCTTGCCTTTATTACGTTATTCCTCTACAAACCAGCATGTTTTCACAGTATTATTGTCCTCCGTTAAACGTGTTAGTAGCAACATGTTTGCCTATTTAGCGTAAAATAAGTACTCAAATCCAATCAATAAGGGTCATTGTAGAATAATTGGAAAATGTGATTACTTAATTGAATGTTTTTAATGGAGCAATCGTTAGGAATAATCCTGTTACATGGCTATGTGGGATGGAAGATTTGTGTCTCGGTTTGAATATGTGCTATGCGGGTAGACTAAAATATTAGTTCATTTGTTGTTGGCTGTGGTTTCTTTTTCATTATTTGTCATGTTTGTGATGAATCACATTCATATAACAAGTTTTACTGAGCCGAGATTTCTAATTTTCAGAAGAAAAACAAATACATTCTGATTTACATGCTGCAACGCCATATTTGAATCGTCTCAAAGAGACGATTCAAATATGGCGTAGCAGCATGTACGCTTGAAAGGCAATACAAATAAAACCAATGAAGAAGAAAAAATCAATTGATAAAACGCGATTTAGTTACATTTTCTGAAGTTCCTTGGTATTTATTTGTTTATTAAATTTCATTCTGGAGAGACAAAATCTACATCACTGGTCCGTAGCTTTTTGGAATGAAAATCCATCAGAAAAAAAGTAGTCCATAAATTTGGTCCACCCGACAGATGAAATATACAGACAGAAAACTGGGAGACGCGAGTAGACCAAAATATTACAAAACCGTATGTTTTTAATGGTTCATGTCTATTCTGTGACAAATACCCAGGAGTATTACGTTCAGTATCGATCTATTTAATTAATTCTGTTTAAATGAATAATATATAGGTAAATATTGAGAGGCTGAATTTGTAGGGTTATGTGCATTACAGTGTGCATATATTGATTTTTTATCATCTTATTTTAATGGTGGAATGCAAATAAATATTGTAAATAAATAAATTTCAAGAAAATAGAGAATGTCATTTTAATAATGCATTTCTCCCGATTTTGAGCGACGTATATTTCAAACTGGCATATTTTAATGTTTTTGAATTTTGTTTTATTTCCCCGAGTTACTAATATTTCTTCCAAATATATACGGTATAATACCGACATAATGTTACAAATGCATATGTAATACTATTTTGTAATAACAATTATATAGTGCGTGTAGTCAATGATGCATGCTTAACATATTTTAGAACAATATTAAAGTTCAACATTATTACGAATGATAACAACAACAATAACTGTTAAATTGCTTTTTCATTTTCTTCAAAAGTTCATTTCATGTCCTGAACTGTCGAGATATGTATTTTTTTCATCTTTATTAAAACATCATATTTTAATCGGTCAAGATCAACATTTCACGCAGGCTGACTTTGTTAATTTAAAGTCGGAAAACGCAGAAAATGTAAGGCTTTTAGTAGCAAACGGAAATCTATTCTGTCAGTAATATTTTAATTTATTTTTGTAGAACGCGAAATTGCAATTTTAGATAAAGTCTTAATCATGTTCCATCTTAATGCATTAAAGCGGTAGAGATTTTTTTCAGGAGCACTGGCGTTTTTTTAATACCTGGTAGTAAACTGAATTCTAGAAAGTTTGTGAATAATAAATTAAGAGGATACAATTTAAAACAATCTATAATTTCAATAGTTTTAATGTTTATATCTGATTTCGTTTCTTTCAAGTATTATTTACATCGATGCACGTCGCGTATATTACAGTATATCGTCTCTGTATACTATGTAGCATCTACGGAGTAAATTCGGGTCAAATTCAAATGCGACTGTAACAGGAGAAATGGGATGTATGGCCTTTGCGATCAGTGTAGACCCGGATCAGCCTGCGCATTCGCGCAGGCTGATCCGGGTCTGCACTGGTCGCCAGTCAGTCAATGAAACCCCTGTCATGCTTCTGACAAACGGCATGTCATTATCTAAGTTTCGTGAATGCGATGGCAGGCCAGGAGCTAAAGTGACACAACATGATATATCCCCGTTTATCCAGTCATAGCCACACATATGGATAAACGTGTCATTTTCAGCAGGTTTCGTCGGAATTTTCGGAAAACGTTTTCCCCCCGAACTATCATAAGCAATTGCTATCACCAATCAGATATTTTTTTTAAAATAGAACATAAGGTACTTGTGTTGACTGACCAATGTTTGAATTTAAGACCCTGACATAAGTTTTTTTGAATAAGATTCAAATGAATTTGACTTCACGAAAATAAAATTGTTTGTCTTAATTCCTTGAATGCCAAAACACCATTGCGCATTCTTGATACGTGTAGGTTAGCCAGAAAGTGCGAAAGTTGCAAAAATAAAAACCTGCACATTTTCTTTTGATATAATATTCGTGTCGCCTTGAATAAATAAATAAACAAAATGCCCACCCCAGTGTCACAGCATGTTACTATGTGAAGTACCAGTGAAAGTCTGAATAAATAAACTTGCTATTAAAGTGACTAATTAAAACATTTATAAAAAAAAAGTAAACACACGGTTTGCTGATTTCACTCGGAGTATAGAGCAAATCGAAATTGAATTGATCGGTTACATGTTATAAACTATAATAAACATATAGGTATGCATTATCTTATAATAATCTGGCTCGGACTTTAAAACATATACGGACAGACCATTAGTTCTTGAACGTTAACGCTTAAACTTCCGTAAAAAGAGACACATTTCCGATTTTTCGGCGTTTTTCACTCGACGCTCACGACTCGAGAACTGGACAAATACCACCATATTGAAAACTGATGCCGGCGTATTGACAATAATAAAATAATTCTTCCTAATGAGCTCTTGAGTTTACAAACATACACTAATATGATAGATTATAAAGACCTTTAAAAGTCGCCGTGTTCTACTTTAATATAACACAATTTGCAACACGATCATCATTTACTTAACCGTTTTAATACGTATTCGACTATTTTATGTAAAACCGCAAATTTGGAAATAATTTAGAATCGTCTCAGAGAGACGATTCTAAATTAATTCCAAAATTGCGGTTTTAACTTTGCGAAATAAGTATAAATTGTAACATTAAGCATAACACTCATTATCTGAGGTTTTTAAAAACTTCACAGGGTTTTATCACAATGCGCTTCTCCCGTGTTTAGTTAGTGTCCTGTTCGATTTTCATCATCTATCTACGTCGGGTTCTTTTCAAAGGAGAGCACAAAAGCGCCCCGGTTTCATTGAATAATTTAAACCCCTAAACTCTACTACAATAAGAGACGCATTGTTGCTTTTTTTCTAGCTTACCCGGTCATCCTAGTAAAGATTGCTTAAACTTCGGAAAACGTTAAATTTTCGGGTGAATACTTGCGGAAACGGTTTATTGCGAAATACAAAACGAATCGAAACCGTGGCTGGGTTAACACGAATGAATTATCGTGTTTTGCAGGTAGAATTATTGAAACAAGTCATTTGTTTACAGATTAAATTCAATAAATATTAATTTCTAGATCATGTTCGTGAATAAACCTAATACTCCGTAGTAGATGTGAACTGATATGTTGTAAACATATATACACACGACGAAAATCAGATTGTACGTTTGTTTTCAGCAAATAATTGTCAATCTCTTGAAGGTATCTACAAAAAAACAACAACAAACGAAAACAAATAAAGTATGTAGTAAAGGTATAGAGTAGGCCAAACGCTGACCAACACTTGGACGTATTTCATTACTGTCCAAAACAGATAGATAAGAGGAACCTGTTGTGTCTTTTATTGATGACGTTTGGAATTTATCATTTTGCACCATTCTTTGACTTACACATGCATATATTCACTGCTTTCGCCCACCCCATATAATTCTCCCCACCCACCCATACACACCTAATCCACCTCCCACTGCCATGTGTGGCATCGTTGCATTTGGACTTTCTCGAATCCCGTATTTCGCGTGTATGAACAACCCAGCGCTGGTGGTGTATGAAATATTAATGTGTCTGTTCACTGAGAGATGTTTCATGATTTAATTAACGCATGAAACTTGTTATTATCCATTGTCTGTCGAAACAAAAATAATCGTATTTCAACCAGTGTAGATCCTGATCAGACTGCACGAACGTGCAATCTGATCAGGATCCACACTGTTTGTTATATAGCAATGCTAGAGAAACACTTGCAATAACATAAAACAAATAAAATATTAAAACTAGAATTGTATTGAATATACATTATACAAACGCGTATGCTGGTTTCGTTTCGCGAAAGTTTCGAACCGCGAAATTGTATCATTGGACATGCGTCGTTTTATCAGGTCGTTTCCGGAATCCGTTTTATGCCATGTTGTCGCTAAACTTTCAGGCGATGAATGAAATAAAATCTATTTTTCTCCATGTTGCGAAGTGAATTGACAAACATGGTATTCTTCAGGTTGATTTGCAGGCATTATGAATGTAGAATAGTAGACAAACGACCATGGAAAGTATCGAATTTAAAATTCCGAATATAACTTCTTGGGCGGCATTACACATGCGCAGTGAAAACCTGTATTTTTTTGAAATTTTATTTAACCATATAATACTTATCTTAATTTACTCATTTTGATGGTGGAATAAAATGTTGTTGTCATATTTTCGTTTCGCCATCAAAATGGGTAAATTAAGACGAACAATTCTGCCTGCTTTCAACCTCTTTGTGCCTCAGACTTCCAAGATAGTTCGGAGTTTCTGCCGGGGTGACCAACTTGAAAATATATCATTGACAAAATGGGGTAAATTGTTTTCTACGAACGTATCAACCGTATACTTGTTACCATCTATATGTACATTGCATACTTTTCAAATTATAAATTTTCAATGTATATTGAAGAATAAATAAATACGGTTAAGATAAAGTTGCCATATATCGCTGGGCTATTATATTTAATGATTGACTTGAAGTACATTTTGAACTTAGCCCTTTCAACCCAACGAACCAGGCAACATTTTCAAATACTGTAGATCCTGATGAGACGGCTCGTAACGAGCCGTCTCATCAGGATCTGCAGCATTTGTCACTATTGTTCAAGTCTAAAGAAACCAGCATTTTCGCGTTAGTGGAATAGTCTAAATATAAGCATGAACAAAAGCCACTGTTAGCTATTTAAGAGTGAAAGAGTTAATTAAAAATAAAGTACGCCGTTCAGTCTGACAGGAAGAACCATGACAAACGTCGAACGCGACCAATATACCCTGAAGGAAATGTATAATGTTATATGCTACACGATTTGGACAATACCAACACATGCTTCGGGGTAACATCTTGTATTTTGTGGTAAAATAACACTTCCACTTGCGATTTTATTTGATTATTTACGTAATCTCATTCAGCTCGACGCTTATTGTGTTGATCTAATTCCCACTATCGCTTCCCCGTGGCGGTGAATGTAAAGAGCCGAGGAGATCCGTGTAATAAACAATCCCCTGGGTCACACCGATTTAAGGCGTCTGTATCACCAGGATCTGATTTAATTAACGCCATTTTGATGTCCCAGACAATGGTCGTGTAAGCATGTGTTCTAATCTTCACAATACTTGTACACAAATAGAGTTATTTTAAATCATTCATACAATGCAGCATGACGGTTGTAACATTTTGTTCAAGCTCTTTTCTCCCAAAAGAGCTTGAACAAAATGTTACAACCGTCAGTTTCACATATCCGAAGTTTACTGGCTGTGTTTTAGAAATTCAGAGAGAAAACATCTATACAACAAGGTGATTCAAAATAAAGTTTGACCGCCACTATCTAAAATGATTACGTAGATTTTGCATGGTCTAATTATGTTCTTTGTTTGCTATCAATCCATACACGCAAACATTTGACCTGATATTCGCTTTATACATGTAGTCATATGGAATTCAACAGCGAACATAAAATATGTACCCGTACAATTTCGTCGTGGGTCATCTGGATTTGCAGTATATGTCAGCATTTTGATATGTATTTAAAATGCACTCATTTTCCGAATAAAATACTAAAAATGGAACATATTCAGATCGAAGGCCGGGGGCAAATGAATAAAGATGGAGTGAAGCGATTATGAAGTGAGGAAAATACAGTGGCACATTAGTAAATAAACAGTCATCGCATACAACCGTAATCTATTTACACAAGAAAATCATGATAAACATGAACAAACATATGAACAAATCGTGGAATTCAAAGTTATTCCAAGCCAGACACGGAAAGAGACAGTCTCTCCACATGAAGCCTCTACTCCAGGATTCATACAGCGCTAAACAAACTAAATGCAATACGACTCAAACTAAACATTGAAAAGAAAGCATAATTTTTAATTTCCCAAAACCCGTGACCGTAAAAGCGAATATTTACTCTCCCCCGTTTACCGCTTTTAGTCTTTATTGCCGTTGTTCAATGGTTACAAATGGTTTGTCAATGCTATGCGATCATATTATTAACCGGAATTTCAAGAGCCCTCAATATCGCCACCGTGTTGTAATAGCGATTGAATAATGGCACTCTCGAAACGTCAAGAGAGGCAATATGCGATTTAACTCACTACCGCTGATTGGAATACAATGCGTGTCTATCTGATCGAGGGATGTGTTATCTGTTATGTTTATGCGGTTTATATAGTCATATGATTAATTTTGAGCACAGTTTTGTACAACCTGTCACTTTGACATTGATTCCATTTTAAGGGATTCATATGTTAACGGTGAAACTTTCTGGAATAAGAATGCCTTGCACCGGATTATGACACTGGCTTTCAGTCCTGAAAGTTTTTATTGTAATTTCAGTGCTTAACGTATACTACCTCATCATGAGGTGCGTTCCCGTCTGTTACTAAGTCAATGGCCAGTTGGCTTTATGCAAAATAAACTCTTCTTATAATCTAGTTGTGGTCAGTAACTCTGTCAAAGTCCCGTACCGTCCGTAGAATGCTGCCAGCAACTACAGATTTACCTTGCTGTTGATCGGGTGGTGGGTTGGGGGTATGCGAATGGTAAGCTTAACTGTGGAGTTCATCCTTGTCGGAATTCCGATATCTCTCAGCCGTTAAACACCATTAAACAAATAAATAAATTTACCTTGCTGTCGAATGGATCTAAAACACAAACCAATCAATCGATCAATCAATGTTCTTTCAGATAAACCAAATATGGAGGAGCTGAGAATGACGAAGGGCAAGAAGATGCGGAAACCGAGAACGATATACTCGAGCCTGCAGCTACAGCAGCTGAACAGGCGGTTCCAGAGGACACAATACCTCGCCCTGCCAGAGAGAGCCGAGCTTGCTGCCTCACTGGGTCTGACCCAAACACAGGTAAGGGATGGAATATAGAGAATAGTAGGTTAGTGCCGTGAATTGGTAAAACTATCTGGCAAGGCTCAGGAAACGGGATGGGCGAGGCTCTGCCGAGCACATCCCGTTTCCGTGCCGCGCCAGATATTTTTCCCATTCACAGCACTAACGTACTAATAGAGAATAGTAGGTTAGTGTCGTTAATGTGTAAAAATATCTGGCAAGGCTCAGGAAACGGGATGGGCGAGGCTCTGCCGAGCACATCCCGTTTCCGTGCCGCGCCAGATATTTTTTCCCATTATGGCACTAACCTACTATTCTATTTATCCCGTCAACACCTACAAATGAAAAAGTATAACCCCAGCTGGCGCGTATATTCATACGCAGTGATTAGGTCGTATTGACAGGATATCAAAAATGTTTCACGGCTGTGACGGGAGAAACGGGGCTTATGGGAATTTATGGCCAGTGTAGATCATGGTCGATAGCATACTCATGTAGCCTGATAGCGAATTATGTCACTTGTTTGAAGCATATTGGTTGTAGCATCGATGGAACGGCGAACAGTGCGGATTCTGGTCAGAATGTGCGAATGCATAGACTGATCTGGATATACACTGGTATCAAAATCTATAAGCCATATCCCTCCAGTCACAGCCATTCCCCAGGCATCGCTGGGTTTTACCCAGACACGGGTATGGGATGGACCGAAATTGTAAAGCCAGTTTTTTATGGCGTCCGTTTTATTGTGGTGGTATAGACGTGTGGCGGTTTCGCAAATCTACGCCGATGGAGTCCCCACTTCTAAATACAGATATATATTGTGTGTATATATATATGTACTATCAAACGATGTTTACAGCTACTGTTCCGCGATGGTAATTACTAGTACAGTGCCGACACTTCCGCTGTAGTACCCAGCCATGGAAAACGGTCTTCAGTCATAGCGCTTGTCGAAATCATCACTACACAAATCAATGGATTGATGGATCAATAGACAATCAATCCATCCAATTCAATGGTTACTCGAAGCATTCTGCAGTTTGGAATACGTGTAATAAATAAATCAATCAATCAATCAATTAATCAAATATCAATAAATTAATTCATTTTATCAATCCACCAGGCAATCCGTATATCGACTATCAATCACTGAATGAATGAATGAATGAATGAATGAATGAATGAATGAATGAATGAATGAATGAATGAATGAATGAATGAATGAATGAATGAATGAATGAATGAATGAATGAATGAATGAATGAATGAATGGCCTTTTAGTGGAATTTATCGGGGTATAAACTTGGAAAAGTCGCGGGAATACTGGACGAAGGCCTTTCATTCTCGCGACTTTTCCAAGTTTATATCCCCGATAAATTCAACAAAAAGGCCATTCATTCCTTATAATTCCAGCATTTGAACTAAATTCAAGAAAATGTGTTTATTTTCCGTTTTCTTAAGAATTATTTTAACTGCGCCTCACGGTTACGGAAAGTAGTTCGGCGTGGGAGTTTACTGGGATATAAATTTTGGACAGAGACTTGCTACGGGCCAATCAAATGTTAGGGAATTGTGTAAATATTGTTGTACTGGAATTATTAACTAATAAATCAATGAATGAATGAATCAATCAATCGCATGTGAGATACACCCCCTTGCACCTGTTATGCCCAAACATCCATATCAAACCGTGCACCTTCTGTTCTATTATATCATTCCTGATAAAAATGCACGGACAATTAACATGTTGTCAATGGTATGATTGGCTAACAGCACATTGGGTATTGTAAACATGCATGTATTCATAGCACATACACTCTAAAAATATGAAAGATGCACGTCTTAGCAGTTCATGAGTTGTCACATCATATACTTTCGTTGAGAAATAAAACAAATAGAAACAAATATTTAGCAATTTCAGAGCTCCAGTTAAGGTGCATAATTTGACAAACTTGCGGTGAAATTTTGTTAATTCTTCATCAAAAATGGCAAGTTGGGAGTCCTTTAGAATCGTCTCATTGAGACGATTCTAAAGCACTCCCAACTTGCCATTTTTGATGGAGAAATAAGAAATTTACCTCCAAATTACGCACCTTAACTGGGGATCTGAATTTCCTTAGCGTGTTCCAAAATATATATCGCTAATTTTCTATGTTCATGACGTGGTATTTGCTTTTCACGCTCGTCCTGTTATAACTTACTTAAGCTGTCAAACTCCACCTTTATGACTCACACTTCATTCGGTTCCCATGTAAGTGCATATTCTGATTTATTTAAAGATACATATTTGATGTTCATATCTTTATATGAATAAATATGACAGAAACTTCATCAAGACGTTTGAAACCATCCGCGTTAGTTGTTTATTGCATTAACACCTTGTCTGTTGTGTTGTTTATTCGTACTATTTTAAGAATTTTGTCTGCCTGGTTGTCCGCCATGGACCTGGTCAGACTGCGTTTTGTGGCACTATGGGTAGGATATACGCTGTTTATCAATGCAATGTTCATTATTTCACACCATCCGATTCAAATTTGATTTTCATATCTGCCCATATATCTAAGATATTAATTCTTGATTATACTCAACAAAATACACGTACCGTAGCATCTAAGGAAGTGTTCACTGAACTCAGTAACACGTGTGTAACATATATGTGACTGTGACTGGAGAAATGGGGATCACGTTTTTTGCGACCAGTGTAGATCCAGATCAGACTGTGCATCCGCACAGTCTGATCAGGATCTGCACTGTTCGCTATTCCACCAATGAAACACCCGTCATGCTGCTAGAAAGCAAAACAATATTGTTAAACTAGTGTGCTGTTTGAGCAAGGGCAGCACTGGTCACAAATCCCATAAACCCCATTTCTCCAGTCACAGCCTTATATGCACACATGAAACGTTTTATATTAACAATACTTATAAATTATGTCAAAAAATAAGTGTTTGAAATCCGTAACATCAGGTGTATCCATGTTAACGATAGTGCAACACATTTCACAGTCACTGCATATTTTCCGCGATATAAATTGCGACGTTATTTTCGCCAAGAAAGTTTTTTTTTTACATTTGGTGGAAAACATGACACTGGAAAACAAAATTATATCATGAAATTCCAGTCAAACGTTGGCCCGGCTTTTAAATGACCTTAGCTGTTGATAGGCCGTTAAACACACAACAAAATCCAGTCAAACGTATACCAAGTATAAAGCAAACTAAATATTCAAATGATTCGTTAATTTATTGCATGACATGTACTTTGGTAGTGTCATAGAACATGGTGTGCTAAAAATCATAATACACTAGATCTTCGAAGATGTTCCGTCTCGTGTCAACATAATCCGATGGTCAGTCCATACATACATGTCCATACAGGTAAACTAGCTCTGGTGTTGCCGACTATATCTCAGCGCCGTTTTTCGCCGATTTTGATTTCGAAAACATGGGGTATTTTCCGTAAATGACGTCGAAAATCGACATAAATGTCAGGGCTCATGCGGAATTAAATTCCACATGAGCTCTGAGATTTGTGTCAACTTTCATCGTCATTTGCGGAAAATATGTATGATTTTCGAAATCAGTATCGTCTAAATACGGCTATGCGATAAGGGCGGTAATTCCAGAGCCGGGCATATATGAGACGAGCCATGTGATTTTGTACTTTTTTAACTGTTTACTTTATTTATGAAAAATTGCAATTGTAAATTTTGTAAACGTATTTCATGAAATTACGCAGATGTACGAAGGTACAAAATCACATGGCGTGCCTTATATATGTATCTCCAAATGTTGATGTTATATTTAATTGTGGAAATTGGCTCCATGAACCGTCCATACCCGCTGAATATCCAAATTCTATGACGACACTTTTATGTTAAATCCAGAAACTGTTAATTTATTCCAATGACCTAAAGTCACTCACATAATGATCACATCAGTAAATGAACACCACACATGTATAATCAACATTAATCCGTTTGTTTATAGTATACCATCGATAAATCCATTCTTGATTATTATCCAATGAAGTTTAAAACGCAATTCATATCATTGCATGCGCCGTTCTCAACAAATGGCAATGTTTGTATTATGTAACTTTAAATTGCCCAATATAGCGTTTGTCCATTGCTCTTCATAAACGATATACTAAATCACGTCAGAATCGCCCAACAAATATCTAATCCACAGAAATTGCTATACCGTTTTCTTGTTGTTCTTCGAAAACATATTTTTTGTGTACATTGTTATTCAGAAACGATTTACTAAATCACATCAGAATCGTCCAACATATCCACAGAAATTACTATATTGTTGTTGTATGATTCTTCTAAAACAGATGATGTGTGTCCATAACTCTTCATTGACGATTTTCAAAATCACATCAGAATTGTCTAACAAATGTCCACATAAATTGATATATTGTTTTATTATTGTTCTGCTGAAACAATTTCTGACGACACATACAGTACGAACAGTAAACATCAGTCCTTAAATTGACGAGCAGTAAACATCAGTCCTTAAATTGACGACATACAGTTACGAACAGTTAAACATCAGTCCTTAAATTGACGAAGCAGTAAACATCAGTCCTTAAATTGGACGGAATCAGTAACATCAGGTCTTAAATTGACGAACAGTAAACATCAGTCCTTAAATTGACGAGCAGTAAACATCAGTCCTTAAATTGACGAACAGTAAACATCAGTCCTTAAATTGACGAGCAGTAAACATCAGTCCTTAAATTGACGAACAGTAAACATCAGTCCTTCATGTATTATATTACATGCTACCCAGTGATTTACCGTGATTCTGGAGGAATTTATTTCCTTGAAGGAACTATTTCCTCCTAGACTTTCGCGAGACGTAAGTGACGTCACGTTTTGACGTCATTTCTGACGAAGAACAATTCATAAGCTCCGCACGCGTTTCTTTATCGGATTTCCAGCTGTCTCGGGAAATAAATCCGGTATTTCAAAATGGTAGTTGAACAAACTTATATATCATAGTATTCAAATACGTCATCAACCCACGTATCAGTAATCCAGCAAATTATCCCAAATCCTAATTCTTAGCACAAACCCGAAAGACAAAATCCACGAATGGCCAAAGCTCTACTCAATTTCCACGTTCTATGAACTAAATATGAAGTCGTCTTTATATATACCCTTAAAATTGACCAATTTATATTGATGGAATCATTTCCCCATCGGAGGTGATATTTACCAGTTTTGATTAGACTAAAGTATTAGTTTTGTCAACAAGAAAATTCATACTGATTACACGTAATTTTCTTCAACGGAGTAGCTTAAAATTTCATAATAGTCCTTGATTAGGTGTTTTGCCAGTTTATAGTTAATTTATTTGACAAGGTTGTGATTTTAGCGGGTACAAATAGCACCGTATACACAGAAACCGATACAGACACTGTAGTTTTGCAAGACCTAGCAATTGATTTTTTACAGAAAATTGTAAGGTTTATAATAATGATATAGAATTGAGGGAAATTACGGCTATTTTCGTTAATTTTACCGGTCGCTTAGATTCTGCTACAAGACAGCCTCTAAAAGGCAACTGGCGGTGTCTGTTATTCAACGTGGTAATCAAATTATTGTTAATTATGACGATATCATGGAAATTGACATTTTAAATTGGGCACTTCTCGGTGGTTACTGAATTATCCTCATTAAAGTATAATACTTTATGCTTGTTTCTAAATGTGCATGTGATGCAGTATTAATTGTATAAGCGGCTGCGTTATGACATGCCAAACAAGTCACTGGAAAATTAGCATTGATTCTGGGAAATTGTGACACTTAATTCCAGTAAAAATTAGTTATTAGGTAGCTGGTCAGTGATGCAGACATTTGTTCTTCGAGAGACAGACGCCATCACATGACAGGCGTATTAGCCAACATTCTTGGCATAGCTGGTAATAGTGTACTCGTTGCTGACACGCTTTAGACAGCTGGTGTTACAAAATAGTTGTGGGTTTACACAGTTCGTGACAAATACCTATATATTTACAGAGCTCCAGTTAAGGTGCGTAATTTGACCAACTTGGGGTGAAATTTTGTTATTTATTCATAAAAAATGACAAGTTGGGAGTCCTTTAGAATCGTCTTTTGATGACTTTTATAGAATTTTGGTTTCAAATAATCATGAAACGATCTACACAATTTCCGTATATGTTTACCATTTGTTAACCCTTTCCCTGATAGAAACGACTTTTCACGCCTCTGCCTCTGTAACAAGCAATTTCTCCTTTTCCCACAATGTTTTCTACTCTATCAGATAATTTAACCATCATTTGACCCAGCATTTGATTCTTTTATTCAGATGTTTTCGATTTGGAAGAGTCGAAATATCGCAAAACAGGGAAAGGGTTAAACAAGCGCAACACATTCTAATTCCATTAGATATTCATTGATATTTGTTCAAATGTACATGTTATGGGCCAGAGACCGACATCATCCAAATAAAATAATGTAATGTAATGTAATGATTCTAAAGCACTTCCAACTTGCCATTTTTGATGGAGAAATAAGAAAGTTACCTCCAAATTACGCACCTTAACTGGAGCGCTGTATTTAGTGTTAGCATAAACTATGCATCGTCACACGAATATCATCTATAAAGGGTGTATAATCGAGATGGCAATGACATATAATACGTGAAATTAAAATTATTTTGAGATGCAAATTGATTTTTGTCGCTCCAATAATTATGTGCAGGAAAGTAGAAAAAAAGTGAAAATATGTTGAAATGTTTCACCTGCGTTAAAGTTCCCACATTCTCGGCGTTCCTGAACATCTATAAACAATACAAATTCGCAATCAAGCAGTTTGTGTGTCTGAACAGGCTCAGTCTATCCAGCTGCTCGCTCTCAAGGACAATATTCAAGTACTTTGAAATGAATAAATTTGAAAATGTTGACAAGATTAGCGCGGGCGGTAGAGTAAGTAGTTGCTGACTTATATTGCGTTTTCTTTGAGGATTCTACAATCCACGCTATCACCGTCTTAGCAAGCCCACCACTGACAGTTACTGAAAATACAGTGGAACCTCTCTAAACCGGACACCCTGGGAGGTCCCCAGGATGTCCGGTTTAGAGAGGTTCCACTGTAATTAAACACTGTCATTTTCAATCATGTACAGACTTGACAGTGCAATTAATTACAGTGAAACCCATCTAAATTAAACATAATGTGGTCGCCATGCTGTCCAGTTTAGAGAAGTTCTACAGTACATAATTTATTATAGCTTGTCCAACTGGTGCCCAAGTGTTGTAAATTCGGTTGTACATATAGCATACTACACAAAGTATCATGTAACAAACCATTAATTATTTTTTTAAAGTCAGTCCATGGTTGAACTCTCTCTATATTTCTCATTCCGAATGCTCGGTGACCTCTGTGTCGCTGGGTGCAAGAAGCTTCGATTATATCTACCCATTTCGTGCCGTGTGACCAACGAGGTAATCCAAATGTTTAGTGTGGTTCGCGATGTAAATATGTCATACTATTCGTGGTACGGTGTCACGTTCCCACCACTATTTCCGTGTTAAGGGTCGCAAAACATTCGATCGCGGGGCTGAGAAAAACATCATTCTAAAACAGGATCCGTTGTTATAAAACCTTTTGAACATGCACTCGGTGCTTTTTGCTCGAAATCAAGAAAATTGATTGGTCCAGGCTGAGATGCGCTCTGTCTCGGCCAAAGAAACTGCATGATTTATTACATTCAAACCATTTTGGCTAATATTGTACAACAGGCGTGTGCCAATTTGGTTAAACCACGGACTATTCTCTATAAAAGAAGACTTTTGTTTCATAATATATTATTTTATCGCGTTAAGACTCACTTAAAGGCAAATTACTTTACTCAGTTTGTATACAAAATAGTTGTTTGGATATTCACCTTTGTTTGCCTTTGCATACGTTAACATTATCATCTGTGTTGTGGCTAAGTATTTTGATATCCACCATTGGTAATGACGGAGAATATTTTGTCGATTCAACTATTGCGGAACTATTAAATGTACCAGCTTCCAGGTCCTTCCTTATATGCAATTAGCAGGGATTCCGCTGGGAAAAATGAAAAAATCGCCACTTGAAAAAAATTGTAATTTTTTATCGCCAATTGTTTATTTTTATCGCCAATTGCGAAAGTGGCGATCGCCAGCGGAATCCCTGAATTAGTTCTCCAAATTCCCATTACAATGACCGACATGTATCGCCGCTGTGTTACCGCATATTATTTCATGCATGAATTACTTTCTATGTCTTACTACAATATCATGCTACTATGTGACCATTTAATACAGCCACCTGAATAAAACATACATAAAAGCTACAGCAGATGGCACAAAAGAAGTAAATGTTCAAAAACAGGCATAAACAATAAATATACACATCAAACGATATTGTATCAGCATATCGCCTTTCAACATGAGATTGCCTTCATCTAAGGCTGACTCAGACATATCTAAAAGTCAACGGAGGGTGATGAATATAGTTGTTTATTCCTTACACCTGGCCGTCTCAAAGATGTTTAAACCGACACTACATTTTAAGTTGATTCAGCCAAAAAAAACTAGGTTTTTGAAATCAGATATTAGTGATCTCTATGTTGATTTTTTTTCAAATGCATCCGTGTATGCGTGTATGATATAATGATAGATGTGATAGTTTGTTTTATTGAATTTTTATTTGCATGGTAGGGTATTTAAGCATTTAAGCACAGTATACAGATGGTTGCCCCTTTAAATAATGTCTCATGGCAAATCATCTGCAAATGCTACCAATTATTTATATCAGGATAGTTTAGTCATACATGTAGTATACAATGCTAAATCCTTACTTATGTGTTTGATTTCGTATTAAATCTACAAATAGCAAGACATTCGTATTTGTAATGTAGTCATGACAAACAATTAAAATACAAATGCAACACTTCCTGATAGATATATGTAAGCGTTTCATATCACACTTACCCTGAATATCAAGTTTATATAGCGTTATCTGCATTTATAGTGCAGGAACCAATATTTTAGTTAATATATTATTTAATTAAATCGTACACAGGCTTGCCTTAATCACAAAACTGTAATATTTACATATTTACCAAAGGGACTAAATTCACAGTAGCGATAGGGTACCCATGGAGAATACATTTTGTGGAATAAGTACATTTCCATGGCACATTTTATTTCTTTAACATAACGCCTTCCATGGATATTGTTGGTTGAAATACCGCTCATGCTGAACAGAATTGAAATGCAATATAACGCATTATGACTTATTCAAGACGTGTGTCGATTACGTAAGAGATACCTGTGAATATAACACTGAACATTAAACTACATTTATTTGAATTTGGAGTTTCTGACATGCAATGCTAGTAACTTTTGTGGTATATTCATATACTGCCCTTACTACTTTGACAAGTGTGTCAAATCCATATACATTGTTTGTTTTATTTAGTCTAAGATAGATACAGTATAGTCTCCTAAGGTATACTATTCCTGCGATAAACTTGGTTTAGTTGCTTAATCGACGGTAAGGACGGGTGATTTATTGGTGTCCGGTTCCATTTTGACATAATATGATCCTGTATCGCAAGTAGTCGACGTACCCATGTCGACATAGTTAGTATTCTGCCTCCCGTGATAATTTCTAATGACTAGTGTTAATGGGATACTTAGGCAGGTAAACGTATACTTGCAGTTCGTGACAAGCTTGAAACCCACGTAATTATAAATTTTAAAGTACTTTAGGTACTGTCAGTTCAGACCATATACGTTCAGGATATACATTTTTCGCTCTCGTCTGTATATGACCTTACTGCTGAACAGACGTAAATGTCTAATGAATCAATCTGACTAAAGACGACATGCTATAAGAAGACATACGCAATCTAGATACACAATACAAATCGTATTGTAATTAATTAATAATTGAACGTTGCGTTTCTGCTGTTCTGTTGCTTGACAATTCCAATTTGAAGTGATGTACACGGTTCTGAACATTATGACCGCAAGTAACCACATCCGGCCATATAGTCCGTAGACGAATAGACTCCCGAATGGTTGAAATGTTTTGTAATTGTTTACACGATATTTAGTGAATCGGGCCCCAGACCACTATCATTTTAGTTGTGAACTGTTTTATCTTAATTCCAAAGTTGGGTGTATGTTGGTCTCCCCTGATATAGGTACAGCGCACGAGATAAGGAATTAGTAATTGAGTATTGTCACTCCATCATTTATGAAGCAATTGGGTATTTGCAAATTTTAATTGGGTTAAATAAAATCACACCATTGTTTACACATCAACAGACAGCAATTATTGAATAGTTTGCTTCGAAATGAAAACATGTCTTGGCATTTCATTAGAATTGTCTCCCAGGAGACAATTCTAATGAAATACCAAGATGTGTTTTCATGGAAAATAAGAAAGATATGCTATGTGTGGTCTGTTTATTGTTTTCTGCAGCATGATAAAGGCACCACAAATTGTATAGTGCTTTTTGATACTAGCTACTTCTTTTTATTGGGTATTTAAGCAAATATGCAGCTTATCTGGAGCTCTGTCAGGTACATTCCTGTCTTACATGACATTCCTGTTTAACGGATGTAATAAATACGCTATTCCATCTATCAGCAGCAACAATACCCGAGCAATACATCGAGCATAGAAATCCATGATTTGATATTTGCTGTATCATGGTATAGCCGGTTGAAATGAAACTAGCCATATTATCTGACCACATTTGTTCACTGACATTCTTTCTTAGACTGCAAACCTGAGTATGCTATGCACCTGGCTATTTTTTTATCCTGTTCATCTTATATCGCGTATCCAGTCGTTCGCTCTGTTTTGATACACGATAGTACTTTATACCGATGCAAGCTGGTGAAAAGTGATAAAACGTGTACAAATATTTTTACTATCGTCACAGGTGTTTAGCATAAGCCAACGATGATATCTCACTATTTACGTATCAAAACATACAATTTACAAGTCTAATTTAGGGAATATAATGGCTCTATTGTCAGTACGACAGTATCGCCAGCACATGTTGACCGGGTATGGCATTCGGAGCTAACTCTATGCATACATTAAAGGCCACACACTCTAATTTACCTGTGGATTTATATCATGCGAATTTAATTGCAATACATCACCCATGATGTGTAATGCAACCAGGTGTTGTAACTAGTTATCAGAAAAGTAAAATGTGTTTGTAGATTTATGTATCGTCTTGTGAAAATATGCGTCATGTTGAAGAGATGCATTAGGGAATCGGGTGTTGTGTTTGTTATTGAGGAGCATGTATGTGTGCTTAAACTATCCATCATCATTGCAGTATAATTGAAGGTATCAGTGGACAAAGGGGCTCTTTTTTCCTCTATGAGGCAGTTAGCGCCTTTTTTCCACTGACGACTTCAAGTGTCTCCAATAGTAATTACATCATACTTGGAAAAATCATCGAATTCGGAAATGTTGCTGTGCCATTTTATTAATGTTTAAGGTTAGTGTGTGTATTTGTGTCAAATCATAAGCAGCGATCGATTACCCTTAAATGCTACTCCGTTGTTTTAAGCACACATCCTTAGTTTAAAAGTGGATGCATAGTTGTTTCACTCATTAGCAGGAAACTATACCGCGTTATGGCTTCTGTTTTATGTCTAGACAGATATCATTTTCTTATAGCGATGGCTTTAATCTTAAGTAAATGTGAAGTATATATGCCTAAGTATGCATGTACGTTTACTAATGAATGACTCGGCAACTTGAATAGTATTTGATAGTTCTGGTTTACATATATATCAATGCAGGCATTCCGCTGGCGATCGCCACTTTCGCAATTGGCGATAAAAATAAACAATTGGCGATAAAAAATTACAATTTTCGAAAAAAAAAAAAATCGAAAATTTTATTTTTTATCGCCAATTTTTTGAAGTGGCGATTTCTTTATTTTCCCCAGCTTAATCCCTGCAATGCATTTATACTTTGATACTAGGAGTGCATGTTTGTCGCGTTGTAGGCTCATCGACCACCGCTGTGTACGCGTGTCATGTGTTTTTCGTGATGTATTGCGTTAGTTTCTTATTGCATGTGTTCATGGGTCTCTTTTGGGTATCTTCTTCTCTATGTTTGCTAATAGTTTAACATAATACTGCTGTTATACTCCGATGCTTGATAATTCATTGAGAGATGTTATCATAAATAGTTGCTTGCTAACACATCCTTGCCACCATAATACTGTAGCTAAGACCTCGACGACGGTGGCAAATTTAGCGATTTGTACGCTTTTCACGTCGGCACGCATCTTTACAATAATATGTTTATAGGCTTAGATGTTCAATGTTAAGTTAAACAAGATTAGTGAACTATCTACCGCAGACATTCGGTCCCATCACCTTTGTCAACTGTTTGCACTTTCCTCATTATATTCTCGTAAAACTGCAATTATGAGTTTGGCAATAGCCATAGAGCTTAGCCTAAAACTCTTATAACCGGGTAGTATATTTTGAACAAGAGCATCAATATGTCGATGCGAAAAGGCCCATAAAACAGGTTTATGGACAGGGCGAGACAATAAAACTACGGAAATAATGGAAGAGCGGTGGCGTAGTATCGTAGCACTGCGTGACACGGTCATGCATGGTTGGGCAATAATGCTGATGAACGTTCCCTGCGCTTACAACCACCTGCCGTCCCATTACGCCCGAGTGTAATTTGTCGCTGTGACTGGAGAAATGGGATTGTGACCAGTGTAGACATATATCAGCTGCTGATCTGCAATGTTCGCCATTCAGTCACAACTTCACACCTATCGTGATTTTGTAAACAGTATAGCTCCGTACCAGATTACAGGAAGGTGGAAACCTATCAAGAGCTAGGTTGCCCACGAATATAATAAACCCAATTTCCCCAGTCGCAACCACAGCCACGGATACTCCGGGTCGCTCGCAGCTGATGCACATTGACAGACCCCGTAGCCCTTGTGTCAGATCAATCGAATGGCTCCCGTTGCTCATGGTTGTGTAACTGTAGGACATTGGTGTTGATCCGCCTGCATGGTGGGATAATATGCGATTATTAGAGATAGTAGAGACGGACACCGAGCTATAAGATATATAATCCACTCACATCGTCATGCAGCACTTAAATGTACATTGCTATTTCGTTATTTGGACTAGGAAACACACCCTAGTAGACACATAGCGTAACAATAAGCAAGACCAAAATGCGACAAATGGGCCACACAAATCCAAGATAAACATTAGCTAGGGAGAATATGTTGTAGCAACGTCGTGTAAAGAGCAATGGAACAGATTTAAGATTTTGGACATGCGCGAATGACTCTAATGTTGCATCTTCATTATTAGTGGTATACAGTGGGGTCAGCGTGTAAGTGCACACACGAACGAACACGACAGGTTGGTTCCAACCTGTCGTGTTCGTTCGTGTGTGCACTTACAAGCTGACCCCATTGTATGTATAATACTGCTGTTGAAACTGGCACTGTTGCTCCGTCTGTGTAACATTACTTAACTACTGAAATACGTCCGGCTGGTTCAAAAATGGACCATTTTAAATGGGAGGTAAATTCTTCACTTGTTTTCACTTCTGTTTGGCATAATCCCTGCAACATCCAATTATATCTGTGTCTCATGAAGTAGATATCTTGTCGTAGTAGTTGCTACGATTGGGTTTCAGGATTATAAAAAAGCCTAATCATGTGATACTTTACTATTACCTACGTACTTATTTAACCGCTCACCAATCTAAATTCCAGAAGCTGTGCAAGCAAAACGAATTCAATGAAGCATCAATAATGTATATGAATAAAAATCATGAGTGTTTACACTTGACAATGCGCCGTTCATACATGAGCAAAGTTACAAGAGATTGATTGTTAATACATCACCAGTTACGGTCTTTATTGCTTCGTACGGTTCTTTTGATAGGGCGGCATTGCGACGGTTGATCAAGTGTAAACACTCCAGAATCGCATTGAATAAGCTATTATATTCGGAAGGGTCATTAATGACCCTAGTGTCTTGTCGGGCGAGGACCGTATCGGCCGGGCTAATGTGTGACACAGTGGGCACAGCTAGATTTACACGAGGACGTACAAAAGGGCGCCAAATCGGCGCTCATAGTCTCGCGTGCCCGTCAGAATGAAATGAACACGGGCTTTCTCTTTTTCCTGTCTATTCAGCGTTAATGAAATTTTCCGTGAACAACCGCTGTGACTTCCTGTTCGCTATCAATGGGCGGGGCTTGTGACTAATGATAAAGGTCTCCTTCCACGTTGTATTGTTATCTATTGTCTGGACGATGGTCGGTTTCTTTGTTGTTGCGGGTTTGGTGGCTGGACTGGGATGGTGCACAAATCGGTCCTTTGCAAGCAATGTTAACCCTAGATCAGACTGCAACGTATGTTGCAGTCTGATGTGGTGTTTGCACTGTTTGTAATATAATTCCTGAATTACTAAAACTCTAGCATGCATCTTATCTAGTAGAATACATTCATTTGAAGCACTGTTCAAGCGTCGATCATTACATAGGACGTATGCGTAATCTGATTTAAACTCGGTTGTGTCACGTATTCCCATGGACTATTCCCAGTTGTCCAGTGTCCACGGCTGTTGCAAATCACTGTCGAGGCTGGTGTTACATTTGACGCTGGAATTTGGGGATTTGCTTCGTTTGATGTCCAGAAAGATTGACCCACCATTCCAGATACATGTATTTCATTGACTCTGTTAAAGTATATCAGTGCGTATGGAATATTAATAATAATAATAATAATACATGTAATATTATTATTATTGTTGTTAAAATATGTCCGTGTATATGGGATGCGTGAAAACATTCCGGTATGGTTATAATAGTTGACAACTTCAGCTAAAGCGTATGCCGTTAGTCTTAGAGTTGGCATCGACTCTGTGAGTTCTGCTGTACTGTTGGATATTTCGTATGGTTTAAAATACATGTAGCTAGTTATTAGTCTACCTAGGCTCTTCGGTCTCCTTTGGGTTTGTTGTTTACATTTTATAATGTAGATGCCATCATTATGTTTCAATTGAATGATTCGAATGGTGTTAAAGATGCGTTGCTGTTTTCTGTAATACCAACACGTTTACTTACCGAAATGATGCCAGTTTATTTCTATAATTTTAACATAGTTGAATACAGAGTATTGTTAACTATTAATTTGTATACATTTTAGGTATTCGTTCATATTGCAATATATCATTAAATTAAAGTTAATAGACTCACCACTTGAAGCACACTTGCGATGTGTAGAGCAATTTCAAGTACATTCATATTCAATCGGTCATATCTGGATTATAATAGCAGCCGTGTATTGAAATACTAATTTGAGAAAATTGACGGTTATGGCAAGTAAATTGCCGTTTTCAAATTATATAATTTACTAAATTACTGGATGTGAGACGCAGTAAATATGTATTACTTTATCAGGAGGTGTTAATATGCTTACACAATTACTAGTTAAACCTGTGGTGCAGCTCGCGGTTACTCAATGAAACACGGCGAACTGTCCTGAAAGATATAATTTTAAGATTGTTGAATTCCTATGACCATTGGATTGAAATGTCCTTGTCATTTGCATGCCTTTGATGATGCGGACATGAATTGTGTTTGGCCCTGATATACGTTTGTGCTATTTGATAAATATTTAATGCTACCACGTATTTCAAAGAATGTACAGATGTTGGCGTAAATTTAGAGGAAATACTGAATTATTTCCATGTTTCTTAAAATTTCGACAACATTTTATCACACTTTATTATATTTCCATTTCCATTCAAACATCAGGTAAACACATTATAATAGTGCGTCGGCATACTTATACACTTTTATAAATGCACTAACTTGGTGTGTATGCATACACTAACATTATGTTTCATCATATGTCCGTTAGGGTCTTATGTCTTCCTATTGTTTTGTTAGGTAAACCGTGTGTTGTAACAATAACCATAAAATAATCCTGAATAGATTTTCATTATTCATTAAATCTCCGTGCATAAAATTTCCGCGATTGTCTTCACCGGCGTCTTATCAGTTCCAGTGCTCTCGCTAACGTCCGATGTAGTATGCTCTCCCTCAGGTCCGACACAATTAATATTATTAGCCATTAATGTCACAATCGGGTCACCATCTTGTTTATAGCACGCTCATTGATTTATATCGCGGATAACAAAACGTAATTAATTGTTAAACTATCTCATGGGAATACAAGACACTTCATATCACGGAGATCATCGTCTTTTCACTACCACGATCTTATTACACTACAATGCATGACCTTATTAATACGGAGCCCCGCAGGAACGGGAACGAATTGTTAATTCGTAGGAACGAATTAATATATCGTGGGAACGAATTGTTAATTCGAGGGAACGAATTGTTAAATTGAGGGAACAACTTGTCATTTCGTGGGAACGAATTGTTAATTCTAGGGAACGAATTGTTATATCGAGGGAACGAATTGTTATTTCGTGGTAACGAATTAATACAAACAAAATCCACGTCCCCTGCGGGGCTCCGTATATTGACTCTTTGCATGTTGGCGGTAAAAATAACAGCCAACAGATTAGGGATATTTTTTCTTATTTCTGCCTGGAAATATGTCTTGGAATTTCATTAGAATTGAGTCCCTCCGATTCAATTATAATGAAATTTCAAGACACATTTACAGGGAGAAATAAGAGGGACTCAATTCTAATGAAATTCCAAGATATATTCATGATGTTTAGAAGAAGAAATAAAAAAGAATATAATGTATTTTCGTCCGCTAGTGTTGAACTATTTATAGCCCACACGTTTCCCAGCATGCAGTAAGTGTGCAATATAGGAATTTACCCAAAAGATATAGAAGGGTCCATACCAAACAAGACAAATTGTTCAGCGTTTAATGGTCAACAAAGCATGGATGGCTCACTTGAATATATTTCCTCTTAGTTAAAAGATGGTCAACACTATTTTCCTCTTGTTTGAAAATTATTAATAAAAATTCGAAGCAAATTGCGGAACTTTCGATTCTACTGATATATTATATTTAGACGGATATATGTTCTATAAATAATACGTGTCGTCGTTGTTTTGCCTACTTCGGAGTTGAAGCACTGCTTTAATTAAAATTGCACTCGCTTTCCGTGTTGAATGGTTCAATTAATTGATTAAACACCGTTGTTTTGTTATCCACGCGAGACTTGATGAGATCTCGAGATTATCGGATCACTGTAAGATAGTGTGTGTAATGTTACACTGTCATATCGCATTACTGACAGGCGAGGTGACGGAAATGTAAACACAATGTTGTAAATAAAGAGATATTAGTAAATACAAGCGGCATTGTTTTAATGGCTTGTGTCGGATTGGTGGGGGTATGCAATATAACCACAGAGCGGCTTCTGCATATTGTTTGTCGTGTCAGCTAAAGACATGGAGACGATCATTTATTATGATATTTATTAAATTAGTTTACTGATTTCATAGGAAATAATAAGGTTATGACAGGCATACAAAACATGCGTTCAGCATATAAGAAATAGAGGATATTACATGCGTGGTGATTTAATATGATAGTTATTAAACTCCAACCTCGTTTCTTACGAAATCAGTCAACGAGTTTCATAAATATCCAGTCGTTTCTTATGAAATCAGTCAACGAGTTTAATAAATATCTCGTTTCTTATGAAATCAGTCAACGAGTTTTAATAAATATCTCGTTTCTTATGAAATCGGTCAACGAGTTTAATAAATATCTCGTTAAAAACATGCAACATTCATCATCAGCGAACCAAAAAATGCGTTGTATCCAACATAGGCGTTCATACTACATGTAATATACAATACAATAGTCCAACCCAGAGTTCACGTCCGAACAAAAAGACATAGAACGGTAACAGGTTTGCTAAACAAATATTTATTTTGCCACTTGAAGAAATGCGCTAAACGATTTTCATTCACGCTGATAAACAAATATTGACACAAGTGACGAATGTATCTGGTCGAATAGGGGGATAAGTCTACTGTGAAAGCACAATCTACCGCATCGATCCGAGTATCTTGTGGGAATATTCAATTTCATATACATATGTACAGTGAATGACTTAAAAACGCACGGTTGTATGAATGGCATTGTCCAAATGCGCATATTTCAGACAAGCCATGTGATTTTGTACCTAGATGTGTGATATCTACGGTGGCACAGAGGGGCCATGGACATATGTTTTACTTTCGCGTGCGCACGCGATAGCTATTGCGTGCGCACGCAATAGCTATCGCGTGCGCATGCGAAAGTAAAACATATTTCCACGTCCTCTCTGTGCCACCGTACTAGCACCGTAGATATCTCATGGGCTTACTATATTTACGATAGTTCCCGTAAATGTTCATGAAATATTCAGAGCAAATCTAAAATAGGAAACAGAAATATTTGTTTCATGAACAATCACCTTGATATATGTACGAGATATAATCATGAAATGCATTAAATAGTTCCAATTTATTTTAATTTGAACTATTCAAGCGATATAATAAAACAAACTCACGTGTGCCGCCATTTATCGGCCAGAGCTATCATTGCAAAACACGAACACATGACAATGTCCAATAGACCGAGGAGACTTGGCAATATCACAGTCTGCCGACATGCGCAGGTGGTGTCAGAGACACGATTGGGAGATACGACAAAAGCTGGGTCCATTAACCACATCACGAACAATTTAAAGCGAAACAAATTAGTTTAAATAAATTCCGTTGTTTACGTTGCAGTTCAAATTTCAGTCGTTATTTATTGATCAGCATCAGCATTTATGGAACTATTAAAGGAATGTGCATATATATGTACTTCAGTCCATGTCTTATTTAACTTTAAAGAAAATAAACAGAGAAAAAAAAGGGAAAATGAAATGAATTACATGTAGTTTAAATGAATTCAATTGTTTACGTTGCAGACAGATAAAGTCTTAATTTGTTATTAAAAAATCAGTTTCACCAATGCTCATATATGAATCTATAGGTTTAATGTATTCATCTTAAGTGTGTGTTTTAAGTAAATATAGGAAATGAATTCGGCTTTGGCAGATTTAGTATTTCAGAAACGAACAGGATTTATTCGCCTTAATGTTGTTTTCGTTATAGCTGCATATATGCATTGTTTCACATGTGCTGATGCATGTGAGTGTTGAAAAGTACAAATACCTACATTTGATCATACATACATGCGGCTGTGACTGGATACATGGGGCTTTTGGGTTTTACGACCAGTGTAGATCCTGATCAGCCTGTGCATTCGCACAGGCTGAACAGGATCTGCACTGTTCGCCATTCCATCAATGAAACACCCGTCATCATATTAACGAGCAATATATCGTTATCAGTCTTCATGAGTGTTCTATTTGATCAGAAGCAAGTCACACATCCAATACGCCCCATTTCTCCAGCCACGGCCAGATTTGGATTTGTTTTGGTGGTCATATGTACGGAAAGGGCGACTTTACCAAGCATGGTTAACATACGAATCAATCCCACCTTGGAAACGCCCCCTTTTCGGCTAAATGTGAACAAAGGACCGTTTCAGAATGCAAGAGTAGGGTAAAACTTCACTATTTAGCCCACAGAACCTTTCACGGCTTAATTGATTAAAGTGAAAACGATTTTTAAAACCACTAAGTGATCGGTATATTCTTTAATGAACGACTTGTGTTGTTGAAAAAGCACTTAATTCTCTAATTAAACTATAATACGAGATACATGCGATATAGATTTGTAAAATACATACACCACGACTTCACTAGGGTATTTGCACGGTGTCTTCTGGAGGGTATTCGCACGGTGTCTTCACAATGGTATTTGCACGGTGTCTTCATAAGGGAATTTGCATGGTGTTATGTAATACACGTCGCCGGAGCTGTAGCATAGCTCAGGCTCAGTCAATCGATTTGCTTGATTTAAAGCACAATATTCAAGTATTTTGAAATAAAACACATGTACAAATATTGGTAAGAATAGCGCAGGCGATGGTGTAATCTCAACTCGCAATCACGCAGCTTGATTGACTGTGCCTGAGCTGTAGCACAGCTCAGGCTCAGTCACTCAAGCAGCTTGATTTAAAGCAAAATATTAAGGTATTTTGAAGAGAAAAAACACATTTACAAATATTAATACGATTAGCATAGGTTGTGGTGTACACGTAGCGGTGTATGTTCAATGATGGGCAGCCATACAGACCGCCACCCGTGAAATGAATCCGTTCTCACGGAAACCCCCGACACATACAGTGAATATATTCGTTGTTTGCCGCGGGCAATATTAGCGCGACAATCGCTGTGTCATATACACAAACAGACGGAGGACGATACAAGATAAACGGCCGTGTTGAAGTTTCCCAAATATAAGACACCTGGGGCCGGTTGCTCAAAGCTTCTGTTAGCTTAACAGACGATTAAATCCTTAGCATTGCTAAGGATTTAACAGTCTGTTAAGCTAACAGAGGTTTTGAGCAACCGGGCCCAGTCTTATGCGTTTTAGAGTGCATCTATATGCACGTTGACTAGAATGTTTCCATTTGAGTGAATTGCTTTTTGATTTTCGTACGGTAGTGACGACTATGTCAATATCTTTTAAAATGATAGTTGAAAATTGGCCACCATTTTCAAACATACCCTTCATACTATTGAATTTCCATTTTCTCTTCGACGCGTTTTTTCATGAGATTGTGAATATAAAAATATAGACATTGTTTTAAAGTCACTCTTTTTTATTAAATGTTCGAGCACATGGTCTTTATCATTTAAAGTCACTCTTTTTATTAAAAATAAAATTTGCTACCCTTCAGAGGTTATTGGAAATTACTAAAAATATAGAGTTTTTGTCGTGTTTGAAGCAATAACATGTGATGGGTATGTACATGTACTACTCAAGATGATACTTGAAGAAAATACCATTGGAGATGTTATTAAAATTAAATATTAACACGTCCTGGTGGAAATGTATATTTTTGCGTCATCGGTAGGTAAACATCGTTGTTGGCAGCATTTAGCTATGCCATCGACTCGGGAGCGGTAGCAATTCATGCACGTTCAGTAGCCTCAACTAATAATGTGTGCGCAACCCGTTTGCTGAAAGCGAGACATAGCTATCACAATGATATCCGTGGGTCCGAAATCTACGTTAGCAGTAACAATGCGAAAATATAGTGCTACACCACCGGCTGCGTTAATCTTGTCAATATGTCAACGTTTCTTAACATCTATTCGCAACATCAACTCGCATTCAAGCAATTTGATTGGCTGTGCCGGAGCTGTTGCACAGCTCAGGCACAGCCAATCAAACTGCTTGCTTTCAAGCACAATATCGAGTGTTTTGTAATGAAACAATTACAAATATTGGCAAGATTAGGGCAGGCGGTGGTGTACAATTTTTTCACATATGGCTATCAAATATCGTGGTGGGTTCGAAATCCGGAACACGGCCATATGTTGATACAAGTAGAAACCTACCCGATAGTTGGTGTGTTATGGTGTAAAGTAAACAAATAACGTTTATATTTTCAGGTGAAGATCTGGTTCCAAAACAGACGCTCTAAATACAAGAAGATTATGAAGCACAGTCCAGGTGGCAACACCCCCATCCCCCCTGGCAGCCAAGGTCAACTCGGCGACGGTTCCGTCACCCCGACACCGCAGATGCAACCGGGGCAACAACAGTCGCCGCCGCCGGCCCCTCAACTCCAATCTGACATTCCGACAACATCACAACACCAGCAACACCACCAGCAAGCTCCGTTGAACAACAACAGCATTCCGAACGGGCACCACCCGTCAATGCTTCCCCCGCCATCGTCGTCAGTTAGTCCTCAACCGGAAATGAAGTGGTCGACGGAAATGAACAATATGAACTCGGGTGTTTCTGGAAGCAACTCGTACATGTCCGGCATGCCGCCGATGTCCGCCATGGCTCCGCATCATTATTCGTGGTATTCTCAACCTCACCAGCAGTCGCTTCTAACATAATGACATCAATAGTATTACTAGATGTTTCCATTTCTGTTTATTCGAAGTCGCTGAACCGTGACTCTGGAGGATGATCACGTGACAAGATGACCACGTGACATTGACAGCAATTCCCGTGGAGAATTGTGGCGCGCTTGTGCTGTCCTTGACATTATTCATAGTGCGGGCGCAGCACTGCGCAATATGATGACGACAATGGTGACGTCAGGAGATTACCAGCGCCAGAGTTTTACATTCCTGTCTCCAAACAATAATGATAATATATTATTATAATGCTCAAACGTAGCTTACTGTGAAATGACGTGACGATAGCTACGATGTTTGAAAAACTAGATTATATAAATAGAACAAGAGAAGAAACTGTGTTTCATCTTACACTTTCCTGGAATGCCTCGAAAACCAATGACACAGTTTATTGTGCGTGGTAAACCGCGCTTGTCGTTTCTAGTTGTGGATTAAGAAGCACGTGACTCATGTGTATGTGTTTCCAGTACAGATACCCAGAAATTGAAGGGGTAAATGGAAGAAGGGGGCTAAGTCCTCACGGACATAGACCCCTTTGTCTACTGACCCTTCACTTCGCTATCAACTGCCAGTACATCCGTAATATACTACCAGAAATGCATTTCCCGTGCTGTGGGGATAATAACGGTACTCGATGTATTTTACTTTTCTGAAATTGGTATTGAATCATGTTGTCTGTACACCATGTTACTAAACATGAATAACACCGACCTTTATTTAATACATTTCGTTTTCTGGACAATTCCCATTTCTGTAGTTGATCTTACACCAATATTGCACTGTTTTAATAAGCGAATATCTCAAATATGCTATATATATGTTTCATATAGTTAATGTGTAGCATATATCGATATGCATCAGTAGCATATTGGCTACCAGTTTCAAAACTCGGAATCGACAACATTGATTATAACAAGTTATTGGTCCGTTCAGAATCTAATATACAAATTATTTTCCCAAGTTTGAGGTTTTAGTTAATTCATGTTACCCTGATATGATTCATAACCTGTATTTAAACACTATTTCATACACGTATGACATGTTACTACGAATTCAGATGAGGTAGATACTAGTATGCCAACATCGTTTATCACAATTAAAGAAATTAAAATAATGAATAATTATCAGGGCTCCAGATAAGGAATTAGTAATTGTGTATTTTCACTCCATCATTTCTGAAGCAATTGGGTATTTCAATATGTTTTTTGGGTAAAATAAAACCACATTACTGTTTACACATCAACAGACAGCAGTTATTGAATAGTTTGCTTCGAAATGAAAACATGTCTTGGCATTTCATTAGAATTGTCTCATTGGAGACAATTCTAATGAAATACCAAGATGTGTTTTCATAGAAAATAAGAAAATATATTCTATATTTGTGATCTGTTTATTGTTTTCTGCAGCATGATAAAGGTACCACAAAATTGTTATTGCTTTTTGATACTCGCTACTTCTGATTTCAATTGGGTTATTGGCAATTTTAATTGGATATTTAGGCGAATACGCAGCTTATCTGGAGCTCTGATTATGTCCAGTCAAGCGGTACATGTTATTCTCAGGACAAGAGAAGTGTTCATATGTCCAGACGTTGAAATAAATATTGCCACCGAGCGATATACAGGTCTCATGTGGTTACTAGTATTTTGGTGAGTGAAAATACTGGAAAAACGGCAATGTAACTGAAACCAATATGGACGAATATTAGTGTACAGTGAATCGTATCATTTGCCAAAAGCCAATGGACAAATCAAATTTATATGTATATATTTATTGCATTTTATTTTATATGTTTTATGTGTTGTAATATTGTTTTTGTGAATAAGATATTTAAAAAAAAACACGAATCTCATGCATGTAACTTTGGCGGTATAATTGTATTGTATGGTAGTTTTTATTTTTTTCTGAAATGAAATTCATCAAAAATATTGTTTATGATATTCATTGTTCTGCAAAATTGGTAAACATAATTAATATGCACACTATCTTGCGTATTTACCAGTCAATTAATGTTTGCTTAAACATATTTTACCGCTCTAGTTTGATAGTATACACGTTATTCCACGGTATATACTTTATTATTGAGAGTAAACAGGTCGGGCTACATGTTGTTAGAACATTAGTTACATCCTTTCCCGTAAATGAACGGTCAGTGGAAGAAAGTGGCTAAATTCCATAAGGGACTTAGCTCCCTTCTTTTTACTGATCCATTCTATGTGTTGATAGTTCAAAACACTTCTTCCATTCACAAATTCACAATACAAAGCAGTAATACCGACCATATTATTTATTATCATTAAACCACGTAACTATCAGCGTCCCGTTGGTCAGAGCTGCTGTTAGCTTAACAGTGTTAAGGATTTGACAGTCCGTTAAGCTAACAGAGGTTTTGAGCAACCGGGCACAGATTGTTTTTCTTTAAACAACTGAAAGGGTCCGTGAAAGAAGGGGGCTAAGTCCCTAATGGTAGGACTTAGCCCCCTTCTTCCGCTGACACCTTCAGTTGTTGCCATTTAACTTTTTTTCAATTTTCAGAAACATACTGGTAATTAGTTTGCATATATTGAATACTTCGTCATACACTTTAGCTGGTTCATTCCGAAGCTAGTATCGTCAATATTTGGAACACTACTATTATATCACATGTTTGTATTGCAAATAAACAGTAATTGTCACTTAAGCCTGGGTCATATACTAAGAATACATATTACTATGACCAAGGTTAAACACAATCTGATTAAAATAACATCTTCATCATTTCATAAAATGCTCGAATTCATTTACATGTGAGCTTGTTTTTTTATTCTCAATGTCTCAACAGTGTAACAAATCCTGATATTCCACCGCCTGCGTTAATCTTGCCAATATGTCAACGTTTCTTGGCAACATCAACGTGCATTCAAGCCGCTTGATTGGCTGTGCCTGAGCTGTAGCACAGCTCAGGCACAGCCAATCAAGCTGCTTGCTTTCAAGCACAAACATTGACAACTATTGGCAAGATTAGCGCAAGCGGTGGTGTACATTACATGACGTAAGTATACAATTCCTTGTTAATACATTTTTCCAACCATATATTCTCTTGCCGTGTTTCACATTTGCATGTTTTACCAAACCAAATCAGTGCTGTCGTTTTGGTCCATATTTTCGTCAATTTGTATCATAGTACCCTTCTTTACATTTTGTCTTTACGTATTCATACTTTTCAGCGTTGCATTTATATTTTTAAACACTAACAACATGAACTTAACTAACGGGTTATCAATTCGTGATGGTGAATGTGACTGGATGTGTCCTTAGTCGACTGCTTTCTTAATTCCCGTCATAAATACACGTTGTATCAGTTTTGTTTTCTCGTCAACGGTATACGTCTGTGTTGCATACGTTACCTTTGTAAGTCTGATTTGTTGAAGGTTCCCAAACGAAACAAACAAAAACGAATGGAAAACGATGTGAAAACGATCGTTTTGTATAACGATGTGCATAGAAACGAATATAGTTCGTTTTTTTTAGACTCGACAGCGATCTTTTCGTTTAAATACCCGGCTCCCAATTATTATTTAAATGATTGTCGTTTAATTCAAAGCATGTCGTTACGTTTACATATGGTTTCGGTATCGTTTTCTTTTTTTTTTAAATTAGAAAACGATGTTTTCTCATTTTAAAAACGATATCAAAACCATGTGTAAACGATAGGCAATCGTTCGTTTGTGGAACCAGGAACCAAGTCGGGCTGTACACGTAGCACGTATACATACGTCTCGTCGAAATGATATTTGTCGTCAGTTCTATATTATTATTTCTCGTCAAAACTACATTTGCGTCAGATCTTTTTTTTAAAAATCGTCTCTAGAATGACTCCCCTTTTCTGTATATTTCTCGTAAACAATGTATATTTCTTACAATTTCAATAAATCAAAAAGAAGTGGATTTATTTTAATGCTCTTACCGTACCAACGCGTGAAATATGTCCACACTAAACCGTTCCAAGGCGGGTTTCACGGTTTCTTGGGTAATATGTGAAAATTACATAAGTACATAGATCTGTAATTGTTGTGTAAAATGTACGTGTACTTGAACATTGCTAGCACTGTGCATGTATACAAGAACACGTACATTTTACACAAACAATTTAATTACAGACTATTTTTGCTATAGAAGGATCCCAATATAAAAGAAAATGATCTGTAATTATTTGTGTCAAAAATACATGTACGTGTTTACATGTACGTGTTTACATGTACGTGTTTACATATGTACGTGTTTACATGTACGTGTTTACATGTACGTGTTTACATGTACGTGTTTACATATGTACGTGTTTACATGTACGTGTTTACATGTACGTGTTTACATATGTACGTGTTTACATGTACGTGTTTACATGTACGTGTACATGTAGTGTTTACATATGTACGTGTTTACATGTACGTGTTTACATGTACGTGTTTGCATGTACGTGTTTACATATGTACGTGTTTACATGTACGTGTTTACATATGTACGTGTTTACATGTACGTGTTTACATATGTACGTGTTTACATGTACGTGTTTACATGTACGTGTTTACATGTACATGTACGTAGTGTTTCATATGTACTGTTTACATGTACATGTTTACATGTACTGTTTACATATGTACTGTTTACATGTACGTGTTTAACATATGTACGTATTTCATGTACGTGTTTCATATGTACGTGTTTTACATGTACGTGTTTACATGTACGTGTACACATGTACGTGTTTACATGTACGTGTTTACATGTACGTGTTTACATGTACGTGTTTACATGTACGTGTTTACATGTACGTGTTTACATATGTACGTGTTTACATGTACGTGTTTACATGTACGTGTTTACATATGTACGTGTTTACATGTACGTGTTTACATATGTACGTGTTTACATGTACGTGTTTACATGTACGTGTTTACATGTACGTGTTTACATATGTACGTGTTTACATGTACATGTTTACATGTAGTGTTTACTGTTTACGTGTTTACTATGTACGTGTTTACATGTACATGTTTACTGTACGTGTTTACATATGTACGTGTTTACATGTACGTGTACATATGTACGTTTACATGTACGTGTACAGTTACGTGTTTACATATGTACGTGTACATGTACTGTTTACATGTACGTTGTTTATATGTACGTGTTTACATACTGTTACATATACGTGTTACATATGTTTACATGTACGTACATTACGTGTTAATGTACGTACATGTACGTGTTTTCATTACTGTTTACAAGTCGTGTTTCATGTAGTGTTTTACATATGTACGTGTTTACATGTACGTGTTTACTATGACGTTTTATGAGTTTTACAGTACTGTTTTACATGTAGTGTTATATGACGTGTTTACATGTACTGTTTTCATGACAATGTACTACATACTCAATAGTGTTTCATACGTACATGTCGTGTTTACATATGTACGTGTTTACATGTACGTGTTTACATGTACGTGTTTACATGTACATGTTTGCAAGAACACGTATTTTTATCGACACAAATGATTACAAATCATTTGATTATAGAAGTTTCCCAATATAAGTGAATCGATCTGTAATTGTTTTTGTCAAAACAAAGGAAGATTGTACGTGTACTGTATACATGCACATTGTTAGCCTTCTACACCCACATGACTTACATTATCGTATTTCTGTTCCAAACGAGCTGGACGGTTGCGTGCAGATTCGTCTGTTTGTTCGTTACCGGTGAATCTGGAAACGGCAAATTTGTTCGAAACTGCGGAGTGTCTACAGAAACGTCCGATTCGGTCCGAATCGGCGAATCTGTACGGAAATGTCTCGTTCGTTCGGAACAAGAATACACTATTGACTGTTTACATTTGTCCAAATCTGAATAAATCACACACATTGTATTTACTGTTTTAGTTGAAAATGGCGCCAATGGTTGCATCTTTTTGTGCGGAAATTAACAAACATTCGCCATAGTTTATAAAATTTATTTTCAATATTTCTTTTATCATTTTTGATATTCCAACAGAGTCCAAATGATACATCTTCTTTTGGAATATCAAAAATGATAAAATGAATACTGAATATAGAATTATAAAAAAATAAAATTAATATGGTTGAACAAGTATCCATTGTTGACAAACAAACTAACAGAACTATTGGACAATGCAATTCATCTGCATATCGACTATTTTATTCTCGTCATCTTCGATTTGTGTGAATTGTTCATATTTGTTGACCGCAATACTTTTATGCCTATATACGTGATTGTTTCCAGTACTTTACATGAACTAATTCCGATTTCTTCTTTCCAAAGCAGGTGGAACCTTAATAGCCGTCAGAGATAGATCTACATTGTTGTACTTCGAACATGTAGAATTAATAAATGAGATTAAATATGAACTCGTGTTATTATCTAATTATGCATCCATACATTTCAGGGCTGAATATATACCTTTTTCTGTAAGTATTCAGTTCTGACTTTTGGGAATAACACCCCACCCCCACCCCCACCCCCACCCCACCCCACCCCACCCCACACACCCCACCCCACCCCACCCACCCCACCACCCCACCCCACCCCACCCCACCCCACCCCACTGCTTGTCGTGGTTGGTTGGGAGCATATATCTAGCTAGTGTATTTTCATGTCTAGTTTATTAGGCAATACTAGGAAACGGGTAGGAATTCCGAGGCTTGCCTACAGTTCCCTAGCCAAACCTGATAAACGTGATATGAAAATACGCTAACATGGTATGTATTTATCAGGTAATGTTGTATGCTACTGCTCAGGCACGGCCAATCAAACTGCTTGAATGCGAGTACAATACAACACTGCATTGTACATCTCCTTTATTCACCCAGTCCATACGCGATGACCTCATGAGCTACACATGAATATGTAGCACACGAGGCAAATACGAATATAACGAAAGAACGGTTGTGGCTTGAATTTATATACGATTGCATATGTAGATTACATGATCATGCTAATGCAAGGTGTATGATCACGTGGTACTAACAACAACACCAAGTACGTATTATTTTATAGTGTCCTTATTACGTAACGGATTTTGATGACATATGGCGTAACAAACGTGTCTTGTTAAGCTGCATTTGGTGGTCTCTTACGTTGGCCCAAATTTATGTCGTTTTTGCGACACGGAAATCGATTCTTCGCAAAAACGACATAAAGTCTGTGCCGAACTCACTGGACGACCAAATGCAGCTCATGGAGACGCGTTTGTTGCGCCATATTTCATCAAAATCCGTTTCATATTAAGGAAAATATCAAATAATACTTACTTTGGAGTGGGCGACATTGTTGTTGTTGTAACCCCGTGATCATGCACATTGTAATGGCAGCCCCAGACGGTGTTGCAAATAGATGCTAAGAAACGTTGACGTATTTGCAAGATAAACAAACACAGACTGTGGTTTATCTGTAGCCGATTTCATCAAAATTACAAAGTATTCTTTTCTAGCAAAGTATACTTTGAGGGAGTAATCATTTATTTTTCCTGAAATGCATTATTCCATATATAACTAACCATTGCATATAGTTGCTGATTAAAACTTTGCAGAATTATTATACTGAATTTATTTCATTATCACAGCCAAAATGGCTGTGATAATGTAATAAATTCAGTATAATAAAAATTAATAAATTTATCCTAAAATTGAAAATTTCTCCCTCAAAGTATACTTTGCTAGATAAGTATACTTTACAATGTTGGTGAAATAGGCTCCTGATCCGCTGATGGAAAGGATGATCGTGAGTAAATGAATGACTAGATCCTGATAGTCATTTTGAAAAGGTTGGTTGGTTGGGAGCATGTGAAGGGTACTTTCTGGGTTTCATCCTTAACGGAATCCCGATATCCCTGGTTTAGTTTAAACAATATTGTATTCACATTTTGACACATATACTTGTAATAACGTATACACAAATATATCAATCACGACAACGCGGTGCATCCGTGGTTTGACCCTCAGGTTCATTTTTGCCTTTCTGGTACGTGAGAGTTGACTCCGGTTATACCCATTATAAAAGTAATAATATTAGTACTACATTGTAATTATATTAGTACTACATTGTAATTATATTAGTACTACATTGTAATAATATTAGTACTACATTGTAATATATTAGTACTACATTGTAATTATATTAGTACTACATTGTAATAATATTAGTACTACATTGTAATTATATTAGTACTACATTGTAATTATATTAGTACTACATTGTAATTATATTAGTACTACATTGTAATTATATTAGTACTACATTGTAATAATATTAGTACTATTATTATTTAGTAACTTACTGTAATTATGTACTACATTGTAATAATATTAGTACTACATTGTAATTATATTAGTACTACATTTATATTTAGACTACTTGTAATAATATTAGTACTACATTGTAATTATATTAGTACTACATTGTAATTATATTAGTACTACATTGTAATAATATTAGTACTACATTGTAATTATATTAGTACTACATTGTAATAATATTAGTACTACATTGTAATTATATTAGTACTACATTGTAATTATATTAGTACTACATTGTAATTATATTAGTACTACATTGTAATTATATTACTTTTGGGGAGAGGGGCTAAGTGACACTGATGTGGTGAGGACCTGGCATGTTGTTCTAATTTCCGGGCTGAATCAGTATACTTTCTGCAATATTCAGTTCTGATATTGGAATTTACCCCCATTACAACAGGTAACACATGTGATTCGATCCGGCTACGCGGCCTAAAATGACCTTAGCTGCTGACAGGCCGTTAAACACCATGAACTCCTATCAAATCAAATCGCCATTTTGAAGCATACTGTGACAAGAAACGATCGAAACGTGTTACTCAGTATCATGAACACTATATATGTGGTTGTGACTGGAGAAATGGGGCTTATTGGATTTGTGACCAATGTAGCTCCTGATCAAATCGCACACTCATGTAGCCTGATAACGATATATATTGCTTGTGGGAAGCATGACGTGTGTTCCAGTGATGGAATGGCGAACAGTGCAGATCCTGATCAGACGACTGTGCGGATGCACAGGCTGATCTGGATCTACACTGGTCGCAGAACCCATACGCCCAATTTCTCCACTCACAACCATATATATCGGCTTGACTGAATGGCGATGACTGTAGGCCCTGATCAGAAACAGCGGTTGCCTGGCTCTGCTCTTGTGGTGGTTGCAAAATTGCAAAGTATACTTATCTAGCAAAGTATACTTTGAGGGAGTAATCATTTATTTTTTCCAGAAATGTATTATGTCATATAAAACTAACAACTGCATATATTTGATGATTAAATGTATGCAGAATTATTATACTGAATTTATTACATTATCACAGCCAAAATGGCTGTGATAATGTAATAAATTCAGTATAATAAAAATGAATACATTTATCCTAAAATTGAAAATTTCTCCCTCAAAGTATACTTTGCAATGTTGGTGGAATAGGCTACTGGTTTTACCCTCAAGTACGTCTTTGGCGGCTTCCTTGTATTTGAGAGTTGAATCTGGTTATATCCCTCATACGAGTAATCCTATCGGTATTACGTTTAGGGGAACGGGATACTTGACTTTTGTGTGGTATGGACCTGGCACCAATTTCAGGTGCCAAGGTAGCCAAGGTAGCCAAGGTCCCCCCAAGGTAGCAGGTTAAATGCGGGATCGAACCCGTTAGCCCGACCTTAAATAACCTTAGCTGTGTATAAGCCGTTACACCAAATTTTTCAATCAACTGTCTATGCTGGTCGAACACATTATACGGTCTCTTTTCACCACCTGCAACCCTTTTTTATAGCTAAAAATAAAAAGCGTTTTGCTTTGTTATTTGACGTATTTGAATGTTTTTTATTGAACAGTTATTACGAATTTATTAATAGGTGTAAACATAATTTCATTTTACTGAATAGCATTGTACATGTAATAATATTCCTTTTATTTACCACATCAATCGCATGTGCGGGTGATATCAAAGAATGATATCAATATTTCCATTAAATTAGTTGCTAACATACAAAGGCATATGCTATTATTTGAGCAATCTTTAAGATTGTAAGTATTAAAGAAACTGTACATCAGATTGGGTCTCAGGTAGCGAAATTATGCACTGCAAATGACATTCGTCATCAGTTTGTGTTGCATGCAATTGTATACTATCACATACTGTTAAATACATAGGGGAGCTGATTGTTAACATAATGTGTGAAACATAAGTATTTTGTTCTCATTAAATGATCATACTTTACAATATTTATAAATAAATGTCATTACAAGTGCGGTTTCATTGCACTTGTTCATCTGCGCCAAGGAATGTGCCAATTCAAATGTCACTGTCCATGGTATAAACGCCTCATAGCACCAGCTTAAGCATCACTCAATGCATATGGAACAAGATGAGTGCTAATAAACAGGGGCCCGTTTCACTAAACATCCTAAGACTAAAATGTTCGTAAGTGCAAAATTATATGATAGTCTGTAAATTTCACATTAACAATGTTTTCTTGTAAACAATTATTGGATTTACATTTATTGAGCATAGGCTGCATATGCAGCCTATGCTCAATAAATGTAAACCCATCAATTGAAATTGCCAGACGATCCTAAATTTGCACTTACGAACATTTTAATCGTTCGACGTTTAGTGAAACGGGCATCTGGAGAGTGTCCGTATTTGACTTAACAACACCCTTCTCGACGCCCACCAATGATCAGGAAATACAAATATTACTTGAAGAAGGCATGTGTGAAGACATTCTACTGCCTTCATACTGTACTGAACGTCGTTGCTGTGAGCTTAACCCTTTGAACCCGAAAGCTCGCTATATCGGTTTATGCAAAAAGTGCAGATCCAGATGAGCCGGCTCGTAACGAGCCGTCTCATCAGGATCTGCACATTTTGAAAGTAATTTTCATATTTTTGAGAACAACAAATACCCTCTTTTTATAATTTTGCGATGATTGGATTGGTTGCAAAACGAACATATCGGAGCCCATTCAGTGACTTAGGGGTGAAAGGGTTAAATATTACAATGGAAATGGCAGTGATAATCGCCGAATTCGACTACCAGAAAACATATCTACAATGTGAGTGTTCTTCATTGCACGTGTGAATGAATTTGCATAATGTCCTGTGTCGTACGTCATGTTATCTCATTGACAACCTCCCGTTCCCGTCATGCATCGCAATCGCATAATCACCAATTTCCAGACAACCCACGAAGCGAGACATTTAATGCATTTGGAGGGAAATATTTAATGCGTGTAACAGGTACAGCATCCATATTTCATATGGACACAGCTGTACAATACCATGTCTTAGCGTATTTGAATGGTGTTTTTTCTCAAAGTTCATGTTGGAAATTGATGAAAAATGCACAGCAAATGCGGAATTATATTCCGCATTTGTTGTGCATTTTTCACCAATTTATTATGTGATTAAAGAAGAATATAAATAATGTTCAACACAGTATTCAAATAAGTTACGGATAAGTGATGCAAATACGTTTTTTCTTTTGTATAAATGTGTATCTCCAGAAAACAAACGCATACTTAATATGTTAATTTGAACATATATGAAACACGTTTCAGATCAGAACTTACAATAACAATGAGTTATATCAACATATGAATTATCCTTATTGCAAGTATGTCTTAATATATCTTGATTCCATTAACTGGTCCCGTTAAAGGATCTGGTATCATTATTTCCCCCTGTCCGTGTTCTCGTATATTAATTCCCATCCCTCAATATTACATAAATTATTCAACGTGAACACGCATAATGGTTTAAGCAGGATTTCATATTCCACGTAACCAAACATGTCATTTATGTTTCTGGAAGCCATGTTTGCACTTAAATTGTTGCTGGTTGCACAATAAATCATCGACAGTGATATTGGTAGAGTGTTCACACGGGACCACACAAGGGGCACAGGTAACTTAGCGCGACATCGAGTTCTGATAATAAATTATTTTAATGTATTCGCCGTTTGATATTGAATACAATGTATATGGGTAACGAAATAAATTTGTAAATGGACAACCAAATAAATTGACAGAATTTATGTGTTCATGTCATACTATTTCGAGAAACACTGTAAGCTGTTCTGCAAGGTTACCGGCTCGGAACGGTCTGTAGCTTGCGGTACCCTTGCCGTCATTTTGCAGAAAGGTATTGTGTATTCTTTAGTTCATTATCGTCTCAGAGTGTGGGATCGCCTGGCATTCAAACGGCGTGACGTCATGTTTTATATACTAGCATGTTTACAAATATATTTCCTGTAATATCATTCTAACGGAATTACGGATTTTTATGAAACGTAGCGCAGCAAATGCGGAACTGGTTGCCTTTATTGTACATATTGCTTAAAATCTCAAAACCCCGTCGTGTTGATGAAGAATCGGTTAGCGTCAATGTAAATAAACATCTGTATAGAGCGCGTGGATGTAATGTTTAATTTGATGTGCGATATATCGATGGTCTAGTAACATAAGGTCGTAACTGCTATGCTAAAGCATAGCAGTTACGACCTTATGTTACTAGACCATCGATATCGTATACCCTCGTGTTTCTTTGAATCTCTATTCCATATCCATGTACATGTACATTTACAACGTAGTATCCCCGTTACCGTAACTCAGGTTGGCTCATTTAGCACCATCCGTATTTGCATCTTGATAGCCACCCATGCGGTCCCTGTGCTCAATGTCAAGGTGAAATGACTTAGAATTTTGCGTTAAAGTTGTTGAGGTGTCCATCCATTAATGTTACTGATTTATTGTTTGCAGTGGACACGTCTAACATAGAGATACTATTGTGTTGATTTCATCTTTACCTGGGTTTTCTTTGGGTATCTTGCCCAAAGAAAACCCAGGTAAAGATGAAATTCATCATGATAAACACGTGTCACATGACACATTGTGAGGTGTACTAAGATTAAGATAAATGCCATCAACAAGGAAAATGCGTGTGTATATATTTAAGCCAAAAGTATGTCCATTAATAACCTACTTCATGTGACATTTTACCGGACTGCACTGAATGGTCTGGAGCGAAATTCGATTTGTTCTTCAATCGGTTATCGGGAACTATTTCGCGGCGCAATACACTTGCAACAACTGACAACCAATGGGAAAAGGAATAGAAGAAATTTAAATATATGTAGAGGCTTACAGTCAGGTCCGCGTCCGCTGTTGATCCGTTATGCTGACAAGACAGCGTTTATGCAAATTAAATGTGGTATACAAAGATCATGCGTCATGATGGTTTCGCTCTTTGTTGAGTTCAAGAATAGTGTTGTAGGTTTTCACATATCTCGGTTCAAAGTATTTTTTCCATATGCTTTGATGTGCGGAAAACTAAAGGAATTTGTCGAACGTGTGAAATTAAATTCATAACTATCACTCACAAAATTATGTCTTACTTTCAATGAAGATTGGAGACCAACCATGTGATTTTGTACATAAGATGTGCGATTTTTTATGAAAAATATTTACAGAAGCTTTGATATATTCTGTAAATGACAACAAAATTTGATGAAATATTCACAGAAAATCATTTGCTGTGAACATCTCGTCAACTTTTGGCGTCATTTATGCGAAATATTGTAAATTTTGTCAATATTTTTCATGAGATATCGCACATCTTCTTAGGTACAAAATCACATGACTTGCGTCATATATTGTTCAAAATCTTGATCAAAAGACACAACATACCTTCGTGAAATCACGGTTTAAACAATAATTAAATGAACTGTCAATCTGACGAGGCCCTTTTTATTTTCAATTTAAAGAAGAAAGTCAAAATATTGTGAACTTGGGATTGTCTTTTAATTGAATAATTACAAAAAATTATAGCATTGTGTAATGAATCACCACACTTTGTCTTTGGAAAACGTTTATAAAATATTGTGTTTGCTTTATTCTAGGGGCTTTACAAATGCATGTTCCGTAAAGAATGCGTTGTATTCATTAAATACGCTTTCAGTTTGTGCGATATGTTGATCATATTCTAAATACATATTTTTTGGTTGGTTTGTTGGACCGCACATGGTTGTTGTGGAGGTCACCTGTTTTCTGTTGAAACAGTTCTCTCAAACGAATGTACGTGACAAAACCTAACTCGAATGTTCTGTCTGTAACGCACGGTTAGACAAAACCCTGTTCACGACTGCAATCACCGATGTACGCTGAGCTATACGCGACCCGTCATGTGTGGTTTTGTACCTAAGAAGATGTGCGATATGTCATGAAAACTACTTTACAAAATGTACGATATTTTCTGTCCAGTACGTCGATTGTTGACGAAATGTTCACAGGAAATGCGGACGTCATTCACAGCAAATATCACAGTTTATGTAAAGCTGTTTCTAAAAAAAAACGCACATCTTCTTAGGTACAAAACAATATGGCTTGTCTCATATATTGCTGTTGTGCAGGCAGCCCGATACGATATATGTTTCTGTCGACCCCGACTTTAGTTGAATCTCTACCCCATCACCTCCACCTTAAATGACCTTAGCTGTTGATAGGTCGTTAAACCTCAACAAACAAACTACCCCATCGCAAAATTTGTCTTTATCCAAATTTTTCATCTGCAATGCAATGTGAATGCTCCTCCATTCTCGACATGACCTTGTTGTAGCCAACAAAGATAGACTTCTGTAACTTCTGGACAGTTGCCCGTGCTACAATGTTTTCTTCGCGTTGTCTACCTAGAAGGGTTCAGAGTCTACGTGTAGAGCATTGCTCAATCCCTTCTTATGCATGAACATACTTTCACAGTACTTCCATCCCGCTTGTCTTTCGGATGCGGCTTTAGACAGATGTCCACCTATACATAACTGTATCTGTTGATGTCGTTAAACCAATTCACTTTCACTCTTCGTGTTGCCTGGTGGACTGTTCGGTAGGATGCATGTATATGTATGGGTAGGGTATGGTATATTGTATTTAATTTATCAGGTAACGAGCTTTGCATTGGCCTATTACATACAGACTGATAACAAAGTGGCGTATTATGCATTGACTGGGGACGTATATCCGGGTCACACTGGATTCCAAGCTACGTCCGCTGACTTTCATTGATCGAATGCGTCACATGATATTACCGAATGATGCCAGAGTAATACTGCAACGTAAACTAATCCACCGTCATTTCACATAAAAAAAATAATTACATGTGCTCTGCCAGTAACGTAAAACGTTGCCCGATAAATATAATACCATACTATTGTCTGTTCCACATTTTGCTGCCGGCCATTAAACACATTAACTCTTAAAAGTATTCAAATTTAAGGACTTTGTTATCAATAACAAAAAAGTCACCCTCCCCATTTTATTATTTGATGAAATTCCGTAAAAAAAACTATTTTCCTGGGAATTTAACAGGGGAGGGGGTGGGGCTAAATATAAAAAAAATCAATTTTTATTTGTGGGCCGATTTTCAAAAGCTAACTTTTGTTTTCTTAGTTACATCATTTCCAATCTATCTAACCAGGTTTCGGTTGCGATTTCCATATTTATTTTTCGTTTTTGACTCATCCCCACCTCTTCCATCTCCTTTCCCCCCATGTTAATATTTTTTCGCTATAAAATCAATATTTGATGGAATTTAAACAAACACAAACAATTGGGGAGGGTGGGTTTGAGCTTCGAAATTCCCACTCCTTTCATATAAACTTGATAACAAAAGACACTAGCCTCGTATTGTCTATTGACCAGTGCAACTTTCTGCTCATATAACATCTACAGAATTGCCGGCGTCAGAAGAACTGTTGTGTGGATCTTGGGACATGGCAATGCAGCCACGTGACATAATGATACCATGGCGCGCCAAAACACACGAAGCCAACAAAGCTTTTGAAGGTGAAATCGATATATAGTTCGAAATGCGAAAATGCGCAAAGTTGCAACTTGTAGACACTGATGGATTTCGCGGAATACCTAGACAAACAAAAGCCACAATTGAAGAAAATGACGAATATGTTAGTGAAGCAGTGTGCATTTTCAGAATCGCGTATGCAACAAAAGCCCGGATTCATTTGTATATGCCAAAGATACTAGGTAGTTATTACCAGTAGTTTGCCTTGTTGAAAATGTAGCTTATATACATAGTATTTGCGACCAGAGTTGACGCTGTCCAGACTGCGCATGCGCAGTCTGGTCAGCGTCATCTCTTGTCACATATTACTCAGTTAAGCATTTATAGCGTTTGCAAAGAATAATTTAACACGTATCTGAATACAGAAATGCGCTATCCGATCAAACGCTACACTAGTTAACACCTTAACAAGACACTTTTCTTCGGCAACGATAACACGCATTTCTGCAGCATACCCTGCGCTGTTCGTTGTGGCATTTTACATCAGTCAAAACAGCATGCATCTCACATTAGTCCGTGGTTTTCACCTGCTCCTGTGGGCGACATTAATATTTATAGACAGATTGAAGCACAAGCCACTCCATTGATATTAGATTTTCATTTCGCAATTGGAAGTTATGTCAATTATTTGTTGACCTTTTAAACGGCTGTGTGACCCTAAATAACGTAATATAGTGCGGTAATCATGGACAACCCGGAGAAGTTCGCGTTGTGGCAAACAAAATTGGATGTTGCGTTCAATAGAGGTATATACCCCTTGGCAATTAAGATGTTTAGATTTATTTCACACCGCTTTGAACATAGAAAGTTTACTTCTTCATGTGGTGGGTAAAATTGTTTTGAAGCCTGCGATGACATTTGAAAATGAAATGTATATATGAGGGATTTGAAAACAGTACGTAGTATTGTTCATATGGTGACTCTGCACATTCGATAAACGTAAGTGACTCGCAATGATACAAATATGCTGATCTGTACAGTGAATATGTCTATAAACCGGACATCATGGGAGGTCTACACGTTTATAACCTTAACTAATATACGATTATCAATATTAAATATATACAGGATATTCCATCGTACATTTTGAATAGCGGGAAATAATACACGAGTGTGCGTCGGCTTCCGTGTAAGCAACGAGTGAGCGTAGCGAACGAGTTGCTTGCACTGACGCGACGGACACGAATGTATTATTTCCGCTATTCAAACATACATATGCACATTTAGTCTATTTTTGAGATTATAAACAATGAATTGTGATGTGCGCATGATTAGTTATACAATGACGTGTTTTCCCGCGTTTTGACGTTACGTTGTGTGACGTCATGTAAACTTTTTGAAATCCAAATTACGCAGCTGTTTCTATGAACCAGATACATTTTAGTGCATGTTTGGAATGTGTTCAATCACATTAACATTCTAGATTAGTCGAGACCCTTTCCAAATTTTCAAATAACTTTATTTTGACTGTAATAAAAAATAAACATTTTGCATGGTAGCTCTTGGTTTCCAAGAAAACAGGCCCGCAATTACGGGTTTTCTTTCACAGCGAAACCCGTGCAAATAATTTGCAAGAGCGTAATAAATTCGAATAATTCGGTCAGAAAAAAACATATCGGTTAATTACCATTGGAGCTTAGACACACTGGAGAAAATGCATGTCACCACCAGTAACTGGCGTTGTTCCCGGTATGTTACAATACAGTGGAACCTCTCTAAAACAACCTCAAATAAAACACATATGATGTTATTTTTTATGAGTTTCTTGGTAATTTATCTCAAATGATACTGTCTGTTCGTGATCGCATAGAACACAACTATGGCTCAGAATGATAAAACACCTGATTGACAGTGAAAGCTCTCTAAGCCGGACACCCTGGGGACCTCCCAGGGTGTCCGGTTCAGAGAGGTCTCACTGGACATATTATTTTGATATCAAGTTTATCTGGCAAGGGTAGGACCCGCGTAGGAATTTTGAGGCTCCCCGAGGAATTCATACCGTTTCAGAACCGAGCCTGATAAATTTGATATCAACAGGCACTAGGCTGGTAATCTATGTATCAGGTAACGTTTCATGCTAGCCAATGTTCAAATATAAAATAGGTTTCGTTGAAAAGAACGAGGACTTGTTTACGTTGCGTCAGTACACTGGTGTACTTCGGTAACGTCATGTGACGCTTTTCGACCAATGAAACGTCCATTTTAATTATTTTTAACCCGGATATTCGTATCAGGTCAATGCCTGATAACAAATTATTTTATAGGTCAGTACGTATTCGGCCAATACAAATTTCATTACCTGTTAAATTTATATTTACAATGTGTCGTATGCACGCTGGAGAAAATATCTCACATCTACATGTATTCGCCCGTGCAACTCTACATATATTACACTACACAATAGTTTGATCTCGTTCCATTGAAGTGTATACACACTGGAGACATGTCACATCCAGTAACATATGCAATTCCCGACATATTACAATACAACACACTGTGGCCTATTTTCGCTTAGACATATTCACACTGGAGAAAAGACATGTCACAACCATTGACATTATTAAGTTCTCGGTAAATAACTATAATGTATGGTCAATTTCGACTGTGACATTTACTGGTATAGTCTGTAGAAAATGCATGTCACATCACGTGACATATACAGTCCCGGTACATGTATAGCAGACCCTCTCTAGACCGGATACAGAGAAACGATAGTTCTGCCTGAGTTTGATAGTTGCCCTTTATCTCTGATGACAATGTCTGTTCATGATAACAAAGCACGCACGCGTATCTTGAAACAACACTGCCATTTATGTTTACAGTGGAACCTCTCTAAACCGGACACCATGGGTGAGAGGTTCCACTGTATGATACAATACAACGAATTGCGGTCTATTTCCACTTAGACATATACACACTGGAGAATTTACGTGTCACTTCGTGTACTTTTGCAGCCGCCGGTCTATTGCAATTCAATAAATCGCGGTCCGTTCCAATGGGGAAATGCACACACACACACTGGGGAAATTCATCCAGTAATTTGGCAACTCCGGGTATATTACAACACCATGCGTTCCCCTACCCCGGGTATCTGCTCTTTCTTTACCCGTATAACATTTGCTCCAGTAGTAATTGAGATATTTTTGATAATGTATGTGAATACAGGTGTCGATAGAACGTGCTCGGGGTATACGTTACCCACCACCGTATTTGCCCACGTGCACCCATTCTAACTTTGTGTCATTTCATAGATTCAACCAACATTACTGTCTGTTTCACGAAACCTGCTCAAATTTTACGGCCATATAAACAATGCAAAAACAATATCTTTTTTCTATAATATTTAATTTTATACAAATTCAAGAATGAGCCTTCATTTTATTTCGTGAAATTTTGTCAAATATTGATTTTTTTCACTAAAAATTGATTTGTCTATGTGAATTTAACATAGAGGAAAAGGATGTGGATGAGGAGCTGTGGGCGGAGTCAAACAATGAACATTTTTGGAATTTAACTCCGAAACCTGGCTAGATAGCTTAGAAATGATCTAACTAAGGAAACAAAATCGGTCCAGTATTTCTGAAATTCGATAATATTTCCCCATGTTAAATCCCCATAGACATCTTTACTCTGTGAAGATGTCTATGGGGATTTAACATGTGGAAATTGTTTTTTCGCAATAAAATCAATATTGGACCAAATTTCACTAAATAAAAAGAATGCTGATTCTTAAATTTTGTTTTAATTTAATAATATCGAAACAAATATTGTTTTGGCATTGCAGCCGTAAAATTTGGGCAGTTTTCGTGAAACAGACAGTAATGAACTACGTTTGGTGTATCCAAGTACCAAGAACAATACATTGTACTCATATCAAAAATAACCTTTCAAGTACGCGTTACATTTCAATGTGTTAAATAAATTTAGATCAAGTTCTAATAACCAGATCAAATTTCAATAAATTGCCAAATTATACATACTTGTCACTTTGAAAGTTGTGTATAATATCTTTATACGTTCTTAATATACCATTTGTTTCCGTCACCATATTATCCATAAATAAATTTCACATTATCTACTTTTCTAATTTACCTCATCTGAATAAAATAATTGCTTAATTGGTTAATATGAATTTAAAACTATTGGTTTGCCTGCTTACATAATTACGTAAACTGTGTGATTTGTCCTCAAATCGTTTTATAGTGCAGTCATTAGCCGCTATCTTTGCCAATTTGATACGCCAAATGTCTACCTGTATATTTATACCAATTTGTTTTGTATACCTGTTCTAAAGGGCGACCGAAATAAATGTGTCTCACAGATTCGTGTTTTTGTTTACTCTTATTTATGTACAATGGTTGATTGTATCGAATATACATTGATGCAGCAATTACATTAAACTATGATACACATTAAGTCGCATATATTAAACAATACACATTAAGCAATCTTTTTTTATTGCTTTTAACTTTATTTTTTTTATTTTATTGAAGAAAAAAATATATTCGAATTCAGCATACTTGCACTCAAATTGCTCTAAATACATTAATACCCACTCTTCAGTATGCCGATATTTCGTTTTCAGACATTTTAACCCTTTCACCCCTAAGTAACTGGAATGGAATTTGATATGTTAATTTTGCAACCAATCCATTCGTCACAAAAGTTATGAAAAGGGGGTGTTTTTTGTTCTCAAAAAGATGAAAATCACTTCTCATCTGGATCTACACTGTTTGCCAATACCGATATACAGGCATGTAGTGGTGAAAGGGTTAATGTTTGAAGTGGCGTAGGAAAGAGAATGCAATTTATTTATTTTTTATTGTATTTATGAACTTTTAACATGTTTCTGTTAAAAGAGAAGTTAAATTTAAATTAGAATGGCAGTGTGTGCAATTTGGTGCAGGTATAGGTCAGTAAAACACTTGTCTGTACATTGGATTGCTATTTTCTAGAAGGTATGTAACATACATAAAAGTAAATAGGGCTTTACATTTTTGTCATCACCAAATGCTAGTAGATTTGGACGTTTCCATGATTTGTATTTAATGTTTCATGATGGTAACACGATCATACTCGCAGCTCTTTTCCAACTCGCCGATATCTGAGAGTTAAACACTCATTTTATGGCCTTAATTTTATATTTTGTAACAACATACACATGTATTAGACTAATACATGAACTTAAATGGCAGACAGGAAAGGCTGTGGTGTCAAACACCTCATAGCACCGTATTTACATACACTATGTGTATTTATCAGGGATTTAGGTGCTCATAGACATAGAGAATAGTAGGTTAGTGCCGTGAATGGGAAAAATATCTGGCAAGGCTTAGGAAACGGGATGGGCGAGGCTCTGCCGAGCACATCCCGTTTCCGTGCCGCGCCAGATATTTTTTCCCATTCACGGCACTAACCTACTATTTTATTTATCCCGTCAACACCTACAAATGGCTTTAAAATGTCAAAAAATAACCACAGCCACCGCACATATTTATACGCAGTGATTAGGTCGTATTGACAGGATATCAAAAAATATTTCACGGCACCGTGTTTCACGGCACATACGGACTGTATTGACGGGATAATAACCTCACACTAACCAATATGAAATATGTGTCATAGATGATGTATGATGTCGCAAGTTCGCAGATTCAATGAATAACGATGAATCTGAATTGAAAACCATTTGTCGGTGGCCTTTCATTGGCTGAACAACGTCACAAGGCTACCGAATGACGTCAGTGCAGTGATAATAGTACGCAAACAAGTCTGCGTTCAACGAAAGTCACGTTATATTTGCCAAATATGTAACCTAAAACATTACCTGTTATCATCATCTGAGAAATTTCCTGGCAAAATAAGCATTCATTCACCATTACCCCACGTATTGATTGGCATTATTATACATTGTATATCAAACGTAAATTTCCACACTGATATCAGGGGCGATAACCGTGTTTCCTTAACATGTTAACTGACATTGCTATTTATTCTCTGTATGTATTTTTTGATGTGTCTGTGGAAAATATTATTTGTTCAGGTGACGCATTTAATTAGTATAACTAATTAATAAATATCATGCCTCATTTCATATGAAAATAGCCTGATACCACCGCGAGTCACTATCAGTAAAATAAATATTACTACATGATTATATCTGTATAGAGGGCACTAGTAATTGTTAGAGCTGGTGGAATAGTGACACAAATATACTCTTGTTTAATTCCTATAAAGAACATTTTCTGCGGCCTACTGAGTGGGCATTTACCTTTAATAATAATAATTCAATCCTAGGGCCTTTTGAGATCAATTTGAACAGGCTCGGCTCGGAAACAGTAGGAATTCCGTGGGTAACCAAGGAATTCCTACACGTTTCCTAGCCTTACCTGATCAACCTGATATCAACACGCAATAGCCTGGCCTTGTCGATGAAAGAACGATCAAATAAATCAGGCTCGGCTTAGCAACGGTAGAATTCCTGCACGTTTCCTAGCCTTGCCTGATCAACTTGATATCAATAAGCACTAGCCTTGCCTTGTCGATGAAAGAACGATCAAATCAATCAGGCTCGGCTCAGCAACGGTAGGAATTCCTCGGCTCGCCTCGGAATTCCTACACGTTTCCTAGCCTTGCCTGATCAACTTGATACCAAGCACATTGATCTGGTAAAGTATATATGGCTTTGTCCGTACAGAAGTCAACGTCTCTTGCATATCAATGGCTCCTTCACGTCTGCGACTCCGGAAATAAAGGACCGACAGAAAGCGCGTAGGAATACGGCAGTCGACGTGAAGTGTCGTTTGTTAGGTTCACTAAGCAGAAAAAGATGGAATTATCGTTAGTTTCCTTTCTGAAGTGCAGTAATTCCTGAGAAAATGCACCGCGTTTCAAGGAAATCAACGTAGAAATACGACAATGCCTAAGCGCCGGTAACCGGTTACGTATTTCCACCGCTTATGTCATTGTCAAATATTGAAATCGGGCAATGAGAATCATCATTCAAGCCCGGATTAAGCAGGCTGGAAAGATGGAATAAGGGTGGGTTTGAGAAGACAAAAATTAGCATCGTCGAATCGATGGAAAATTGCTACCTTCGCCATCGTGATTGCGTGAGTATGTCTTGAAGCAGACGACTTTATTTGCGCGCGCTGTGGAAAATGGCGGACGGCTCGATTTTCAGTATGGAAATTATTGAATTCTGCGCGAAATTACACTTAATAGGTTTATAAGGACTGACAGCCCATATATCAAGGGGAATAACGTCACTGGTCGATGCTTGGACAGAGCTCCAGATAAAGTGCGTATTGGCGTATTTGACACACTTATTTTAGCTGAATGCGCATTGATTATCAACAGTGGGATAACAAAATAATCGCAGCAATGTGAAAATACGCATTGATTTTCAAATTGAATAGTGGAAATACTGTAATACAGTTGAAAATTTACTTAGTTGAGATGCAAAAAGCAGACACTGTTTGCCTTTTGCAGCTCAATTAAGTAAATTTTCAACTAAATAAGTAATAACACACGTAAATAAGTGACTTTTTAAATTTGTTTTAATCATTTGTTTCCTATTTAAATAATGAAGAAAATCAATAATCCATTTATAAAAATAAAATACGCAATTAATTTGAAATCAGGGGGTACAATACTCTTTAGACACGAAGCTTATCTGGAGCTCTACTTGGAGGATGGAATCAAACGGTACAATCACAATATAACAACAAACAAACAACACAGATTACATCGATGACTTGAAACAAGAATGGACATTGATTTAATTAGTCAACTTCGTGGTCAACTCATGGCGGCTGTCTTTGAAGTGCTCGTAAATAACATTATCTGCCATGCTCCACGAGCATTTGTTTCAAATGACAATTTCCAGGAATTGGCTTTTAGAGAATTTAATATATTTTGCGCATGCGCCCCACATTGCATCCGTCATCATTATTCACATCTGTACTTTGTTTTCTAAAATCTCTATAGAACACGAGTTATATGAGTTAATACGATAATTATTAAACGAGTTTACTGATTTCATAAGATACGAGGCTATGCCTCATTTCTGATATAATCGGTCAATGTGTTTATTAAATTTCCGATTTATCAACACAAATGTAAAATTATGTTTATTGCATAAGCGAAGCATCATATATTGTCTCATTTGCATATTATGTTTTTAATATCGGAATGAATGGCTTTTTTGTGGAATTTATCGGGGTATAAACTTGGAAAAGTCGCGGGAATACTGGACGAAGGCCGGAAGGCCTCGTCCAGTATTCCCACGACTTTTCCAAGTTTATATCCCCGATAAATTCCACAAAAAGGCCATTCATTCCTTATAATTCCAGCATTTGAAATAAATTCATCAAGAAAATGTGTTTATTTTCCGTTTTCTTAAGAATTATTTTAACTGCGCCTCATGGTTACGGAAAGTAGTTCGGCGTGGGAGTTTACTGGGATAAAATTTTTGGACAGAGACTTGCTACGGACCAATCAAATGTTAGGGAATTGTGTAAATATTATTGTGCTGGAATTATTACCGTATGTTGTTACCCTGCGAAAGACCATTTTATGAAATACATATATAGAGAATAGTAGGTTAGTGCCGTGAATGGGAAAAAAACATCTGGCAATGCTTAGGAAACGGGATGGGCGAGCCTCTGCCGAGCACATCCCGTTTCCGTGCCGCGCCAGATATATTTTCCCATTCACGACACTAACCTACTATTCTATTTATCCCGTCAAATAGCTTTCAAATGCAAAAATATAATCCCAGCCGCTTCGTCAAAATCGGAGAATCGACTAGTATGACAACAGCACATATTCATACGCAGTGATTATGTCGTATTGACAGGATATCAAAAATGTTTCACGGCACTGTGTTTCACGGCACATACGCACTGTGTTGACGGGATAATTATATAATGCATGCTTTTATACTACTCGCCAAATGCAAATGTCCTTATTTTAAAACAAAAATAATGATGAAAATGTGAAATTTCTGAAACTATGAGCGAAAAATACTTTTCGAAGATTTGCGGGCATGCTCCCATTCATTTGAGACTTCTTCCATTTTTCTCGAAAATGATGTTTGAAGCTTTCGTAAACTTCAATTTAAAACTATCGAAATTGCGGAACTCAACGACAAACTAGACATACTTGATTGGCTGATTGGCAAAATAAATAATAATATTTTAATTTGTTCTTTCATGTTTTTTTCAAATTTAGTACAGTATATATGACGCTGTAACTGGATAAATGGGGCTCATGGGCTATGCGACCAGTGTAGATCCAGATCAGACTGTGCATCCGCACAGTCTGATCAAGATCTGCACTGTTCGCCATTTCATCAATGCAACACCCGTTACGCTTTTAACATGCAATATGGATCATTATCACGGGCTATCTGAATGTGCTATTTTATCAGGAGCTACACTTGTCACTGTACTACGGAACTCCGCAGGGGACATGGATTTATTTTATTAATTCGTTCCCACGAAATAACAATTCGTTCCCTAAATTTAACAATTCGTTCCCTCGAATTAAAAATTCGTTCCCTAAATTAACAATTCGTTCCCTCGAATTAACAATTCGTTCCCACGAAATGACAATTTTTTCCCTCAATTTAACAATTCCGTTCCCATGATATAACAATTCTTTCCCACGAATTAACAATTCGTTCCCGTGGGAACGAATTGTTATTTCATGGGAACGAATTGTTAAATTGAGGGAACGAATTGTTAATTCGTGGGAACGAAACGAATTAATAATAAAAATAATTCTACGTGCCCTGCGGGGCTCCGTACTATACTACAACCATGTCACAATGTTTCATGTTTCCAGCTACTTTAACCCAAATGTCGCGAGTTCAAACTCGTCCCTCATTGTACCATGTCATGTACCTTTTACCTCCAACAAATATTGTCAAAGTTATTAACACGTTCTCAGAAGCTAATTTAGGCGAGTTTCTCTCATAGGTTTATCTCGGAAAATAATCTCATTTTTTACGATTATTTCCTACCATTATTGGGCCTATTCGCCGGGATCTTTTCGAGCCATTAAGTTTTAGAGGAATAAAGACATTACTTTCGATGATTTGTCAGATTTTCGCGGCGGTTGAAACTACACATAGGCCGACAGATGATACGTTAGCGTGTATCAGCAAAACAACATCTTAAGTTCAAGCTGAAGTTCGTCATCTGTGTGTAAGAGATGCGTCATTAAGGTAGTTTTACAACCCACCACACCACACCCCACAAATCCCCGGCATTTTTTAAAAACAAACACACACACTTAAGTCATACTAATATTGTAGATTGCTCCAAGATTTCGTCCCGCGACTTTAAAACACCAATCAGGTATTGCAGTGAAACCTCTCTAAACCAGACACCCTACGAGGTCCCCAGTGTGTCCGGCTTAGAGACATTCAGGCAGTCACTCATTCTTCGAGTCATAGTGGTGTGCTATGCGATCACGAACAGACATTATCACCTGAGATAAATGATCACAAGAAACTCATCAAAAAAAAGATAGCAGGTGTATTATTGGTGTCCGGTTTAGAGAGGTTCCATCGTAGGTCTCACACAAGCTCGATATCACGCAGAGAGCGTAAGAGAGAGGGTATAGGTAACGAGAGTATAGAATGATGGTGAGAAGAGAGAGAGAGAGAGAGAGAGAGAGAGAGAGAGAGTGAGAGAGAGAGGGGGGGGGGACTGCTCGTGCAAAGTCTGATCGATGCAATCGCTGTTCGCAAATGTAGAAATTCACGTTTTGACTGCGTTCGGTAAAATACATTATCCATGGAATATGATATGCCAAATGTCTATTAAACGCTGTGTGTGACTGTGGGTTTTGCAGCCAGTACTAATCCAGATCAGACTGCGCATCTGTGCAGTCTGACCAGGAACTTTATTGTTCGCCATTCCATGTTACAGTGGAACCTCTCTAAACCGGACACCCTGTGTGTCCGGCTTAGAGAGGTTTCACTGTAAATCAGGCATTTGATCAAACACAGCCAGGGTTGTGTGCTATGCGATCACGAAGAGACATTATATCACCGGAGATAAATGACCAAGAAACTCATAAAACATAAGATAACAGGTGTATTATTGGTGTCCGGTTTAGAGAGGTTCCACTGTAATACATACGCTATGCTTCTAGATCGTTATCAGCAAGGTGTATGATCACTTGGTTACAACAACAACAACATCGCACACTCCAAAATAAGTATTATTTGATATTTTCCTTAATATGCAACTGATTTTGATGAAATATGGCGCAACAAAGACGTCTTCATGAGCTGCATTTGGTGGTCTAAGGAGTTTGGCACAGACTTATGTCGTTTTTGCGAAGAATCGATTTCCGTGTCGGAGACACGGAAATCGATTCTTCGCAAAAACGACAGAAGTTTGGGCGAAAATACAGAGACCACCAAATGCAGCTTAACAAGACGCGTTTGATGCGCCATATTTTATGTAATAAGGAAACTATAAAATAATACGTATAGTACTTTGAATCGGTACTTGTTGTTGTTGTTAGTACCACGTGATCATACACCTTGTTATCAGGCTACATCTCAGGCATGTCGGTGCAACGCCGCGGCGTTAAGGATACAGAAATACGCATAATATATATAAGTATCCCCTCGCCGATAGGCAAGAGGGGATATAGCGTTAGTCCATGTACGTACGTGCGTACGTGCGTGAGTACGTACGCACGTTAGTAACACCTTTCATTTTTCATTTTTCAATAACTCATGAACCGCAAAACCGAGTTTAACCACAATGTGTGTCTATGGATGCTGCTTTGTTTTGCATACGACCCACGTCCGACCTCCCAAGGTCAAGGTCACTAAGGACCAAGGTCATTGAGGACTGTTTTTCGCAGCCAGCGAAATGGATTAGATTCGTTTAACGATGCCAGTTCTTGTTATTACATTATAATATAGCACAGCCAAGCCTTTTTTAATGTCAATATATCAAATTGTGTGCACAATTGTAAGATGTACGTTGGTGTACAATGTTATCTCATTTTCAGATGTTTCCTGGTAACGCATCTCAGATATTAATGCATGTTCATGATTGCAAAGCACACACACAGGTGTGTCCCATAATGGTCATATGCCTGATTTACAGTGGAACATCTCTAATGCGGACACACTGGGGACCTCCTAGGTGTGTCCTAGGGTGTGCGGTTTAGAGAGGTTTCACTGTATAAGAAAGGATAAAAACAGCTAAATACAACAGATATCACACTATTGTCTCTTTACAAACGGATGCTTTCTGTTTATATTTATAAGCCATTGATATCAATGACAGTAAAATAATCGATTTCTCCCCTGAGACGAACAAGTGACATCCTTAATAGTGGCTGTCACTGGATATATTGGACGTATGGGAGTTGTAACCAGTGTAGTTCCAGATCAAATAGCACACTATTGTCGACTGACATATCTTATCGATCTATATTGCTTGTTATAAGCATAACGGGTGTTTCAGTGATGGAATGGCGAACAGTGCAGATCCTGATCAGACTGTGCGGATGCACAGTCTGATCTGGATCTACACTGGTCGCAAAACCTATAAGCCCTATTTATTCAGTGATATTCTTAATAAAGGATTAGTTGCCACAATTAGTGTGACAGTGCAAATCCAACATGATCTGAAGCAGTTTAATTTCCAATCACATAATAGCATGATGATAACAAGGTGCAGTGCTAATCCAAGACATAACCTAAAGTTCGTGACACCGCGGTTACGGTTCCTGATAAAACTGGCTTATCTGAAACATTTGATTATTCAGCACCCATCCCACCAACACACACACCCCACATACACATAATATACGATACACAACTATTAATTTATATGTATTGCATAAGCACAGCACAATAATTGAAGTTGTAATCACCACTTAGTCTTCTGCAGCGTCTTCATTTGCATGTATATTATGAGTTTTAATACACCGTGTTATTACATTGTGAAAGTCTATTTTATGCAAACAAACTGTATTATTACATTGTGAAAGCCCATTTTATGCCCAAAAAATGTATTATTACATTGTGAAAGCCCATTTTATGCCCAACAAATTATGTATTATTACATTGTGAAAGCCCATTTTATGCCCAAAAAATGTATTATTACATTGTGAAAGCCCATTTTATGCAATAAATGCGGGTTATAGCCGGATATTTGTTAACAGGATATTATTCCATGTGAACTGGGGAGATAACCAATGCAACAACGACTCGCTAATCTCCCGTAGATGTTTTAAATCCCTTTGATTGAATAAACTGAGTAGCGAACTCAGAAGAATAGTTGTCTAATTTCGTCAAGCTATGTGATTTTGTACGTAAGAAGATATGCGATATCGCATTAAACATATTTACAAAATTTACGATATTTTCCGTAAATAAAGTAGAAAGTTTACGACATCTTCACAGCAAATGCGAAATAGAATTCCGCATTTGCTATGAAGATTTCGTCAACTTTCTACGACGTTTATAGAAAATATCACAGTTTCTGTAAATATTGTTCACGATAAGTCGCACATCTTCGCACCTGTATAAAGTCACAAGAATCGTTATTGTCTAATTGAATCGACGTTTGTGTCGCATTAAGTGCGGGTACTTTCGCTAATTCAAGGCACACGCGTGTGTATACAAGGAAATGTTCCTTCTATTTAACTCCTTTATATGTGGTTTAGTGTCATCATCGACCTGTCATACCACTGTATACACATATATGAAACACGTCATGTGATTGTGTACCTAAGAAGATGTGCGGTATCTCGTGGAAAATATTTTCAAAATTTACGATATTTTCCGTAAATGATTTCGAAATATAACGCAATTTTCATAACAAATGCAGAATTCTATTGCGCATTTTTTCTGAAAATTTCGTCATCTTTCGACGTCATTTACAGAAAATATCATAGGTTCTGTAACTGTACTTCATGAAAAATCGCACATGTTCTTAGGTACAAAATCACATAGCGTGTATCGTCTATGTTTTAAGTTCATTGTCTGCATGTGAATTTCAACAACAAGAGCACACCAGAGGCAAGAATGGCCTCTTAACGGTGCTTCGTTGCATTAATTGGACTTGATTTATTCAACCGCCCCAGTGGAGGTTTTTGCTTACTAACCGTTCCAATACGGTACCAGTGTTTTCGTGCTTTCTTGTAGACTATGTCGGTATGTTATTATGTTCTTCTATGCTCAATGGTTGTCTTAGTGATCCTTTGGGGCTAGTGTCTTGTGGTGATTGTGTTGCTATTTTATTTTGTGTAGTGTAGTGTATTGTTGCATTTTCTTTGAGACCGTATACAGCTAGATGTGGATGGCACGTTGTGCCACTGTGAAAGTTAGATTCAATCATAAATGTATCCGTGTTTCAATGATATAGGTGGCTGTGACTGGAGAACTCGGGCTTATGGGTTTTGCGACCATTGTAGATCCAGATCAGCCTGTGCATCCGCATAGTCTGATCAGGATCTGCACTGTTCGCCATTCCATCAATGATACACACGGCATGCTTCTAACAAGCAATATAGATCTACACGAGTCACAAATCTAATAAGCCCCATGTCTCCAGTTACAGCCACACATGCGTTAATGCATTGTCTTTGCTGGCTCTTTAGTCTACATAGGATGCACATCTTTCTATTTGATCCCGTCAACACAGTGCGTATGTGCCGTGAAATACGGTGCCGTGAAACAGTTTTGGTATCCTGTCAATACAACCTAATCACTGCGTATGTATATCCGCGGTTGTCATACTATTCGATTCTCCGATTTTGAGGATACGGCTGGGGTTATTTTTTTTGCATTTTAAAGTTATTTGTAGGTGTTGTCGGGATAAATAGAATAGTAGGTTTGTGCCGTGAATGAAAAAAATATCTGGCGCGGCACGGAAACGGGATAGGCTCGGCAGAGCCTCGCCCATACCGTTTCCGAGGCCTTGCCAGATATTTGTTCCCATTCACGGCACTAACCTACTATATTATATATTTCTTGTCATGTTATTGTATTCATCACTGAAATTGAGAAGAAGCTTGCGCTATGAAAAGTGATAAAACATTCACATTCATGGACAAAATAGCAAGTGCAATTAAACCGCACTTGCAATGCATATTTGTACACGTATAGTGTTGTTCGACGATTATCATGGATTGCTTTACATTGTCTAGTAAATGGAAGTAAAACACTAGCAAATTGTATTTTGCACGTAGCTATCACCAAACTCCATCACATCAATTCTCAAATTTCGAAGACAGCCCATCCGTGCACTAGACAAGTTCGTTTACTTCATGCTCAAATTCGACAACCACCAGTTTACATAATTCCGTGCGTTTTCAATTTGTTGTACGAATGAATGAAAAATGTTAAGCACTTTCGAATGATAATTTATTAGTTATCTAGTACAGTCGTTGATGCATTTTAAACAAATTCCCGACATACACTCTATTCCAGCCACGCGATACTTAATGAAGGGATATACATTGTATTTATAATATTCCACATGCAAAATGTTTATCCGCGAATTGCAACTTAATGATAAACAGGAGGAAAAATAGTGGAATAAACATTGATAATTTTCTACAAGAAAACGAGTTTATCCCCAAATTTCAATTTGGGGATAAACACGTTCCTTGTGGAAAAGTATCAATGTATTGTTTTTATTAATAGTTATATGGGTGTTCGGAACATACCTTCGTCGAGGAATAGGACAACTAGAAAATAAAGAAATCTATATATTTAGTACATTGTTCAGACCTTACGTGCAAAGAGCAATTAAGTAAGTAGTAAACTTCAACTGTGTATATTAAGTTTATATTTTAGTGTGTCAAATGTCATTTGCGAGGGCAATACGTTCGGATATGAAAACCAACTTAGGGATGAAAATGATACAGTCCTGATATTGTTGAATTATCCCACACAATCAAACACATGAAAACGAATGGAAATTGAAGTAAAAACGATCGCTTTGTGCAACGATAAGCATATAAACGATTATCGTTGTTTTTGTACGTGAAAACGAGGCTTTCTTTCAATACCAGACTTTCAACTATTTAAGCACCTGTCGATTCTTCAACGCATCGTTTTGACATGGTTTTCGTTGTTTTTAATTAATTATGTTTTTGTTGGTCACACGTTTAAACAAATGAAAACGATGTCAAAACGATGTATTAGACGATAGGCGATCGTTCGTTTGTTGAATCAGTAAAAAGTCTGGACATGACATGGAGGGACATGACGGCAAGGGATAAGCGGGTGTTTATGGTATTAGCGCTCCAGATAAGGTGCCTGTTGGCGTATTTTACGCGCAATTATTTTAGCTAAATACGCATTGATTATCAAAAGTGGGAGTACAAAATACGCATTTATTTTCAAATTGAGTAGTGAAAATACTGTCATAATGTTGAAAATTCACTTAGTGCTTTTCGCAGCTCAATTAAGTGATTTAGTAATGCAAGAAATAAATAATCGATTTGTAAAAGTAAAATACGCAATGACTTTTAAATCAGGGGATATAGTACGCTTTAGACACAAAGCTTATCTGGAGCTCTGGGTATCCCTTTAACTCATTTGAACCCAACACCGGTTATGCTCATTATCCATTCTAAGTGAATACCATTGCCATCGCGTTACTAATGCTAGTAGCATTTGTTTCAATGTATTTCCTTTTCGTAAACAACTGTATTTATTAGTACTCGAATTAATTATTTGTTCCCATGAAATTACAATTCGTTCCCTCAAGTTAACAATTCGTTCCCTCGAATTAACAATTCGTTTCCACGATATAGCAAATTGGGAACGAATTGTTATTTCGTGGGAACGAATTGTTAAATTGAGGGAACGAATTGTTAATTCGTGGGAACGAATTGTTAATTCTTGGAAACGAATTGTTAAATTGAGGGAACGAATTGTTATTTCGTGCGAACGAATTAATAAAAACAATATCCTACGTCCCCTGCGGGGTTCCGTACAGCTGTGACTAATCGTGGTACCAATAAAATGCTATCGCAAAATTAATTACCTCCATGTCATGTCATTCTATTAATAACAATATAATGTCATTTTCAATTGGCATGTTAAAAATGGTACTCAACTTCGAGTCCGCAGTCGGTGTCAATTTCAGGCATTGCGTCAACACAACCAGTCAAATGTAGTTCATAAAACTTTGAAATGTACTTCATAAAACTTTCACATCTTCGCTTTTACTAACAATCCTGCTGATAATAGTTATAGGAATAGGAAACTATTTTAGACATATCAGGATACACATGTGACTGTACATACTGATATGCACCTACGCTGATGGCGATCATAGTAACACTCGTATGTGGCTGTGCCTGGAGAAATGAGGCTTATGAGATTTTGTGACCAGTGTAGCTCCTGGTCAAATAGCACGCTCCTGTACTCTGATACCAATATATATTCCTTGTTAGAAGCATGACGGGTGTTTCATTGATAGCATAGCGAACAGTGCAGTTCCTGATCAGCCTATGCTTATGCACAGGCTGATCTGGATCTACACTGGTCGCAAAACCCGTACGCCCCATTTCTCCAGTCACAGCCAGATATTTATAGTTTTGTATTAGCTGCAATATGCATGAGTATGCTGTGCAAATAGACAAAATGAAACACAAAAAGCACTTTCCGTTTTACCCAACCCTCCAATTAAACTGTTATAATTGTTTAAACTTAGTACCCCAGGGCACCTATTATATTCACTGATATATCAATTAATACATTTTATTCATAGCTAACAAATTCAATATGTGTCGCTGTCATGCCAGAACGAGGCTTCGCGAAGTCGGCGCCAGTGTGATCCGAATGATACTACATCGTACATGCTATGACGTCACTCGGTTAGGATTCAGAAATAGGATCCAGAAATTAGAGACCAGTGGTGATTCAGATCAGACTACGCGACAGCGCGGAATGATTTGTGTCTATACTGACCGTGGGTGTAAGAATCAATCCGCTTAGGACGTCATATGTGGTTGTGACTTGATAAATGGGGCTTTTGTTTTGTTTGCAACCAGTGTAGATTCAAATCAGTCTGTGCATCCGCACTGTCTGATCAGGATATGCACTGTTCGTAATTCCATAATTGATTAAAACCCCCGTTATGCTTCTAGCAAGCAATATAGATCGCTATCAGGATACATGCGTGTGCTATTTTATCAGGAGTTACACTGTTCATAAATCGCTTAAGTCCTATTTCTCCAGTCATACCCACATCCACGTATCTGGCATTTGAAGGGAATAGGAAAAAGGCTGCAAAATCATTAAAAGTCATTGTTACAATTCAATTGTTGAGTATTTGCGCAATCAATGAAGTATTCTGTCAATTTTAGAAAACTGCACAAGTAAAGTCTCATTTGATAATTGTATTATCAGAAAAGGATACTTAACTTCCATCTATTTATATGCTTCTGCATTTGGCTATGCCAACCTTGTGGAACGCCGAATCTACGTATTAAACGCAAATAATTAATGCTAGCTCTAATCAATTAGAGTTAGTATTAATTATTTAGAGCTAGCTCAAATCATTTGAAGGGCTCTCTAAATCAGATGGAGCTAGCTCTAAATATGTAATGCTAGCTCTAAATAGTTAATGCTAGCTCTAAATAATTAATACTAGCTCTAAGTATTTAATGCTAGCTATAAATAGTTAATGCTAGCTCTAAATAATTAATGCTTGCTCTAAATATTGAATGCTAGCTGTAAATAGTTAATGCTAGCTCTAAATAATTAATGCTAGCTCTAATTATTTAGAGCTAGCAATAATTAGTTCAGTTTATGTTGATTTGGCGTGCCATACAACCTAGCGAGGGTTGTAAGTAAGTCTGTCTGCTAATTTATAACCACGTCACAAGTTAGCACCGTTTTAAATGTAAATATAAAATAATAACCATGTGTGAAATGTGAGCAATTGATTATACATGTATATATAGTTTGACTTCAATTGGTGCTAGATCAAAATATTTAGCTTTGGTAAAAGTGACAGTTTCTTAAATGAAATGGACATTGGGAAATAATCAGGAACAAATGCCATGGGAAAGGGGATGGGGGCTCTTTATTGGTACGGTAGATAAAACGCCAACTGTGTTTATGAAATAGAAATTTAACCCACGAGTGTGTATATTTGTTCGTGTTAACAAAGGAGGCTTGCCGAGTTTGCTAATGCAAGAAAAATGTACACACAATGAGATAAATTAGAAATTTCTAAAAAAAGAATATGCGTATATTTTATTTATGTCATATTTGTGGCTGTGACTGGTGATTATGGGATTTGTGACCAGTGTAGAGCCAGATCAAATTGCGCACACATGTGGCCTGACAACGATCTGTATTGCTTGTTAGGTGCATGACGGGTGATTCATTGATGGACTGGCGACCAGTGCAGATCATGATCAGATTGCGGATGCACAGGCTGATCGGGATCTACACTGGTCGCAAACCCAATAATCCCCATTTCTACAGTCACAACACCATTTAAGACCGTCATAATTAATGGAAAAATTTCTTGGGGCCGTTTTTGTGTTGCCATGGAGTAGTTGAATCCGTTTTCGACTGAGTCCGTTTTGCAACACGGCCATTTTGACACGTATTTTGACTTAGTTATTTCCCTTATCCAGAATTTTCTCCATTTGCCCAAAAAGCTATCGTCATATTCGTTTTGAAAAACAAAGTGCATATATGCTGCCGACGATACGGGGGTATTTGAAGAGTTACGTACCCGCACCTATACGGTATACTATTAGTAAACTCTTTGCACTAGTCATATAGCACAAACCTCCTGGTCGTGGTGTCTTTTGGGGTTCCCTGCAATAAAAGAAAACACAGTTCTCCCCTCCCCCCTTTTAATGAATTTATATAGTGAACTAACTCCATTTGCTGTAAGAAAAGAAAATGTTCAATGTCCGTCAAATGACACCAGCACCATCCAGGTGTCATTTTAAAGTACATGTTTAATCAGCCCCCCCCCCCCCCCCCCCACCCCAACACACACCCTGATATTTTTTTCCAAACGAGCGCGTATTTTATAATAACAATTTTTGAAAACAAATATTTCGAAAATGTAGTTGAACGAATTGTATATTATATATGCACCTAAATTCTAGTTGTGAACGGTAACTCTTTCAATGTACTCCCGTCTACCGTTCGCAACTACCTAAATTCCTAATACAGTCTCTTAGCTCCGGACACGTAGCACTGTAACAACTGCAATACTGTCGATATTGGAGTTATTGCAGACTAACTTACGTGTCGGCAACAAAGTCAATCTCAAAACAGAGTTTCATTATCGTATGCTAATTTCAAATTCTAATTTGCATCTTATTATAGTTTAGTACCTGTACATGTGCTGCAGGATCATACAACGCCTGTGTGCAGGTATTAAAACTTTCCTTGATTTCGAATTCAGCCCACCCACTGTCACGTTGCTTTGACATGACACGCCCTACGCAATATTCACTTTTAGCAGCGCTCCAGATAAGCTTTGTGTCTAAAGAGTATTATACACAGCTGCCTGCGTTAATATTGATGTGGGTAAATCAACATTTCCAAACATCTATTGGCAATGTCAACTCGCAATCAAGCAGTTTGATTGTCTGAGCTTGAGTTGTAGCACAGCTCATGTTCGGCCAATCACCTATGGGAATTGAACATGGGCAGTCAATTTCCAAAACTTTTTTGGAAATTGACTCCGAAACCAGGCGAGATAGCTTGAAAATTATGTAACTAAGAAAACGAAAGTTAGATTGTGAAAAGCTGCTTGATTTCAGACACAATATTCAAGTATTTTGAAATAAAAAATATTAGCGCAGGCGGTAGTGTTTACTCTGATTTATAATGCAAAGGGTATTTTATTTTTAAAAACAGAATGTTGAATTTAATACATGCTTTTTATATAACATAGGGAATAAATAAGCAAATAAAATATAAATAAGCAAAAAGGTAAACCCAGTTGAAAATCCACTTACTTGAGCTGCAAAAAAACAGAGAATCTTTTCAGCTCATATTGTGAAAAGCTATGCATATTCAGGTAAATAAAATACACTGTAACTGGAGAAATGTGGCTTGATGGTGTGGCGATCAGTGTAGATCCAGATCAAAATTCGCCGAGTAAAGATTTTTTACAAGTTACAAGGCACGTTTCATGCCAAGTGCCATGTATTCCATGCATTTTTCGGTCGTTTTCTTATTGTTTCAAAATTTAAACGTTTTCAATCAAAAATCATGTCTAAACATACTGTGACAGTGTCAATATTTTTGCTCCAAAATGCGCCAGAACGCAGGAAATTCGATGTAGATTTGCAAAATTGTCCGGACCCCCCTAGCGCTATCTCGACTATTTTGCAATACTTGACTATATTATCGAATATAGTCAAGTATTGCAAAATAGTTACGCCCCCCCCCCCCCCCCCCTCCCCAACCCGAAATCCTGGATCCGCGCCTGCTAGCAATATAGATCGTTATCAGGCTACACGAGTGTGTTATTTCATCAGGAGCTACATTGGTCACAGATCTGTTAAGCCCCATATCTCCAGTCACAACCACAACTACGTGACTTATCTGTGGTGCTGCTATATTAACTGCGAATCCTGTAGCATTCATACCGTCTTAGCATAATACATTGATTCCAAATATTTACGCATTTCCTTTAGAATTCCCATCTGTTTATTGCATTCTCATCACAATTGGACATTAAATCGGGGGTTTTATCACGTTTTTGTGTCACGGTTCCCACATGATTTTGTCCAATGTCAGGTTTATTTCAGACTTCACCAACTAAAGCTAGTGCTTACAGTGGAAAATCTGTTAAACAGCAACAGTTTGCCTAATAATTCCAGCACACAAATATTTACACAATTCCCTAACATTTGATTGGTCCGTAGCAAGTCTCTGTCCAAAATATATATCCCAGTAAACTCCCACGCCGAACTACTTTCCGTAACCGTGAGGCGCAGTTAAAATAATTCTTAAGAAAACGGAAAATAAACACATTTTCTTGATGAATTTATTTCCAATGCTGGAATTATAAGGAATGAATGGCCTTTTTGTGGAATCTATCGGGGATATAAACTTGGAAAAGTCGCGGGAATACTGGACGCTGGACGTGCAGTATTCCCGCGACTTTTCCAAGTTTATACCCCGATAAATTCAACTAAACGGCCATTCATTTCTACATTAAACCTCAGCTCGTCTGTAAATACTCCCATTCACTCCTGTACAGCAGTTTGTATTGTTTGTGTTATGTTGTATTATGTTGTATTCTCTTCTCAGATGTTGATACTATTTGGTCATAATGCTTTGTTACAGCGCTCCAGATAAGCTGCGTATTTGCTGAAATACCCAATTAAAATTGCCAAAAACCCAATTGAAATCAGAAGTAGAGAGTATCAAAATGCAATACAAAATTTGTGGTACCTTTTTCATGCTGCAGAAAACAATAAACAGACCAAACATATAGCATATTGTTCTTATTTTCCATGAAAACACATCTTGGTATTTCATTAGAATTGTCTCCAAGGAGACTATTCTAATGAAAGCCAAGACAGGTTTTCATTTCGAAGCAAACTATTCAATAATTGCTGTCTGTTGATGTGTAAACAGTAATGTGATTTTATTTTACCCAATTTACATTTTGAAATACCCAATTACTTCAGAAACGATAGAGTGACAATACTCAATTACTAATTTCTTATTTGGAGACCTGTACGTATGTCGCATACTATTCCTAAGGTCAATGTCACTTAGTTGTTATGTTCACCTTCTTCGTAAGGCAAATGCGCTTAAGATAGTTTTTTTTCTTTTCTTTATACCCCTTCTACATTTTGATAATAGTTTACCAACAAGTGTGTCTATGGACGGTGCTTTGTTTCGCATACCCCACGTTTGAATACCCAATGTCAATGACACTTGTCAATATTTCTTACGTTTACAAAATTACAATACTGTGACTGTATTATTCCATTCTTACTTGTACGTGTGTAGCGTTCTATAGTTCGTATGTTTACAATACTGTGACCGTTTTCTTCAGTTCTGACTTGTACACTCGTGAAGTGGTAGATTTCTTATATTTACAATACTTTGACAGTAGTCTTTAGTGACTTGTACATTCGTGAAGTGGTAGATTTCTTACGTTTACAATACTTTGACAGTAGTCTCTAATGATTTGTACACACGTGAAGGGGTATATTTCTTATACATGCATTTACAATACTTTGACAGTAGTCTTCAATGACTTGTACACACGTGAAGTGGTATATTTTTTATTTTTACAATACTTTGACAGTAGTCTTCAATGACTTGTACACACGTGCAGTTGTATATTGTTTTATGTTTACAATACTATGACAGTGGTCTTCAATGACTTGTACACACGTGCAGTTGTATATTGTTTTATGTTTACAATACTATGACAGTGGTCTTCAATGACTTGTACACACGTGAAGTGGTATATTTTGTTTATGTTTACAATACGTTGACAGTAGTCTTCAATGACTTGTACACACGTGAAGTGGTATATTTTTTATGTTTACAATACTGTGACAGTAGTCTTCAATGACTTGTACATTCGTGAAGTGGTATATCTCTTATGTTTACAATACTTTGATAGTAGTCTTCAATGACTTGTACATTCGTGAAGTGGTATATTTCTTATGTTTACAATACTTTGACAGTAGTCTTCAATGACTTGTACACACGTGAAGTGGTATATTTCTTATGTTTACAATACTTTGACAGTAGTCTTCAATGACTTGTACACACTTGAAGTGGTATATTTCTTATGTCTACAATACTTTGACAGTAGTCATCAATGACTTGTACACACGTGAAGTGGTAGATTTCTTATGTTTACAATACTTTGACAGTAGTCTTCAATGACTTGTACACACGTGAAGTGGTAGATTTCTTATGTTTACAATACTTTGACAGTAGTCTTCAATGACTTGTACACACGTGAAGTGGTAGATTTCTTATGTTTACACTACTTTGACAGTAGTCATCAATGACTTGTACAGACGTGAAGTGGTATATTTCTTATGTTTACAATACTTTGACAGTAGTCTTCAATGACTTGTACACACGTGAAGTGGTATATTTCTTATGTTTACAATACTTTGACAGTAGTCTTCAATGGCTTGTACATACGTGAAGTGGTATATTTCTTATGTTTACAATACTTTGACAGTAGTCTTCAATCACTTGTACACACGTGAAGTGGTAGATTTCTTATGTTTACAATACTTTGACAGTAGTCATCAATGACTTGTACAGACGTGAAGTGGTATATTTCTTATGTTTACAATACTTTGACAGTAGTCTTCAATGACTTGTACACACGTGAAGTGGTATATTTCTTATGTTTACAATACTTTGACAGTAGTCTTCAATGACTTGTATGTACACACGTGAAGTGGTATATTTCTTATGTTTACAATACTTTGACAGTAGTCTTCAATGACTTGTACACTCATGAAGTGGTAGATTTCTTATACATGTATTTACGATACTGTGACAGTAGTCTTCAATTACTTGTCCATTTGCATAGTGGTATCATTCGTGACACTATCATTTAATAGCGTTGTTCATTTCTCACTTGTTGTACATTTCGACCTTTAGAGCCAATATTAATGCGATTCGTGTGCCGGGCATTTCCAATGCACGCACCAAACAATAAAAACTTCTGATATCAGCAACCAGCGTAGTGCCAAATCATCGGTATAATTCAGTTTGTCTCTACAACTACACAATCATTATCCCATCGCCGATAGGCAAGAGCGGATATAGCGTTAGTCCATGTAAGTACGTGCGTACGTGCGTACGTTAGTAACACCTTTCATTTTGAAATAACTTATGAACCGCTTCACCGATGTTGACAATGTGTATTTATGGATGGTGCTTTGTTATGCATACGACCGACGTCCGACCGCCCAATGTCAAGGTCACCGAGGACTTGCGTTCACCTTGTTTGTAAGGCAAATACGTTAAAGGTTCTTTTTGTTCATTCAATAACTTATGAACCTCTTCCCCGTTTTTTGATAATATTTGGCCACAATGTGTGTCTATGGATAGTGCTTTGGTTTGTATATGACCCACGTCTGACAGCCCAATGTCAAGGTCACTGAGGATTATTTTTTATTGCCGCGCCCGCTTGCGGAAAGCGCGATATAGTCGGCACTTTGGCGTACGTACGTACGTACGTGTGTCCGGTTAATGTTTTTGGTTAACTTTTTTGGTTAAAGTTTTTGGTCAAGCTTTTTGGTTAAGCTTTTTGGTTAAAGTATTTGGTTAAGTTTTTTGGTTAAGTTGTTTGGTTAAGTTTTTTGGTTAAGTTTTTTGGTTAAGAAGTTTTTTGGTTAAAGTTTTTCGTTATACTATATCTCTGGAACTGCTTTGCCCATTACCTTGAAACTTCACATGGGTGTTTATCATCATCTATATTTTCATTCTATCCTCTCCCGTGCGGCCCCTGTGCCCAATGTCAAAGTCAAATTACTTTGAGGTTTTTGGTTAAGTTGTTTGGTTAATTTTTTTGGTTAAGTTTTTTGGTTAAAGTTTTTCGTTATACTATATCTCTGCAACTGCTTTGCCCATTACTTTGAAACTTCACATGGGTGTTTATCATCATCTATATTTTCATTCTACCCCCATGCGGCCCCTGTGCCCAATGTCAAGGTCAAATTACTTTGAAATTTTTAGTTAAAGTTTTTGGTTAAAGTTTTTGTCGCGCCCGCTTGCGGTAAGCGCGATATAGACGGCACTTTGGTGTACATACGTACGTACGTGTGTCCGGTTAAAGTTTTTGGTTAAGTTTTTTGGTTAAGTTTTTTGGTTAAAGTTTTTCATTATACTATATCTCTTTTTTTAGTGTCCATGCGTCTCCACAAGGCGCGACTTGCAGGCCGCGGCCATTTAGTTATCAAGGCTGCCAGCGAGGGGATTAGCCTTGTAATAACGATGCCCTTGTTCTCTAGATATCACGAAAATACAGACATGTGTGGTGGTTTGGTGGCCGCCAGATTGGACAAGTGGGTTTTCTCCGGGTACTCCGGTTTCCTGCAATATTAATGACCGCACTTACACCTTCATCTGTTCCAACGAAACCATAAATGTATAAGTGCTCTCGCGCTTGTTTGTAATCGTTGGAAAATAAATAATGTTTAGAAAAACAAACATACATACATTGTTTGTTGCTGCTGTTGCATTTACGCTTTCGTATACCACACTAATTGTGACTCTGGAGTTACCTCCCATACTCATGGCTGTTTTCCGCCGATATCGATTTTGAAAATCATCCATATTTTCCGCAAATGACGTCGAAAGTTGACATGAATTTCAGAACTCATGCGGAATTAAATTCCGCATGAGCTCTGAATTGTATATCAACTTCCAAAGTCATTCACGGAACACATTGCATTTTTTCGAAATCAATCCCGGCGAAAAACGGCGATTCAATAAGGGAGGTAATTCCAGAGGCGAGCCCACTTCGTACCGCACGGATTCTCATACGATATTATTCGTCCCGTGGCTGTATAAATCACGCTCCGCGACCAGATAATTGCTCCATTTATTTCTGACATTTTCTGCGACTGGCTAAATTGATTTTACATTGTAAATGCCTCTATTCTCTGCACTCATGCCATTTATTTTCCGGCGACTTCCGGCCATATCCGTCAGACGGAAACGGGACGTATAGCGTTTCTCATAACTAAATCTGCTATTATGGGCAATTATTTAACTTAGCGTTTATAAAGTCATTATGTGACACGGCATATATGTTGCCAAAGATAACGACATATTCTGCTGCGAGGCATTTCTGTATGATACTGGTAATACGGAAATGCCTCGCGGCCATATGTTCATACAAGAGAATGGCCGGTTGCAAATGATGGTAACATTAAACAAAAGCAAGAACTATAGATAGTTCTGCCAGTTTTGAAAACAGGTTTTTCACAAGTATCGCAACGACACAATTTTCATACAAGGGAATGGCCGGTTCCAAATGATGGTAGCATTATGTGCAATTCACATTGTGCTTAAACCAAAAACAAAGGGAAAAGCAGAGAAATATATAAAATAACTGTGGAAAAAGCTTGTTCATATGTATCATAGTACATGTCTAACAAAAAATAATCATACACGGGAATGGCCAGTTACACATCTTAGTATTTAACAAATATAAAACAAAAACGAAAAACAAAATGTATATAGCTTTGGAAAAAGCCTGTTCATATGTATCATAAGAACTGCCTAAAACATGACCCTACAAGGGAACGATCGGTTACAAATGATGGTAGCATATACATATACGTGCAATTGATAGTGTGCTTCAGCAACAAAAGGCAAAAAACAAAAACAAAAACAACAACAGAGAAATGTAAATAGCTTTGAAATATAAATAGGTTGCTAGTTTGGGAATTAGTTTGTTCATATTCAAAACAAATGCGGCAAAATGATCGTACTGGGGAATGGTCGGTTAAAATGATGGTAAACATTAAGCAAACCAAAACTCAGAGGGAAATATAGTTTAGCAATTTGGAAAAAAAATTCCCATAAGACATGTCTAGCAGCAAAATGATCATACTGAGCAACGAACGGTTACACATGATGGTATCATATGTGCAATTCTTTGAAGCACAAACAAAAGAAATGCATAGCGGCAAGTTGTACCGGGGAATGGCCAGTTAACGGTAGCATGAAACAAACAAGAAAGCATAGAAATATAAATAGTTTTGCTATTTAGGAAAAATAAACAATGTTCACAAGTATCATAAGACATGTCTAGCAGCAAAATGACCATACTGGGGAATGAACGGTTACAAATGGTGGTGGCATATGTACACTTCATATTGTGCTAAAATAAAAACAAAATAATAATAATAATAAAACACACACACAGAAATACAAATAGCTTTGGAAAAAAAGCTTGTGCATATGCGGACACAACAAAGTTCGAGTGAATTCTTTGAACAGGCACTACCTTTTTTTATTGTTCATCAGATTTGATTGGATATAAATATACAGTGGATAGAGAATCTTACATGAGTGATGATTTAATATGATATTTATTAAACTCGTGTACTGATTTCATAAGAAAGTCGGCTAGTTTCGTATGAAATCCGTCAACGAGTTTAATAAATATCAATAGCCGAGTTTCGTATGAAATTAGTCAACGAGTTTATATCTTACTTAGTATTAGTATGGTTTATTTTACAATGAAAGAATGAAGATTTAATATAGAAATGAATGGCCATTTTGTGGAATTTATCGGGGATATAAACTTGGAAAAGTCGCGGGAATACTGGACGAAGTAGGCCTTCGTCCAGTATTCCCGCGACTTTTCCAAGTTTACATCCCCGATAAATTCCACGAAAAGGCCATTAATTCCTTATAATTCCAGTATTTGAAATAAATTCATCAAGAAAATGTGTTTATTTTGACAGACGGCAGCCATTTGTTTACATTGACAGCACTGACAGCGCACCTGTGAAAGTAGTTCGGCGTGGGAGTTTACTGGGATATAAATTTTGGACAGAGACTTGCTACGGGCCAATCAAATGTTAGGGAATTGTGTAAATATTTGTGTGCTGGAATTATTATGTATGAACAATAAAAACAATTCTAGCTTGTAAGGTGTTTGTCATGCAGGGTCGGGTAACATAGAACGAATAATTGTTTATGCTTAAGAAGAAAAACGATAATTTGGTGAAAATAATTCCGAAAAGAACGACATATGTGTCCTATTTAAGCGGCGGCTCGTAACTATCTGGACGTACATAGTTTGAGACATTAGTCCTCTGAACCCGAAATCCCGCTATATCGATTTATGCAAAAAGTGCAGATCAAGATGAGCCGGCTCGTAACGAGCCGTCTCATCAGGATCTGAACTTTTTGAAAGTAATTTTAATATTTTTGAGAACAAAAACACCCCCTTTTCATAAATGGACGAATCTGAAAATCATTTTGTGAACATTTCGGAACATTAGCATATCACAGTCCATTCCAGTTCCTTAGGGTTGAAAGGGTTAACATGATGGTTTTTGGCGGGAGACATACTGTCTCCACGCTATTGGGATCGTGATTCTGGCCGTTTGCACGGGTCTACTTTCGGAAGTGGCTCTCTGTTCATCGGGGGACGTCTCAATAGGCTCAATTTGCGTTCGCAATTAACAACAGTCAGGTGACATTTAAAGTCAGCGAGTGAACTGAAAGCAAGTTATTAATAGCAACGGCAATGCTCAACATTATGTGTAAAATAGTTGGCATGCCCAACTTTACTTTTGAAGAGAACAAATTGCTGTTATTGAGACGCCCCCAGTATCGATATTGGGATCGTGATTCTTGTTCATCGGGGGACGTCTCAATAGGCTCAATTTGCGTTCGCAATTAACAACAGTCAGGTGACATTTAAAGTCAGCGAGTGAACTGAAAGCAAGTTATTAATAGCAACGGCAATGCTCAACATTGTGTAAAATAGTTGGCATGCCCAACTTTACTTTTGAAGAGAACAAATTGCTGTTATTGAGACGCCCCCCGTATCGATATTGGGATCGTGATTCTTTGTTCATCGGGGGACGTCTCAATAGGCTCAATTTGCGTTCGCAATTAACAACAGTCAGGTGACATTTAAAGTCAGCGAGTGAACTGAAAGCAAGTTATTAATAGCAACGGCAATGCTCAACATTATGTGTAAAATAGTTGGCATGCCCAACTTTACTTTTGAAGAGTACAAATTGCTGTTATTGAAACGCCCCCCGTATCGTGTACCACGCAGTCGCAATGCGACGTCGAAGGCCATTTCTTTTTCATATTGTGGTTTACGGGCGATTTTCGAAATACCCTCTTGGTGAGCGAAACAAAATTCATGAAAACATTTTGCCGTTCATGCAGCATACACGTATGTAGGCCTACGCCCAGTCATAATTTTGAAAAAAAATCACATAATACGTCTGCAATATACCTCGTAAAACGGTGTATTAGTCGGACATGAAGCACCTTTGCTTCATCAACCTATTTGTGTTTAGAGCAGGCTGTATTTTACAAACACCAGTAACTGATCAAGTTATCCAAATTTGCAGATTGTACATCCAATAATCAACATCGAATATATTTCTAACAAGGAATTTCGGAGTATGCAAATTCACAAGTGGCTACTTGTCTCCCGCCAGTACTTTGATTTAGGTTGGAAGAGATAATTTCACACAGTTCTGCACGTGCATTAGAATATAGAGTTTAGGTTTCGGGCTTCCGTGAAACCACGTGATTAAATAATTATTCCGTGCTCTTACTCATTTTGACGCGATTATAAACAAATTACGTTAGAGAAAACACGTTTTTACTCTAAGAAAATGATGACAGACACGAACTTTGGAAATATTCTTGCTTTAATTATACCTAGATCAGATTACGGCCTGCACAGATGCGCGTGCAGAAACAAATGTTGCCAAAGTGTGGCATACTCAATACCAGACATGTTTAACAAAAACAGGCTCGGCTAGGAAACGCGTAGGAATTCTTCAGCGAGCTGAGGAATTCCTATCGTTCCGAGGCGAGGCGAGGCGAGGCGAGGCGAGGCGAGGCGAGGCGAGGCGAGGCGAGGCGAGGCGAGGCGAGGCGAGGCGAGGCGAGGCGAGGCGAGGCGAGGCGAGGCGAGGCGAGGCGAGGCGAGGCAGCGCGGCGAGGCGAGGCGAGGCGAGGCGAGGCGAGGCGAGGCGAGGCGAGGCGAGGCGAGGCGAGGCGAGGCGAGGCGAGGCGAGGCGAGGCGAGGCGAGGCGAGGCGAGGCGAGGCGAGGCGAGGCGGCGAGGCGAGGCGAGGCGAGGCGAGGCGAGGCGAGGCGATGCGAGGCGAGAGCGAGGCGAGGCGAGGCGAGCGAGGCGAGGCGAGGCGAGGCGAGGCGAGGCGAGGCGAGGCGAGGCGAGGCGAGGCGAGGCGAGGCGAGGCGAGGCGAGGCGCGGCGAGGCGAGCGAGGCGAGCTTCAACAACTTGTTGTTAAAATACACCAGCCTGGTATTCTATTTATCAGGTAACATTGTAGGATACAGATTGTCAGTATAACATGGTTTACACGCTGTTTAATTATTTTAATTCCTACTGTTTCCGATCCGAGCCTGATAAACTTGACACTAAATACACCAGCCTGGTATTCTATTTATCAGCTAGCGTTGTATAAAATAAAATATAACATGGTTTTCATCGCTGATGAATTCCTACCGTTTCAGAGACGAGCCTTCTAAACTTGATATTAAAAAAGACACTAGCGCGGTATTCTATTTATCAGGTAACGTTGTATGCTAGACAATGTGCAATATAGCATGGTTTCCTCGCCGGGGAATTCCTGCTTGGAGCGTTTGACACATACAGCAAATAATACGGTAGACAATATAATACAAGTTGGTGCAATACGTCCCAGATATTTATGACGACAACGTCCTATAAATGTTATTTCTATAAATATTATTTCAGCAGACTAACAAAAACTAAGACATCAGGGGCCCGTTTCACAAAACTTCCTACGACTAAAATGTTCTTAAGTGAAAATTTAGGATCGTCTGGAAATTCTAATTGATGAATTCACATTTATTGAGCATAGGCTGCATATGCAGCCTATGCTCAATAAATGTGAATCCAATAGTTTACAAGAAAACAGTGTTAATGTGAAATTTACAGACTATCATAATTTTGCACTTACGAACATTTTAGTCGTACGAAGTTTAGTGAAACGGCCCCCTGACTTGTTCTGCCATCTCTCAGAAAATATACAGTGGACACTTGTTCAATGTGTAAAATGTCAAACTGTTGCACAGTCTATTATTAGAAGTACATATGCCATAGCCCATCATATACAAGTAGACAACAGTGACAATACTCTCAGATAACTGCTTACTTACAAGTCACTGGATTCGATACAGTATGTATGACAATACATGTATATAGTTACTGCACTGTGTATTGTTCTTACTGTTACACAGTCTTTACTGAATTCTCAAACATTGTTAACAAAGGGTCAACAAAACCTTCAGATATCAGAATGTGTATACACAATTGGCGAAGACAACGCACAGTACGCTATTCTCTGATGTCTTTGGATCATGTTGCACCAAATTTTATTAATGTGTTTGTCACTTAATAGTGGTACATGTATGAGTCAAACGCCACTAGTGGTGAAACTGGACGATGGCTTGTACACACTAAGATGGCCGGCATGGCAACTCCATGTACCGTGTATGAATCTGATAAAATCATCCGACTAACAGCCGCTGAAACCACAGACGGCCATACGATCGAACCCCGCGGGATCACGAGACCCGTATAGACAGAATGACCAACCGTCACGTGACAAATCAAAATACAATACTGGTATTGTGTGTGAGATAAAATGCCTTAGTGCATGCCATAAGATTTCAGAGGGAAATCACACACAGTGTATTTAATAACCCATACCATGCGGAATATCAATATATGGGTATAAACATTTCTAAACAAAATCTGCAATTTTTCTCATTTCTCATCGAAAGTATATGTTGTGACCACTCATTTGAACCGTCTCGATGAGACGGTTCAAATGGTGGCCACACAATATACTTTTAGGGAGATACCAGAACACTAATCAGACTTTTCTATCAGCAAAATGGAGAATCCCGAACATGAAATGGGTTAAAATAATACACCAGTGTAATGCATATGTACAAGACAGTTACAGAAGAAGAAAAAAACACAGTCCAACTTGAATGTATGATACTGTGCTTATGTACTAGTTAAGGTTTGACATTTGCGTTGAATTAATATAATTTAGCCTCGTTTCGTATGAAATTATTAAACCCATTTAATAAATATCACATTAAATAATACCTCAAATGAGATGTCTTTTTATCGACATTAGTATGCACGGATTTTACAAAATGACGATATTTTCTAGAAATGAATGAAGTCGAAAGTTGGCAAATTCGTTTGCCAATTAATGTATTTGAAATAATTTTCGGAAAATACTGAAACGGTGTTCCAACATAAAACCTAGGGTATATTATTATTATATGGATGAGACCGATTTTGTTTTTACTTTTTACAGTTTCAGAGAGTTACTAGTATTTACAGAAATACAGTGGGTCAACCTGTCGTGTTCGTTCGTGTGTGCACTTACACGCTGACCCCACTGTCGTATGGTGTATATCGCAAAGAGTATATGAATAATAATATCAATAAAACTAAGCGAATTGCGTATAGGCTAACCCGAGTTTTCTGTCTGTAACGTATACATGTACATACGAATTGATGTTGCATCACTGCATTCGAATTAATTATATCAATTGGTGAGGCTTTAACTACTGATGAAATAACTCCTAAAAATGTTCATATTGTCATTTTATTGTTTTTATTTTCTGGATTTTTTTATGAAACTAATTTAAAATATAAACTAAAGAATGAGTAAACCGAACTATTTTCATACTTATATATATTGCCATTATATTACTTCTATATTCTGACTTCAATCGTAGCTAGTTTAAAATAGTTTCGTATGAAACTAAAGTAAAACTAAATAAAATAAATAATAACTAGACCGACCCATTTTCATTGTAATATATAATATCGCCATTCTATTATTTCTACATTCTGAATTCTATCGCTACTGGTTTCAAATATTTATATGTGAAACTAAAGTCAAACTAATAAACTAAATAATAAGTAGCCCTTATTTGTATTACGATTTCTATTCTATATTCTGAATTCTATATATAGAATTCAGAATATAGAATAGAAACTGAATGGTAATACAAATAAAGGCTACTTATTATTTAGTTTATTAGTTTTACTTTAGTTTCACATAAATAAATAAATATATATATATATAAATATAAAGTCTGAATTCCTATCATTACTAGTTTGCAATATTTGTTATGTGAAACTAAAGTAAAGCAAATAATGTAAATAATAAGTAGACCAACTCATTTTCATATCAATATACATATTACTATTCTATTACTTCTGTATTCTCAATGTTATCATTAATATTTTTATGTGACACTAAAATATAACAAATACTCTAAATAATACGTAGACCAACCCAATTTCATATTTATATATATTGCCAGTCCATTAATTCTATTGAATTATATCGTTACTTGTTTACAATAGTATTATATGAAACTAAAGACATGTAAAGTAAATAATACGTAGACCTACTCATTTCCATATTGATATTTGTGTTATTTTATTATTTCTATTTCTGGATTATATAACAATATTTTTGTTTATGAAACTTAAGAAAACATGAACTAAATGAAATGCGAGCAGATTGCGTTTGTTCAAACGCTGTACGTTATTTATAGCCCTTATGTTTTGGTTTCGTGGTTTGGGAGTGTCCATTTCGCGTGATGTCAATGCGCCAACTTTGAGTTCATTATTTTCACATACATCGTGTCTCGGTGACGTTAACGTCACATTATAACTACCGCGAAGACACGTGACTTATCCCGTGGTTACACGGGCTTAGCCCGAAGCGAATAAATCGTTGGTGCACCTCTTTTGTCATAGCAGACGACATTTAGTGTCCGCGCGTGTAGGACACGTGACGACACGTGACGAATCAAATGTTTCTCGTATTTAGTTTCCAAAGATAGCGTAACACTTGGTGTTAATGTGAGTTTATCCCAGAATTTTAGAAAAACGTTTGATGACTTTTGTGCGTCAATTGTCAGAATTGGCGATAACAATGGAACACGTTATGTCGTCATGGTGGCACGTGACCTGTTCTATGACTGCGGATCACAGCGGCGCAGTAATTCAGACATCGCCATGAAAACTTAATTTAAATAGTTCGCATAAAGTCTGTTGGCACCTGCAGGTTGACTGATTTTTGTTCTCTGTGGATTTGCCTCAGAAATAAATATATTGTAAAATTGGCGGATTCTTTTATTTATGTAGTTGTTACTTTAACAACAAGAAACAAGCTACACAATCTGTCATATTGTTCTCAATGAAAAGAAAAGTAGGACCAACATGTTTTTCTTTTCAAAAATATATTTACATCGTAACATATTTTTGAAAAAATATTCATTTAATTTGTGTCGATTCTTTCTTCAAGTATTTCAGTCGCGCTGTTAAATATGGCGCCAAACAGCGCATGCACATTGAATCACCCGCCGTCTACTGTATATTACACACAGTGTCGTATTAACATGTTAAAACAAAACATATATCAACATACATGTATAGTTTTCAAATATTTACGGCTAGCATGGTTGTGCTGAGTTTGCGCCAGAACAATATATTTGGATACAAATTGTTTTGGGAAACCCCTGTCCAAATATTCACAAATATTACGGTATTTATTTATTGTATATCAGAACAAAGTCGAGCGAACTGCTCGTAAATATCACGGAAATGTTATCCCTTTGCGAATAACAGAGATATTGTGATATCAAGCCTTATCAGTGAATATTTAATGTGTATCATCTTTATTGTTATATATGGAGATATCTTCTGGAATATGTGTTTATCAACGGTATCTCGTCTCCTATCGTTCCCCACCCATCAGCTGTTATCAACGTTATCTCGTCTCCTATCGTTCCCCACCCATCAGCTGTATCCTCGGTTAATTTATCTGGTTAAGGTGAACTAATATTTATGAGCGAATTCGAGATTTTTTTACATTTAAAGGAATATGTTTTCGGCATTTATTTTAAATGGAAAAATAATGAAGTAGTAATTAATATTATACAGAGATCGTATAATGTTTGGTGACCAAGTGTCGGGTAAAACAGTAGGAATATATTTTCTGAATTACTGGTCAACAGGTGGAAATTGTTAAATCCTACATGCGCCGATCATAGGTGGTCGGTGGGTTCGAAATGTATGCACGGAATACAAGAATTACTCTCCTTGAGAGTTCTGGAGGCCGTTTCACTAAACTTCGTACGACTAAAATGTTCGTAAGTGCAAATTTAGGATCGTCTGAAAATTCCAATTGATGGATATACATTTATTGAGCATAGGCTGCATATGCAGCCTATGCTCAATAAATGTGCCTATGCTCAACATTGTTAACGAGAAATTTACAGACTATCACTTACGAACATTTTACGAAGTTTAGTGAAACGGCCCCCAGGATCTCGGGTATTTGGCGTGTTCCGGCTTTAGTCTGTACTGCTATATATCAACGGCGCATTAATACTGTGTCAAATACAATGATTACGTCACTTGAGATTAACAAAGCGCCATTGGCTTTGTACAAATGTTTATTGTACGATATCCGAAACATACGGAGCTTAGAATTCTTCATTTTATTAATTCGTTCCCACGAAATAAGAATTTTTTTCCCTCAATTTAACAATTCGTTCCCACGAATTAACAAATCGTTCCCTAATTTTAACAATTCATTCCCACAAAATAACAATTCGTTCCCACGTTGTATCGTTGAAACGAATTGTTAATTCGAGGGAACGAATTGTTAAATTGAGGGAACGAATTGTTAATTTGAGGGAACGAATTGTTATATCGTGGGAACGAATTGTTAATTCGAGGGAACGAATTGTTAAATTGAGGGAACGAATTGTTATATCGTGAGAACGAATTGTTAATTCGATGGAATTAATTGTTATATCGTGGGAACGAATTGTTAATTCGAGGGAACGAATTGTTAAATTCAGGGAACGAATTGTTATTTCGTGAGAACGAATTAATAAAGAAACATCCATGTCCCCTGCGGGGCTCCGTAGAAACACGCCGAATTCCTGCGAGTTGGATAACGTCATTTGCGTTAGTATGCTTTATTATTTATATAATAATTTACATAGCACCACCGAAGAAATTCGAAGCAAGCCTAATACATGTGGGGCAGAATGACGCGAAAAATTGACCGATTAAATATCTAATTAAGTCGTGCACTGCAGTATAGGTTTTGGTTCAAACATGGATATTGGGGCACGTGCATGCTGTCAGTTGTCACCACGCATTGTGCGCATGCTCATCGCAACGGCGATGGCGTCAGAGTTAGGAAATCCACCGGTCAGTCAATTAGCGTGCTCGCGCAGTGCGCATTAATCATGCGCAGCAGCAGGATTTGGGTGGACCGTCTTCAACCCATAATTCCCGGCATTCCTGAAAATCGTTTCCGCTTCCTGAAGTATTCACTCTGTTATTATAAGAGATTTAGGGACCTAATTTCATGTACAAATCAACCTTATGACAATTCCGGCATTTATGAATAATTATTTGTAGCGTTTGTGTATTTGTTTCCGTTGTGTTAAAAGATTACAACATATCAGAGCAAATGCGGAAATCCGCATTTGCTCTGACTATTTATGCCAACTTTCTACGTTAATCATGGAAGAACGTGACTACTTTATTTTTAAAAGTACTATCGAAACTAGGGATACGTAATTACTTGTCAGCAGTATAAAACTTGTGAAACGCCTTTTTTTTATTGCGACCCATTTTTCAATTTCGTTCAGAAATATGATACAAGTCTCCAATTACATGCAGTTTTACTCCGTTTCATATTTCATACACTGTTTTCACAATAAAACCATGGGCTGTTGCGTTTATTGGGCGCAAAATACATTTGGTCTGTTTAAAGTTCGTGGAGTCCGAACAATACATTGGGTCTGTTTAAAGTCCATGGAGTTCGAAGGGCTCCTCGCAAACTTTAAATACACCAAATGTATTATTCACGCCAGTAAATGCAACAGCCCATGATTGTATTAATTATGTATATTTACACTGCATTTTCGGATAGATTCAAAAATGTAAATAACCAAATATGGCGTCATTTGTCGCAATTCCTGGAACAGCGCCGTTGTGAACTTTAACCAATCAGATCAAGAACGTCGCGCTACGTCACATGTGTCTAATGTATTACGTTGCGATGTAAACGCAATACGTCTCGTGGGCGTTTGCATTATGAATTTATAGAAGGTGTACATACTTATACCTCACATGATGCCATATACAATGGATTCAGTGTAATACGTTGAAATCGAATAGTCGCTTTCTAAGCTAGCTGGGGGCCGTTTCACTAAACTTCGTACGACTAAAATGTTCGTAAGTGCAGATTTAAAATAGTCTTTACTTTTCCATTAATGTATTTACATTTATTGAGCATAGGCTGCATATGCAGCCTACGCTCAATACAATTAAATCCATAATTGTTTACAAGAACACACTGTTAATATTAAATTTACAGATAATCATAATTTTGCACTTACGAACATTTTAGTCGTACGAAGTTTAGTGAAACGGCCCCCTAATGCCCATTACCTTTAAATCAGTTCATATGAACATATATTTATATAGGTTCCATAGTGTATTAAAAATCATAATACGCCAGTGTAGTAAATATGTACACGAGACCGCTACAGACAACATAGTAGGTGATCTATACAGCTTCAATGGATGATGATGACTTATGCATTTAAAGACTGTAACATTTGTATTAGCCCCGTTTCTTATGAAATAAGTAAACTCGTCGAATACACATCATTCATGTAAGATCCGTTAGTATGTAATGTTCTGTAAATATAGGAAAATATGTAACCGGGCTGATATTTTCATTTTTGGTATATAGACTGTGCATGTTTTACTTACATCGTTTGTTCTCGAGACGTTTTTTGATATTTCATTAATTCGTTCCCACGAAATAACAATTTGTTTCCTCAATTTAACAATTCGTTCCCACGAAATAACAATTCGTTCCCACGGGAACGAATTGTTATATCGTGGGAATTAATTGTTATATCGTGGGAACGAATTGCTAATTCGAGGGAACGAATTGTTAAATTGAGGGAACGAATTGTCTTTTCGTGGGAACGAATTGTTAATCCGAGGAAACGAATTGTTAAATTGCGGGAACGAATTGTCATTTCGTGGGAACGAATTGTTAATTCGAGGGAACAAATTGTTATATCGTGGGAACGAATTGTTAATTCTAGGGAACGAATTGTTAAATTGAGGGAACGAATTTTTATTTCGTTGGAACAAATTAATAAAAAGAAAACATGTCCCCTGCGGGACTCCGTAGATTTGCGACCAGACAAACTGACTGTTTTATTCTTTAAATGCATATTTGGTCGTTCGTTTTCACGGTATAGCCAGTCCTGTTGTTCAGTATACGTGATAAATATAATAGAAATCTCCACAATCATGTCGTTGCCATGACTATATGTAGGCCGTTGCCATGACTATATGTAGTGTAGTGTAGTGCAAAAGACTAGTGAGTTTTGATATACGTAAAACTAATGCATTTAAAATCAGTCATATTAAACTTAAAGGTACATGCCCACTCAGTAGGCACAAACTGTTCTTTATCCCGTCAACACAGTGCGTATGTGCCGTGAAACACGGTGCCGTGAAACATTTTTGATATCCAGTCAATACATTTTTTGCATTGTACAGCCATTTGTAGGTGTTGACGGGATAAATAGAATAGTAGGTTAGTGCCGTGAATGGGAAAAAATATCTGGCGCGGCACGGAAACGGGATGTGCTCGGCAGAGCCTCGCCCATCCCGTTTCCTGAGCCTTGCCAGATATTTTTTCCCATTCACGGCACAAACCTACTATTCTCTATCTATTTTCCTTATTTCTGAACCAAAATATATGTTGTGACGAGTGGTCACAACATATACTTCTGATGAGAAATAAAGAAATTCTTGAGCCTTGCCGGATATTTTTTCCCATTCACGGCACTAACCTACTATTCTCTATATACCAGATACATTATCGGAGACATTTTCTGGCACAATAAACATTCATTCACCATTACCCCACGTATTGATTGGCATTATTGTCCATTTTATATCAAACGTTAAATTTGGCACTGATAACCGTGTTTCATTAAGATGTTAACAGACATTACTATTGATTCTCTGTATTTAAATTTTGATGTGCAATGATCATACTTTATAATCTGTCGAAAATATTATTTTTCAGGTGACGCATGTAATTAGTATAAATAATTAAAATATACCATGCCGCATTTGCATATGAAAATAACCTGATACCACCGCGAGTCACTATCATTAAAATAAATATTACTAAATGATTAAATCTGTACAGCGGGCACTCGTAATGTTTAGAACTGTTGGAATAGTGACACAAGTATGCACTTATTTAATTCCTTTTTTAAGAACATGTGTCTATTGAGTGGGCATGTACCTTTAACCATGTTAGAATTAGGTAAACACGAAACACTTCAACGAACTGAATGACCTGTCTATGAGCAGCATAAGTATATCTAGTATTTTTTATTGTCTTTTGATGATACAATTTCACATACAATTTAACCGTGTGCATCCAATACCGGGTTTATTTCATAGACCGTTAGTGTCTATTCTGGCGAAGGTTATAGTCCCATTTCACACATTTGGCTGTCATTGGAGGACTGAGTATTATGTGTATATCCTGCGCACACTATGCTAGCAACCAAAGACCAGGGTCCCGTTTCACTAAACTTCGTACGACTAAAATGTTCGTAAGTGCAAAATTATGATAGTCTGTAAATGTCACATTAACAATGTTTTCTTGTAAATAATTATTGGATTTACATTTATTGAGCATAGGCTGCATATGCAGCCTATGCTCAATAAATGCAAATCCATAAATTGACATTTACAGACGATCTTAAATTTGAACTTACGAACATTTTAGTCGTAAGAAGTTTAGTGCAACGGGCCCCAGGGTCCCGTTTCACTAAACTTCGCATGACTAAAATGTTCGTAAGTGCAAAATTATGATAGTCTGTAAATGTCACACTAACAATGTTTTCTTGTAAACAATTATTGGATTTACATTTATTGAGCATATGCAGCATTAATTGAAATTTCCAGACGATCCTAAATGTGCACTTACGAACATCTTAGTCGTACGAAGGTTAGTGAAACGGGTCCCTGGATCTTCGTCTGGCTGTAGGACTAGCAAGGTGTATGATCACGTGGTACTAACAACAACAACAAGTACAGATTGAAAGTACGTATTCTTTTATAGTGTCCTATCTTTTATAGTGTCGTAACGGATTTTGATGAAATATGGCGCATCAAACGCGTATTGTTAAGCTGCATTTGGTGGTCTCTGTATTTTCGCCCAAACTTCTGTCGTTTTGGAAATCGATTCTTCCTAAAAACGACACGGAAATCGATTCTTCGCAAAAACGACATAAGTCTGTGCCAAACTCACTAGACCACCAAATGCAGCTCGTGAAGACGCATTTACTGCGCCATATTTCATCAAAATCCGTTGCATATGAAGGAAAATATAAAATAATACTTACTTTGGAGTGGGCGACGTTGTTGTTGTTGTAACCACGTGATCATGCACCTTGACTAGGCTACATGTGAGGAATTAGGAACTACTATAAGCTCACGCCCCAGTCACAGTAATATAACAACGTATTGCATTTAATGCGGCGATTGTTTAATAGTTTGCCGACGAGTTCATAACCTGATTTGACTCCACAATTGGCTACGCTGACTTTAAACGTGATAACATCTTTTTGATATTTCAATGGCTTAACCGGCTCACTGGCAACACTTATATTTGTACATATTTGCCGCGTCATTTTATTACAGCCATTCATTTGACAGCATCAATAAGCTATCTTATATATACCGTATACACTTAAGAAATATGGCGAGCCAAGGTCCGGTTCGTTTTAAAATAGTATTTTGTAACTCAAGGTGTATGGTCACGTGGTACTAACAACAACAAGTACTGAAACTTCCAGAATCCATCCGATTCAAAGTACGTATTCTTTGGTATTGTCCTTATTACGTAACGGATGTTGATGAAATATGGCGCATCAAACGCGTCTTGTTAAGCTGCATTTGGTGGTCTCTGTATTTTCGCCCAAACTTCTGTCGTTTTTGCGAAGAATCGATTTCCGTGTCTCCTCCGACACGGAAATCGATTATTCGCAAAAACGACATAAGTCTATGCCAAACTCCATAGACCACCAAATGCAGCTCACGAAGACGCGTTTGCTGCGCCATATTTCATCAAAATCCGTTGCATATTAAGGAAACTATCAAATAATACTTACTTTGGGGTGGGCGACGTTGTTGTTGTTGTAACCACGTGATCATGCACCTTGTAACTGTTTCGTTTGTTATTGCTAGCTGGTAGTTGAATCCGGCTAACCCCGTTATAAGGGTAATACGATCAGTGGTAATCCTACTACGTTTATGTAGAGGGGATAAGTTACTATAGTGTGGTGAAGACCTCACAGTAGATCCGGTTTGTCTAATGTCAGGGCTGGATGGAAATTGTATGCAAATATTCAGTTACCCGCCCCCATCCATGCAGATGAAATGAGCTGTCGGTAGTCCTTTTAAAACCATTAAACATTAAACCGGAACTCTATCACAGTATCGTTAACACGACCATGAACACCAATGTTGCATTTTATTATTGCAACAGGTCCGTAACCAGGTGTTTTTTAGATCGGCGAACGATCACAATTGGACGAACTTTGTATGGTTGGAGTCTTTAATGTATATGGTCATGGTGCACGACTTTAGTTTGAGCTGGCGATCAGCTATCGGCCAAATATGACCGATAATCCAGCCGGACGGCCTCCGATTCTGTGTGAGATTCTTTCGTACGCGCACATTTCGCTTTGGATGGGGTATACAAAATGCGAATAACTGAATAAATGCTGGAAACAGCGATTTGAAGTGAGTATATTCACACACCTAATACCTGTATCGATTGCCAGAGACAGAAGTCATACATTTAATCGATGTTTATTGTGTTTGTGCTAGCCGGATAAGGGAGGGCTCTTTCTATAATAGCCCTATTTATACCCACCTTTATATACCATATGGTACTGTACGAGACCAAGTGGGTGGGGTAATGGGATTTTTTTTAATAGGCATTTTTTTTGGTGTCATAGGTCCGAGTCTTCCACCTGTGTAAGATACTGGTACAGTCCATGCGGATGCGGCTATTGTGTCATTTTCCTTTATAAAGAACTTGACTGGCTACGTAACAACTACCATTATTAACTTCCCACATAATGAAAGCAGCGTTTTTTTCATAGCGAAGAAGCGAAGAAGTATGCTTAGCTTTTTGGATATGAAAACGAAAACCACGCCATCGCATCTTGAGCTATATAAGTATTATGCTAATGTCCACATTAGTGCGCTATAGAAGACACTGAATTGCATTTGCATACGTTATATTCCCACCATTTATACCTGAAAAGTATTTATCGACACATTCATTAGTTTAACAAAGTCGTAATATGAACATGGAATACCAATAACTTGGAAACACAGCACATGGACACTGCGAGTGTGCTTGTCGGTGTAGCAAGAGACATAATCAATTACTTGAAATGGGGAATTATATAACAAATACATATCGTATATATGTAGAGCCTTATGTGTGATCATGGTCATCGAATCTCTGTTTATATACACCATATGATGTTGTTATGCTCTTGACATTGGTTGGTTCACTAACGGAACTACTGTCACGTTTTGCTTCCGACGAACTTTTGGCTATTAAACACATTAATTCTAAAAGATATTTAATAGTAAGTACTTTTTCATCAGTAACAAAAAAGTCGCCCTACCCCAACAAAAATATTTTATGAAATTCCATGAAATATTGATTGTATTATATACCCACCCATGAAATACATAGTTATACGATGGAAATAAAAGTCATATGTTCTCATCGATGAAATAAACAACTTCCTAACGGCACTCGTGAAATGTGGACATTTCACACAACTCGATGAACATATATGTCATATTCGTTGCAAAAATATAAATATCCTCTATTTATTGCGAAAAATTATATGGGAATTTAACATGGGCCGGAATTTCCAAAACTTTTCGTTTTCTATTTTTAGCCCCTATGTTGAAAATCCCATAGGAAAATCGTTTTTTCGAAATATCAATATTTGATTTTTTTGTTATTGATGAAAAAGTAACTAAAATTAAATATGTTTTAGATTTAATGTGTTTAATAGCCAAACGTCGGCAGCAAAACGTGGAACAGACATTAGACAGGTATTTCCGTAGTTGTCCACGTTTTATGTTTGACATGGCGTACCGAGTCTTTATGGCAATAGACTTATTCGAGTTGAAGCGGTGTACTGTCGGGTGCTTTACCGAATTCTACAAAAAAGCATTTGTTCAACTTAAGGACAAAAAGCTGCGAAAACTTGTTCACGCCCTGTACTAGTATGATACCAATGGTGGTCGTAGCTTTGGCTAGCGTTGCTGGAAGACCCCCATTGCGCCATGATGTCTTATTATTCCATGTACAATGTGCTATGGAAAATAATTCATTTGGTCAGTACGGTGTAGCAATGCTAGGCTTTGAAATACCATCATAGTATATCTTATAGCGCTGTTTCTAATGGATACCTCCTTATGTGATGTTCAAAGGCGAATGATATTTGGCGCGTAACGGTTTATTGTTGCGAAAGTTCTTTTTATTGGTGTACACAAAGTGCAATGCTATTTTCATTTCTATGTTTTTTTTGTCATTTTACTAGTTTTGACTTATCTTAAACATGCCAGTCACCACGTCTCTGGATATGGTAGCGTTAATCGCATCGGTTCGTTCGTCTGTAGCCGATTTCATAAACATTGCAAAGTATACTTTTCTAGCAAAGTATACTTTGAGGGAGTAATCATTTATTTTACCCGAAATGCATTATTTCATATAGAACTAACTAACGACTGAATATATTTGATGATTAAAAGTATGCAAAATTATTATACTGAATTTATTACATTATCACAGCCAAAATGGCTGTGATAATGTAATAAATTCAGTATAATAAAAAAATATATTTGTTTCTCTTAAATTGTAATTTCTCCCTCAAAGTATACTTTTCTAGATAAGTATACTTTGCAATGTTGGTGAAATTCAAATGCATTTTTCTCAATATGCCAGTACCAGCCTAACGCGTCGCCGTAAAACAACAAAGCATGTTATCCCCTAATTATGTCAAGCCCAATTATCTGCTTATCACAGTTTCTGATAGCATGTACTTTAATATAACACATGTTTGGGGAATGTGATCAAATAAAATGGTGCTATTTATTTGCATATAATTCCAGCACAAAAATATTTACACAATTCCCTAACATTTGATTGGTCCGTTGCAAGTCTCCGTCCAAAATTTATATCCCAGTAAACTCCATGCCGAACTACTTTCCGTAACCGGAAAATAAACACATTTTCTTAATGAATTTATTTAAAATGCTGGAATTATAAGGAATGAATGGCCTTTTTGTTGAATTTATCGGGGATATAAACTTGGAAAAGTCGCGGGAATACTGGACGAGGCAGCGACTTTTCCAAGTTTATAACCCGATAAATTCAACAAAAAGGCCATTCATTCCTATAATTTCATTTACGGTGCATGAAGCGAACTAGCCACACATTGGATATCTGAGACACAGTCACAGCCTTGCACTTAATATTGTACAAACAAATACAAAACCCGTCCTGTTGTATCAGAAGACCAACACATAGCACCGGTTTTGTTGGTTAATGGTCAACCCGTATGCTTATGGGTTGTGATCAAACAATCCAGTCAGCATGAATGGAAAAATTATGAAATTTCCAGTAATGGAAAATAGTACTTGAAGAACAAACGCTAACGATTCGCCGTATCTCAACAACCAATCACCATCGCTATTGTTTCGTTGTGTTTGTCCGTTATTAGCTACACACATTCGTTAATTCCGATGCCCGCATGATTATCGTCTGTTTTGTCTCACTTTCTTTACAAGACTTCAAGTCTCTCGCGTCGTACTATTAGTTTTCTCGCAAATATGCCTCTCTGATGCATCATTTTCATTGACACTTAAGCCTGCCATTTATTCCGCTAAATGAGCAAATTCAAAAACAATCAAGAGTGCGAAAATTGCCAGCATACGGCGACATGGAATCTCCCTAACTGAATATTGTTAATAACGAAGCAGTTTCTTAGAAAATGAGCATCATAGTAATTATAACCACCATACGCAACACTGTTGATAATTACTCTATCTTTGACCACTATAAGCAAATATCACAACACCAACGACGTCCAACCAGAGTCTACAATAGCTACATATCCTGATCAAATTGCAGACAGCGTAGTTGCACGGTTGTGCAGTCTGATTGACAACAACGCTGCCTGCAAATGACAATTATGATACACGATGGCACATGGTAATTCCAACCATCTTAGCACCACCGCATGTTGAGCACTCAAATATGCGTGATGTATATATATATACATAGTATGCAAGCAAATGAATCGAATACCAAAAGCTATCACTGATTTCAGATTCATCATAGCCACACATCTGATTGTATACTTTTTGTATTTCAAGCAATGACAATACCCAACAGGCTGAGATCTAGGCTGGTTTTAATTCATCATGCTTTCTAGATGTCCCCGTTCTTGTGTATTATATCTGATCCAAATGACATCGTTAACGCCAAGATTTGCTTTATTAGCGGGAAAGCCGGATTAAAGATAATCAGCATATTCTCGTCTTAATTTAAATGAATTGTCATCTACTCTCATTCAATCAAATATCAACGACATGCACAGTTGTGTGTCTAATAAACTCAAAGAGCAGAATCCAAATAACCCGATACATGGATTTATCAGGTAATGAGCTAGTATTGGCCGAATACATACCGGATGATAACATAATGTTGTATCATGCATTGAACTGATACGAATATCTAGGTTACAACGAATTGAAAACTGACGTTTCATTGGTCGCACGCCGTCATGTGAAGTTATCGAATGACGGAATGGCGCAACGTAAGCAAGTCCGCATTCTGTTCAACAAAACACATGTTATTTTGCCAATCCTCTAGTAAAACACATTACCTGCTAAATATAATACCATGCTAATGTCTTTTGATATCAAGTTTATCAGGCACGGCTCGGAAACGGTAGGAATTCCTCGGCAAGCCTCGGAATTCCTACGCGTTTCCTAGCCGAGCCTGATACACTTGATATCAAAAGACACTAGCACGGTATTCTATATAATGTGTGGAACTGGAATCTCTACGGGTGTCCGGTGGAGAGAGAGAGTTCACTTTATAGCGATGCCAGACATGTGGGCTACCGAATGATAAATTCAGTATTTCAGTAATTCGACGATTTACAAATCCATACACCAGAAGTGTGTCAACTTGTATGACAAAATGCATCGATCAACTCCAGGACAGCGTTGAATAAATTCAGACGGCATATCTAGTATTCGTTTCTGTAACGGCGCGAACTATTTTCTGTACAACACTGCTCTGTTCCTAGACAATATTACGTATGTTGTACATGTGATTCGTGTAACGATTTTTATGTATATTTTCCAGGTATTATCATGGATGTCTTTATTTGTTTTGTATTTGTTTTACTATTATACGATATATATATACAGTTTTCTGTAGCGAAAACTAACTATTTTATATCGCAACACTTTTATCTTCTCATAGTATTCATTCAGCATATAAGTGCTAATTTTTTCTCTTTTTTATCGTCATGATATACTTGTTTATACACAAGTTACATATGAAATAAAAATGAAATTAAATAAATATATTGTAACAGGTTTATCAGAATTTATGTTCTAATATGGTGATACATGTACATTTTACCGGGAAAACGCAGTGACAACATACTATTCGCTAATGTAAGTGCTTTTGATATAACACTGATTTTCACATATAATGTAGTAATTAAAATTAACTGCATTGACAAGGTGCATGATCACGTGGTTACAACAACAACAATGTTGCCCACTCCAAAGTAAGTATTATTTGATATTTTCCTTAATATGAAACGGATTTTGATGAAATATGGCGCAGCAAACGCGTCTTCACGAGCTGCATTTGGTCGTCCAGTGAGCTTGGCACAGACTTATGTCGTTTTTGCGAATAATCGATTTCCGTGTCGGAGACACGGAAATCATCGATTCTTCGCAAAAACGACAGACGTTTGGGCGAAAATACAGAGACCACCAAATGCAGCTTAACAAGACGCGTTTGATGGCCAGTTTTCATCAAAATCCATTACGTAATAAGGACACTATACAATAATACGTACTTTGAATCGGTACTTGTTGTTGTTGTTGTTGTTGTTGTTGTTGTTGTTGTTATTGTTAGTTCCACGTGATCATACACCTTGATTGAGCTCGTTCATTACAACTTGTATGTCGCGTTATTTTATACCACCTGTTTTTCAAACAACTGTCACAAACATCTGTCCGATACATCGGTTCTTATGTGTCGATACATGTGATGAGACTATAAACAACTACACATTTATTGAAAGAACTACAGTTTATACGACACCGTTTTGTTAGACAGTCTGTAATAATTAAGATGAAAGACTTGGATGACAACATGTCTGTCAGAAATACAGGTTCTACTGTAGATGCTACGTATCCTACCGTCAATACCTCCCCCACTGTAGGTCGAATAACAGATAAATACGCGGTTGTGCGGCGGTAATTTTGGTGGGAATTGTTGGGTGTTTCGTTACTAATCACGGTCAAATTGTTGGTTACACAATATTTTATACGATCACATTAGAATCGGGAATTATAGTCATTACCGAGTCATATTGTTTGCGACTGCGATCGAATAGGACCTGCTACTGAGAGCCATGTTGACTTCCCATGCGGCCAATCATCGAGTGTTATTTATGAGTGAGGTTAGACTTATAATAACGCAGCTACCTGACATGTGAACTGTATTTTCGGGTTGCCAAGAGACCACCGGGATTCTAGCGATTCAGATGTATTACTACGCCGTAAATAATAAAGTAGTATGATCGTGTAGGGGTTAATCTGGTTCCTGGTTGTTACAGCATTCATCGCTTACTATTGAAGTTACATACACTTCTATTGAAGGGGTTAGAGGAAAAAGGGGCTTACTCCCTCAGGGAGTTAGCCCCATTTTCCACTGACCCCTTCAATTACAAACGTAATCGAGTTGTATTTATGAGTGAGGTTACACTTATAAAAACGCAGTCATACTTATAAAATTCCAGCGTTACTACGCGGTATTAAATAATACATACAATAGTGCTATCGTGTGCGGTTTAATCTGGGTCATGATTTATCTATGCATGTACCGATGACTTGAAGTTAAATACGATATACGTGAAGGGAGTTGGCCCCCTTTTCCACCGACTTCTTCGATTACAAACATATTCAATAATCATTCTTCAAGCATTCCTAATTTACAAGGGATTGTCTGATAGACCAGTATGTGGAACATTGGACTTCAAAACCTCCTCAGGGTGTCCGGCTTAGAGAGGTTTCACTGTAAATCTGGCATTTGATCAGTCCGAGCCATAGGCGTGTGCTCTGCGATCACGAACATATTGTTTTCTTAGTGTCCGGTTTAGAGAGGTTCCACTGTATTTCAAAGACTCAAAATCAACCAATAAACAGTTGTCGTCAAAATGCAGATACCAAGATGTATGATCACGTGGTTACAACAACAACAACAAGTAATGAAACTTCCAGAAGCCCATCCGGTTCAAAGTACGTATTCCTTTATTTTGTCATTATTATGTAACGGATTTTGGTGAAATATGGCATCAAACGCTTCTTGTTAAGCTGCATTTTGGTGGTCTCGGTACTTTGGCCCAAACTTCTGTCGTGTTTGCGAAGAATCGATTTCCGTGTCTACTGACACGGAAATCGATTCTTCGCAAAAATGACATAAGTACGTGCCGAACTTCCAGGAACACAACATGAAGCTCACGAAGACGCGTTTGCTGCGTCATATTTCATCAAAATCCGTTGCCTATTAAGGAAAATATTCAATACTATTTACTTTGGAGTGGGCGCGATTTCAACACTTTCAGCCATTGTTGTTGTTGTTGTAACCACGTGAGCATGCACCTTGGATACGGCATTTTCAAATGTTGCCATCGATATGAAATATCTTACAAAATATTTTGGAATAATTTGAATTGATCGTCGTGTAAAATGTTTATATACAATTAATATCGTTTTTACAAGACTAGAAACTGTATAGTTTATTATAATAAATAAAATATATAATATAAAATATTCTTCTTCTTCTTCTATTCAAAATAACTGAATGGTGGGGAGCTACATTATTTAAATATTGTAGGAATGAACGGCTTTTTTGTGGAATTTATTGGGGTATAAACTTGGAAAAGTCGCGGGAATACTGGACGAAGCGATAAAAAATTACAATTTTCGAAAAAAAACAAATATATATATATTTTTTTTTTTTTTAATTTAGAAAATTGTAATTTGTTAAGGCCTCGTCCAGTATTCCCGCGACTTTTCCAAGTTTATATCCCCGATAAATTCCTCAAAAAGGCCATTCATTCCTTATAATTCCAGCATTTGAAATAAATTCATCAAGAAAATGTGTTTATTTTCCGTTTTCTTAATAATTATTTTAACTGCGCCTCACGGTCACGGAAAGTAGTTCGGCGTGGGAGTTTAATGGGATATAAATGTTGGACAGAGACTTGCTACGGGCCAATCAAATGTTAGGGAATTGTGTAAATATTTGTGTGCTGGAATTATTCCCTAATGCCTGTTATCATGTGTACCCAACGGACATCCGTGTTAACTAATTAAAACATGAAACAGCAAAATTAAAAAAATGCTAGACATAGGTGCGGTAACAACGTCGCAAGTGGGCGTATTTGCGTTTATGAAATTCGCGGTATGTCCAACGAACGGTTTTACACCATTTTCTACGTCGGCGCGTGCATTCAGACCGTCTGCGCATGTCCAACAGCAGCGCCGCAGAAATCGTGAAGTTGTCAACTACACCGAGTAACCCCACGGGGCAATAGGTATAATTACAATCGGAGCAGACACGAAACTATACGCAGTGAAAGTTTGTGCATGAAGGTGTTGGAGCGAGGAGACTTGTGAGGTTAATATTCATACATCACACACGCTTTAATATCCAACGGTTTCAACTACAATGGACAATGTTCAAAGCTGTTTTGGTGTAAGATTGAAAACAATATTTTCTGTCATGGTACACTGCCGCCGGCGCTAATGTTGCCAATATTTATCAATATCTTCATTTCAAAATACTTTAACTATTGCGCTTGAAATCAGGCAGCTTGGTTGTCTGAGCCTGAGCTGTGCTACAGCTCAGGCTCAGACAATCAAACTGCTTGATTGGCAGTTGGCATTGTCAACAGATGTTCAGAAACGTTGATAGTCCGGGCAAGATTAATGCAAGCGGTTGTGTAGTAGCGGTTTGTTGTCGACTAGTCCATGCAAGAAGGAAGACTGTCCCCGAATGTCCGTATGGTATCTATCACATATCTCGGTGATTGTGTACAGGATGTGTAACGTACACTACAAAATGTGTGACATATTAATTTCATATGTTTTTCATATGAATTTCATATGATATGCAATTCATATGAAAACTTTTCATATGAATTACATATGTAACAGTTGAAGTTCATATGAGCTTCATATGAAACAAATTCATATGAAATGCATATGCAAATTGTTCATATGAAATGCATATGAAAAGTCTTCATATGAAATTCATATGAACATCATATCGGATTTTTTCATATGAAGTTCATATGCAATTCATATATATGTGTTTCATATGTTTTACATATGAACATCATATGACTTGTTTTCATATGAATTACATATGTGGCACATTTTGCTGTGAAATTGTTTGGTAAACTGTGTTGTTATGTGACAAAAGTCATGCCATCATTTGCGTGATCCCTTACAATATTCGTGTCATAAAAGTTCTAACACATGCATAGTGTGACGTGTGCGTGTGTTCTATGTCAAGTGTCAACGGTTTGTATGAATCTTAATCAAATTTAGTTTTCTGCCTAAATGATTCGATTGCGTGCTGCGAGGTTGCAATTGGGTTTACAAGTGTACTCGTGTAACTCTATCAGAGGTGCTAACTTCATCAATGGCCTATTTAACCAAACTTGCTAAGCATACTTATCTTGCTACGTACACTTTGAGGGAGAACTTTTCAATTTAATGATCAATTTATTAATTTTTATTATACTGAATTTATTACATTATCACAGCCATTTTGGCTGTGATAATGTAATAAATTCTGTATAATAATTTTGCATATTTTTAATCATGAAATATATGTAGTCGTTAGATCTATTTGAAATAATGCATTTCGGTGGGAAATAAAGGATTACACCCTCAAAGTATACTTATCTAGATAAGTGTGCTTAGCAATTTTGGTGAAATCGGCCCTGATATCCCAACGGCGCATTTGTCGCCACTTTGGTCACTATATATAGTTTGACGATAGGATTAATCTTTCCACAAGACAGGTATGTCTCTACATGTACAGATTGAGAGCCGTTAACTCTTAAGATAACATGTGTGTCAGAAGTGCCCCATGTATTCACCTTTACTGTCAGTTTCACGAAACCTGCCCAAATGATACGGCTATATAAACTATACAAAAAAAATGTTTTTCGATAAAATTAAATTATAGCAAAAGTTCGTAAAATTTGGTCCAATATTGAATTTATTGCGAAAAAACAAGTTCCCAATATTAAATCCCCATAGACATCTTCACTATGTGAAGATATCTATGGGGATTTAACATGGCGGGGGTGGGGGATTTTATCGAAATAAAAAGAAGGCTCATTCTTAATATTATCGAAAAAAAATATTGTTTGCATTGTTTACATAGTAAAATGTGGGCATGTTTCGTGAAACAGACAGTAATATATTTTTGATCCGCTGTGATATCGACCAACATGTACCTTCCCTATCATCGGTAGTCTCCAATATCGATTTCGTAAAAAATGAAATACTTTCCGTAAATGATGTCGAAGGGGACAAATACTTCTGGGTTCATTTACGGGAATTTTTACCTTTATGTCGAAACAATGTTGGAGAAATTCGACAATACGATACGGGAGGAAATTCGAAATCCGGGATCAAATGTTACCTACCCAAGGTGCATGATCACGTGGTTACAACAACAACAACGTCGCCCACTCCAAAGTAAGTATTATTTGATATTGTCCTTAATATGCAACGGATTTTGATGAAATATGGCGCAGCAAACGCGTCTTCATGAGCTGCATTTTGGTGGTCTATGGAGTTTGGCACAGACTTATGGCACGACAGAAGTTTGGGCGAAGTTTGAGACCACCAAATACAGCTTAACAAGACGCATTTGATGCGCCATATTTCATCAAAATCCGTTACGTAATAAGGACACTATAAAAGAATACGTACTTTGAATCGGTACTTGTTGTTGTTGTTGTTGTTGTTAGTACCAAGTGATCATACACCTTGCTACCGGTCCATAATACACAAGAAAGCTACTGTCTGTTTCACGAAACCTGCCGGCTATATAAACAATGCAAAAACAATATTTTGTTTTAGATATTATTAAAGTTTATCAAAATTTAAGAGTGATCCTTCATTTTATTCGTGAAATTTTATCCACTATTGATTTTATTACGAAAAAACAATTTCCCCATGTTAGTGGACCGATTTTCAAAATTTAGCTTTTATTTTCTTAGTTTGATCATTTCCAAGTTATCTAGCCAGGTTTTGGAATCAATTTCCATTTTCTTTTTCGTTTTTTCTTTATCCTCCCCCAGCTCCTCCACTTCCATTTCCCCCATGTTAAATTCACATAGACAAATCAATATTATAGGAATGAATGGCCTTTTTGTGGAATTTATCGGGGTATAAACTTGGAAAAGTCGCGGGAATACTGGACGAAGGCCGGAAGGCCTCGTCCAGTATTCCCGCAACTTTTCCAAGTTTATATCCCCGATAAATTCAACAAAAAGGCCATTCATTCCTTATAATTTCAGCATTTGAAATAAATTCATCAAAAAAATGTGTTTATTTTCCGTTTTCTTAAGAATTATTTTAACTGCGCCTCACGGTTACGGAAAGTAGTTCGGCGTGGGAGTTTACTGGGATATATATTTTGGACAGAGACTTGCTACGGGCCAATCAAATGTTAGGGAATTGTATAAATATTTTTGTGCTGGAATTATTTCGTAATAAAATCAATATTTGACAAACATTTACGAAATAAAAAGAAAGTTCATTCTTAAATTTTGATAAAATATCATTGAAAAAAATACTGTTCTTGCTTTGTTTATATGGCCGTAAAATGTGGGCAGGTTTCGTGAAACAGACAGTAGTATATTATTTTGTGACCAAATAATTTCGAGACACTATCATTAATATTGCTTCTCTGTGCCTTGGACTGAAAAGAAGTTAAGACCGATTCCGTGACATGGTCTGAAATCGGTAACCCCACCTATGTTGATTTCTTTGGTCTCTTAGTAAGGTTGACATTCGACAAATGAGTGGTTAAGTTGTCAAAAATTCCACGTATTGTTCCGTGATTGAGTTCGCCCTTGCGATGGCCGTCAGTTTGTCTACTGTCTGTTTCACGAAACCTCACTATTTGTCATATTCGGGTATCTGTAAAACAAAACGGTTTTCTTTAGCCGGGTTGATTTAAAAAATAATAAATTATGAATATGATCGTGAGTGTTAGCAATTATGGTAGCGGTGTGTGCTCACAGTTGTGTGGTTGATTGTGAGTTTGTTGTTGCGAGAAAACTGGGTTTTGCGGTCATTCAAGTAAAGTATGTAAATTGTGTTTTAGTAGGGAAAATAAATAGTGACATGAATTTATCTGACACGAGGATGATTTTATATGAGTGATGATATAATGTAATGCTTATTAAACTCGCTGTGCCGCTATTCTCATGAAATCAGTGAACGAGTTTAATACGTATCATATTAGATACACACAAATGCTAGTTGCGTGCAGTAACTCTGCAAAACTTCCGTACCGTCCATGCTATGGACGGTACGGGAGTTTTGCAGAGTTACTGCCCATGCAATGGACGGTACGGGAGTTTTGCAGAGTTACTGCCCGCATGCTATGTACGGTACGGGAGTTTTGCAGAGTTACTGCCCGCATGCTGTGGACGGTACGGGAGTTTTGCAGAGTTACTGCCCATGCATTGGACGGTACGGGAGTTTTGCAGAGTTACTGCCCGCAACTATACAAACGCTAGATCTTTATATTTCATGGACGACTTCTCAGATTTTTTCCAAATAAAACGAAAAATAACATGGTAAATTATTTGTAAATTGTGTCAATCGATTTGATAAAAATATTTTACCATAAAAAATAGTTTTTAACACCAAAATTGGATTCAAATACCCGTTTTTAGCTCGACCATTCGAAGAATAAGTAGAGCTTATGTTGTCACCCCGGCGTCGGCGTCGGCGTCGGCGTCACCGTCACGCCTTGGTTAAGGTTTTTAGTCAAGCTTGTATATGGAATACTACTGGCCCTACACCCACCATACTTGGACAACTTCATCTCCTAGTGATGTACATCAATAACCCCTGCTCTATATTTGACCTTGACCTACATTTCCTCTTGAATTACGTGGTTAATTCCCCTTGGTTAAGGTTTTTAGTCAACCTTGGTTAAGGTTTTTAGTCAAGTTTGTATATGCAATACTACTGGCCCTACACCCACCATACTTGGACAACTTCATCTCCTAGTGATGCACATCAATAACCCCTGATCTATATTTGACCTTGACCTACATTTCCTCTTGAATTACTTACTTAATTCCCCTTGGTTAAGGTTTTTAGTCAACCTTGGTTAAGGTTTTTTTTCAAGCTTGTACATTGAATACTATTGTGCATCCAGACACCATACTTCGACAACATTTTCTCATAGGTATGCACATCAATAACCCCTGATCTATATTTGACCTTCACCTACATTTCCTCTTCAATTACTTACTTAATTCCTTTTGGTTAAGGTTTTTAGTCAACCTTCTATATGGAATACTACTGGCCCTACACCCACCATACTTGGACAACTTCATCTCCTAGTGATGTACATCAACAACCCCTGATCTATATTTGACCTTGACCTACATTTCCTCTTGAATTGCTTAATTCCCCTTGGTTAACGTTTTTTAGTCAAGCTTGTAGATGGAATACTCCTGGCCCTACACCAACCATACTTGGACAACTTCATCTCCTAGTGATGTACATCAACAACCCCTGACCTATATTTGACCTTGACCTACATTTAACCTTGAATTACTTACTTAATTCCCCTTGGTTAAGGTTTTTACTCGACCTTGGTTAAGCTTTTTACTCAAGCTTGTACATGGAATACTATTGTGCATACATACACCATAATTGGACAACCTTTTCTCATAGTGATGTACATCAATAACCCCTGATCTATATTTGACCTTGACCTACATTTCCTCTTGAATTACTTACTTAATTCTCTTTGGTTAAGGTTTTTAGTCAAGCTTGTAGATGGAATACTCATGGCCCTACACCAACCATACTTGGACAACTTCATCTCCTAGTGATGTACATCAACAACCCCTGACCTATATTTGACCTTGACCTACATTTAACCTTAAATTACTTACTTAATTCCCCTTGGTTCCTTAAATTACTTACTTAATTCCCCTTGGTTAAGGTTTTTACTCAACCTTGGTTAAGGTTTTTAGTCAAGCTTGTAAATGGAATACTATTGTGCATACAGACACCATACTTGGATAACTTTTTCTCATATGGATGTACATCAATAACCCCTGACCTTTATTTTACCTTCACCTACATTTAACCTTCAATTACTTGGGTTAATGTTTATAGTCAAGCATGTATATGGAATACTTCTGGGCCTACATCAACCATACTTGGACAACTTCATCTCCTAGTGATGTACATCAATAATCCCTGACCTATATTTCACCTTGACCTACTTTTATCCTTGGATTACTTAGTTATCTCCCCTTGGTTACGTTTTTTACTCAAGCTTGTATATGGAATACTCCTGGGCCTACAGCAACCATACTTGGAAAACCACGCATCTACGTCCAAGGTCAAGGTCACTGTTGAAGGTCAAAGGTCAAACCTATTGAAATTCCCTTCCGCTCTATATCTTCTACCCCGATGCATGGATTATCAAATGGCTTGGCACAAATGTTTCTCATGATGAGAAGGTGTGTCGCCATCAATAACCACGCACCTACGTCCAAGTTCAAGGTCACAGTTGAAGGTCAAAGGTCAAACCTATTGAAATTCCCTTCCGCTCTATATCTTCTACACCGATGCATGGATTATCAAATGGCTTGGCACAGATGTTTCTCATGTTGAGAAGGTGTGTCACAATCAATAACCACGCACCTACGTCCAAGGTCAAGGTCACAGTTGAAGGTCAAAGGTCAAACCTATTGAAATTCCCTTCCGCTCTATATCTTCTACACCGATGCATGGATTATCAAATGCCTTGGCACAAATGTTTCTCAGGATGAGAAGGTGTGTCGCGATCAATAACCACGCACCTACGTCCAAGGTCAAGGTCACTGTTGAAGGTCAAAGGTCAAACCTATTGAACTTCCCTTCCTCTCTATGTCTTCTACACCGATGCATGGATTATCAAATGGCTTGGCACAAATGTTTCTCGTGATGAGAAGGTGTGTCCCGATCAATAACCACGCACCTATGTCCAAGGTCAAAGTCACAGTTGAAGGTCAAAGGTCAAACCTATTGAAATTCCCTTCCGCTCTATATCTTCTACACTGATGCATGGATTATCAAATTGCTAACCACTCACCTACGTCCAAGGTCACAGTTGAAGGTCAAAGGTCAAACCTATTGAAATTCCCTTCCGCTCTATATCTTCTACACCGATGCATGGATTATCAAATGGCTTGGCACAAATGTTTCTCATGATGAGAAGGTGTGTCGCAATCAATAACCACGCACCTACGTCCAAGGTCAAGGTCACAGTTGAAGGTCAAAGGTCAAACCTATTGAAATTCCCTTCCGCTCTATATCTTCTACACCGATGCATGCATTATCAAATGCCTTGGCACAAATGTTTCTCAGGATGAGAAGGTGTGTGTCTCGATCAATAACCACGCACCTACGTCCAAGGTCAAGGTCATAGTTGAAGGTCAAAGGTCAAACCTATTGAAATTCCCTTCCGCTCTATATCTTCTACACCGATGCATGGATTATCACACTATGCCCAGGGTCAACGTCACAGACTTGATGCGTTTGAAACCTTAACGCTCGGCTAAATGGCTTATGATCAAAAATGCCTCGTTTTCTTTGGCTGCCAGTGGGGGTATTGGTGTGCCGACAGGCCACATTTCTAGTTTCCCTTGGTTAATGTTTTTAGTCAACCTTGGTTAAGGTTTTTATGTAGGCCGCAGCCACCTTCTTTGTCAAGCTATGTGTACATCGACACCCTCGTAGTCGAGCTATGATGTTCTCCTACAGCTCTTGTTTTCTCATTTTCTTCCTCGAGTAGTGACAGCGTACTGTTTACTTCCGGATTGAATGAAAGGTGACGTCATAAAATTCGCGAGCTGCCATTGCGCGTGAATAAAAGAAAAGCCCCGAAGTTAGTGCAAACTCCGAAGATAGGAGAAAGAGGGCTATATCGAATATAGACGGACATAATACTCCATGACAAATATATGCATTCTTGTGAAAATCATATATTTTTGGAAATACCCATATGCAGGTGGCAACACCTGGATCTTTTGTCTTTCTTTATGTATCGTTTTGATTTTCTAACAATTAAAAACGTAGACAGATAGATCGTAACTGATACATACAATTAACAAATATGTCAAGAAAAAACGACTTGTGTTTCCATATACATTACTGCCAGTATTACGATACGATTTTGACACCTTCATCGTGCAAAATTAAACAAGGCGTATGTAGCTATATATGGACGCGGAAGTAGAGTAACTAGTTATATGTTAGTTAGCTTTTATTTAAGGATTGTAATTGGCTGGAAGACCTTCTATACGCAAATGCATGTCTGTAAATACCAATTACTTTAAGGGAGTATCAAAGTTGTAGTTCCATTCACTGACCGTTCCAATGTCGAAAACGGACGAGACTGATTTTTGTTTTGACATTTTATAGTTTAGTCTGGATAGCAACGCAGGGGCGGATCTGGAGGAGGTGCAACTCCCCCACCCCGGGGTCAGCCACGGAGTTTACTACATAGATCCCAGTTTACCACCAGTTGGAGTCTGAATTTAAATGCCGTAAAACACAGGAAAGTGCATTTCGAAGAGCTCAAAAACAGGACAACCCCATAGTTGCGAACGGTAACTCTTGCAATTACTCCCGTACCGTCCGTAGCTAGCTACGGACGGTACGGGAGCAGATTACACGAGTTACCTTCGAAACTAGACACCCCCCCCCCGTTCCCCAACTGATGATCAGCCCCTGCAACGTATTGACATAGAGAGTATCATGCTGATGGAATATGTGTACAATTGTTCAAATGACAACATGTACCTGAATTGTAGAGATTGATACTTAATTATTAAGGTAAAAATAGTCAGTTAGAATGCCCCTTGTGCGATGGCAAGGGGATATTACGTTGCCCTTGATGTTCCGTCCGTCCGTACATCCGTCCGTACGTCCGTACGTCCGTCCATGTACATTTAAGTCGAAAAATCGGAACTGTTTGTAAGACTTTTTCGATCATGTAATATATTCACATATAACTTGAAGGATTGCTTTAATATGTTGACACTTCATTCACCTGAACATGTGTGACGCAATCTCATTACATGACCTTGGCCGTTGTGACCTTTACAATGATGCTGCAACACTTAACAATTTTCAAAACGTGTGTACGACTTTCTCAAATGATTTTTGAAATGTGTGTATTTTTGTTTACACACCATCTCTAGTTAGAGTCCAGTATGCCAGGCGGGGGGCATATCCAAGTTTTACAAACATAAAGTCTAGTACATACGCAAAAAGTAGCTTTGAAAACTATCTCAAGTTTAGATCAGTAGCAATTTCATCAAAATTGCAAAGTATGGCTTATCTTGCTAAGTACACTTTGAGGGAGAAATTTTCAATTTAAGGATACGTTTATTAATTTTATTATACTGAATTTATTACATTATCACAGCCATTTTTATAATGTATGTAATAAATTAAGTGTAATATATTCTGCATACTTTTAATGCAGTCGTTAGTTCTATATCAAATAATGCATTTCGGGGGAAATAAATGATTACTCCATCAAAGTACTTTGCCAGGTAAGTATGCTTTGCAATGTTGGTGAAATGTGCTACATATACAAACAAGGTGTATGATCACGTGGTACTAACAACAACAACAAGTACTGAAACTTCCAGAATCCATCTGATTCAAAGTACGTATTATTGTATATTGTCCTTATTGTGTAACGGATTTTGATGAAATATGGCCCATCAAACGCGTCTTGTTAAGCTGCATTTGGTGGTCTCTGTATTTTCGCCCAAACTTCTGTCGTTTTTGCGAAGAATCGATTTCCGTGTCTACCGACACGGAAATCGATTCTTCGCAAAAACGACATAAGTCTGTGCCGAACTCCCTGGACCACCAAATGCAGACGCGTTTGCTGCGCCATATTTCATCAAAATCCGTTGCATATTAAGGAAAATATCAAATGAAAAGTCATGCAGAGCATGATGTTATTAGCCGATCAAATCAGGGTTCAATATATGTTCACATTTTAGTAGTTACGGAATCTCAGGGAAAAGTGAGAGAAGTGTTGATTTCCTCCCCAACCAAATTCTCCCAGTTATATTTAGCTATCATTAATATCTGATCATAGCAATACTTATGGTAGTCAAAACTAAACAATATTATTCCAGTTGAAATAATTAATCTTTGAATATAGGTGAAAGCGCTTAGCATTACACAAATATGTAGCAAGTCAACCGAAATCTCATAAATACCCGATTTTTGGCGGCCATCTTGAAAATATGATAATTATATACTGAATATTAGTGTAGTTTACGTAAAATCTTTAATATATCCATCAGAAATGTTGTTTAACAACTTACACCAATTTCCAAGTTAAGGACCATGACCTATTGGCTCATATATTGGCAATTTTCGACTTCCGTCAAGCATAAAGTTCAATGACCTTGAAATGACCTTCAACTTGGTTTAAAAAATGGCACCCGGATTTTTTGGAAACCTTATACATTCAAGTTTATAAAAACACCGGGTACCATAAATTAACACGAGGTGCCGGGATCTTATATATATACCTACAATTGTCCCTGGACTAGAAGGCAAACCGCCTAACTTTAGTTTACCGTGTTTATTTATAGCCAAATTCCAAACCGCCTAACTTTTGATTACCGAACTCTTGTAGTGAAAACGTTTATTTATAGCCAAATTGTGTTATTTCGCTATATTTAAAGTTTTCAACAGAGATAATGGACAAAAATGAAAAATTATCCGGTTGATGTAATTTGGAAGTGATACAACAAATTTCGCGTTTGTAGATTACAGAATATAGGAGAAAAGGGTGGTTACAAACCTTTTCACAAACCAATGTATAACCAATATATAGCCGATCTATAAATAGATCGGCTAATAATAATACTTACTGTGGAGTGGGCGACGTTGTTGTTGTTGTAACCACGTGATCATGCACCTTGTACACAGTTAGTTGCAGAATCTGAACAAAGGCTGCACTGGCATTACATATTAGTGCATGCTTACATTATTTTCAAGCTCAGCTTGATTTTCTTGAACCATATAAGCTGAGTTCTGTATATAGTCACTTTAATACATGTATTTATTAAAATGTACGTGTCTTCCTTTTGACATTTATATAAATATATATGACGTTTATCCTATAGCAAAGATGTAGAAAGTTCGAATTGCAAAATGCATATTACATTACTTCTGTACATAATCGCACCATACATTATATGCTATGGACATGCAATATATGCAAGCCAATATACTCTTATTTCATTTGATATGGCCATATTATATAACGAAGCTGATATATATGAGATCTAACAAGATACCAGATAGTGTCCACACATTGAAACACGATATTAAGTAATTATCGTGTCTGCGTGCGTGGGTTAAGAAACGAGCATCGCCTATGGTATCTTATTCGTGTATTTAAAACTGTGAACTGATATAGAGAATAGTAGGTTAGTGCCGTGAATGGGAAAAAATATCTGGCAAGGCTTAGGAAACGGGATGTGCGAGGCTCTGCCTCGCACATCCCGTTTCCGAGCCGCGCCAGATGTTTTTCCCATTCACGACACTAACCTACCATTCTATTTATCCCGTCAACACATACTAATGGCTTTAAAATGCAAAAAAAATAATCCCAGCCACCGCACATATTCATACGCCGTGATTAGGTCGTATTGACAGGATATCAAAAATGTTTCACGGCACCGTGTTTCACGGTACATACGCACTGTGTTAACGGGATAAATCTGTGACTGGAGATAATAGCACACTGCTATGGCCGGATAACGATCTATATTGCTTGCTTGTTACAAGCATAATGGGTGTTTCATTGATGGAATGGCGAACGGTGCAGATCCTGGTCAGACTGTGCGGATGCACAGGCTGATCTGGATCTCTACTGGTCGCAAAACCCATTAGACCCATCTCTCAAGTCACATATGTGGCTGTGACTGGAGAAATGGGGCTTATGTGATCCGAGACCAGTCTAGTTCATGATCGAATAACACCCTGTTATGGTCTGATCATGATATAAATTGCTTATTAGAAGCATCACTGGTGTTTCATTGATGGAATAGGGAACAGTGAAGATCCTGATCAAACTGTGCGGATGCACAGGCTGATCTGGATCTACACTGGTCGCTAAGCCCATAAGCCCCATTTCTCATTTATGTAGCTGTGACTGGAGAAATATGGCTTATGGGATTTGTGACCAGTATAATTCCTGATCCAATAGCACACTCATGTAGCCTGATAACGATCTATAGTGCGTGTTATAAGCATCACCGGTGTTTCATTTATCGCTTAGCGAACAGTGAAGATATTACCATTTCTCCAGTCACAGTCACATTTCAACATGCACTGTTATTATTTTATCCCGTCAACACAGTGCGTATGTGCCGTGAAACACGGTGCCGTGAAACATTTTTGATATCCTGTCAATACGACCTAATCACTGCGTATGAATATGTACGGTGGCTGTGGTTATTATTTTTGCATTTAAAGCCATTTGTAGGTGTTGACGGGATAAATAGAATAGTAGGTTAGTGCCGCTTAGTGCCGTGAATGGGAAAACTATCTGGCGCGGCACAGAAACGGGATGTGCTCGGCAGAGCCTCGCCCATCCCGTTTACTAAGCCTTTCCAGATATGTGTCCCATTCACGGAACTAACCTACTATTCTCTATATATGGCTTGGTGTGAGACTGCATGTGATATACGAGAGATGATGTAAGATACTGGTTCGTGTTAGCACGTTGAAACGAAACAAATAGAAACTGGTGTTGCTTGCATCTGGGTCGTGGTGTGGGTGCCCTGTTTGCATGTATGTGTTATAAGGCGAGTATCACCTTAGTTATGATGCCGTGGCCATGAAGGTGAGAATTAATTACTGCATGCAATGGTATGTTTTTACGTAATTTCATTTAAAAATGTACATGTCGTGAGTGGGCGGGCAACCACAGACGATCGAAAGATGACGACATAATTCGTGTCGTTCCCATGTAGATGATAATTAAAGGTACATGCCCACTCAGTAGGCACAAAATGTTCTTTATATCAGAGACATCATCTGAGACATTTTCTGGTAAAATAAACATTCATTCACCATTACCCCACGTATTTTTTAGAACTGGTGGACTAGTGACACAATTATACACTTATTTAATTCCTATAAAGAACATTTTGTGCCTACTGAGTGGGCATGTACCTTTAATGTATGCATGCTATGGTATTTGTTATATAGGTATGTTTACATGGGACGCCACATTTGCTGAGTTTACAATCACAAATGCAATGCAATTTCATTTGAAATTGTTTTTCTGGTAGTCGTGTTCAGCGATTCACACGGATCTCTTGACATTGACGTAATTCAAATGCATCAAAAATAAAATATATTTATTTTTATCTCGGGCAATTACAAGGTGTATGATCACGTGGTACTAACAACAACAACAAGTACCTATTGAAAGTACGTATTCTTTTATAGTGTCCTTATTACCTAACTGATTTTGATGAAATATGGCGCATCAAACGCGTCTTGTTAAGCTGCATTTGGTGGTCTCTGTATTTTCGCCTAAACCTCTGTCGTTATTGCGAAGAATCGATTTCCGTGTCTCCGACACGGAAATCGATTCTTCGCAAAAACGACACAAGTCTGTTCCAAACTCCATAGACCACCAAATGCAGCTCACGATGACACGTTTGCTGCACCATATTTCATCAAAATCCGTTGCATATTAAGGAAAATATCAAATAATGCTTATTTTGGAGTGGGTGACGTTGTTGTTGTCGTAACCACGTGATCATGCACCTTGAATGAGTTTGTTCGCTGTTCATGAATTGTCGCGTGGTTAGACTGTATTTGCTGTTTGGATATAACGTATTCAGCGTATAGTAAATTGTTACCGAGATATTTACAGAAAGCAGCAAATCAATCAATCTATCTACATTAAACATCCAGCTCACCGTTGGCGAATACAAGGTGCATGATCGCGTGGTTACAACAACAACAACGTCGCCCACTCCAAAGTAAGTATTATTTGATATTTTCCTTAATATGTAACGGATGTTGATGAAATATGGCGCAGCAAACGCGTCTTCATGAGCTGCATTTGGTGGTCTAGGGAGTTTGGCACAGAATTATGTCGTTTTTGCGAAGAATCGATTTCCGTGTCGGAGACACGGCAATCGACTCTTCGCAAAAACGACAGAAGTTTGGGCGAAAATACAGAGACCACCAAATGCAGCTTAACAAGACACGTTTGATGCGCCATATTTCATCAAAATCCGTTACGTAATAAGGACACTATAAAAGAATACGTACTTTGAATCATATGGATTCTGGAAATTTAAATACTTGTTGTTGTTGTTAGTACCACGTGATCATACACCTTGGAATATGTGTAAGGAAATAAAAAGTCACAATGTCGCTAATGTTTCGTGTGTGTGGTCATAATACATGTAACAGAAGATGTAAATAAAATAAAAACGCATGGCGACATTAGTGGCGTACACCTGCTTGCGGTATTCTCTCACCGTAAATCCAACCAATCACGGAACGTGAAATCTACACGGTATACCACAATACTGCACCTATAATCGAACAGTTCTGTTTTCGTTTGCGTTATTAATCTTGCAATGGATGAGCACATTCCAATATTCCGATATTCCAATTGAAGGCCTTAGCCCCGTTCTTCCATTGACCCTTCAATTTATATTGAAAGTCATAACGTAGACTCGTTCCCTGTCTAACCTTTGAAGGTAATCATTTTGTATTTATTGTCGTGTGTCTAGTTCATCCGCATAAGCTAAGAGACGGCGGCACACATCAAAGGAAAAGTTGTAAACAAAGATGATATCACACGCAGCGGCCCACCAGGTTTCTTGTCAATAACAGGTAAAGTCAGTAATGGCCTTAGCTGATTCATAGGAATATAAAACCTGTATTTATCCATTTTCTCAAGGTGTATGATCACGTGGTACTAACAACAACAATGAAAAGTCATGCAGAGCATGATGTTATTAGCCGATCAAATCAGGGTTCAATATATGTCCACATTTTAGTAGTTACGGAATCTCAGGGAAAAGTGAGAGAAGTGTTGATTTCCTCCCCAACCAAATTCTCCCAGTTATATTTAGCATAGCAATACTTATGGTAGTCAAATGTAAATGTAAACTAGCCACAAGTTTATAAAACATTCTAATGTGTTAATCATTTCTCTATATGCTGGTATATTTTAGCAAAATAAGTAGATTCCGTTATATATATATGTGTATTTTTTCAGGTGCACCTATACATTTACAGGTGCAGCTATCATTTACAGGTGCAGCTGTACTTTTAGGTGAGCATTTCATAAGGTGAGCTATACATTTAGGAGGTGCAGTATACTTTGGTAGATACTTTACAGGTGGTATACATTTACAGGTGCGCTTACATTTTACAGCTGCAGCTATACATTTACAGGTGCAGCTGTACATTTTACAGGTGCGTACTTTCAGTGCAGCTGTACATTTTACAGGTGCAGCTATACATTTACAGGTGCAGCTGTATTATTTACAGGTGCAACTATACATTTTCAGCTGCAGCTATACAAAAATACAGGTGCAGATGTATTTTTTACAGGTGCAGCTTGTATTTTTTACTTTTGCACCAGGATTTGAACTTTTTCATTCTTTCAATGGAACGCTCAACATGAATTTTATGTTTAGCAATGTCTTTTGTCGCAGCTTCCTCTTGTGGAGTATATCTGTGTCTCGTACCAAGAAATGGTGGCCTAATCATTTTCACTTGACGCTCATTCAGGAGATCATCAATTAAAAACCTCGGTCCGCCATAATGACATCACCTGGCTCAAGGAAATCTAAAAAATCAGACTGTTTTACAATTTCCTTGTCACTAATGCTTTCTTCAAATGCATCACTTACATAAACAATAGCACCATTTGGAGCAATAGCTACAAGAAATTTGTAAGATGTATATCCCTTGTAGGAGGAGTACTGATTTCCTTGAGCCTCGCAGTTACCAGGCGATTGGACATGAACTTCAGTGCAATCTATTATGCACCTTATATTTCCTTCTTGAAGCAAACATGGCTTTGCGAAGTGCATATACTTGTTTGTACAGTAACTGGATCCATGTGATGATGATGGTGGAAACCAGACGTGTATTGGTTTTGAACCGATAAGCTAAATCCTGGTGCAATAAGCCGAGACGTAGACGTATTAAGGTCATGACTAATTGGTTCATTGGTGACATAGTTCTTTTACGCCCTCGTCTTTTACTCGGAGTCTTATTGGCATCAGACACATTATAATTCCAATAGTTCATATTTTCTGTACATTTCCCTAAAAAATCCCACAGACACATGAATTGAATGTAAGTTAATCCAATATAAAATTTAAAGGCTTTATCATCATCCTTGACACTGTCAACATTGAATGTGTCATGAAATGCAGTAGATGTGTCCGAGGTTTGTTTTTTACCAACAGGCTTGCGTAATGCAAATGGTGTAACACTTTTATTTAATTTGGCACTGTTTTCCAATATTTTATTTTGTATACTTAATTTAATTACTTCAGTTGTTGGTGGATTGTCTGTTTGACATTCATGATCACGTACATAAGGTTTACAGGTGGTTCCAACACTTATAAAGAGCTGTCGCTGGTCTGGAATGGTCTTGGTATGTGAAGTTGATGGAACTTCTGGTGTGCTGGAGCCCACGACACCCACATCACTTTCATTTGTATCCGTCAACAGCAGTAGACTCTGCGCTGCATCCGATCTTTCCAGTTTGATTTGCTTTGGTGATCGATATTCATGACGCTGAGCTGGTCGTCTTCTTTTAGTTGTGACCTGCAAATAGAAAATGTACAAAAAAATACCATTAATTTCATTATGAACCATTTCAATAGATCCAGATGAGCCGACTGATCATGCTGAGCTCATTATCAGGTGCATCAGCAAGATCTGCACTGTTGTCAGCATAGACCCAGATGAGACTGCACACTTATGATTGACTGACCTTATGGCTAGGGGCATGGCATAATATGAACTGGATCGTATGAACAGTAAAACAGTATGGCCCATTTTACAATGATTTAAGTTGAAAGACTGAAAAACGAATACACACACTCGCCACACACAGACGGACATACGGACCTTTGTGACATGTGTTAGCCAAACCAGCATGTGCATCAATACAGTCTGATCACTCAGATCAGTGTCAACATTTATGATTATTACAAAATGCACAGGCTGACTCTTGAGTGGCCAGTTCAGACCAATATTATAATCCGGTTATTTGCACTGTCCGGACACACCTCCGTCATTACAAGTTGTATAGGTCCTACTGTGCATGTAGACATGTATGTCAATAATCAATAGGTCTAATGTACATGTGTTCCGCATTTTATGGTGTCGGGATATTCAGCTGTCGGGCCTCGTCCACCCACAAAGTGCATCGAACATATGTAGCTGTCTCTGGTAACATTGTCAATTGTAAAATATTTTCGACCACAGTTGACACTTTTCTCGATTTTGTGCAGGTTTTGGAAACCCGTTCCCAAATCCATCCAATAAAGTATTTGTCTTCACCGGGTTTCAGGGTTCGTGAATCGCCATAGCAGCAATGTTTTGTTCTCACCATTATGTTGCGAAATATTCCAGCGTAAAACCTGTACTGTATACTCTATTTATCTACAGATTACACTCCGCAATACACAAAGTTGTAGTCACTGTGTGTTTGTCCGAATTCTATGGCAGCACGCGAGTGGGCGGAGCTACCGGAGCTACCGGTTACAGTGCCATCTAAAAATAGACGCAAACTACTATTGGTACCAATTGACTAGAAGGCAAACCGTCTAACTTTAGTTTACCGAACTCTTGTAATTATTTTTAAAACGTTTATTTATAGCCAGTTTACCGAACTCTTGTAGTTAAAACGTTTATTTATAGCCAAATTGTGTTATTTCGCTATATTTAAAGTTTTAAACAGAGATAATGGCCAAAAATGAAAAATTATCCGTTTGATGTAGTTTGGAAGTGAAACAACAAATTTCGCGTTTGTAGATTACCGAATATAGGAGAAAAGGGTGGTTACAAACTTTTTCACAAACCAATGGATAACCACTATATAGCCGATCTATAAATAGATCGGCTAATAACAAGTACTGAAACTTCCAGAATCCATCTGATTCAAAGTACGTATTATTTTATATTGTCCTTATTACGTAACGGATTTTAATGAAATATGGCCTATCAAACGCGTCTTGTTAAGCTGCATTCGGTGGTCTTTGAAATTTTCACCAAAACTTCTTTCGTTTTTGCGAAAACGACATAAGTCTGTGCCGAACTCCCTGGGCCACCAAATGCAGCTCATGATTATTGAAGACGCGTTTGCTGCGCCATATTTCATCAAAATCCGTTGCAAATTAAGAAAAATATAAAATAATACTTACTTTGGAGAGGGTGACATTGTTGTTGTTGTAACCACGTGATCATGCACCTTGATAGTATGATTTAAGCCTGCATTGAAGGAATTTTGGAATTGTCCGCTATAATTATGCACAACCGCTTGTATTAAAGGTACATGTCCACTCAACAGGCACAAACTGTTCTTTATAGGAATTAAATAAGTGTATAATTGTGTCACTATTCCACCAGTTTTAAAAATTACGAGTGCCTGCTATACAGATATAATCATTTAGTAATATTTAAAATACTGATAGTGACGCGCGGTGGTATCAGGCTATTTTCATATGTAAATGAGGCATGGTATTTTTTAATTATTTATACGAATTAAATAATATTGTCGACAGATTATAAAGTATGATCATTGTACATAAAAAGTATATACAGTGAATAAATTGTAATGTACGATAACATTTTAAGGAAACACGATTATCTCCCCTGATATCGGTGTGGAATTTTACGTCCGATATAAAATGTATAATAATGCAAATCAATACGTGGGGTAATGGTGAATGAATGTTTATTTTCCTAGAACATGTCGCTGATGATGTCTCTGATATTAAGAACATTTTGTGCTTACTGAGTGAGCGTGTACCTTTTAATCTTGCCAAGATTATCAACCTTTCTGAACATCTTTTGGCAATGCCAACTTGCAATCAATCAATGTGTTTGTCTGAGCATTGCTGGGGCCCGTTTCACTAAACTTCTGACGACTAAAATCTTCGTAAGTGCAAATTTAGAATCGCCTGGACATTTCAATTGATGGATTTACATTTATTGAGCATAGGCTGCATATGCAGCCTATGCTCAATAAATGTAAATCCAATATTTGTTTACAAGAAAAAGTTGTTAATGTGACATCATAATTTTGCACTTACGAACATTTTAGTCTTACGAAGTTTAGTGAAACGGCCCCCTGATTCATAGCAATACAAGAACTGTATTTATATAAATGTGGCAAACCACTTTTATTACATATACAGTGGAACCTCTCTGAACCGGACACGGAGAAAGGCCAGTTGTGCTTAATTTTGATTGGTTTCATTGCCCTTTATCTCCGATTTTAATGTATGTTCATGATCACAAACCACTCACGCGTGTCTTGAAGTAGTCATCTGTCTGTTTTACAGTGTAACCTCTCTAAACCGGACACACAGAAAAGCTAGTTGTGCTTAATTTTGATATGTTTCTAAGCCCTTTATCTCCGATGTTAATGTCTGTTCATGATTACAAACCACTCACGCGTGTCTTGAAGAAGTCATCTGTCTGGTTTGCAGTGGAAGACCTCCCAGGGTGTCCGGTTTAGAGAGGTTCCACTGTAGTGTTATCTAAGACTTCATTGGAAGGCATTTGGAAGTTGTTGCTATTATATACACATCCGCCTACGTTAATCTCTCCCAGATTACCAACCTTTCTGAACATCTATTGGCAATGCCAACTCGCCGCAATCAAGCAGCTTGATTGTCTGAGCCTGAGCTGTAGCTCAGGCTCAGACAATCAGGCTGCTTGGTGTCAAGTCAAATATTCAAGTATTTCGAAATTAAGAAATCAGCCGGTATTGACAAGCTGAACGAGTAGCTGAGGCGGTAGAGATTAGCTGAGGCGGTAGAGATTAGCTGAGGCGGTAGAGATTAGCTGAGGCGGTAGTGTAAATACCAGTGTCTCATTCCATTAAACGAATGAGTGTTTCTGGTGATGACATTATAAGAATCGCGAGTGTGAACTTTTTTCAGTCTTGAACCATGTTTTCTAAAAAAAATACATTGTAATCGTATGTGTATTTGTTTGGGATTGGAAAAAAAGGCATCTATATCCGTATCTAGCGACTTTGCCGATTGTCATTCAATCGTAAAAGAGCTGGAGGAGCTGAAGGAGGAGTAGGACAAAATGGAAACTGACTGACTAAAACAATTAAGTCCACCTGAAATTAGAAAAATGGCCTCATGTTAAATCCCCAGACATCTTCACTCTATGGGAATTTAACATGAGGAAATATTTGTTCCCAATAAAATCAATATCGGACCAAAGTTCACGAAATAAAAAGAAGACTGACTCATAAATTATTTTCAAATTTAATATCGGAAAATATATTGTTTTTGCATTGGCTATACAGCCGTAAAATTTGGACAGGTTTCGTGAAACATACAGCGGTACAAGAACCAGTAACTCTTCAACTCCGTTTCTCTAATCACAGCCACACTTATACAAATCTGTACTTTACGGGTCCCAGATTTAAAGAGGTTTCGCTGTGTAACAAACCAGATTTAAAGAGGTTTCGCTGTGTAACAAACCTTTACTGCATCTACGCCAGTCGCAAGTGCCCTAAAGTCCTTGTTCATCCATCCGTCAGTTGATGATTTGTTTGTTTGTTTTACCTTTTGAAACGCGCCGCCGTTTTATTGACGTTTCTAATAAATTTAATTCACACACTGTATCGGGTTCTCTTTAAGAGTTAACTGATGCAAAGTTAAACGAGAGGCAATGAAGAGCCCCATTGAACCGTCGGATTTTATTCCAATTCACACAGACATCGTGGTGGGTTCGATTTACTTCAAATAAACCTTTGCCCCCATCGGAAAAGGTTATATTGGTTTTTCGTTTTGACCACGGAAAATGATACATTAAAACTGTCAACCATGCTTGATTTGTGGCTTTCTGTGTAACACAGTCGAGGGAAAGCGTAAAATCGTGTCACCGAACAATCGTGTGGTAAAACAGAAATGTGTCCGGTAACCAGCTTTGCATTGGACGAATACATACCGACAGATACAAAAAAGTGTATCTTGCATTGACCAGATGCGCATATCTGGATTAGAAAGAAGTCGGGATGGATAGTGGCCTAGGAGTTAAAACACCTAACTTCCAATCCGGAGGTTGTGGGTTCAAACGTCGCCTAAGGCATACACAATACTTTCATAGTATTTCCATCCCACTGGTCTGTCGGATGAGACTTTAAACTGTGGTCCCGTCTCCATATGACCCTAGCTGTTGGCGGGACGTTAACCCATTCACTTTAGAACGAAGTCAAATGTGTATGTACAATTGAATATGCGTACACAATGCTACAAACAGGTACATGCGACAAGCAAACTACAATGACAGTCAAAGGTGTAAAAGTATCTAGACATTCAATGATACATTGAAGCGCAAATACGAAAGAGATGCGTGCATACATCACAACTAAAATGCAATGCCTTCCAAAGATGTATGTACTTAGAAGGCAATGCCGCACGTACTTGGAATTCGGTAGATCACTTATTACTCAATTGATTTAAATACATATGACAATATACACTACATGTGGTACTAATTGTGATATTCGATTGCACACTAACGTGGCGGTAGTTCTGAAATAGACATACTTGTGGAACATGCATAATGCAATGATACCCAACGATGATTGTAATAATTAGAATAGTCTTCAATATAACTGGCAATATGGTATTCAAGTATTCACATACTAAGGAGTCAGTGGAAGAATGGGCTAGTGGATGAAGGGGGCTAAGTCCATAAGGACTTAGCCCCATTCATCCACTAACCCATTCATAGTTTTACCGTTAGCAATATAAAATTACATTACATGAAGTAGTGTTTGGTGACTACACGAATAACATTTGTGCGTACTAAGCGTTAAGCGTTAACATCCAAATGGCACTCCAGAGAGTATTGTTTTTTTGCAAATGAAATAATACATACACACACATACAAAACGAAAATGGTGATGACGTTGAATATGTGTTTCAGTATGTTGACCAAACCTTCAATTAAGTGAAACGCAAACCGTTACGTAAATTAATTAGCATGCCCAGGACGACAATTAAATAATTAAAATTATCATATTTGTTTTCCGATTAACCATGATAAGAGAAATAGTATTGAAAAGCTGAAACAATGTATCTTCATTTGACCCAGTAATTATCAACTACATTGCACCAAGTAATTGGTATAATGACTTAGGTAATTATTTTAAACAAATTAATAACGTCGCACAAATCATCCATTTACACCTGAAACAGCGCACCCGGCACTAATACGTTATCAAATGTGCCCTTAGACAATCAACCGCTCGCGTGTATTCGACAGAACCATTGAGTACCCTTTCAACACTTCAAAACCCTTATAGTTTTCTAGACTTTATCTAATCACCGATTCGTGTAAACCTTCCATTGTTTATATTTCCATATCTACCGTCGATAGCTGAGCAGTTCAAACTGCTACAAAGACTTGTGTAGCGCTGCGTAACCAATATGTTTTAACTGATTTCTTTATCTTCTTTTAGGTCGAAGATCACAGTGTTGTTGTAATCGATCCGTCCGAAAGCTGAACACACCAACAAGACACGGTTTGTCAATGATACTGCGAGGAAACTCCAAGTCAAAATCACCAGTACTACCTACCTCAAATATCAGCAGCGAGTGCACTATAAGTTTTAGTTATTATTATAACGAATGTCCATGACACCAGTAGTCTTAATTCTTCAGTGACATTTATTGCATCGCCAATCATATCAATTAATGTATTCCATGTCTCATGCGTGCCGTATTGTGGGGATTTCGAATGCAATGCCATTGTATCCGCTTATTGTATGTTTTTACAATGTTTACAATACTCTCAAACTGGCGGAAACCTTGTCTTTTAAGGCATATTCGGTGACATATATCTCTTTTGTCGCTGGAGATGATCTATAGATATTATATATGGAGTGAGAACATATCGCTGGTTAGTCGGTGTGTGGTGTGCCAAATCTGATAAATGTGTCACAGTTGATGACTTTCCTGTTTCAGGTGACACGTTGGGGATCAATCGCATTGTGTACATTATTTTCTAAGTTCAACTCTTGCCAGGTCGACGGTAAAATAAGATTGACATATGAATGTACATGTTTGTTCTAAAGTGTTAAAAATGGGGTTCACGTTTTCCGCGTGAAGTTTGTTTTGAAGGTAATGCATCAAAAGAAGACAAACAAACCTACAAATAAACAACATTTAAAGGATATGTTGCAGAATTAGCATGATAGTATATTTACATCTACTACTGCGGTTGGAACGAATGACACAAATGGCAGGGGTGGGAATTCACAGGGTATATCCTGCAGTCAGGAATTGAGGTTCCTGATAATTGCTGAAATAATATTTCAACGTGGGACGCACACTTTAACACATTTATGGGTGCAAAAATATGTTTGATTCGCCATGTTCAGGATTTGGCATTTGGAACTGTTCCCACCCCTGAAACTCCACGACCAGCGGTATACGGTCACACATAGCTAACAACACCATATCCAATGTACAAATCCATGTCACCGTTCGACAATGACAATCTGTATTTTGAATGTTTGTTTTGTGTCGATTTGGACCTTTTTGTACCATCTCTGGATAGTATGGACCTGTCAGCCAATGACAAATACTGTAACATGTATGCACGGAATTGTTTAGGTTTGTTATAGTGAAATCTGTCATCCGTTTGTCTGTGGCCTAAATCAAGATGTTAGCAATAGTTGCAACACTTGCAATAACAAGGTGCATGATCACGTGGTTACAACAACAACGCCGCCCACTCCAAAGTAAGTATTATTTTATATTTTCCTCAGTATGCAACGGATTTTGATGAAATATGGCGCAGCAAACGCGTCTTAATGAGCTGCATTTGGTGGTCTAGGGAGTTTGGCACAGACTTATGTCGTTTTTGCGAAGAATCGATTTCCGTGTCTGAGACAGAAGTTTGGGTGAAAATACATAGATCACCAAATGCAGCTTAAAAACTGGTCTTGTGCACGTTGAACTTCCGTGCAGTGAAGTGGGACACCGTTTCGAGAAATCAATCGCACCAGATTCGATCCCCAATAATTGCAGTGTAAAACGAGACTTTCACCGAGCGTTGGTGTATGTATACCTGCTGTTACATGGTGGGTCCAGTACGTCGCTTGCACCAGCCATTTTGACTCGTTTCAACAGACATCTTTAGCTCGTCTGTTTTCGAAGAAAACTGAGAGACATATTGTCACCACTCTGGCGTCGTCCGCTTCGTCCGCGGCCGGATTTCGGTTAACCTGTACATTCGAGTAATTGTCTCCACAACCTATTGGCCTATGTTCATGAAAATTGGACACAACTTCCTTCTTGCATCACTCACCACAACCCACCCACAATCCACGTGCGTACATTTTAGTTTAATAATATGTTATTGCAGGTGTTAAAGGCATGTATACAACTGCAGGTGGCAACAAAGATGACTAACTAACAAATGGGTTGTGCTACAAGTTATATCGACATTAGTTATAGTAAAAGCTCCAGATAAGGAATTAGTAATTGAGTATTTTCACTCCTTCATATCTGAAGCAATTGGGTATTTCAATATTGTAATTGGGTAAAATAAAATCACACTACTGTTTACACATCAACTGACAGCAATTATTGAATAGTTTGCTTCGAAATGAAAACATGTCTTGGCATTTTATTAGAATTGTTTGTCTCCTTGGAGACAATTCTAATGAAATACCAAGAAGTGTTTTCATGGAAAATAAGACAAATATGCTATATTTGTGGTCTGTTTATTGTTTTCTGTAGCATGATAAAGGTACCACAAATTTGTTATTGCTTTTTGATACTCGCTACTTCTGATTTCAATTGGGTTTTTGGCAATTTTAATTGGGTATTTACGCAAATACGCAGCTTACCTGGAGCTCTGTTTACAGCCCTCTCCATTTATAAGTAGTATCAATTGTAATAAGTCGTGTCCTCGCGGAAGCTACTTGTAACATCAACAATAATCCAGACATTTCACGGTTAGCGTCATTGGAATGCAAGTACAGCGGAATCTCTCTACACCGGACACCCTGGGTTCCCAGTTCCCAGTTCCCAGTTCCCAGGGTGTCCGGTGTAGAGAAATTTCACTGTAAATCAGACATATGACTATGCCAAGGTATGCGGCTGTGCTTTGCGAACTTGAACAGGCATTATCATCATAAATATACACCGTACAATTAAGGGTACACAGACTGTCCGCTTGTCCGGTTTAGAGTACTGTAGTGGGTATATGTTCTGCCAGGACACGACACACGTGACAATCTCTATATGGCGTACGTTTGATACGACAAAGCGTAGTACCCCGTGTAATTACGTACATATAATTCCAGCACAAAAATATTTACACAATTCCCTAACATTTGATTGGCCCGTAGCAAGTCTCTGTCCAAAATGTATATCCCAGTAAACTCCCACGCCAAACTACTTTCCGTAACCGTGAGGCGCAGTTAAAATAATTCTTAAGAAAACGGAAAATAAACACATTTTCTTGATGAATTTATTTCAAATGCTGGAATTATAAGGAATGAATGGCCTTTTTGTGGAATTTATCGGGGATATAAACTTGAAAAAGTCGCGGGAATACTGGACGAGGCCTTCCGGCCATCGTCCAGTATTTCCGCGACTTTTCCAAGTTCATACCCCGATAAATTCCACAAAAAGGCCATTCATTCCTATATTATAATCTCCTGTCGGTGACACCATACTTATAACTGTATCCGTTTCGAAGTTTTCTCGAAATAACTTCGAAACGGATGGAGCTATGAGGACGGTGTCATATCCGTTTATACAGCGTAGCCCTGTGAGGTAGCTGAATCATACTTATTTTAGTAAGTTGAGATATAGTCGAGATATTTAAAAAAAAAATCATCCGGCCGAAATAGTAGGTGCAAATGGCATATTTTGACCACCATAGGTTAGGGTGCGGCGGTGTAGTATGATGTTGGGAGATGATGCGTGTGTGACAGTTCAGGATATACATACACCGGATCGTGGGAACTCCTACGTTCACATTGTGTCACGGACACTTGATATGATAGAATAAAAACACACCGGGCTGTGCAGTTTTGTTTCGAGGACTATTTCTGTATCCGTGAAATAGACGCTAGGCAACATACTGTTACATTATATATTTTCACAGTTTGGGAATAAACGTAAAACACGTTGCTATAAGAAAAAGGATCATTTTTAGGTACTTTAAATATTCCAAATTATCGCATATAGGTGAGAATCATTTTTCTTCAAACCACTTTGACTACAGTAGTTTAAAGTTAAACTTTATTTATTTTACATATTCGTTCGTTGGCAAAGTTGGAGGCGTATGGAATGGGAGGAACCCGGAGTACCCGGAGGAAGCTCACTTGTCAGATCTGTCGAACACCATGCCTTTTGACATACTGCCCTTGGTTGCGAATCGAACCCGGGCCGCATTGGTATTGGTGAGAAGCGGCGCTCTCCTACCAATTGCGCTCGCCGGACAGTAGACCGCGACATCCTGTACATCGGATTTAGAAGTAGTATACACCACCGCCTGCGGTAATCTTGCCAATATCTGTCAATTGTTTACTTTGAAAATGCTTGAATATTGTTTTAAATCAAGTAGATTGGTTGACTGAGCCTGAGCTGTGCTACATCTCAGGCTCAGTCAATCAAACTGCTTGATTGCCGGTTGAGATCGCCAATAGATGTCCAGTAACGTTGATGGTATGGCAAGTTTAAAGCAGGCGGCGGTGTACATCGACGTCGACAAATATTGGGCGGAAAGTGCCACCCACTTTCAACATGCGGGGTTGAGGTGTCGCCCCTGCGGCGACACCTCAACCCCGCATGTTGAAAGTGGGTGGCACTTTCCGCCCAATATTTGTCAATCAAAGTGACAATCCCGGCAACAATATTAAACATACTCGTGTACATATGACATTTCAATATATACAACGTTTCAGATTATGTGGATTTTATTTCATTTCTTCTTATTCTTTATTTTCTGTTATGTGCTAAAACTGTTATATTCTCGTTACAGGGTAACTTGTGTTAAATACGTTGGGTCTCCGCATCCCTCCCCTCCCCCTCCAGCGCCAATAATTGAAACGTTCGTTTGGCTTATATTTAAGGGTGAATATTGGCTGGAACACCTTCCATGCCCGGTAAATAATTGAAACGATGACAGCTGTTACATGTACACAGCTAAAATCACTCCCATCTAATCACCCGCTCAGTTAATCATGCCAATCTTACCTGACTCCCAATTCCATCCCACCCCGACTTCTCCCCATCCCAACCCGCTCAGATAATCGCGCCAGTGTTACCTCGCTCCCAATTTCATCCCACCCCCGACTGCACCCCACCCCAACCCGCTAAGCTAGTCGCGCCAATGTTACCTCACTCACAATTCCATCCAACCCCCACCTCTACTCCCACCATCACTCGCTCTCTTCCTCAAAAGTGGGAACGCTGGCCATTGTTAAATGTACATAGCTAATCACCAAACGGCAATCGTGTCTGGTATTCAGACGGTTACAGCATCAAAGACTATTGCATTAAAAAAGACTATTGCAAAAAGTCACCGCGATTGTCAAACGGTGTATGTTATCTCTTCCAGCCGTCACCTTCTATATATTTGATGCGCGATGAGAAATAATGCGAACTTATTCCGCGATCAGTGTTTCCTCGGCACAGATTGCGCCTGCGCAGTCTGAACCGGGGCTACACGTTTCGTCATTTTCATCGTAAATCCTTAATATTGCTTTAAATGAAGTATTAAAATACTCGGCTGTCGAAAGAAGTCAGCAAACTGACCAGAAACTACACTGGTCAAAGCCTGAACTGGGATTATTTTGTCACGGCGGATGAAAAATCTGGGCGACGGATGATTTGAGGGACGATGTTGCACTCCGCGTGGTGTCCTTAACGAATATCGACAGTGCTGTGATCATTTTTCCGATCCGGCGGAATTGAATGAAGATGATCATAACACATTGTCATCCTGTTAATAACGCTACGTTGGCACCGTGCAACCACTGTCTACGTTGATCACGGTGAAGTGAAATGAACTGCAATTGTCGTCTGCACTATAATGCAAATAAATAAGAACATACTCCATAGAACAGCATATTTTTCTAGTAGATTTTTGGGCGATTATGATGGATATCGTGTCTGTTTCTGATAAATAATGTTAAACTCGCAATCGCGAAGTTCAGTGCACACTGCACTGAACTTCGCGATTGCGAGTTTAAAATTGCGAGTAGAAATGTAAATGCATGTGTTTGTGATTTTGTGTTTTTATTTCAAATTATTCTTGCATTCAGTCACGTTCGGCTATTGTCATGGAATCTCTATATTTTCTGGATCGTTGGCGGTCTTTGGACACGACTACCATTCGATAGTTCTGCACATTTAGAGTCTTGAGGGCCGTTTCACTAAACTTCGTACGACTAAACTGTTCGTAAGCGAACATTTTAGGATAGTCTGGAAATTTCAATTGATGGATTTACATTTATTGAACATAAGCTGCATATGCTCAATAAATATAAATCCAATACTTGTTTAAAAGAAAACATTGTTAATATGAAATTTACAGACTATCGTAGTGTTGCACTTACCAACATTTTAGTCGTACGAAGTTTGGTGAAACGAGCTCCTGGTATTGATTATGCTCCCTGGGGCCCGTTTCACTAAGCTTCGTACAACTAAACTATTCGTAAGTGAACATTTAAGATCGTCTGGAAATTTCAATTGATGGATTTACATTTATTGATCATAGGCTGCATATGCAGCCTATGCTCAATAAATGTAAATCCAATAATCGTTTACAAGAAAATAATGTTAATATGAAATTTAGAGACTATCATAATTTTCCTCTTACGAACATTTTAGTCGTACGAAGTTTAGTGAAACGGGCACCTGGTGTGTTGAGTTACGCTGCAAACGGTGCTATGAGGTGTTTGTGTCATTGACTGTGATAGTATTGGCACAATCCGTGATGGCATAACACGAACACGTCCAATAAAACCGCAGTTGCAGTGCATACTGTACTTTTTATATACCCGTTTTATGGACGTATTATGTATTAACCTTGTACGGGCGGTCGGACGGGCTGGCAGAGCTTGTCCACGCAATAACTACAGTTCTACTTGACGGATCGTAACCAAATTCGGTATACATGTTTATCACGGCAAGATGAAGAAGTGTATTTGTTTTCAGTGAGTTACTTCGTGTTGTCGTGTCCCGTGATACATTGATCTCGTGCATTTGTCTTGCATTTCTTTCGTTGGTTGACGCCCCACAATAATTAAACACGTTTGCTGCAAATGAGTGAAAAGAAGAAAGTATGCTTCACGTGACTGAAATTAAGTCAATCTCTAGTTTGTCCATCAGTCTCGAATACGCCGCGTTTACAGTGTTATTGTTTTCTTAAATGCATGTAATATATCAAATACAAACATCATACGTGTAATTAACATTAATATAACCTGTATTTCATATACATGTATGTGTCATTTCCTGATGACTATTTTTGTATCACTGATGGAATTTTGCTGATCTGTCAATAACACATGCCGTTGCCATGTCGCTGAAGGTTTAATGTCGTGGTATTTGCTGGTATCGTATTCAATCCGAACATTTTACCTCCACCGAGCGCCGCCATTGTGGTCAGTGCGACTGGTTTCATATTGTTTCCCCTCTGGCAGTTGCCCGATGGACTGGCAACCTGTAATTATGGACGGGTTTACCGACGTTTGATTGGCAGCTGCCATTGTCTTATCAGCGATGAAATCTACGCCTGACGGACTACTTTTAAAGCGGATGTGCAAGAAAACGATCAAACCGGCGTTTGAAACCGTGCTATGGATCCTACGTGCCGTCTAATCGTGGTTGACTCTGTTTACAATAAAAAAACATCTGTTTATATATTCAATAATTATGTTAATACTACATGCGTACGTTGCCAGCTTATGTATTCTTGCAAATGCAAACGTGTTTGTTTTCGTATATAATGTTATTTCTGACGTCCGAACTTTCAAGGTGATTTTGTCAACTGACACAAGAAGACAAGATACAAAAAAACTGTTGCTATACCAACCACCAACTGTCGTATATTTTTGGAGGTGCTGATTTCATCAATATCAAGTTTCTGTTTCTTAACTTCCAATCACATGGTATACATATATTTCATTTCTACAACGAAAACTGGTGAAGCACGAAAACTGAATTCCAACGAATATGTATCCAATGAACTGGTACACCAGTTCATTGGATACATATTCGTTGGAATCAAGTTTTCGTGTGACATACATCAATCGTTGTGAGACGTTAAAACTTTGCATGGTAGGATAGTTTTGTCGCATCAAATCACACACATTCTTAATTAAGATTTAAGCCATCACTAACATGCAAAGGAATTTCTACACTATCATAACCACTACATAGTACTTATTTGGCTATTAATATTTTGATGGGGTCAGTGAAAACATGTCTTTATTCAAACTCGGCAACACCAACCGATTTCACTGAACACCAACAAAACACACGTTTTCTGGTATAGTTTCAGCTTTGGAAATAAAAAATAATAAAACTTGCAAGTTATTGTGTCTTTCATGTCAAATACGGGATGTTGTGTTAGTTTATTTTCTGAATACGTGAAGTTTCTTTCGGTATAAAAAACTCATACCAAGTCAGGTTTTTGGCAGTTTAATTATATTGAGGTGGGCGTGGATTGGTCCACGGACACAATGTGGGAATGTATGTAAGTTAATATGTTTAACTTCAAGTTAAACGCCGCTGTGTGTGAAGGTATTTATTAAAACGCCATGACCTACCAATACCGCCGAGTAGGTTCCCCTACTGTTGCCACGTGATCCCGCCCATTTTTGTTTTCATTTTTTCTTTTTGTGGAATATTCGGGTCTACTTAGTATGCCCTCGTCGATATGCAAGAGGGGGTATATCGTTATTCCATGTACGTGCGTGCGTGCGTGCGTGCGTGCGTCGGTGCGTGCGTGCTTACGTCAGTACCACCTTTAATTTTTCAAAAACTTATGAACCGCTTCACCAATTTTGATAATATTTGGCCACAATGTGGGTCTAGAGATGATGCTTTGTTTTGCACACGACCCACATCCAACCTCCTCAGGTGAAGGTCACTGAATACTTACGTTCACATTGTGTGGTAGGCAAACGCGTTAATTTTTATATTTGATATTTGACCACAATGTGTGTCTATGGATGGTGCTTTGTTACCCAGACACCCAACTTCTGAACACCCAATGTCAACGTCACTGGGACTAATGTTTCAGCGAGGGGATTGGCTTTAGGTTACTGTCTGTTTCACGAAACCTGCCCAAATTTTACGGCCTTATAAACTGCAAAAACAATATTGTTTTCGATAATATTAAATTGTATCCCAATTTAAGAATGAGTCTTCTCTTTATTTCGTGAAATTTTGTCAAATATTGATTTTATTATGAACAATGAGTTCTCTATGGGAATTTAAGATGGGGAGAACGGAGAAGTCGAAAAACAAAACAAAATGGAAATTGATTCTGAAATCTAACTAGATAGCTTGGAAATGATGTAACTCAGAAAACAAAAGTTACATTTTGATAATCGTTCCACTATTTCTGAAATTAGACAAATTTCCCCATGTTAAATCCCCATAGACATCTTCACTCTGTGAAGATGTCTATGGGGATTTAACATGTGGACATTTTTTTCGCACTAAAATCAATTTTGGACCAAATTTCACGAAATAAAAAGTAGGCTCGTTCTTAAATTTTGATAAAATTTAATATTATCGAGAAATACATTGTTTTTGCATTATTTGCATAGCCGTAAAATTTGGGCAGTTTTCGTGAAACAGACGGTAGTGACAACGATGCCCTTGATATTAGTTGACGTGATAAGTTTCGCATCATTATCATTGGCAACTATTCTGTTTATCAAAATAAGATTTTATTGTCCAAGATCGGTTGCATTGTTCAACCAAACTTCCCGATTTCTAGCATGACAATTTGACTCTGAACTAATGTTATCGTCAGACTTTTAATAACTCTGACACTTGGTATCAGATATTGACCCTTACAGTGCTGAATTAAAATTTGTCGTCTGTTGTTTATTTTTTATTTCCATTTGTATTATCAAAAACATGCTTTGACAGCACTTTAGAATCATTTCCAATGGAAATGATTCTAAAATGCTGCCAAACCATGTTTTTATTTAGACAAAATACAAAATTAGAAACAACAGCAGAAGACAGTTTTCGGTTCCCGCCTTCCAAGGGTTAAAGATTAACTACTGTTGGTACGTGATCCTGCCCATTAGTTTAATATTCATGTATATGTATGACGGCGGCACATATCTGCCATCTATTTGACGCGATAGCTAAGTCGTATTAACACGCCTTACAAGTCGTCTTAACGACACTATTAACGCGATAGCTACACAACCGCCTGCGTTAATCTTGCACAGATTGTCAATGTGAACACGTTTAGTAATATTAACGCATTAACGCAGTTCTCGGACAGGTGGACAACGAACATACAGATAGACGAACTGGGTGGCGACTGTATGAGCCTGAAAACAGGGGGTACATACAAATACGTCTTATCCCATTCTGCAGACATGCGAACCGCATAGTCAATATTGAGTGTACACTATTTTTACATTTTTTACAATACTTCAGTAACCAAGAACCCATTCTTCCAACATTTCGGCACACTACCTTTATCAATGAATTATTGTCTACTAATTGCTAAGTGGCATCCATTTTAGTTTTCACAGTGCAAAGCACTGTGAAATCTAAAATGGACGCGACTTAGCATTCAGTAGACACTAATTCCTTGATAAAGGCCTTGTGCTGAAACGTTGGAAGAGTGGGTTCTTGGTCACATGTACTTTGTGGTATGAACGACAGATTCCCGATATTACTCCCATATTATATATCTACAAGGTTGGACATTCGCCATCTTTTCAATCAACGGAAGTGGATAAATTACCTTGGACCCGGCTCGTCAATTCAGTAATTGCAACGCGCTCGAAGGCCGGGACCCTGCCTTCTCGCGTGTTACAATTACTGAATTAGCGAGCCGGGCCCAAGGTACACTAGTACCACTTCCGTTGGTTGAAAAGATGGCGAGTGTCCTACCTTCTAGATATTTAATATCAGAGTAAAACAATGGGTTTGATGTAAATAGCGTTTTGAAGTTCATACCACAAAGTGGGTGTTCTTGGTTACTGATATTGTTCAACATATCGCATTACTGCGGAAAGCTTACATTTTAGTGTCGCGCCCGTAAGTAAGTAAGTGCGTCCGTGTTCAAGGTTTTGGTTAAAAAACATGTTTTGTTAAAGCTTTTCGGTATACTATCAAAGCTTCGGTGGGCGCCACATGCGTCTAGTTTTTTTTCTAATTTTACAAAACCGCTGCAAATGGTGTTAAATAATAGAGCTTATTCGGAATTACTTTTCACATTTTTAAAAACAAATACATGTATATACATACATTTATGCACATGGCTGGCCATAGAACTAAAGAACTCGTGAACTACCCGATTAGCTCCTTTTTCGTCATATCTTGAAATAAAAAATATTTGTTGTATAAATGTTCATGTACAGATAGAAAATAAACTCCACTAGCTTCATCACTCCAACCACTGTCATATTTAGCAAAAAGTTACTTGTATGAAAAAAGATGCTGTTTCGGGATAAGTACTGGTCAAACGTGTGATCAGGCCCTTTTTATCGGCTAGCGGTCTATTTGATACAGGGGGTCCATTTCACAATACACAGTACATTAATCACACCAATTACACCCTGCCTGATTATAATTTCCTACAATAATATTAAGCATCATAATACGTTTTATATTTCCAAAATATTAAAGTCATATTTAAAAGACCGCGAACGCGTGCCATGCCAACCGCAGTTACCATTTGTAACTCTCAATGTTAGCCCGCTGCAAATGGAATACACCTTTACCGGTATGACTCTTTGTAAAAAGAAATTATTTTATATTTGTTATTTCTCAATGAAAGTATATGTTGTGACCACTTATTTGAACCGTCTCGACGAGACGGTTCAAATGGTGGTCGCAAAATATACTTATGCGCACATACAAAGACAATATTTAGATTTTTCCAAAAATAAAAAGTGGTTAAGTACTAGAATGACAGACGCTGCACCTTAACTACCGTGACATGTAGATTATAAATACGCGGTTTTGAATTCAATTTCCTGCAGATAATGCGCACGCGCGACGCACGTGCGCAATGCGCGTTTCAAATTAAAACTTCCGGTGTGTCTGCTGCAACATTAGAACTACACTTTTGGAGATTTACGTGGCACCTGAGAAAATCATCATACTTTAATATATGTAAGTTAATGCATAGATGACGTCAATCGTTTTTTTTTTTGTGAATATTTTACATTTTACACCATCTTTAGACGTTATTTAACACATTTACGTCATTTCCGGAAACTATTACAGACGTTTTCGCAGCGATATTACCATGGTAACTCCGTTTGTAACAAATGTCGACTCGCTCTCACTAAACGACCATTATTCCGGTGTCACTGTTGAATTTAATGAGTGTTTAAATATGAGTCCTGCTTTTGATAACTTAATATTTCAGCCATGAATATTATTTACATCTTTTACCTGGTTGATTCTAAAAAACATGTGTCATAATCCAACGTATGCCCATATTCATGATTTTCTACCCGTAATATTAGGTGAACCGGACATCGTCTGGATATATGGGTAGGATGAATAATTTAGAGCACGTTTGTGCACCTGTATATGGTCCATAGACTCCTCGTACAGGCGGACGAACTCTGCATACGTTACTATTGTAGAACACGTTGCACACAAGGGTTTATTTTTGCCGTGAAAAATAACGTGTGTTTGAAAGTCACCTCTTTAGCAATTGACGATGCCGTTCAGCGAAACAATGAAAAGGAGTAAAAATGTTCGTTAACTAACTCTTGACAATGACGATTGTACGATATCACTTCGGTACGATGACGATAGTGCGATATCACGACGGTACGATGATGATAGTACGATATCACGACGGTACGGTGGCCTAAACGGAGCACCGTACTCAGGGTATAATTGTGTCACTATTCCACCAGTTCTAAAGATTACGAGTGCCCGCAATACATATATAATCAGTTAGTAATATTTATTTTACTGATAGCGACGCGCGGTGGTAACAGGGTATTTTCCTATGCAAATGAGGCATGTAATATTTTAAGGAAACACGGTTATCGCCCCTGATATCAGTGTGGAAATTTACTTCTGACATAAAATGTATAATAATGCCAATCAATACGTGGGATAATGGTGAATGAATGTTTATTTTGCCAGAAATTATCTCAGATGATGAGTGGGCATGTACCTTTAATATGCAAAAATAGCAATTACTTGTTATTATAGGAATGAATGGCCTTTTTGTGGAATTTATCGGGGTATAAACTTGGAAAAGTCGTGGGAATACTGGACGAAGCGATAAAAAATTACAATTTTCGAGAGCATAATCGAAAATTGTAATTTTTTAAGGCATCGTCCAGTATTCCCGCGACTTTTCCAAGTTTATATCCCCGATAAATTCAACAAAAAGGCCATTCATTCCTTATAATTCCAGCATTTGAAATAAATTCATCAAGAAAATGTATTTATTTTCCGTTTTCTAAAGAATTATTTTAGCTGCGCCTCACGGTTACGGAAAGTAGTTCGGCATGGGAGTTTACTGGGGTATACATTTTGGACAGAGACTTGCTACGAGCCAATCAAATGTTAGGGAATTGTGTAAATATTGTTTTGCTGGAATTATTACCTGGTACACATTATTCAACGGAAATCAATATTTATACGTACAATGCATTTTCTGGTGCATCAAGGTGTATGATCACGTGGTATTAACAACAACAACAAGTACCGATTCAAAGTACGTATTCTTTTATAGTGTCCTTATTACGTAACGGATTTTGATGAAATATGGCGCATCAAACGCATCGTGTTAAGCTGCATTTGGTGGTCTCTGTATGTTCGCCCAAACTTCTGTCGTTTTTGCGAAGAATGAGACACGGAAATAGATTCTTCGCAAAAACGACATAAGTCTGTGCCACACTCCCTAGACCACCAAATGCAGCTTATGAAGACGCGTTTGCTGCGCCATATTTCATAAAAATCCGTTGCATATTAAGGAAAATATCAAATAATACTTACTTTGGAGTGGGCGACGTTGTTATTGTTGTAACCACGTGATCATGCACCTTGATAATTATAGTTTATAAGATATCGACAGCAGTCGGAATTAAGTTTATACACATTATTTATTTAAATAGTTAAAACAAATCACCATTTCTTCACCGACACGAAATTGAAATATTAGTTCATACTGTGTAAAAACGGACACTTTCGATGTTAATATCATGTTGAATAGTTACATAATTAGGTGCCCGCTTAATTTCCGTAAAGATGTATTTTTACATAATTTGAGGGCACTCACCTTTAATCTTGCCAAGATGTCAACGTTTCTTAACATCTAAGGCAACATCAACTCGCATTCAAGCAGTTTAATTGGCTGTGCCTGAGCTGTAGCACAGCTCAGGCTCAGCCAATCAAGCTGTTTGCTTTCAATCACAACATTCAAGTATTTAATAATAAAGAAATTGATATATATTAACAAGATTAGCGCTGGCGGGGATGTAAAATGGCAGCATGATAGCGAAGTAATAGTTGTAGTTCACTTATTGGATTCTTAATAAATTAAGAAATTAATTTATTAAAAATCCAATATGTGAACTATAACGTACTTATTGTTTAACAGCCATGTCGCGTAGCTCCGGTCCTAAACGTGATTTCGAATCGCTATGCTAGCATGTGATTGGCGGTGTGGCACGAAGTGAGCGCGTGTGTGGGCGGTAATATGATTTGCGTCTCGTGAGCGGATGACACAAGGCGTAAAATCAGTTCTAACTATAGCGGCTGAACATTTAATGATTAATTTAATAGATATTGGCGAAAGTGTCGCAATATGCGATTAATTGAGACGAACTACTGTTCTTTCATTGGTACAATAAGTCGTCTTATTATTCCCTCGCCGATTGGCAAGAGTGTATTATAGAGAATACCAGGCTACCGTCTTTTGATATCAAGTTTATCAGGCAAGGCTAGGAAATGCGTAGGCCGAGCCTGATAAACTTGATATCAAAAGACAGTATACTGGTATTCTCTATTTAACATGTGATACCATGCATTTTTGCACTGATAACAGCTGCCTGATAAAGCATTAGTTCATGTACGTGCGTACGTGCGTGCGTGCGTACGTACATTATTAACACCTTTCATTGTTCAATAACTTATGAACCGCTTCTCCGATTTTGATAATATTTGGCCACAGTGTATGTCTAGGGATGATGCTTTGTCTTGAATACGACCCACCTCGCACCGCTCAATGTCAAGGTTACTGAGTACTTACGTTCACATTGTTTGTAAGGCAAATGCGTTAAAGTTTATTTTATTATCAAGGCTGCCAGCGTGGGGATTAACTTAGTGATAACGACGCCCTTGCTATTGGTATACGTCATATGAACTGAGCTTACTAACTGGTCAAGACGAGATAAGTTGGACGAGATATCTAACATGAACTGTCGCCAATGATACTTCACACAAGTGACATTGATTTTTATAAAAAAAAATATCCTCATCTACTTGACCAGGGCTGGACTGGCCACCGATGGCATAAGCCCCTATTCTGCAGACACGGAGAAATGTTTGACTCTAAACACCAATCATGAAGAAAACTGATATCAGCTACACATCAGAAATTTCTAAAATGGCTGTCAGTCACTTCATATTTCATCTAATATACTGACAGTTTAACATGCATAGTTGACATATAGGTGTGAATTAGTTTCATTTCGTTGGGATTTTTTTTCTTTTCATGTAACGCCCATCTTGGTTAGCGTGTCGATATTAGAATAAAAACATATTCTGAATGCACAACATAACACTGGGTACAATACATATTTCTCATGTTTATTCGAGCGCTACCGAAGAATTATACAACCAACATCCAAATTTGAGGTCTTACAGCTTTTATGCAAATGAGCAGCACATATTTTGCGAGTTGAACTTTTTAAAAACACGGGTCTTACGCCACAAAAAAAATAGTTCTAACAACTTTGCTTGATCGCCTTTTCAGTGTGATACATTTTTGGTTTGCCTTTTTTGTGCAAAATTTATGTCATTGCAAATGGTTCCGTAGTCTACGGGTGTAGCGATTAACCACCATACTCGATTATTCGGGATTCGTAACTTCATGGTTCGGTGCACGTTACAATCTTACGGTTTCCAAAAAAAATATTTTTAACTCGTTGTTGTTGTTGTTGTTGTAGTTGTTGCTGCTGTTGTGAAATTCCCGCGCTTATTTTTCGTGAAACGCTTTTCACTCTAGATAAATTATTAGTCTATGTGTCATCTACAACCACCACATACTGCGAAGAATTTCAGGACGTTCAGTCATTTGATTCAGATATGAGGCTTACAGATACATCACTTATTGCGTCGCCGAATTTCGCTGATATTCATTTCGAAAATCAGTCATAGTTTTCGCGAATGACGTCGAACGTTGAAGCAAAATTCAGTACTCATGCGGAATTTAATTCCGCATGAGTACTGAATGTTGTGTCAACTTTCAACGTATTCACGGAAAATAATATATTTTTTTCGAAATCAATATCGACAACAATCGGCGATGAGATAAGAGTGGTTATATCAGAGCCTTGGGTATATTTAATATGTGGTTTATCGATTTATGGACTAAAAGACCTACACCAACCAAACTCATCATTGTATTTGATCAAATTTGTCGGGCCCGCTTGCGGAAAGTGAGACATAGTGATCACAATGACGTCCGGGTGTCCGTGCGTCCGTCGAGGACACATAAACCCAATTCGTTGAACGTCCGGCCTCAGTCCGTCCGTCCGTCCGTCCGTCCGAAATCTGCGTTAACGTTTTTAAATACGTTATACATTGACTTGAAACTTCATATGCTTATTAGTCATCATCCATATATTCATGCTGTATCCCAGTCATGCGGCCCCTGTGCCCCAAGGTCAAGGTCAACTGACTTAGAAGTTTGCATATTATACAATCTGCGTTAAAGTTTTGTTACTCCAATTTACTTCAAACTTCCAATACTTCCTTTTCATCATCCATATTTTCATTCTATAGCCTGCCCATGTGGTCCACATGCCCAAGGCCAAGGTCAAATTACTTTGAAATTTGTGTTAAACATTGTACATACCTTATACCTCACAACAATTACTCCGATTTACTTCAAATAATTCTTTATTATCATCCATATTTTCATTCTAAGCTTTTACATACCTTATCGCCACAGCCCTTAATTCAAACTTCAAATGAATACACCCTGAGACCATCAAATGCCTCGGCGGGCTCGACATGCGGGCCGCGGCCATCTGGTTTGTTATTTTGGTATGCAATATAATCAATTATATTCAATTACATACTACCATATATGTTTAAATACACTGTCCATTCTCTGCGAAAGCCTATTTTATGCACTAAACTATATTTATTGCATAAAATCGGCTTTCACAGTTTATCAACACAGTGTAATAAATATGCAAATGAGCCCGCCACAGAAAACATGTTAGATAATCAGTACAGCTTCAAAATATGATGATGTGCTTATGCAATCAATATAACCTAACATTGTGTTGAATTAATATGATACTTATGAAACTCGTTGACTGATATCATAAGAAACTCGGCATAGCCGAGTTTCTTATGATTTCAGTAAACTCGTTAAATAAATATCACATTAAATCGTCACTCGTGTAGGATCCTCTATTTATAATGGAGTATCTATTCTAGACGCTACCGTCTGATCCACGTTTGGCTATTACACACATTAAATCTAAAAAATATTTAAATGGAAGTACTTTTTCATCAATAACAAAAAAAGCCACCTTCTCACACAAAAAAAAGTGATGAATTTCTATCAGATATTGATTTTATTGCGAAAAAAACAATTTTCCTATGGGAATTCCATATTGGGGCTTAAAATAGATTATTTTTTTAAAAAGATATTGGTGGACCGATTTTCAAACTATAACTTGTTTTCTTAGTTACTTCGTTTCCAAGCTATGAGTCAATTTCCTTTTTTTCTGATTGTTTTAATCCTCCCCCGCTCCTCTACCTCCTTTTCCTCCATGTTCATAATCTTTTGGTAATAAAATCAATATTTGATGGAAGTTTATCAAATACATTTGTAGAGGGTGACTGTTTTGTTATTAATGAAAATGTACTTACATTAAAACAGTTTTTGTTACATTTAATTTGTTTAATAGCCAAAAGTTCGTCGGCAGCAAAACATGAAACAGACAGTAGTTTAATTCATTAAAATAAAACCAATTAGTCACCATCAAAAACTAGCGTTTGGAACACTATACTAGTTATTAGAAAGATAATTTGTTTTTTAAGAAAATCGGCATTTTGAATGCTCATATGTGCATATGGTTCCAAAAAAGCATGATATTGTGAACGCCCGATGGTTTATAATTAATCAAACCAACGCAAGTAAACGATTCTGATGTGTTATCCACGAGATCTGAGCTATGGCGAGAAAATTAGTGGCGATAAAATTATGAAACCCCGGGTATCCCAGGGAGGCAGGGATAATTATAGGTCAGAAAAGGCGTGAAATGCCGCCAAAACTGTTCATCAGATTCCCAGGTCTATTGACAGTAACCTGGATACGTAATTTCGTCGTTATATCTGCTAAATCTACATTAATATACATTGTGATATTAATTTGTCTTCAATCGGGTATTAATTTAATATTAAAGGGCAATGAAATTAGAGAATAGTAGTTTAGAGGCTGGTTACCGTGCTGGGAAGTGTTAGAGAGTATACCAGTTTGGTGGCTATCCGCACGGATTTCGTCCGCTGTCTCCCGGACCATATCAGCGGCACCAATCAGAGCGAGCCTTACAAAACCTGACAGGTCACCTGGGTATCCGCGACAATGGAACCGGAAAGACACATCTGTTCCACCGGAAGTTGGTGTCAGGAAAGATGTTCCCTGTCACCCAGTCGTTTGATTTTTATTAAAAAGCGCTTATATTTAAACTTTGTTCGTCCCATAAAACAGTGTTGTTGTTTTTGTTTTTAATTTAATTCAATATATATACATTTTAGCCACAGGCATTCGGCGTGTTTCGGCTTTCATCGGTATAACTCTGTATATATGAACAAGGCTTCTAACTTTGGTCGGACACGACCTCGTATCAAAATAAAGTGTTTACAATTGTAATTTTCTATGCATTCTATGTATTTCTGCAGAATAACGATAATTCTCAAATGATCATATGAATTTGCCACTACAATATTGACGCTAGAGCCTTAAACACATTATTTCATTTGTTATGATACGGGATTGTGTCCGACCTACGAAAAGCAGCTGTAATTCTTTGCATAATTATGTTATTTTAGCAAGATAACAATAATTATCAAATGAACATGTGCACTTTCTGCCAAAATATTCACATTCGCGTTAATAAAATCGCGGAATTTGTTATGATACGAGGTCGTGTCCGACCAAAGTTAGAACCCTTGTTCATATATAGAGTTACACCGATGAATGCCGAAACACACCGAATGCCTGTGATTTTAGGTATATGCCTGACTTATTTATTTATTTATAATAATAAGATAATAACTCGTTTCAATACGAAACACATTCGTAACCATCGTTACATACATAACTCGCTAAAATCGACCGTGAGCCGCATTATATTATGTCATATCACTAGTGTGTCACTCCTAAACATATACAATTGTGTTTTTATTATATCACATTGGGCCAATTGGATCAATAGTCGCATATTTTGCATATACATTGTTCATTATTGTCGCGCTCGCTTGCGGACAGCGCGACATAGTCGACACATTGGCGTACGTACGTACGTACGTCCGTCCGGGTTAAAGTTTGTGGTTAATGTTTTTCGGTATACTATCAAAGCCTCGGCGGGCGCGACATGCGGGCCGCGGCCATCTAGTTGTTGTTGTTTTCACCTTAAAACTATATATATGTATACACTGACGTTTTACCGATACAATGCAAATAATTATAAAAATTATATACTATTACACAATAACCGAATCGAATCTGATTTTTACAATTAAGATTTCTTATCTTATTTTCCTGTCATATCGGATGAGTTTGTCATATATATCCACGTAATTTATAAAAACAACTAGCCCATTTGTACAGGTAAAATATGGGATTTAGTACTAAACCACTGACCCGGCCTTCAATTACATTAGCTGTTGATAGGCCGTTAAACCCAAACAAACAAACAAACAAACAAAAACAACTATCATGTGTTTTACTGCACTTGTCTATCAGGGGCCCGTTTCACTAAATTTCTTACCACTAAAATGTTCGTAAGTTCGTCTGTAAATTTCAAATTTATGGATTTACATTTATTGAGCAGCCTATGCTTAATAAATGTAATCCAATAATTATTTACAAGAAAACATTGTTAATGTGAAATTTACAGACTATCATAATTTTGCACTTACGAACATTTTAGTCGTACGAAGTTTAGTGAAACGGCCCCCAAAACAGTCATTTAACGTTTTCCAGAAATTATAACATAAAAACGGCAAATTTCAACATGTTGGTCTTAGTGTACACAACACAGTTAGAGAACATTAACCTGTCATTGTCGGTGATAAAAGGCCCCCAGCTTCGAAAAGTAACCTTACAGTGTATGTGACAACTGCAGCACCAGATCAGAGAGTGTAGACTATCTGGTTTGATCTGGGTCTACATTGGTCCCCATTACGCCACGCTAACGTTGTTTAATATGAACATGAACACCATTGCTTAGCAAGTATTTTGTCACATACTTATGTCTTCAAGTCAGTTGTATCAGCCGGCAGCCTACTGAGCCCCACAGGGGACGTGGATTTTGTTTATTAATTCGTTCCTACGAAATAACAATTCGTTCCCACGATATAGAAATTCGTTCCCTCAATTTAACAATTCGTTCCCTCGAATTAACAATTCGTTGCCACAAATTAACAATTCGTTCCCTCGAATTAACAATTCGTTCCCACGCAATTCGTTCCCTCAATTTAACAATTCGTTCCCTCGAATTAACAATTCGTTCCCTCGAATTAACAATTCGTTCCCACGAATTAACAAGTTATTTCGTGGGAACGAATTGTTAAATTGAGGGAACGAATTGTTATTTCGTGGAAACGAATTGTTATTTCGTGGGAACGAATTAATAAAAGAAACGAATTATACGTCCCTTGCGGGGCTCCGTAGCAGCCCAATACGTAGCTGAGATGAAATAAATATTGTTTATGGGATTTGTGTAGCTCCTGATCAAATAACAATCTTGTAGCCTGATAACTCTATATATATATTGCTTGTATGAAGCATGATGGGCGTTTCAATGATTGAATGCCGAAAATGCAGATCCTGATCAAACTGTGCGGAAGCACAGACTGATCTGGATATACACTCATCGCAAACCACATAAGCCCCATTTCTCCAGTCACAGCCACATATTGTACCTCCCATCCCGAGATCGAAAAAACGCGACGGATAATTTATAAAATTTGATGCTATCGGGTATCATTTAATACACCCGGTTTTAAATCTCTGAAAAGGTCAGAATATAACGTACAATTTATTTACTTAATAATGATAAGTAAATTGCAGGGTTTTTGTAAATTTCGCGTTTGCAACAATATATGATATGTGGTTTTATTATCAAAATTGGGTGATGATGTTTAAATTCATATCTGTGATTCATTGATATGTGACATTTTAAATAATGACAAACATCTCAATATGTTATTTGGAAAACAGGTTAGTTGTGGCTGTGACTGGAGAAATTGGGGCTTATGGGTTTTTGCGACCAGTGTAGATCCAGATCAGCCTGTGCATCCGCACAGGCTAATCAGGATCTGCACTGTTCGCCATTCCATCAATGAATCACCCGTCATGATACTAGCAACCAATATATATCATTACCAGGCTACAGCTACTTAGTAAGTTGATCAGGAGATACACTGCTCACAAATCACATAAGCCCCCCTTCTCCAGTCACGGCCACTTGCAGGAATTCAAGTATGTAAGATGATACAGTAACTATTCTAGAAATATTCCGTTATACCGCACGTATTTATGAACTAAATAGCTGTGCGTTGACCGAATACACGCTCTCCCAATATAATTTTCCGTACCTCTGTACAGTGGAACCTCTCTAAACCGGACACCAAGAAAACACATGTGACATTATTTTGGATGAGTTACTTGGTCATTTATCTCAGGTCTGTTTTGTCTTTATACCCCCGGTATACGAAGTATGTCGAGAGGTATATAGTTTTCTTATTTCCGTCCATCCGTCCGTCTGTCCGTCTGTCTGTGTCCGTCTGTCCGTCCGTCTGTCTGTAAGATTTGCGTTAACGTTTTCTGGATTGACTTGAAACTTCAAATACTTCTGTATCATCATCCATATCTTCACCATACACCCCATTCGGGTTTCATGCCCAAGTTCAAGGTCAAATTACTTTGAAATTTGCGTGAATGTTTTTAAAATATTTGCGTTAACGTATGTAAGTACATGTGCACAATATATCTGCAACCGTAAGTAAGGTCAAGGCCAAATAACATAGAAAATATTTGGTGGTCCGACCAGGCGGCGGCCCGTGGTACCCGTAAGCCCCTGCTCACTTGCTCTAGTTAAAAGTTATACACATTTGCCTGTCAAATAATTACGGAGCCCCGCAGGGGAAGGTAGAATTCGTTTTAATATATTAATTCGTTACCACGAAATAAAAATTCGTTCCCACGAAATAACAATTTGTTCCCACGAATTATCAATTCGTCCTCTCAATTTAACAATTTGTTCCCACGAAATAACAATTCGCTCCCTCGAATTAACAGTTCGTTCCTATGATATAGCAATTAATTCCCTCGAATTAACAATTTGTTCCCACGATATAACAATTAGTTCCCACGAATTAACAATTCGTTCCCGTGGGAACGAATTTTTATTTCGTGGGAACGAATTGTTAATTCAAGAGAACGAATTGTTATATCGTGGGAATTCGAAGGAACGAATTGTTAAATTGAGGGAACTAATTGTTATTTCGTGGGAACGAATTAATAAAAAAAATCCATGTCCCCTGCGGGGCTCCGTAAGCCCCGGCTCACTTACTCTAGTTAAACGATATACACATTTGCCTGTCAAATAATGGCATTGGTACTAATACAATTATGGATGTTCTTTCAGTGAATCAACCGTGTTGAGTTGGTTTTCTCACCAGTCTATATCCAGATCAACCTGTGCATCAGGATAGGCACCATCCGTGAGTGCTATTTGAGCAGCAGCTACACTCGTCACAAATCCCATAAGCCCCATCTCATTTTTTAATTACTTTTGAAAGTCTGGATTTTGGTGGCCATTTTGGATTTATTGCTGATCAAGAGCACATCTGAGAGTGCTGTATAATTTTATGTGAGAATATTGTTGTAGGATTTTTTTCAACTCAGTCATATGTAATGTTGTTTCAACACACAGTGAATATTTCGTTCTCTTTTCTACGAGAAGCTTTCAATCAAAGGGATACAACTCGTATCAATATATATTTCTTGCACACATGAGTTACTTACCATATTGCCAATAATGACAGTGTCGGTACTCCAGCTCTCACGATCATGCTAATATATTGATGGTGTGTAATACTTACACTGTGAGCCTGGTATTACGTCCCTTATCGCATTGCCGGTCTACGCTGATATTTATCTCCAAAAATAAATGCCGTATTTTCCGTGATTGACGTATGACAAATTCTCAGAGTTTACGGTCTTTTCGCTGCAATAGATGAAAGTTGCCGATGCGTGTACATACTAAGGTGTTTAAGATGGAAAGACAATGAGCAGTATAGTATACTACATGTACCAACAATATTCGTATACAGTATACCAGTTGAAAATCATGTGCGTTTAAATTCTAAGGGAGATAATAAGAACAAGATTACAAATTTAAGCCGACCGTTGTTGGGGGGGGGGGGGGGGGGAGGAGGAGGGGGGGGGGGGGCGCACCCGACGCACGCGCCCACCCTATTTTTTGGGCAATGGTCATTTTTTTGCAAAGCCAAAAGCGCAAAGTAGCAGCCCAACAGAGCCTTATAAAGTGGTCTGTTGATCATGGTGATTGGTCATCCGATGGATGGCGTTTAACTGTAAGGGTAAAGACTGGAGAACCGATTTTTGTCTATTTTGCTTCGTGTAGTTGTGGCCCTGATGTGCCGGGAAATTGTCTCAAATTATTTTTTTTTTCTTCAAATTTTCACCCCCCGCTGTAGCTTCGCGCCTTCGGCACTCGCACAGTCGGTCTTCGACCAACTTTTGCGCCCCCCCCCCTTTCTCAAATTCATGGATCCGCCACTAAGAAGGGCATATCAATTAACGACCCAGTATTGAACAAACCGTGTCAGATATGTAGCGATGAAAATGTGATGGAATACTATGTATGACATATATGTGAACACTGCCTCGTTACTGTATCCTATACGGCACATGGGGTGGCCAACTCGACCATCTTTGTGCATTCCAGCCATCAACTAGTTTCACCTGTTCTGGCGTTTGATAAAGAACTGACAATGCGAAGCAGAACATATGATATAATGTAGATAATCAGACATAGTAAAGCCAGGACAACGGCAGGGAATGAAAATATGGATGACAATAAACATGCACATGACGTTTCAAGCCAATCGCCCGTACACTAAAGTAGTTATAGGAGAATGGAGAAACGCGCAGGCATCTACTGAACGTGTAATTCCAAACCATTCGACCTTGCCATTTGGCATGGGGCAGTCTGGGTGGGTGGGGACTGAAATATGAATGATGAGAAACATGCACTTGGAGTTACAAGCCAATAGCACGCACACTAAAGAAGATACAGGAAGATACGCATCTACTGAATTTTAAAGTTCAAACTTATGTGACGTCGACCTTGGGAACGTGGTGTGGAAGCTGGGTGGGGCGGGGAATGGAAATATGAATCATGTGATTCAAGCCAATCGCGTGTACACTATGGATGTTATAGGGACATGGAGAAACACGGATCTACTGAATGTGAAATCACAAAGTTACTTGACCTTGATCTTGACACGATGGGAGGATGAGAGGGCGGGAAATGAAAAGATGAATCATGAGACAAGGGCACATGAATCTTCAAACCCATCGCTCGAACACTAAATAAGTCATAGGAGAATGCAGAAACGCGCGCGCATCTACCGAATGTGTAATTATTTGGCATTGACCGTGGGGTGGGGAATGGGCATAGGAATGATGAAAAACATGCACATGGAGTTTCAACCCAATCTGTCGTACATATATTACAAAGAGGTAAAATGAGAATAGAGAAACGCGCACGCATCAACTGAAAGTGAAATTAAGTTATTTCACCTTGCCCTTGGGCATGGGTGGGGTGGTGAATGATCATATGAAATATGAGAAATAGGCACCTGACTTTACAAGCTAATCACTCGTACAAAAAGGTTTTAGGACAATGGAAAAAACCGCGCACGCATCTACTGAATGTGAGTGAAGTTTCAAAGCTATTCAAGTTACCTTGACATTGGGCACGATGGGTGCACCATATGCGAGGGGTGGGGCGTGAAAATATGAATGATGAGCAACGTACGATTAAGTTTCACGCCAGTCGTTATTGCACGAAATAATGTATAGAAGAATGGAGAAACGCACTCGCATTTATGAATGTGAAATTATTTGACCTTGACCTTGGACACGGGGTGGGCGCATGGGCGAGGCAGATAATGAAAATATTATTGATGACAAACGAGCAAAAAATGTTAAGCCAATCGCTTATTTGACTTTGACCTTTGGCACAGGGGAGGGGGTGTCATTGCTGGGTTGAGGAATGAAAATATCGATGATGAGACACTAAAGAAGTTAGAGGAAAATGGAGAAAAATGCAGGCCTCTACTGAATGTGAAATTTTAAAAGTTATTTGACCTTGACCTTGGGCACGAGTGAAGCATGGGAGTGACGGGGAATGAAAATACAAATAATGAGAAACGTGCACATGAAGTTTCAAGCCAATATTGCGTATACTAAAGACGTTATATGTTGACAATCGCGTGTACCCTAAATAAGTTATATGAGAATGGAGAAACGCGTACTAGTCCGGGGCCAAATACGAATCCAGCACCTCATGTTAATTCATTGTTAAGGTCATTTCAAGGTCATTGAACTTCATGCATTCTTTGTGTCCGAATAATGATATGGATATGATAATTTGCCATTCTTATTGAACTGATAACCGTATAAATTGCTCAGAAGATAGGAATAATAGATATTCTGCATCTTACTAGCTGAAACACACAATACTTTTCAATGTATGGCTGTTATATTTTCAAAATGGCCGCCAAAAATCTACGTTTTCAAATAAGTGGGTATGTAAGACACGTATGAGCGTAATTTCATGTATATATACCTATAGTTGTAGTTAGAAGTATCGTATATGAAATGTAGTGATGCCGTTTCGCATACGTGACGATATTGACATTTCAAAATGGCCGCCAAACTGCCGTTTTTATAAATACAAGTATGCTAAAATAACTTAGTAGTGATGCCGGTGCACACATCCATTACTTTGCTTAATAAAGTAAAATAAGCCAAGATGACCTGCTATTGATAATATTGTCTTTGCTAGCAACGACATAATAATCACAGCAATCATGTTTACTTTCAAAATGGCCACCAAATAAAGCTATTTTCCAAGTATAGACCGGTGAAAAAGTACAACATTGAACTTCATGTGGGTAAGTTAATCCATGCATTCAATATCAAGGATTCTAACACAATACACCAGAAATATATGTGTCAAATATTCGATGAGTCTTGTCATGGTTTATATCACATTTGCTAGTCAAGTATATACATACTTCACACATATATTACTTACTTGGAAGTTTACACACACTTGTTCGAACAGACTGTGTCTATACCCACACATATAGTCAGTATCAAAGAATCCAGAACTGTGCGAAGTTTATACATGCTTAATTTGAATATTTACACAGATTTTCGAATATACTTAACTAATTGTCATTTTGGTTATAAGGAGTTCCTCACTTGACTCGGTGTTCAAATACATTAAATAGGTTTGTAGAGTGCTCAAGGGTATCCCATATCAGTGACTAATATGTTGGTTTTACGGCGCTGCTTATGTGCTGCATGAATGGCATGTAGAGTTCTATAGCACGTTTGAAGGTTATGATATTACAATGTACCGTATATACATAACTATGTTCATTTATAAGTGTATAATAGAAAGCAGTAAACCATATGGACCGTAGACTGATGGAAAATAATGTCAACATGTTTATACTATAAAATGCACATGGTAGGAGGACATCATTTTTAACGAGACACTTAACCAGCATCAGTATATGCTATTTTAGGAGCTTCTATTATACAAGTGTAAGATGTCAATTTGAAATAAGGACCGGTCCCCTCTATTACCTCCCTTTATTTGACTCTCCACCGACTAGCCAATGAAATTGTAGCAACCTCGTGGTTCCGGGAGAAGTTGAGAGACCGCGAGAATGTAAACGCGAGACGGCAAATAAACGAAGTCATAATAAGGAGAAACCTGGTGTTAGGTAAGCTAGCATTGGTGGCAGCGGTGTTCTAAATTGTCCCCATTCGATTTGTATGTTATTGGTCATTAGTTCAAAGCGGTTTAGTGAAACTATTGCTGTCTGCAAGACATCTTGCAATTCACGATTTCTATTTTAAATTGACAACGCACTTGAACTTTTGTTCTACCAACAACAACAACAACAAACAAAACGTGTTATGAGAATATTTCAATAATATTTCAATAATTATCACCAATTAATTTATGAAGATCTACATGTAGCCACATGATCAGAAGCATTCTGTCTGCAGATTCGAGGGCAAACAATTTTGAACATTACCCACAGCAGATTTTCGTATAGGTTAGACTATACCAAATTGCGCGAAAGCGTAAGTAGTCCGGTATAAAAATAATAGTGCGGGCGTTTTGACGACACAGACACAGTTTGCTTGCAATCCATTACTACCCAGTTTCACTTGAGGAACATTTTGGGGTGCTTTTAACACCAGTTTTCAGCATATTTGTAGCATTTAAAAGAAAACACTGAACCTGTTGGTCACGTGATGTAAACAGAGTTTCCGTGGCCAAAAAAATGTAAACAATATTGGGTGATATGACGAGGCTGGATTTTTCTTTCTTAGGAGTAAGTAACCTATTGTTTACTTCATGCAGAACCAGTACAGACTGGCTGCAGGTCATGTACAAGTAGGTCCCACAGCATCCATACGATTAGTGAAAGTAGGAGAGACTGGCCTTATTGGATGGCATTCGGTTAAGTTATATAGTAAAACTATTTGGTGTGGTCTAACCAATATACTATGTTATAAGGAGGGGAGCAACCATTAGTTATTTGCAAAAATCTTACTGAAAATTTCCTTGTATCAAAAACAACAGTTGAAGAGAAATTAAGCATTAAAGTTTGTGTTGGCATCAATGACTTACTCCGCAAGGTTCAACATGACAATGGCAGAGAACTAACACTTGAACATGTGTCTGTCGATGTTATTTGCGCTCGTTTAAGACAGATTAAAACCGCGATTAAAGGAAAGAGGCCGAACTCGCAGTTCGGATTTATTACGATTCCACATTTTTATTTTCACCAATATATTGATTTCTCAACTGCACAACGTAAACTGCACAAATCAAAATTTTCAGACTCTGATTTGTCAAATTTTCAAAAGACTGTAAATAAAAAAGTAAATTCCATAAATAATCTTATCGTCAATGAGAATGTTTCTGCTATAATTGACTTAGGACGGCCATTGTCAGTTCAATGGCATAAAGAAATTTTGCACCGACATAGTGAGAGATCTGGTAGATCACCCAAAGCTAGACGCATTATCGACTCGTACCATTTTAGTCGGTTATATGATGGGCTGCACGAAAGTCTCATGTAAAACGCAAATCATTCCGTTCATTGTGTCTTGTGTTTGAAAGAGAATTAAATCAGTCGCAGATTGTAGATTGTCATTTAAGTTTATCCGCGTCAAGTTATTCTGATACTGTGTCAATGTTGGTCTCCGAGTCAGACAGCGAGCCATTGTACAATTGCTGGAAGAGGCAGAAAATCTGTCACAACAGAAACTAAATGCAGTAAGCAATTAGTACCAAGGAAAAGTATCAATTCATTTGTGTCACTCCTGCGGTTTCATTTCTCAGCGGTAAGTGAAACATTCGCTGGCTTATTACGAGTATTGAACCCGCAGCCAGTGCAAGGTGGATATGGCAGAGACAAAATTACTCTCCTTGGCTGTACCCCCTCCCAGATTTGAAGGTGGACAGGGGGATGACTTTGAAAGATGGCTCGAACGTTTTGACGCATGGTGTAAAATTCATGCACCAGAAGAGAAAGACAAGTTGGCATTTTTTCCAACTTTGTTAGGAAATTCGGCATTTTCTATTTATCGCGAGTTAGAGCAAAAGACAAAAGAAAATGATTATGTGCGCGTGATTGAGGAATTTATCAAAGCATATTCATCAAATGCACTTGTTGAGGCATTTCGATCGGAACTCTCTGTGAGAAATAGACATGAGGGTGAAAATTTAGCAGTTTACATTGGCGTATTAAAACGGTTGGCTCGCCGAGCATATCCAAAATATGTGTCTTGCAAGGAAGCTCTTGATGAAGTTGTTCTTACACGTGTTTTATCCGGTACTGGTGAAATTTGAAAACGAATTCGTCACAAATATCCCAAAACTATTGATGATGCCTTTGAGATAGCGTCACGATTTGAATGCCATCTAGAGGTTGAGAAAATGGAAAAGTAGCATACTTTAGCAGCAGTAGTCGCGCCGAGCGCCTATGACACAAGTTCCACTGAGATGGAACAAATGCGACTGCAACTTGAGGAACTAAAAACAGCAGTTGCTAGTCTGAATGCAACTAGGTCAAAGAAAGATCTGAGATGTTTTTCATGTGGGCATGTCGGACATTTTGCTCGCGATTGTTATCGCGGTCGTGGTGGTCGGTCGCGTAATTGGCGTGATACACCGAGAGGTAGAACTCGCGGTCGGAGCCGGGGATATGAAAATCCACTGGACTCATCTTTAAACTTCTAAAGGCTGACACTGCACCCCATGTGTCAGCCTTGAGCTCGTCAGGAGTTTCATCGTCTAACATATTTAGCATTTCATTAGATGGCTGTGATGCAAAGGCATTGATTGACACCGGATCTGGTATATGTCTGGTTAGTGACATATTTAGGCTATCTAGTCCAATTCTAAAAAGGAAGAAATTAGACACAAACATATCAATAGCTGCCTCTTCAGTCAACAAAGAACCAGTTAAATTGAAAGGAGTGCTGGTATTAAATGTCAAAATAGGTACTATAGACATACCGTTCCCATTGTATGTGTCAGAACAGATGGTCAATCCGGTCATGCTGGGGTGAAACTTTTTACAACATACATGCCTAAAGATAGACAGTAAGCAAGGAGTGCTTGAACATGGAACACATGAAATACCGTTAATGCCACAATGGCGCTCGTTTCCTACGACATGCACAGCGCTGTTGAAACAGACTGAGATAATCCCGCCAAGAACAGAGGTGACTGTCTGTGCGAGAATTGAACCTGATAAGGCATATGATTTGGTGCCGAATGGTTTCTCTGGAATGTTGGAGCCAGAAGATGTTTATAGACAGGATTGAGGACTACTGGTGGGAAGGACTGCTGGCACAGTGCAAAATGGCTTTACTTTAGTGCGCGTTTTCAATGTATCTGAGGCGTTATAGAACTTCATAAAGATACACCAATCGGTTTATTTCATGCAGCCGTTCAACAGGGCGTTAAAGTAGCGCGAGTCGGGGTATACTAACAGATCGAAATGTCAACATCTGAAAAGGAACAAACCAGACAAGCGAGGTATATACCTGATGTTGACTTGACTGAATCAGCACTTAGCGAGTTCCAAAAGCATGAAGTTCAGTCCTTATTAAGCCGTTGCCCGGATGTATTCGCTAAGGATTCCACAGATCTGGGAAGAACCAATATGACGAAGCATACGATCAATACAGGAGACTCTCTCCCAATAAAGCAAGCTTACCGACGTATGCCAGGCAATTTACGAGATGAGGTACAGACACAGACAAAATCAATGTTGTCCAATGGAATTATAGAGGAAAGCAAAAGTGCTTGGAGTTCACCTGTAGTGCTAGCTAAAAAGAAATATGGTATATTAAGGTTCTGTGTAGATTGCAGGCGTCTAAATGCAGTAACACACAAAGACGCACGCCCACTACCACGAGTTGACGATTGTTTAGATGCGTTGTCTGGTGCGACTATCTTTAGTACGTTGGATTGTGCTTCAGGCTATTGGCAAGTTGAAATGGACGAAGTTGATCGTGAAAATACTGCATTTTCGTCGGGAAACAATCTCTACCACTTCCGGGTTATGCCTTTTGGTCTAACAAATGCTCCTGCAACATTCCAACTACTAATGGAACTGGTATTAAGTGATCTTCATTGGACTGCATGCTTGGTTCATCTTGATGATGTGATACTGTTTACCAAAACCGTAAATGAGCATATGCAGCTGTTGGAAGATGTTTTGTCACGTTTACGACAAGCTGGTCAGAAATTAAAGCCGAGCAAGTACCAGCTCTTCCGGCACAATGTCTTATTTTTAGGTCACGAAGTATCAAAAGAAGGTACAACGCCAGAAACCCGAAACATAGAAAAAGTAAAACACTTCCCTGTCCCTCGCTCAATCCGTGAAGTTAAAAGTTTTGTATCTTTAGCATCCTACTATCGCCGTTTTGTCCATGAATTTGCTTTACTTGCCGAACCCCTTCTAGAACTAACACGCAAGGATGTAGAGTTTGTGTGGACAGATCAGTGCCAGATCTCATTTGAGTTTCTTAGAGATGCATTGACTCACTATCCCATATTGGCTTTTCCGGACTTCCAGAATTCATTCATGCTAATGACTGATGCTTCAAATTGTTCAGTTGGTGCCGTTCTTGCGCAAATACAACATGGGGAAGAAAGGGTTATAGACTATGCCAGTGCCTCGTTGACAAGTGCAGGACGAAACTGGAGCACATTTGGTAAAGAATTTTGGGGTGTGGTTTGGGGTATACGGCATTTTAGACCATACCTTTGTGGAAAAATATTTAAAGTCTACACAGACCACAATCCATCGTTAAACAATGATAGCGATCCTACTGACAAAAGAACCCGTTGGTCCATCGAACTGAGTAGCTATGACTTTGACATACTTTGCAAAAAGGAGAGGAGAATGCCAACGCTGACTGTATGTCACGTATACCAATCAGTCAAACTGATGTGCGTACTGCTACTCAGTATATTACACCACCAGCTGGACAGGAATCAACAGAGAGTGTTCTGAACATTAATATTGCACCAGAACAGGACAAAGACCCAGCTCTCAGGTTTGTGAAGGACATGCTTAAACATAATGATGAACCACTTTACGGTAATGGTACTATTCTAACAGCAGAACTCGCGTATTTCTGCAAACAGCGGGATAAGTTTAAACTATCAGACAGCATCCTGTACAGACACGCTACTGACCCAAATGGTATCCAGCATCGCCAAATTGTAGTACTAAAACAACATAGTTGCGCAACAGGCGGCCACCTGGGGCCAGAGAAAACACAACATAAAATTCAGCTGATGTATTTTTGGTATGGCATGCATTCATAGATTAAGAAATGGTGCAAATGTTGCGAGAAATGTGCAGCAGCAAAGGCAGATTCAATCAAACCACGTGCTCCACTTGTTGAAGAACAATCTACAAATCCGTTAGAGCTTTTGGCAATGAACATTGTTGGCCCAGTTACAACTTCACTTGAGGGCAACCGATTCATATTGGTTGTGACTGATTACGATGTTGCAGTAGAAACCGGTCATTAAGTCGTAAAAGAGCAGAGTAATGAGAATACTCAGATTCAGCATCAGGCAAAGGTGATGGATGACCATATATTAGGGTTAGAACCCCCACCAGCACATCCAATGTCTGGTATCTTAGTAGGCGTACCAGATAAGCGGCCTGCTGATGATTTTGTTGGTACTGACGAAGTACTAGTTGATGAAGGTACTGATGACTCTGTAAACAACAACATATCCCCACAATGTAGTGATGGATCTGACTCTGACAGTGAGCTCGATGCTGACACACGGGGTGCATACAGGACGCGATCAGGGAGAACAATACGACCTGAGCGTCTACGTGATTATGTGGTCTAATATTTAGATAGCATTATGGTTGTGTTAGAGGCACAACATAGTTGCGCAACAGGCGGCCACCTGGGGCCAGAGAAAACACAACATAAAATTCAGCTGATGTATTTTTGGTATGGCATGCATTCATAGATTAAGAAATGGTGCAAATGTTGCGAGAAATGTGCAGCAGCAAAGGCAGATTCAATCAAACCACGTGCTCCACTTGTTGAAGAACAATCTACAAATCCGTTAGAGCTTTTGGCAATGAACATTGTTGGCCCAGTTACAACTTCACTTGAGGGCAACCGATTCATATTGGTTGTGACTGATTACGATGTTGCAGTAGAAACCGGTCATTAAGTCGTAAAAGAGCAGAGTAATGAGAATACTCAGATTCAGCATCAGGCAAAGGTGATGGATGGATGACCATATATTAGGGTTAGAACCCCCACCAGCACATCCAATGTCTGGTATCTTAGTAGGCGTACCAGATAAGCGGCCTGCTGATGATTTTGTTGGTACTGACGAAGTACTAGTTGATGAAGGTACTGATGACTCTGTAAACAACAACATATCCCCACAATGTAGTGATGGATCTGACTCTGACAGTGAGCTCGATGCTGACACACGGGGTGCATACAGGACGCGATCAGGGAGAACAATACGACCTGAGCGTCTACGTGATTATGTGGTCTAATATTTAGATAGCATTATCACATGTATATAGTTTTTACATAATCACAGACACGCATGTCCATTTCATAGCCTAGGTATAGGCCTCATTATTTTGTGAATATATATGTAACTAAACACCGATAAGTATCGGTTTGCAATTATTACACCGGTAAGTAGAGGTTTGTAATTATTACTTTGGTGTCAACACAGCACCTATCATATGTCTCATAATAATCTGCTATTATAGTATTATTAGTATCGCTACTTTCTGAATTAATTACTATACTACACACATAGCTAATGATACAATTTATTAGGTGACACTTCTTTTTGTGTGGGGGGAGGAATGTAAGATGTCAATTTGAAATAAGGACCGGTCCCCTCTATTACCTCCCTTTATTTGACTCTCCACCGTCTAGCCAATGAAATTGCAGCAACCTCGTGGTTCCGGGAGAAGCTGAGAGACCGCGAGAATGTAAACGCGAGACGGAAAATAAACGAAGTCATAATAAGGAGCAATCTGGTGTTTGGTAAGCTAACACAAGTAAGAGCATATGTCAAAATGCTCTGTATTCAGAGCTGATTGTGGGCTTGGCCACTTTCTTCTATGATATCCGTTGCAGTGGAGAGTGTAACCGTGTCTATTATCTGGCATAATGCTTGTAATTTGACATTGCTTGTCTGTTTGTTATCAGGAGCCAGCATGGTTTATAAACTATAATTGAACATAGTTGGATGACACAACAGGCTGCTGGTAGCCAGTATACATTAGGAAATATATATGGTGTGATATCTTGATAATGAATAAAGCTAAGACGTTTATGAATAAGTGCTGTGCTGTGCTGTGCTGTGCTGTGCTGTACGATTTATTAGCTAGATACCATTATAATGCATCGTGTATGGCATATCTTATGTGACAGTTCCTATTTTGATAAGTTGGTGATATTATATAGTATTACACGAAAGAAGATGACTATACAGATACTCTAGTATGGTGTCTGGTTAACAATGAATCCATCCTCATTTGGATTTCGCGCATATCCTTTTACTTGGAGAATTAGACACCGTCACGGTTATATATTATGGGGGAGATGCTATCTCAATGTGGGTCATGTATGGAAATAACCGAGCACGGTCCCACCAATAAATAATAATGATTATACTACATTGCCAGAAACCATGGATACAATCATATATATAATGTTCAGATTTTCGATGTTAACCAGATCGTGACCTTATCAAAACTAGGAAAGAAGATACAGAGAGCAGACCAAGGAACCCATGAAAATATATATTTACACAATACCCAATGGTAGCAGCATGACACGCGTACACATTAACTATCACATATAGCCCTGAATGATTCATGATGAACGGCGTTCGAATATTAATAGGTAGCAATAAGCAAATATAAACGTTATGAGGCATGACATTGAACTTATCATTGCGTAAGACCTGTGCTTTAATAGTTTTCTTTTACGTAATGAAAGCCGACACACATATTCAGTAGATGACCATTATATGATATTTATCCTATTTTTGTTCTTTTGATAAATACAATACTACATTATTATTAATTTTCCATGACATTGAACTGGCATTCAAAGGTAAAGGTTGAACAAACTTTTTGACATAAAACTAGACTGTTTGTAAAACATGGATATGCCCCCGTGGCATACTGAACTCTAACTTGAGAAACTCTTCCAAACTTTGACTTTTCGATGTAAATATACACGGACGGAGGTACGGACGTACGGAACTTCAGGAGCAACGCAAATGCCCCTTGCTATCGCATAGGGGGTATAAATACATTTCTGAAGATATTTTGCTTTAGAAATACATGTCTTTAGATTAATAAATGCGGAATTATGACAAAGACTATGAAACATATGCAGTTTGATTGTTGAAAAGTATCGACATCCACAACCTACTATGAGATTGACATTTTATGACTGCTATTCTATTCCACACATAATTTATTATCAATATCAATAAAAATATTGACACATTTCGTATGCCAAATGTATTGATGAATATGTTTTAAAAGTATATATAACATCGAATATGTCTTGATGTTTAATGACCTTGAACTTAATTGGAAGGAAATGGCACCGGACTTTTCTGAAAGCTGGACCATATAAGGTTATAATATAAAACAACCAAGAAAAATTAACACGTTGTGCCGCATTCATGGCGATTACTCCGAACTATAACTACAACGTTGTGTTCATCCCAGGGTGCATTAATGTACTAGTCGAGCATGAGCTCCACTGATCAGAAACTAAATAAGTCCCTTTTGTTGTGGCTAGTGAAAAACATGAACATTAGAGATATATGCTATATAGGGTACTAACTTAATGATACATACACAATGATCCATAGACACACTATATCTCTCTCTATATATATATATATCTTTATACTGCTGCACACCCTCACGGGTAATTTCGAGCAGGTATTTATGTACATACAATTCAAATACATTCGAGGTTCCCGGTAATTAGCCGGTACCCATTTACAGCTGGGTCGACTGCAGCAGCGTGGATAAAGTGTCTTGCTCAAGGACACAACGCACGCCTCAGGTATAGCATACTGTTATAGCAGTACTACAAAGAAAACGTTGCCGTTTTCCTTCGGTGACCTTCAAAATATAGTGATGTGACCTTGACCTTGATAGTTGTTGTTAGATTTCTTGATTGCAATTGATTTTTAATTATTGTGATGCATACCCCTGAAGATATTGATACTTCAAATGAACCAATGCCTCGGTTTTAGGGCATAACTACCAGAAGTTTCACCTTTTTTTTAATGGCCTTGAATTGACATTGAAAGTGTCCGAAAAAATGGCACCCGGATTTTTCGGAAAGCTGGATACCAGACGAATACAAAACCACTAACAAAGAAAAATGAAAAGTCATGCAGAGCATGATGTTATTAGCCGATTAAATCAGAGTTCAATATATGTCCACATTTTAGTAGTTACAGAATCTCAGGGAAAAGTGATAGAAGTGTTGATTTCCTCCCCAACCAAATTCTCCCAGTTATATTTAGTAAATTACTATGGATTTGCCATTTACTAGGCGGCCTTTTTGAGTTTTCTGACAATGGAGTATATTAACTGCAATATTATTCCAGTTGAAATAATTAACCTTTGAATGTAGGTGAAGGCGCATAGAATTATAAAAATGTGTAGCAAGTCAACCGAAATCTCATAAATACCCGATTTTTGGCGGGCATCTTGAAAATATGATAATAATATACTGAATATTAGTGTAGTTTACGTAAATTCTTTAATATATCCATCTGAAATGTTTTTGAACAACTTACACCAATATCCAAGTTAAGGACCATGACCTACCTATTGGCTCATATATTGGCAATTTTCGACTTCCGTCAAGCATAAAGTTCAATAACCTTGAAATGACCTTGAACTTGGTTTAAAAAAGTGGCACCCGGAATTTTTGGAAACCTTATACATTCAAGTTTATAAAAACACCGGGTGCCATAAATTAACACGAGGTGCCGGAATCTTATATATATACCTATTGCCCAGACTGTAGAAAGATGCCAGAATTTAAGAAAAACAAACGTGTAAAAAGGCGATTAATTCGGTGTGCAAGTACTGTATGTGAACTTCAATGTATATATTGCCAATGCAGATATACTGTATGTATAATCGAGCCGCACCATGTGATGTTGTACCTACAAACAGGTGCGCAATTTCATAAATATGCTGAAAGTTGATGAAATTAACAAAGCAAATGCGGAATAGAATTCCGCATTTGCTCTGAAAATTTCGACAACCTTCGGTGTCATTCCAGGAAAATATGGTAAATTTTGTAATTTTTAATGAAATTACGCCCATTTTTGTAGGTACAAAACACATGGCACATCTTAATTATCATTATTACACTGGTGCTGCACTCCGCGCCGGTGGAAAATGTAAGACAATCCACTTGAAAAATACAATATGCACCATTATAAAAAATATGTTTTAAAAAATCAATAAAATTACTACTCGTCTTGAAACATTTTTTTTACAATTAATGTCGCCTATTGTATCTTTCTAGTGGATTGTCTTGAAATATTTCCATCGGCACGGAGTGCAGCAACAGGTAAGTAAGTGGACTGTTTCTCTAACGGTGCATCACAAATATAGAAAAGTATATGTGACCGTGGCTTGAGAAAAAGGCCTTATGGGGTTTGATCAATCTGGATATTAATCTGCTAACACACTCCTGTATGTGAATGTGCAGGCTGATATGTGCCTACACTGGTCATATTACCATTGAAAGGAAGTAATATCATGCTTACTATGAGTGTTTATACTTTATTATTACATGCTATATGTGATAATCATGATAATGGAATAAATGATAAAGTATACATGTTTAGCTTCTATTAAAAATAGTTTTGAATTGGGATATGTATATGATTTTAATTTCAAAAGGTGCCAGCAAATCTGATGAAGAAATTCCACACCCCTGGCCCAGGAATACCAATTCAGCGAGTTCGGTCGGCTGCTGGCATGGTACAGATAAACAGGTCGGCTGTCGGTCGGTATAGTCGACTATACCGACCGACAGACAACCTGTTTATACCGGACCATGCTGGCAGCCGACCGAAATCGCAGAATCGCTATTTCCTTGCAATCAATAGAAAAGTAAATGTTTGATGGCGAAATAAGTGAATCAGAAAAAGAAGATTTCAGTATTTACAAAAGGACACGAAGAAGTGCAAGGACCAGTGTAGATCAATTTGGTTCAGTTAAAATCAATAACAATTGAGTCACACAAATTTACTAGTTCACACGAAACGGTAACAATTTTGTCAGTGACCGTCTTACCAAACTTATCCTTGTTCATGAGACAATTAATGGGAAGACAACCGTTCAATATAGTATATTGCTGTCGAACTGAACCAATAACCCGTTCCACATGTATTCTTGAGTGGGAAATTTAGTTTACGCGTTGATTCCACGTCCAGAGGGGATAGCTGATCACGACCTTTCGTAAATGCTGGAATCTTCACTTCTGCAGCTACCGAGCCAACACTGTCCTTGACATCAAATCCTCTGTCCGCCAACACTAAATCCCCAGGTAATAACTTGGACAGGAAGTCACTGTTCTCTGTCACAAACTTGTCACTCACACGACCACCCCATGCTTTCGATATGAAGGACACACTGCCCTGAGGAGTAATTCTAGTAGAAATTTCACAGTGTGGTGGTGTTTGCATGAAGACCAGGTTTCTGCTCTGGCTTTCAAACCACTTGGTTTCTCAATAAATACCTCAAAACAATCAATTATCACTGCACACCTGTGGCCGAAGTACTTCCTAAATTCCATTGGCATGATTTTTCTCAATGTCTCGCGCTCTGGCCATCTTATGAGTTTCTTTAGCCGCTCGTACATGCAGTCAATTGTCCGTGTAAAAAAATCTAGATATTGTCGATTGAGTAGTGTCAAATTCATACGTAAGAAAGAGATTTGACAAATTTAGTCGCAATTTTACTAATGTCAATATCATTACCTTGAATTTGGGCATGACCAGACTGGATGGCAGGTGAGGCTCCAGAAAATTAAACACTATAGATAGAACTGTGAATGATGGTAATGCTGTGAAATGTTTCACCTTCTCGTCACTACCCTTAAAATAACTTGCAGTGAATTTAGTTTCCAAATGGGCCACTTTTTCCTTCAGCTCCCCATTCTCTGTACGCAGTTCCTGCAGCTCCAGCGACATAGCCTCCATGACTGGACCATCAACATCAGTCTGTGACTGAACGCCGTCTTCATCAACGCTGTCACCCATATCCATACCCGTCTCAGTGTGATCAGGTCCAACAATAGTTGTGGATTCAGCTGACTTCCTTCTCTTATTTTCCTGCTGCCGATCATATCTTGATGTAGATGGTGCTCGCTTTTGTCCGCCCAGATTAACTGATGGTGCCCAGTTTGGATTAAGATGGTCATAAAACTCTGCCTTCTTTCCTGAAACATATACATGATATATATTAAAAACAAATAAATACATGTGTACTTGTCGGATATTGTAACTTTGCACATTTAGTTACAATATAATAACTTATTTTTATTATTTCTTCTCGGAAGTATATGTTGCATACACCATCTGAACATTCTTGCGGAGACGGTTCAGATGAGTGGTCACAACATTTACATGCACTTTTGAGGAGAAATAAAAAAGAAAAGGTGTACTCTAAGTCATATGAAATATCACTGAAATATTGACAATTTATGACAAATGTTATACATATGACATGGACCATGTGATTTTGCATGTACAAACATATGCGCACTTTGATGAAAAATATTTACAAAATTTACAATATCTTTCATAAATAACATTGAATGGTGACAACATGGTGACATTCTGCATTTGCTCTGAGAATTTCATTAACGTTTGGCATGATTTACAGTAAATATCGCAAAATCTGTAAACATTTTTCATGAAATTCCAAACAAACTGCAATCCTTTATTGTCAGAGGTCCATCAAAATACACCATCTCGCACGTCTTAAGCATGTTAAGTACAGTGACAGCACGGGTGTCAAACATTATAATTCAGTGGGTGGCCGCAGTGCTCCAGATAAGGAATTAGTAATTGAGTATTGTTACTCCATCAGTTCTGAAGCAATTGGGTATTTCAAAATTTTAATTGGGTAAAATTAAATCACACTACTGTTTACACATCAACAGACAGCAATTATTGAATAGTTTGTTTCGAAATGAAAACATATCTTGGCATTTCATTAGAATTGTCTCCTTGGATGTGTTTTCATGGAAAAATATGCTATATTGTGGTCTGTTTATTGTTTTCTGCAGCATGATAACGGTACCACAATTGTGCTCATTGCTTTTTGATACTCACTACTTCTGATTTCAATTGGATTTTTGACAATTTTAATTGGGTATTTACGCAAATACGCAGCTTCTATACAAATACGCAGCAAATGCCTTCTGATTTTGGTATTTTCCCCCCAATGCAGCAGGTTTAAATGGGATCGAACCCGTTTGGACGGCCTTACATGACCTTAGCTGTTGATAGACTGCAAATAAATAAACAAACAAACACTATGGTATTAAATGTGATAAATCGCGGGTTTCCAGAGACGTAACCGATGAAACAGGAAATGCTGCTCATTTGAACCATCACATTGATACTGGCCAGGATTACTGTAATAACCCGAACTATTGGGACAATAATAGGGGCTTCCCAACACAATTTGTATCTCAACAGGGCTCCAGATAAGGAATTAGTAATTTAGTATTGTCAGGGCTCCAGATAAGGAATTAGTAATTGAGTATTGTTACTCCATCAGTTCTGAAGCAATTGGGTATTTCAAAATTGTGATTGGGTAAAATTAAATCACACTACTGTTTACACATCAACAGACAGCAATTATTGAATAGTTTGTTTCGAAATGAAAACATATCTTGGCATTTCATTATAATTGTCTCCTTGGATGTGTTTTCATGGAAAAATAAGAAAAATATGCTATATTGTGGTCTGTTTATTGTTTTCTGCAGCATGATAAAGGTACCACAATTGTTCTCATTGCTTTTTGATACTCACTATTTCTGATTTCAATTGGGTTTTTGGCAATTTTAATTGGGTATTTACGCAAATACGCAGCTTATCTGGAGCATTGGGTGGGGTTCACACACAATATAATGATTACACCAGCTTACATTGTCTCATCAGCTGACAAGTAGAACTATCGGATTATTTATAATATCAAGGACTTACCATTGACACCCGAACATTTTGGATATTCTTGTGCCCAAATTCTGGTCCAATAATTTTTAGCCAGAAATGCACGTGTCCGATCCGAACTCAGTTTCTCGCATTCCACACCTTGATTTGTGATTACTGCAGGCAATCTATACTATTCCAGTGTCATTTCGCGATCTTTACGATGACTATATCCGTATATAGAACACTTCACAACCACTAACTAACTGAATTTAGGTCAAACTTCGACGTGCTTTGATTTGTGTATCGAGATATTGGAACATGGCGGAGCTTCCGGTTTGTGACGTCAAAACATTATTCATAGCTAATTTGCAAACCGCCGAAAACCGCCGAAAACGTTAATTTATTCCCAAATTGTGCGTTTGTAGATTACCGAATATAGGAAAAAAGGGTGGTTACAAACTTTTTCACAAACCGATGGATAACCAACATATAGCCGATCTGTAAATAGGCTAATAATTAACATGAGGTGCCGGATTCTGAGCAATTGCCCCCAGACTATACGCTCCCTTCATTTAAAAGAGAACACAATTTGGAAACTTTCCTAGTCAATATTGATTATCCATAAAATGGATCTCCTACAGTGATCACAACGATGAATTGACCATATTCAGTACATATTGTACACACCTTGTGTGATCACTGAAGGCCATCCGTTTTATGCTCGGGATATCAATATTGACTAGGAAATTGTGTTCTCTTAACTGCAGTTTTTGAAATGAAGGGTGTTGTTGTCTTTTCTTTGTTTGCACAATCTCTTTAAACACATGCATCTAATGTTTTGGTGCAGTAGTTGCAGATTAGATTCAGCATTAAACAACATTTTACATCAGGTTTTTAAACATACTTGTTCACGAAATATCGAACCATTTATATACTGTAAAGTTTAGTTTGGCCTCAAGTATATGAATTATTAGAAACATGCACATGATGTTTGAAGACAATCACTCTTACACAAAATAAATTACATGCGAATGGAGGAAGGCGCACGCATCTACTGAACGTTATTTGACCTTGACATTGAGCACGTTGGAAGCATGTGCATGACGCAGAATGACAATGTGAATGACGAGAAACATAGTTACTGTCTGTTCCATGTTTTGCTGCCGACGAACTTTTGGCTATTAAACACATTAAATCTAAAAAATATTTAAAAGTAAGTACTTTTTCATGAATAACAAAAAAGTCACCCTCCCAAAAAAAAATATTTTATGAAATTCCATGAAATATTGATTTTATTGCGAAAAACCGATTTTCCTATGGGACTTTAACATGGGGAGTCAATTTCCAAAACTTTTCGTTTTTTGATCCTGATTAGTGAAGGATCAAAAAACGAAAACATTTGGAAATTGGCTCCGAAACCTGGCGAGATAGCTTGAAAATAATGTAATTAAGAAAACAAAAGTTAGATTTTGAAAATCGGTGCACAAATAAAAAAAAAATAAAAAATTCGCAATAAAATCAATATTTCATGGAATTTCATCAAATAATTTATTTTTTTTGGAGGATAAAATGAAACAGTATTGTGAGAAACATGCACACGAAATTTCAAGTCAATCGCTCGTACACTGAATAAGCCATAGGATACTTGTGAAACGATCACGCCGCATCTACTGAGTGTGAACTTTCAAAGTTATTTGACTTTGGACTTAACCACGGAGCCATGGGTGTGGTGGGGAATGAAAACATGAATGATGAGAAACATGCATATGCAGTTCCAAGCCAAGCACTCTTAAGCAAAAGAAGGTTATTTGACATTGACCTTACACGGCGGGACCATGGACGGGCGGGGATTGAAAATATGAATGATGATAAACATGCACATGAAGTTTCAACCCAATCGCTCGTACACTTAAATATAATAATATATAGTACCACGACATAGTAGTTCTTATTTGTAAACCCCGAGGCACTAAAAACATGTTTCAACATGCTTTATACATACATGTATATCGCGTCACAAGTATAATTGATAATAGGATGCTTCATGTTAATGCACATACTGTATTCAAATAAGTACTTTTATATACATGTATGTTCAAACTGTTAGAACACTGAGGGAATTCTATGGTTTTGCATACATGGACAACTTTCAGCATATATTTCATCTAATCCTGCAGAACTTTTTTTTAATTTAATAGTAGTCTAGGATATACATATTTTCAAGCACAGAAATGTAAATGGATGTAGCCGTCAGTCTAAAAATAGTACGAACGATTTTCAATTATGTCATAGCTATACATATAATTGATGTATTCCAGATTAAACACTTAGTTTGGATCGCTGTGTAACTTACATTATTTTAACGCAACGCTATGATCAGGAGGTTGATCAGTAGCCGATTTCATCAAAATTGCAAAATATACTTTTCTAGCAAAGTATACTTTGAGGGAGTAATGATTTATTTTTCCCGAAATTCAATATTTCATATAGAACTAACGACTGCATATATTTGGTGATTATAAATATGCAGAATTATTATATACACTGAATTTATTACATTATCACAGCCAAAATGGCTGTGATAATGTAATAAATTCAGTATAATAAAAAAAAAATGTATCCTTAAAATGAAAATATAAAACATAGACAATAAAGTAGATTTTATTGAGCAAAATATAATAGCACACATGTATAACTTGTATAGAAAGGAACAACGAGAACTAACAATATATAACTATACACATATACATTACTTTAAATGAAAACGTAAAGTGTTTAATTGAATGGTGGACGGAAAAATTGTCTCAACTAATGGTGTTATATAAATTCACCTTTCTAACTGTAAACAGTTTTCAGTTTTCCAACGGGCAAATCAACGAAGCTTGGCCCACCCACATATATTTAACACGTATTGGATTGGGCTTCGTTTTGAATGGTCCATTATTACCCAAGACTGATACTATATGATCTTGAAATACTAATTTGCCTTTCTGCATAAAGTAAGTCGAAATTGTCCGAGAACGTTACAGACAAATACGAAATGCTGGTTTAACCCGTTTTCGTATTAAACCTCTTTTAAAAGGCAAACTAATACATGACCGGCTCCACCTGGATCTATAAATAAAATAAGCAGAACACTTGCTTCATTACACTATTTGTAGATAAAAATATATATATTAAAAATACGTTTTTAAAGAATAATTCTTCGCTCACTGTTTGTCGATTAGAATAGAAGCCTCATAAAATACTTATTTCCACAAACATAACAAAACATTGTATATTCTATTGCATTTTATGTTGGTATCGATAGTATCATATGTGTATTGACATCGAGCTTCCTTTAAGCCGGTGATAGGAGGAACTTGTGCCATGAAATGTTATAATGCAGCACAGTCCGTGACAGAAATAAACGAGTGCAATTGCCATGTATATTTTTCTGGTAGTCGTTTTCTGCCATTATCGCGGCGCTCCTGATATTGTCATATATATCTTATGAGTTTACAGTATGAATAATGTATATATATAACTTTTAATAATCGACGAATCATACATGTAAATAAGTACATAATTTGCATATGTATAGAATCAACGCGAAATTACGTACTACGTTTCCACTTTAGCATAAACACGTCAGTACATATTACATACTACGTTTCCACTTTAGCATAAACACGTCAGTACATATTACGTACTACGTTTCCACTTTAGCTAAACACGTCAGTACTATTACGTACTACGTTTCCACTTTAGCATAAACACGTCAGTACATATTACATACTACGTTTCCACTTTAGCATAAACACGTCAGTACATATTACGTACTACGTTTCCACTTTAGCATAAACACATCAGTACATATTACGTACTACGTTTCCACTTTAGCATAAACACGTCAGTACATTGCACATAGTAGGTTCCATGTGTGCAAAACATATGCTTATCGAAATAACAACATTATCTGTAGCCTATTTCACCAACATTGCAAAGTATACTTTATATCTAGCAAAGTATTCTTTGAAGGAGTAATCATTTATGTTTCCCGAAATGCATTATTTCATATAGAACTAACGACTGCCTATATTTGATGATTCAAAGTATGCAGAATTATTATACTGAATGTATTACATTATCACAGCCAAAATGGCTGTGATAATGTAATAAATTCAGTACAATAAAAATTAATAGAAAATTGAAAAGTTCTCCCTCAAAGTATACTTTGTTAGATAAGTATACGTGACAATTTTGATGAAATCGGCTACTGGTGCAATAAGAAAGTGATTAACAAAATGTCAAGCAAAGTGTCCCCTTGAATCCATCACATATTCAGAAACACAACAGAATCCGATGGTAAGAAAATGCAGCTTGAAACAGAAGACGGAAAACAAACGCATCGTATGATAGGTAGCCGGGTGCATAGTGACACACGCGTGCAATCGTGGTGAAAAGCAATAACATTTGACTTTATACTTTATTCGCTTTTAAGACAATTGTTTCTGCACCATTCCCACCCAGTCACCTCTTTCCAAATATGTCTGTCTCCAACACAGACTAGTATTTCTCCCAGGATTAAAAAGGGGCATGGCAAGGCCATAAACAAATGCCATGCGTATCAATATTTAATATTACTTCATTTTTAAAAACGAAAGTGAATTCCATTAAAGAATATATATTTTAATTTCAAATTTTGGTTCAATAATGATCTAATGTATTTAATGGTGTCTGATCAAATTGTAATAATGTAATAAAAATGTAAACAAAAAACAAGATTATGATTGTTTGCGGGGGCGGGGGTGGGGGCGGGGGCGGGGCGGGGCGGGGGCCGGGGCTGGCGGGAGCGTATCTCCACCACATTCGAGCTTGGCGCCACCAAAATCTGGCATGGCGTGGCGCCATACTAAAATATGAGCTGGGGGAACACCAGCACAGACACATCCATAGCGAATATACATATATATAAATATATCAATGAAAACTAATTACAATACATTCTAAAACATGCACATGGTTATATAAAGTGAATCTTGCTTTGTTGAAAAATAATAATACTGTGCGGCATTTTTAATTACATAATACAAATTGTTCTGAATTGAAAACTGAAATTACAATACACACGTGTACATTCATACTTTCTTTACATATCTCCACTCGTGCAACATGGAAATGGTCTTATTTTCGATGGTACCATATTGGAAATTTGCGTTGTCTAATCAACCTCTATACTACGAACATGTACAATGTTTACTATTCAAACGTCAGACTACATGTATTGCTATTCCAAGTACTGCATCGTTTCAATTAAAACACATTATAATGCACTCTATAAATATCACGCAACCTGATTGGCTGATGGTCATACATTACAGGTATATCATTGTTGATGAACGGTCGCAAATTATTTGAATATGTATTCCTACGACAGTAGTAAAGGAGTGCATTAGAAATAGGTTAACCGCATTGTAATTTTCAAATTTGCGGCGTATATCAGAAAATTATAGGTCGGAAAACATGTTTAATGGCTCCGCTAGCGCGTCGCCATTAAACAGATTTTCCGAACAGGTGATCTTGCGTACAACAAGCAAGAGAAGATGTATCATTCGTTATTTGCAATTGTATCCAAAAATGCTTACACATGTTCAGATCAATGACTGATGCTTTACACATTGTTTTATTTATATGTTGGGCGTATTTTCGACAATGAGTTCGAAATAGTAAAATCTCAGGAAAGGCTATATCAAAATAAAAAATATGTTGGTATATTTGTTAATTTGGAAACATTGTGCAAGGGACGTTACACTGCGCATATATGTTAACGCCACTTGCCCCATTATAATTCAAAATATTTTGATTATGTTTACTAATGTAGACAACTGTTGTACCAAGTGAATCTGATGACGTTACATTTATTAATAGTATTCGGTCTTCATTTTCACACACTCAAATCAGTATGACCATGATTGCAAACGGCAGTGATTTTGCTGTGTACAGTTTATCCGTGCATAACCTGTCCATTCATTCCATTGAATGAATGCTTCTTTCCCCTGATTATATTCTGCCGTAGATCCGAATTAGTTTCTCTGAACATATTGTGAAAATTTCGTCTGATGGAAGATTTGATAAACGTATTCTGTTGGTCCAACAAAGTCGACTGTGGACGGGGAACGCCATACCCTGGCTGCCATTCAAACCGGGCGTCGTGTTTGTATCCTATATCGTGCTCAGGATACTGCGATTTGTACGCCGAATCGAACGACATCGAGTTCTGGAGATTTGATGGGATGAAATTCGTTTTCAAACTGCCGAATTCGTCCCGGTATTCGGTGCCTGGATCGCTGGTCACCGGTCTCTTAAACTGGGGAAACGGCTCCGATGGCGGTTTGGGCCGGATGAATGCCTCCTCTCGCGCGGGTATATCGTGGACTGTTATTGGCTTAGCTCTCTGATTACTCGCTTCGTTTTCAGGTTTGTACAGAGCTTGTGTGCTTAAATACTGTGTCGTGTTACATGTCTCCATCTTTGGCAGCCCGGTAATACTTACACTCGTACTGGTAGGTATCCTGGCACCTCTGGCCGGGGCGCTACTGAATCTCATGAGACCAGAGTCGAGACTTGTCGCCACTGTTACATTGTCCGCGAATGACACACTTTTACCATTCTTCGTCGCGCTCGCTTTTCTAACATTGTGTAAGTTTTGATTTTCAGCAGACATCACTTGTAATGGCTCGTATCGTGAAAACTTTCCAATTTCATTTGTTTGTAAAAACTTCTCGGTGTTATAACTGTCACCCGTTATACTGTCCTTTAGGATAGTCTGACCTTCTTGGGCTTTGACTCTTGCGGTTTCCACGGTTGGCTGCAGAATCGACTTTTGGGACTGCTTTAAACTGTTGTGCTGATTCATGAGCTCCCGTGTCTCCCGCCTGTCCCCGGAAAGGTTTGGCTGACTAGCGCTCAACGTCCGGCTGTACCGAAAAGCATCCTTCATGTCGTGGTTAAGTCTCGTTGGCAGGCTGAGGGCGTTTACATGAGAATGCATGGTGTTCATGATCTCTGGTCCACTAGTTTCCAATGGGTCGTTCATGGAATGTGCCAGACGCTCCGGTGTGTAGCTTGTCCTGTACAACCCAGCTCTCTCCTCGTTGTACTTTCCTTCATGACCATAAAACGTTGTCGGTTTCTCGTGCTCATGGACGAGATCCATCTTCTGTGTCAGAGTGGTGATGTCGTGGTTCGGGCCCTGTGCCTCCAGAACTTTCCAGCGATGTTGGGCTTCGATTTCCTGGAAGTTCTTGTCCTGATCTCGTTTGGTCGAGTCCAGGTATTGGGCCTCTTTCTCCCCTGACGGTGCACCTATTAATATACAACAATAGTGAGTTATGTTTTGTAAACATATTTAATGTCTATACCAGTTTACATCACTTTTAGGATGGGAAAGGAAATTAGAGGATTGAAACGAAATATTTATTTCATATAGTGTTGCTTTAAACAGTTGTTTCCAGTTCATTGTTGTAAATTAGTTTGTCTAGTTTGTGTACGTGGTGTGAATAATAGAAACTGATTGACTACCTGATTATACTGTGCATATGTTCTAGAATTTAAAAAATAAATATCGCATATTTTAAAATCCACTATCATACAACTCATGTATAGTGAAACCTCTCTAAACCGGACACCCTGGGAGGTCCCCAGGGTGTCCGGCTTAGATAGGTTTCACTGTAAATCAGGCATTTTATCATTCTGAGCCATAGTTGTGTGCTATACGATCACGAAAATACATTATCACCACAGACAAATGACAAAGTATCTCATAGAAAATAAGATCAAAGGTGTTTTCTTGGCGTCCGGTTTAGAGAGGTTCCACTGTACTAGTATACGATACCACATATTGTTTGCATATGGTCTGTGATCACCGGTTTGCGCAGTCCATGTACATATGATAAGAGTGATGTATGACGTTTTTTCTTTGAACTTGTTCATTGGTCTCCTAATCTAATCCTATGCTATAATTATATCCCCGGCATACGAAGTCAAGGTGTATGATCACGTGGTACTAACAACAACAAGTACTGAAATTTCCAGAATCCTTCTGATTCAAAGTACGTATTCTTTTATAGTGTCCTTATTACGGATTTTGATGAAATATGGCGCATCAAACGCGTGTTGTTAAGCTTCATTTGGTGGTCTCTGTATGTTGCCCAAACTTCTGTCGTTTTTGCGAAGAATCGATTTCCGTGACGAAAATAGATTCTTCGCAAAAACGACATAAGTCTGTGCCAAACTCCCTGGACCATCAAATGCAGCTCATGAAGACGCGTTTGCTGCGCCATATTTCATCAAAATCCGTTTCATATTAAGGAACATATCAAATAATACTTTCAAGATTGCATCACTTTCAGCCACTGTTATTGTTATTGTAACCACGTGATCATGCACCTTGGAAGTATGTCGAGCGGTATATAGTTTTTGTAATTCCGTCCGACCTTCCGTCCGTTTGTCCGTCGGTCCGTCCATCCGCGTTAAAGTCTTTGGGTACCCATTATCTCTGCAACGGTAATTCGGATTTGACTTCAAACTTCATATACTTCCGTATTATCATCCAAATTTTAATTAAAAAACACACCCAATCGGCCTTCATGTCCAAGGTCAAGGTCAAATTGTTTAGAAATTTGCGTCCGTAAGATTTGGGTTAAATTTTTTTGGTGCCCATTATCTCTGCAACGGTAAGTGAGATTGACTTCAAACTTCATATACTGCCTTATCATCAGCCATATTTTCACCCATGTGGCCTTCCTACCCAATGTCAAGGTCAAATTGCTTAGAAGTTTGCGTCCGTAAGATTTGCGTTAAAGTTTTTGGGTACCCATTATCTCTGCAACCGTAATACTGATTGACTTCATACTTCATATACTTCCTTATCATCATCCATATTTTCATTTCATACAACACCTATGCGGCCTTCATGTCCAAGGTCAATGTCAAATTACTTAGAAATGTGAGTTAAACTTTAGTTTAAATATTTGCGTTAAAGTTTGTATTTGTCTTTCCAGGCGGCGGCCGGGGGTATACGTGAGCCCCTGCTCACTTTCTCTAGTTTAGTATTAATCAGCAAACATACCTGCAGGATGATATGGTACGTCGTCCAGTTCGCCTTTATTGGCATCCAGCTTCTCCAGACATGGATCGGCATTGTTGCTCAGTTCTAACTCCCGCCATTTCCGGGAGGTATAGTCCTCGTTATCATCCGGCAAGTTGACGTACTCCCTCCCGTGCAGCAGTCGACGCTCCTCCCGCTCTGATAGCGTCTCCATTCTACAATGTACAATGGTGGACAATGGCTAGTTTACGCATAGCGTTAGAGTAAAATATAAGCGTCTATATCATATATATGATACTGGAATATAAATTATTCTGTGAGTAAGGTCACACATGTATTTACTTTGTTCAACACGTAACACTATGATACAACTACCATGCTAGTAATATCCTAACATGTCTAATAGTGTAAGTATTGCCGATAATATGAAATAGGTACCACCTATGACGGGCGACGTTAGTATATGAAACTCAATTTACCAATTGATAGCTTTACCATGATGTTAGTATGCTATAAACGGTACCGTAGTATATTGTAGTATTGCAGAACTACTTCCCGCAACTACCACGGTGTTACAACTTCTCTATTATAATTAAATGGTGTCATTGTCGCACTTCTCTTATTTGAACCAGTGATCCAATTTATATATTTCCGTTTCATATATAGTACATTAATAGCCTAGGCATAGTGGAGCGCGTGGTCGAGCGGTCTGAGGCGTCGGTCTGCTGATCTTAGGTTCGAGCCTGCTGATCTTAGGTTCGAGCCTCGCGTGTGTTGTGTCCTTGAGCAAAACACTTTATCCACACTGCTTCAGCCCACCCAGATGTAAATGGGTATCGGCTAAATACCGGGAACATCTATTGTATTTGATTGTATTTGATTGTATGAATAAAAATATGATCCACTAGTGATTGAGGGTATACCAGTATACTGGCAAAAGCAACGCATAATATAAACTGTATTAGTACATTTACGATCATTTTAAGAAAAAATAACAATCTTCAGTAATATTATTCCCAATTTTCGCAATCTCAGTCGTCATTGAGCACGACTGTCACTTCGAGAGTTATACACATTTTGCCCATTTTTGGTATGAATTGTGTTAAGTTTTACATTTACTTTTTTTGATTAACCCAGTGCTGTGTCAGATGTGTTTGTATCCTGGACTACAGCAACAGGTGCACTAGACGCACACTTGCAATGTATACTTTGTTCTGGTAGTCGTGTTCCCCAATTATCCCGGATCGCTTGACTATGTCTTGTATTTTTAAACTCACATCAGCGAAGTTAAGTGCAGCGTGGCGGCTATAGAAATTCTCCAGGTGTGTCCTTCCAGTGATGCTATTATTTTCTCCATCCCTGGTGGTCTTGGAGCACATTTTGACCATTTTTCGTATTAGTTTTGTCCTTTTTACATACAGCTTCACTTCAGCTGTTGGTAAGAGGTACTTGTGTCATGAACTGTGAATACAGCACAGGCCGTGACACAACCGAGCAGGCACAATAAAACAGCAGTTACAATGCATACTTGTTTCATGTCCACAGAGTATCATGGATCGCTTGACTTTGTCTTGTAAACAAAATCACAACATGTGCGCTTTCTATCCAATGATATTGAGAGATATATAGTGTGCTTCTATCTAACGATGTTGAAAGATAGAGAGAGACATATTATGGTTTCTATCTAATGATGTTGAGAGCAGGTGGGTGGGGGTGCGGGGGAAAGATATATTGTGGTTTCTAGGTAATGATAGAGAAAGAGACACACAGAGAGACATAGACAGACAGAGAGCGAGATAGAGAGAGACATACATACAGACAGACAGACATACAGACATAAAAATAGAGAGAGAGAATGACAGAAAGATAGAGAGAGGGACAGATAGGGAGAGAGACAGACAGACAGAGAGAGTCAGACAGACAGAGAGAAGATAGAGAGAGAGAGAGAGAGGGATGGATGTGGGAGAGAGTGAAAGAGATAGAGAGACAGACAGAGACAGACAGACAGGGACATGGGTGTGGGAGAGAGAAAGGTGTTAAAATAAATACGGAATAATGAAACTCCATTTCGTTGCAAATTGTTTTTCTTTTTTTCCCCATAAAATATTCCAATGCGCATTTAAGGCATTTCTACTCTCTCGGGGGACTCTTCAGCGTTGTGATAAAGGCAACTTCAGTCTTCCTAACGACAACACAATTTTGAAATGCAGTAACTTCATAAGCTATATTATGTATACTTTCCGATGTTATCTACATTTTGTTTTAGAAGCAGTTGGCCCTTCGAGCCAAATTATTCGTAGCCCGTATTAGTAATACCATGTGTCGTAAAAACACCTCCTGCTTGGTTTATCGGTTTACGGTAAAACACATTTTACACTTTCAATCATATGTTCAACCTAGTTTCACTGAATGGTAAGTTTTCATATACGTGTAACATAAAGCGGGCGACAAAGAGTCGCCCGTATTATAGTATCAACAGTCCCTGATAGCCGACATGGTCCGGGTTTTCCGGGGCATTTGCGATATAACAACCAATAATTCCAGCACAAAAATATTTACACAATTCCCTAACATTTGATTGGCCCGTAGCAAGTCTCTGTCCAAAATTAAATTTGTATCCCAGTAAACTCCCACGCCGAACTACTTTCTACAGGTGCGCTGTCAATGCTGTCAATGTAAACAAATGGCTGCCGTCTGTCAAAATAAACACATTGTCTTGATGAATTTATTTCAAATGCTGGAATTATAAGGAATGAATGGCATTTTTGTGGAATTTATCGGAGATATAAACTTGGAAAAGTCGCGGGAATACTGGACGAGGCATTACGACCTTCGTCCAGTATTCCCTCGACTTTTCCAAGTTAACAGTTATATATAGTCAATAGTGTAAGTATTTCCTATATTGTAGCATCAACATTCCATGTACCTGACATAGTCCGGGTTTTCCGGAGCATTTGCTGCTGCTGCTGTTTTCATGGGCGGCGGCCTGGGCACCAACATCTTGGCTATCCGCCCTTCTTGTGGTCGGGGCGGGTCCAGTGTGTTTACTGAACGTGGATACTGTAAGGAGGAAAATGTCAAGTGTTGTACTGGATGTTTGCCCTTTATATGTCTATTCAGACTACATGTATTGTACTATTATTATATCGCATTAGAATTGAGAAACAATTACTAACTTACATTGTGTTTATTGATACGTATACAATTGATAAAGTGCAACGCTGATAGACTAGTTTGGCATATTAATACTATATAATCGTTAATTATGGTTTTATATCAGCATAAATAACAGGCGTGTGTATAAGTATAAATGACAGACGATAATAAGTTGCTGGAGGTCAATCGATGAGTCCAAATAAAGGTAGACCAGGTGTATTATCATATCATAGCCTCGTGTTTGTGTATACTAACTACATGATAAAGTGCACGTGCATGCATGTCAATATAATAGTGTATCTTGATGCGCAAAATAGACATGTAGTGTGGCTCAGTGGTATCGAAGCGGGAGAATATCCATACGTTAGCGGAACTTTTGTTCATTTTATCTGGTCGAGAGTTCGAAACCTCACAAAACGCATTACTTTCGTCGATATCATTCTGTGTTTTGTTACGACTGCTTGCTGGAGAAGCGAATAAGTGAAATGGTGAGGGTTATCACTATTGCTGTTTGACCTCAATATGACATGATCTGCGAGAACATACTCCAAGATTCTGTATGTACACACATATGTGCATTTAGTTATTAGTTTTATTCAAAGTGATAGACTAAATTTCTACATGTAATCTATCTCATGCTTAGTTAATGTAATTTGTAAGAGCACACAAAAGAAATATATAATAAAATATAAACAAATAAAAATATATGTGCATACATGTATGGAAAACTAAGATTCGAACTCACTACCTACGGCATTGATATCTTCACTGTAACCCCTCGACTACATAACACTAAATGACAAATCTCAAAAATCAATATTGAAAAGGAATATTGCCACGGGTATATTTACCTGTCTCACCTATTCTGTGTTTTGTTTATGATCGGTGTGTATGTAAACAAGTAGCAAGTTATCGTCTGCGGACTATAGACGTAAAATTGTATTTTGTCACAATCGATAAGTAACCATCGTGGATAGTCACTATATGAGCAAGATATGTATAAGGTATCATTCACAGAGGTTTACAATGTCCGTGCAAATAATTATTAACTATTAAATGATGGCATGACACCATTAAACAAATAAAAGTTGTTAAATAGTGCACATAATGATACTAGTACTAGCCTAATGTGCTACCAGAATTTGCTACTTACTAGTTTGTCGTCTGTAATTCCATATGTGTCGTAAAATCGCTTTTTCTCGTCCAGATTATCGAGTTTGTTGGGATTACTCGGTCCTAGCCCGGTGTTGCTCCTGTCGTAAGTGGTCTGCCATTGGTCCCGCTCTATATTACGTAATGCGTTGGCACTCTTCACTGACAGAGCCATGTCCGGTCCCCTGGGCTGTAGATTCGGGGCGACTATCTTTAGCGGGATTGGGTAGAATTCCTGTCTGCCGTCGTGCATTTTAACAAGCTGAACAAAAAGTAAAAGTTTATACATGTACATGCATTGTACAATGTATACAATTACAATGCATACTTATAAACATAATATGTACAATATATTTACATCATTATTGACAATATCTCATGGTTTAAAAGGCTTTTCTGTATGGTGAATCACATTTATTACCAGGAATAATGAGAAAAGGAACGCGTGCTAATGGTTTTACAGTTAACTGTGTAACATCACTATATACTATATACTACTCACTGTAGACTAAGGCCATTATAAAACAAATGCTAGATTATCATCCATTTTTTTCAAAATGTGGGCGGGGGGTGAAATTTTATTTTTTATTTTATATTTTCAGGATATCGGAAATACCGACCATCGACCATCGTTTGTGTTAACTCTGCATGCTGGGAATGAAAATAATGGCTATACTCTCTAACTTAATAGCAAATGACAATTCATCAATGTCTCTTATTTCCCTCTGAAAATATGTAATTACCCATCGCAAGCTCCTAACCAACCATCACGTATTGACAATAATTTTTTTTTTAAAAATTATCATAGTTTATGGTCATGTTGTTAGTATTGCACCAACTAGGCAATCCGTCTAGCATTGATTGCAAATCGGCTTCATTTTCGGCAATCGGCAATAAAAAAATATCGGGGCGGGCCTTAATTCTCGGGGCGGGCGGGGATGAGAATCTAGCATTTAGTTTATAATGGCCTAATGCTACTACTGATAATAATTGCGGATGTGAACGAGTTCTTTCTCGAGTTGAAATTATATCTAGGAATTACTAGCAATGTTTTCAATTGCTGAAACATATCATACTATGAAGACATACGAGTAAATGAGGTACATGTGATGAAATATATCACATTAAGACTGTTGCACCCGATATAGCTGACACAACCGTGTATAATACTCGTTTAGCCCAATAGTGTATATATGTCAGGGGCGGATCCAGCATTTGGGGAATGGGGGTTGTCTAGTTGCGAAGGTAACTCTTGCAATATACTCCCGTACCTGTGTTTTACGGCATTTAAAGTCAGACTCCAACTGGTGGTAAACTGTGATCTATGTAAACTCCGAAGCTGAACTGGGGGGGGGGGGGCTGTGCAACCCCGAAACCCCCTTCCAGATCCACCCCTGTGTATTATAATTATTATAATGTTTTCTGTGCTCTTAATAATGACCGTCGTTTACGAGTAGTGCTGTGTAGTTGGTGATGCCAGAGAGAGAAAATAAAAGTTCACAGATGTTTTTTGCAAACGCTTACTTGATCGAAACCTCTCTCGCCCACCCATTCCATCGCTCTCTTTTCTGAAGCCTTCGGAAGTGCTTGGATCTCCTGACGTAGTCCAAAACCTGCAGATGTAATTCCAGTGTGGACGCACTTCAAGCTGTATGATCACGTGGTTAAACCAACAACAACAAGTACTGAAACTTCCAGAAGCCCTCCGATTAAAAGTACTTTTATTTTGTCCTTATTATGTAACGGATTTTGATGAAATATGGCGCATCAAATGCGTCTTGTTAAGCTGCATTTGGTGGTCTCGTTACTTTGGTACAAACTTCTGTCGTTTTTGCGAAGAATCGATTTCCGTGTCTATTGACACGGAAATCGATTCTTCGCAAAAACGACATAAGTATGTGCCGAACTCCCGGGACCACAAAATGCAGCTCATGAAGACGCGTTTGCTGCGCCATATTGCAATAACATCCGTTGCATATAAAGGAAAATATAAAATAATACTTACTTTGGAGTGGGCGCGCTTTCGACACTTTCAGCCATTGTTGTTGTTGTTGTAACCACGTGATCATGCACCTTGCACTTGTAGAGAAATCAGTGTTTCAGTATCTCACCAGACACTATGGGGATAATTCACTGAATAATACGAAATAGATCCAATACATCGTATTGGACCTATTTCGTCTTATTTAGTGAGTGAGTGAGTGAGTGAATAGGGTTTAACGTCCGCTTTTCTGACATAGAGGTACAAGCCTCAGGGAGTCTACACACAGACGGGTCAACGGGGTCGAGTCCCATATCCACCTGTCCAAGGGGGGTAAATCCCAACTTCAGAACTCAATATTTACAATCAAAATATATATTCAGTCCTGAAATTAGAACAACCTGATCTGGTGCCAGGCCCTCGCCACACCAGCATCATTTATCCCATCCCCTAAAAGTAATAGGATTAGCGCTAATCTTACTTTTATATATGGGGCATAGCCCGACTCAACTCTCACATACAAGAAAGCCAAAAATGTACACGAGGGTCAAATCCGGTATAGTGGGTTCCGGAAAGTATGAACCCAATCGTTAAGCCAGTTTAGTCGCCTTTTACGACAAGCAATGGCTACTGCAGCACTATTCTCAGGATCAATTGATCCCGCCCCGGTGCCTGCACGGGGCAATCTTATTTAGTGAATACTTGAAGTCGAGTGTCGAACAAACAGAAGCAATTTATTGTATATTGAATATAGTTTCTATATAGATATGTATACATGCAGTACATATATGCAGTGGTTCCTGGTTTGGTTATATATCTTTAAAGTATGCGTATGCCATTCAAGATAAAATCAATGTCATTAATGCCGTCTTCAAACGCATATATATATGAACATACCTCAGAGCTCCAGATAAGCTGCGTATTTGCGTAAATACCCAATTAAAATTGCCAAAAACCCAATTGAAATCAGAAGTAGCGAGTATCAAAGAGCAATACAAATGTTGTGGTACCTGCAGAAAACAATAAACAGGCCACAAATATAGCATATTTTTCTTATTTTCCATGAAACACATCTTGGTATTTCATTAGAATTGTCTCCAAGGAGACAATTCTAATGAAATACCAAGATGTGTTTTCATTTAGATGCAAACTATTCAATAAGTGACGTCTGCTGATGTGTAAACAGTAGTGTGATTCTATTTTACACAATTAAAATTTTGAAATACCCAATTGCTTCAGAAATGATGGAGTGACAATACTCAATTACTAATTCCTTATCTGCCATAATCTGGAGCTCTGATACCATCATGTAAAATGTGTGAAATATGGCATACCATTACTCAATGACAACCCAATGTAATGTTCACTAATGTAAGTAATAACAAACATGATATCACATAAGTAGTAGGCCTATATTTTGTGACATCTCTGTGTATATAAACACATTCGTTACCTTTTGTTTTGTGTTTAATTGCCACGTCATACGGCGCTGCTGGCATCTCGTCGCTGATTGGTCGTTCGTCACGTGCAGCCACGCCCCGTTTCGGGTCGGTACTACTGTCAAACGTGGGGAAGAGGGCCGTCCGAGGCATGTGTGAGGCATACGGATGTTCTGCTGGGAACTTCTTGTTGAACATGATATGTCTGTAGCGAAAAAACATAAATGTATTCAACACATATATATTGCAAATAAGATATACAGGGGCGGATCCAGCATTTGGGGAACGGGGGGTTGTCTAGTTGCGAAGGTAATTCTTGCAATATACTTCCGTACCGTCCGTAGCTAGATACGGACGGTACGGGAGTAATTGCAAGAGTTACCGTTCGCAACTAAGGGGTTGTCCTATTTTTGAGCTCTTCGAAATGCACTTTCCTGTGTTTTACGGCATTTAAATTCAGACTCCAACTGGTGGTAAACTGTGATTTATGTAAACTCCGTGGCTGAACGGGGGGGGGGGGGTGGTGCAACACCTTCCAGATCCGCCCCTGATATAACCGCTTGTTTCATTCACGGCAACCTTAAATTGTGGGAATGACGGCACAATACAATCTTAGTCGTGTATAGAAACTGGGCATTCATGGTTCTTAGGACCTCGATAGAAAGAAGGTGTCTTGCGATATACGTTGGTATACATGTAATACGAAATGCAAACATGTCTTATCCCTTTGAACCCGAAAGCCCGCTATATCGGTTTATGCAAACAGTGCAGATCCAGATGAGTCTCATCAGGATCTGCACTGTTTGAAAGTAATTTTCATATTTTTAAGAAAAACAAATACCCCCTTTTTATAAATGGAATAGTCTGAAAATCATTTTGCGATCATTGGATTGGTTGCAAAACGAACATATCGCAACCCATTCAGTTACTTAGGGGTGAAAGGGTTAAACGATTCAAACACATGAATTAAAGTACAGTGGAACCCTCTGAATCGGTCATAGAGAAAAGTGAGTGGTGCTTAATTTTGATAGATTTCATTGCCATTTATCTTCGATGATACTGCCTGTTGATGATCACAAAGCACCCACGCGTGTCTTGCTGTAGCCTGTTTTACATTGGTACCTCTCTAAAGAAGATACACAGGGTGTCCGGTTTAGAGAGGTCCCACTGTAATATATGTACAGGTACTTGCAAACTGCGTGATTTTGTTTAATAGCTATCAGATACGTGCGTATTTACCTTAACTTTGTTTATGAACTAAGTTCAAACCATATTAAACGGAATGTTAATCTTAGGCGTATGAACATTCAGCAGGCATTGGCATGTTATGTTAGTAGTCGCGTTTTGACAGCGGGAATACCAGTAGTAACGTTTTTCAGACATGTTGACCAGGTCTACTTACCCAATAGGAAGTTCGTGAGGTTCTGGAACCCTGCAAAATAAGATGCACAAAAGATACATAAACATATGTATGAGCATTAAAGGTACATGCCCACTCAGTAGACACAAACTGTTCTTTATATCAGACACATTATCTGAGGCATTTTCTGGCAAAATAAACATTCATTCACCATTACCCACGTATTTATTGGCATTATTATACATTTTACGTCTGACGTAAATTTCCAGACTGATATCAGCGGCGATAACCGTATTTCCTTAAAATGTTAACGGACATTACTATTTATTATCTGTATTTTTTTTTTGATGCGCATGATTATACTGTATAATGTGTTGAAAATAATATTGTTTTCAGGTGACGCATTTAATCAGTATAAATAATTAAAAAATATCATGCCTCATTCACTATCAGTGAAATAAATATTACTAAATAATTATATCTGTAATGCGGGCACTCGTATTTTTTAGACCTGGTGGAATAGTGACACAATTGTTCACTTATTTAATTCCTATAAATATAATTTTGTGCCTACTCACTGGGCATGTACCTTTAATACACTATGTTAATATTATAATACAACACGTTTGAAAAGTAGGTAATAAATATCACCTATGACAATTAGGTAATAATAACGCATTTGACAATTATGCCATGAATGTACATATACGTGCTTTTGCACAGTTCAAACAGTGAATTGTGAAAAAGTGTACATCGATTCAAATCGATATCTTGGCATATACAATATACGTACATTGTAATATTTGATCATAATTTTATCACAATTTAGGATTTTAACAGCTAAATGAACGGTGAATGCACCGATTGTTATTGAAGGGATCGGTGGAAGAATGTGGTCGCTCCACTTACCATCTTAAAGTATCCTACACGCTGTAGAGTTAAGTTAAAGTGGTGCACGAAAAGTTGCGGGAAGTAACTCTGCAAAACTCCCGGACCGTCCGGGAGTTTTGCAGAGTTACATCCCCGCAAGTATGCATGAACTAACACCATCCGCAGTACCATAGAAAGTCTGGAAGATGCATGTTTCCATAACCAATATGTTTCAAAGTGTCTTAAGCGTTTAAAGCGTCTGATAACGTTAATAAGACTTTAAAAAATCAGATTACGGACATGTTTGCCAATTGTGGACATATTCAACGTTTACATGGTAGTACAGTCGTTGCAATGATGTTGTATGGGATTTAACAACTAAATAGAGAATAGTAGGTTAGTGCCGTGAATGGGGAAAAATATCTGACAAGGCTCAGGAAACGGGATGGGCGAGGCTCTGCCGAGCACATCCCGTTTCCGTGCCGCGCCAGATATATTTATTCTATTCTATTTATCCCGTGAACACCTACAAATGGCTGTAAAATGCAAAAATAGTATTGACTGGATATCAAAAATGTTTCACGGCACCGTGTTTCACGGCACATACGCACTGTGTTGACGGGATAAATAAGCATATAAATTGAATTTCGTTTGTTTAGCTTTTATGAACTTCTATCTGTAAAACAATAAACTTATACATGTTATAGAGACTAACATAAGCAGATTGAGCCACATATACAGACACACTGTAATTATATATCGAGACGTATAGACACAGATGATCTTTAAAAAGAAAGTCTTAACATTGAAATCACGAATGTTCCGGTCATTGGCATTTTATTAAATCTCGCGAATAACAAACATACAATACTCCAAATAACCTAATTCTTTATAATCCGACCATTGTAATATATTGCGACATTATGCGACTTACTAGTAGTTTAAAATCATATTGGATATATATATAAATGATGCCATTCCAAATTGGAGTGCTTTAATTTGATGTATTGGTGTTTAATGGCCTATCGACAGCTAAGGTCAATTAAGGCCGTGCCAACGCCGCATTTAACCTGTTGCATTGGGGGGGGGGGGGAGGGGGCTGGGGTTCCAAAAATCAGAACGGAATATTTACATTAAAAAAGAAATATATTCATATATACACCAAAGTCACTTGGCCCTTTCCATAAAAGTAATACGATTAAGAATAATCGTATTACTCTTATAAGGGGTAGAAACAGATTCAACTCTGACATACAAGAATGCCAAAGACGTACGTGAGGGCCAAACCTGTAGCCTATTTCACCAACATTGCAAAGTATACTTTTCTAACAAAGTATACTTTGAGGGTGAAATTTTCGTTTTAAGGATAAATTTATTAATTTTTATTATACTGAATTTATTACATTATCACAGCCATTTTGGCTGTGATAATGTAATAAATTCAGTATAATAATTCTGCACACTTTTAATCATCAAATATATGCAGTCGTTAGTTCTATATGACATAATGCATTTCGGGGAAAATAAATTATTACTCCCTCAAATGATAAGTATACTTTGCAATGTTGGTGAAATAGGCTAGGATTCCGGTAAGAAGGAATCCCGATCGTTAAATTACCCATCACATGCTCCCAACCAACCACCACACACATGTAAATGGAATGTGCGAGGTACACTCAAAATGTTCCAAAACTGAAGCTGTATGGTTACTGTAATTTGTTTTAAAGAGTGGTACTTGTTCATATTTACAAATATCCCAAAGCGGAGGCTCAATAGATACCAAGGAGTTTTATGTTATGAGAGGTGTCACTGTATGACAATGCATTTTATGGTATAAAATGGATGTTTGCAGTGTACTAACACCGCGTAATAAAATCATAAAAATACACTTAATGTAATATTAAAGGTGCATGTACATTTATAAGAATTAAAATAATACAGATATAATCATTTAGTAATATTTATTTTACTGATAGTGACTCGCGGTGGTATCAGGCTATTTACATATGCAAATGAGGCATGCTATTTTTGTATTATATATTATAAAGTATGACCATTGCACATCAAAAAATAAATACAGAGAATAAATAGTAAGGTCTGTTAACACGGTTATCGCTCCTGATATCAGTGTGGAACGTTACGTCTGATATAAAATGTATAATAATGCTAATCAATACGTGGGGTAACGGTGAATGGATGTTTATTTTGCCAGAAAATGTCTCAAATGATGTCTCTGATATAAACAACAGTGTGTGCCTACTGAGTGGGCATGTACCTTTAAATACATGTATATGTATATAAATGAGCCTCCACCGAAAACTCTGTAGCGTGAAGATCTACAGCGTCAACCCATACGTACGTATGATGCTATTTACACGACTGCCTGCGCTAATCTTGTCAATAGTCGGCAATCTCTTTATTTCAAAATGCATGCGTGATGAATATTATAATTGAAAGCAAACAGCTCGATTGACTGAGCGTGAGCTGTGCTACAGCTCCGATGTCAGACAGTCAAATTGCTTGATTTTGCTAGTATTGGCACGATTAACGCAGGCAGTTGTGTAGTGCTACAATTTATGCACCGAATAGAGATACATTTGTGAGCACTTGTTAAACGCGTTTAATAAATAAATATTAAATCCTCACTCCTGTAAGATCATCTACACGTAACAAGAATGTATATGATTGCCAATTTGTGGCTGTGAATGGAGAAATAGGGCGTATAGGCTTTGCGACCAGTGCAGATCCAGATCAGCTTGTGCATCCGCACAGTCTGATCTGGATATGCACTGCTCGCCATTCCACCAATGAAATTCGATCAGGAACTACACTGGTCACAAATCCCATAAGCCCCATTTCTCCAGTCACAGCCACGCTCATACTTACAGTTCGTCATTACTTCGGACATTGCTCAGCTTCAACTGTGTCAGGCGGTAGAGTTGGTCTGTCGGCTTTCCACTGCAGAAAACAAAGAATAATCAGGGGCGGTTCAACGACGAGACGATTCAATTTAGTGGTAAGAACATATATTTTGGGTGAGAAATAAGAAAAGCAATCAGCTATTTCCACGTAAATAAGTGTGTTAACAACCTAACTGGGCAAATTGTATAGGGGGCGTATGCCGGACACGCCCCGCCTGGATCCGCCCATGAGAATGACATGGTTATTCAGAAACACAGCATTTGTGCTTACTTCCAGTCATGTTATTATTTTCCCGATCATTGGTAGTCGTTAAGCATGACTGTCATTTCGACACCACACTGTATATTGTTTGTAAAATGTACAGTGGAACTTCTCTAAACCGGACACCAAGAAAACACGTGTGATTTTATGAGTTTCTTGGTCATTTATCCCAGGTGATAATGTCTGTTCATGATCGCATAGCACACAACTACGGCTCAGAATGATCAACTGCCCTATTTACAGTGAAACCTCTCTAAACCGGACACCCTGGGGACCTCCACTGGGGATACTTGCGCAGTATAACCCATCGATGACGCCCACAGGTGCAAGAACAAAATCACCTCATGATCTAGTTTCTAATATAAATAATCATGACATGTGGTTGTTTTCAGTCACATGTGTTGAAGCCGTTATCGCAGCTGCAGCCGTATCACAGTTATTTCGAGAAAACTTACATAAATGTAAGTTTTCTCGAAATAACTTGGAAACGGATATGGCTATGAGGACGGTGTCAACCAGGGTATGTATTTATCCCGTCAACACAGTGCGTATGTGCCGTGAAACACGGTGCCGTGAAACATTTTTGATATCCAGTCAATACAATGTTTGCATTTTACAGCCATTTGTAGGTGTTGACGGTTCAAATGAGTGGTCACAACATATACTTCTGATGAGAAATAAAGAAATTCCTGAGCCTTGCCGGATATTTTTTCCCATTCACGGCACTAACCTACTATTCTCTATATACGCTTTGGTACATCGCCATTGCTCCACATGTTACTGAGATGATGCACCAGATATTTGTACCGTAGTTAGACAAGAATTCTGCCACGGAAGCGGTGTCGCGCCTGCCGAGGCATTTGACAGTGAACATTACAAGTAAATAAATTACCTTGACCTTCAGAATTTGGATGTGGGGGTGTGTGTAATGAAGCATCATCCGTAGACAAACATTGATGTGAACTATTATCAATGTCTGGAAAGGGGTTAAAGAGATATTGTGAAAAACAATAACTTTAACGCATGTCTGTTACAAATCCGGTGAACATTACAAGTAAATAAATGACCTTGACCTTCAAAATTTGGATGTGGGGGTGTGCGTAATGAAGCATCATTCCTAGACAAACATTGATGTGAAATATTATCAAAGTCTGGCAAGGGGTTAAAGAGATATTGTGAAAAAACAATAACTTTAACGCATTTCTGTTACAAAACCGGTGAACATTACAAGTAAATAAATGACCTTGACCTTCAGACTTTGGATGTGGGGTGTGCGTAGTGAAGCATCATCCCTAGACACACATTGATATGAAATATTATCAATGTCTGGCAAGGGGTTAAAGAGATATTGTGAAAAAACAATAACTTTAACGCATTTGTGTTAAAAAACCGGTGAACATTATAAGTAAATAAATGACGTTGACCTTGAGAATTTGGAAGTGGGGGTGTGCGTAATGAAGCATCATCCCTAGACAAACATTGATGTGAAATATTATCAAAGTCTGGCAAGGGGTTAAAGAGATATTGTGAAAAAACAATAACTTTAACGTATTTCTGTTACAAAACCGGTGAACATTACAAGTAAATAAATGACCTTGACCTTGATAATTTGGATGTGGTGGTGTGCGTAATGAAGCATCATCCCTAGACAAACATTGATGTGAAATATTATCAATGTCTGGCAAGGGGTTAAAGAGATATTGTGAAAAAACAATAACTTTAACGCATTTGCCTTACAAAAAAACCGGACGACGCGGACGCGGACGCGGACGCGGACGCGGACGACGACGACGACGACGACGACGGAAAATACGACGACTATCGTCGCGCCAAAAACTAGAAAATGTGTTCATAGAACACGGATGCCCCACCTACCGCTTTGATAGTAAACAAACTCAAACAAAAACTTTAACCAAGGGAAATAAGTATATAAATATTGCAATTGTAGGTCAATGTCGTGGATGCACACACAGGTGGAAGACTCGGACCTATGACACCAAAAAAATGCCTATTAAACAAAATCCCATTACCCCACCCACTTGGTCTCGTACAGTACATAACGTTAATTCAAGGTGAGCATAAATAGCGCTATTATAGAAAGAGCCCTTTTTTTTTTCCGGCTCGCACAAACACAATAAACATCGATTAAATGTATGAAATATGTCTCTGGCAATCGATAAAGGTATTAGGTGTGTGAATATACTCACTTCAAATCGCTGTTTCAAGTATTTATTGAGTTATTCGCGTTTTGATTACCCCATCCAAAAATTGCGTGTACGAAAGAATCTCACACAGAATCGGAGGCCGTCCGGCTGGATTATCGGTCATATTTGGCCGATAGCTGATCGCCAGCTCAAACTAAAGTCGTGCACCATGATCATATACATTAGAGACTCCAACCATACAAAGTTCGTCCAATTGTGATCGTTCGCCGATCTAAAAAAACACTTTTTTCTAATTTTATTGACTTTCTTTCAGGATTCGCGTACTATCAGATTATGTCTTCCGGAAACCCTGAAAAGGGAAAGTCCTCGCGTCTATTTTTAGGTTTAACCAATCAGAGATGTTCTTACATAGACGCTTCGGTGGTTGTATTATGGAAGATAGTGCATTGACCCAGTTCCAGATAATGAACGAAATTATAGAAAAAAGTGTTTTTTAGATCGGCGAACGATCACAATTGGACGAACTTTGTATGGTTGGAGTCTCTAATGTATATGATCATGGTGCACGACTTTAGTTTGAGCTGGCGATCAGCTATCGGCCAAATATGACCGATAATCCAGCCGGACGGCCTCCGATTCTGTGTGAGATTCTTTCGTACACGCAACTTTCGCTTTGGATGGGGTAATCAAAACGCGAATAACTCAATAAATACTTGAAACAGCGATTTGAAGTGAGTATATTCACACACCTAATACCTTTATCGATTGCCAGAGACATATTTCATACATTTAATCGATGTTTATTGTGTTTGTGCGAGCCGGAAAAAAGAGGGCTCTTTCTATAATAGCGCTATTTATGCTCACCTTGAATTAACGTTATGTACTGTACGAGACCAAGTGGGTGGGGTAATGGGATTTTTTTTAATAGGCATTTTTTTGGTGTCATAGGTCCGAGTCTTCCACCTGTGGATGCACAGTGGGCTGCGGTGCACATCACTGGCTTATGATAGTTTGCAAGCATGGTTTCTAATGCTATTGTACGGAGCCCCGCAGGGGACATGGATTTTCTTTATTAATTCTTTCAAACGAATTAACAATTCGTTCCCACGAAATGACAATTCGTTCCCTCAAAATGACAATTCGTTCCCTCAATTTAACAATTCGTTCCCACGATATAACAATTATCGTTCCCTCGAATTAACAATTCGTTCCCACGAAATGACAATTCGTTCCCTCAATTTAACAATTCGTTCCCATGAATTAACAATTCGTTCCCACGAGATAACAATTCGTTCCCACAAATTAATAATTCGTTCCCGTGGGAACGAATTGTTAAATTGAGGGAACGAATTTTTAATTCTTGATAACGAATTAATAAAAAAAATAATTATACGTCCCCTGCGGGGCTCCGTACTATTGAGATACAATCCCAAATACAAACTTTAATCTTGTGACGGACGTAACACTAAATACCCCCTCCATTATCGTGGTGGGGCATTAAAGCAACTTTCCTACAATATTTTCTACACCTCGGGTATTTGTCTCAGATAGTATATTCATACCTATATTGTAGCGATACATGAACGCATTGTTTAAATAGGTGTCTTAATGGGCATGATTGCGCATTTTATCACAGGTGTGCTTAAGATAAGCGCGACACTCGATAGTAAATCTTGTTCAAACTGAACGAGTGGCATTATTTACACTTCAGGCAATACCTGACAAACATTTCATTATCTCAAGTGCTTAAGCAAGCATTTGCGTTTGATATGTACATATCTTATGCATGTAGAGAGGTGGGGAGATATTCCAGATGCGTGTGACAAAAAAACTTCAGGTCGGTCTGATTACATGCGTTAAATAGTTTAAACGAATGAACAGTTCCAAACTGTACATCATTATCTGTAAAGTAAAATACCTAATAAATTCGCGGAATTCAATAATCATTTGCTCCTAAATTGTATCAAATGATGGCGTGAATTGTAACTCGGGGATGAGAGTCACCTTCAGCAAAAAGTCTGAAATCATCTAAAAAAAAAAGAAAGAAAAGAAGGCTAATGCCCCCTACCCCCTTGCAAATGTATAATGTTTCAGCAGATCAGATAAATGTGACTTTTTTTAATTTCACATCATAGAAAAAATCTGAACTCAGCCGAAAAGAGGGAAATTATCATACCCGATTGTTAAGCTATTTTCTGCAAAGGTGTGGAAGGGTACGCTCTTTATGTGTTATATTATTTAAAATGATCATAAACCCACACATCTGGAGTTATTTAACCGTTTCACCCCTAAGTGACTGGAATGTATTTGGATATGATAATTTTCCGACCAATCCAATCATTAAATCCTTTTCCGACTAGTCCATTTACGATAAGTGTATATTTTTTCTCAAAAATATGAAAATTACTTGCAAAAGGTGTAGATCCTGATGAGACTGCTAGTCACGAGCTGGCTCATCTGGATCTACACTTTTTGCTAATACCACTATGCAGGCCTGTGGTGTTGAAAGGGTTCATTGCAATGTTAAAAGCCTTGTAAATTGTATAGTATTTATTTATTGAATAACTTCAATGCTTAAGAAACACGGAAGAAACGTGTCGTCGGTCTGGTCATATGGCATTTGTTTAAAATGTGGTACGAAATTCGTTTTGAGAAAAAAAACTTTGTACATGTGTAATTATATCATTCCCGAGTCAGTAATAGAAAGACACATGAAAGGCTATTGTGACCTACTGCAATATACAAATGGAACAGAAAAGAAAGTTTGCCAGACACCATTGTGACGAACGATGTCGGACGTATTTAATAAATGGTTTGACGTTTTATCAATACACAATACAAATACGAAACAGTGTGGACATTTTGGAATATATGTCATGAGAAAAGGACGTTTGTCGATCGGTATCGTGTATTCGTACCGGCCAATAAACCTGCATGGTTCAGTACCTACAGTTTTCCGTTAATTAACCATTTCATCCCTAAGTAACTGGAATGATGTTGTATATGTTAATTTCCAGACCAATCCAATCGTCGCAACATGGTTTTCAGACTAGTCCATTTATGAAACGGGTTTTTTTTTTGTTCTCAAAAATATTAAAATTACTCATGGCTCATGGCTCATCTGGATATACACGTTTTGCCAATACTATACAGGTCTATGGTGTTTAATGGTTAATGATGGATTCACGGACTCGACCCGAACCAAACCACGCAGAGATTGCCAGGTTGTCCACATTAGACATGTTCCACTGTAATACAGCCACATTGGCTCTCCAAGACAAGTGTCTCTACTTTTTTCTTTTCAATCACGAACACACATTATGATTGCAGGTAACTTACAGTGTATCCCATCCACTCAAAGACAACGAGGTCACCAGGACATCCGCTTTACATATTAGCTCTCCAAAACAAGTTTCTTTACTTTTGCTTTGCAATCCCGAACACACAGTTACCGTGTATTCCATCCTACCAAACACACTGAGGTCCTCAGTGTGTCCGATTTAGAGAGGTTGCATTGTAATTCAGTCACATTAGCTTTATTTTGCAATCACGAACATACATTATTATTACATATTCATTATAACGTAGCCAAACGAACCAAACTAAACACACTGCGATTCCCAGATTTATAACATTAGATAGGTTACACTGTAATACAGCCACACTGGCTCACCAAGTTTCTCTACTTTTGATTTACAATCATGAACACACATTATGATCACTGATAAAGTGCAGTCAAACTCATACACACAAACACACTGAGGTCACCGGGGCGTCCTGTTTAGAGAGTTTACTGCACGTGGTTACTATGCACGTACATACTGGAAATCATTGTGTAAACATGGCATCAAATATTCAGTCTGACATTACATGACGCTAAATGTTCATCAATAATATATGGCTGATCCTGAAAGTATCATAGCAGGTTTGTTTCGCACTTGACAACGCGATACTATTTTTTTCTAACGATCGCTCATTTTCATCAATGAATTATGTTTGTTTGTTTGTTTATTGGTGTTTAACGGCCTATCAACAGCTAAGGTCATGTAAGGCCGGGCAAACGGGTTCGATCCCGTTTTAACCTGCTGCATTGGGAGGGGGGGAATCCAAAAACATAACTGAATATTTACATCGAGAAACAATATATTCAGCCCTGAAATTAGAATAACCTGACCATACCACACAAACGTCACTTGGCCCCTTCCCCTAAAATAGGATTACGAATAATCGTAATACTTACATAAGGGGTATAACCAGATTCAACTGTCACATACAAAATGCCAAGACGTACGTGAGGGCCAAACCAGGTCCCCAGTCGGAATTCCGGTAAGGATGAACCCCGATCGTTAAATTACCCATCGCTTGCACCCACCTTCCACCCACCAATGAATTATGTACCTGTAAATGTTTCCTTGCTCGGGGTGGCGATGTACCTCACCCATCCCCACCCGCACCAACTATCCTCCTGGGATTTAGACAAACAATTGACATCTAATTCCTGCCTCTGAATTAAATTTATGTTTATTTCACAGGAGGTTGGGTAGCGTTTTGATAGGACGGGTTGACTTGTGAATATCTGTTATCTCCATTCCAAGAGATTTCGCCGTCTAATTCCCGCATCTGTGTATTATGTCCCAGTCTAATTCCTAGAGTATATCCGCTGGTGTGTATTATCAGTTTCTGTCATGTATTTTGCATGTGAAGGTGAAGGTCATGGTGGGGACTGGACGAGTCACTACAAAATAGCGGATATTACGGGTGATAGTTTTCAATTAATATATGTATTAAGCGAGTTTACTGATTTCAAACGAAACGAAATTGTGTCCAAGACATTGATTGGTACATTACGTCAGCCATTTCGTATATTATATGCCGTGTGTTTTGTCCATTATTTTCTCAAATATGTTAGTTGTCGAAAACATAATATAATATACAATGTACAAGTAATCACACCTCATATAGTATATATAAGTAATCAGGAAAGTTCAATAAACGCAATGTGCAAGTAATGCACTTTACAGTCGTGTAACAAAGGATTTAAATGGCTATATAAATGTTGAAATAAAGTGTGTTTATATGTGCGAGACAGATAATACGTCTCGTATTATGCGCTATCTTGCTTAACACATTATAACAATATGCTCATTGTAAGACAAGACGCCTTAACAATAATTAACAAATTAACCGTTGAATGAATTAAAGAGCCATTAGACAATACAATACTTAAGCGAATTCATGAGAAAATGTTCCATATTTGCATTGCAACCAAACAATGAAAATCCATCCATATAATTTGACAGATCTGCTACTAATTTATGCAAAACAGCACAGACCAGGATCAAACTGCACATCTGTGCAGTTCGATCATGGTCTTTGCAGTTTGCAAAACACGTATAGCGACTGGATCTGTGCACATATAATAACACACACCAGATATGATCAAATAAACAATATCTTACCTGTATTGCCATGTCGGGGCTTTGGGGACAAACACATCCACTTCTCCTTTATATCTCCCCGTCCCCCATTCCGTAGGGGGTGACCCCACTTGCTCAACATTTTGAAACAGCTGCAGGGAAGTCATTTTGTTGAATCTCCCCTTTTTAGACGCTCTCTATATCCATTCACAGTCTTAAACTTGTCACACACAATGCGCGTCTATGGTTGCTAGGTCGGTCGTTAATCGCCGGTGCGTATATAAGTATTACACCGGATATTGGTGTACGGTTCGTTTGACAATAGGTAAATCTATTATCTGTGTTCGTTATTGATTTTGGCTACATGTGACAAATTAAGAATAGATTATGTCAGGGGAGATTATTTTCAATTCTCTGCGTCTTGCCTGATTATCGTTCTTGTCAGTCGTTGTTTAAGCGGCTGTTTTAGATTGAATGATTATGGTTTTACGTCAATTCAAATGCAAGGTCATATACAAAAGGAAATACACGTGAATGGTGAGTGCTGAATATTCAGCATTAAAATCACAATAAACAAGAAAATGTGGCCTTTCGGCACACGAATTCCCCCCCCCCTCCCCCATGGCAGATTGGAGAAACAAAGTGAATTAACCAAATGTGGTAAGTATTCACAAGTAGAGTGGTGAAGGTCAAAAGGTCAAGGTCATATTAAGGGCAGCATAGATGTGTGACATTTGTACACACGTCTTGTGTAAACTCTGGTAAACTTATTAATGTGTTAAAATGTTCAAAGTTGTGAAGGTCAAAGGTCAATGTCATATTCAGGACAGCATAGAAGTGTGGCATTTGTGCACAAGTACGATGTATTGAAATATTAAAGTAATCCTTCAATGGATATAGAAGATATGACAGAATTGAGAAACTCTGCCAAATTCGTAATGTGTGAGAAGTACAAAGTTGTGAAAGTCAAAAAGTCAAGGTCATAATTATTTGTCCACAAGTATGATTAATGTATTGAAATATTAAAATAAAGGGATATAAAAGTTATGACACAAATGATAAACTCTGGCGAACTTCGTAATGTGTGAAAAAGTTGTGGTCAAAACATCAATGTTATATTAAGGGCAGCCTGGATGTGTGGCGATTCTCGACTGGGCCCTAATAAGTCTATTGTATTATATTGTCTTAGGCTCCTCCCCTGGCCCCGAACTGCCGAATGTTTGCCCGGACACACGGACACACAGTCACACTATATGCCTCCAGCTCTACCGAGACAGGGGGGCGTAACAATCCAGTACTGACATACAGTTTCTTGATCTAGTGCCAGGTACCCTTACTACATCGGATCACGTGGCTTCAGGCACGAATCCTAGTAAAATTCACCGTTAAGATATGAATCCTTAAAGATGGATTCCAAGGTGTATGATCACGTGGCACTAACAACAACAACAAGTACCCATTCAAAGTAGGTATTCTTCTGTCGTTTTTTCGAAGAATCGATTTCCGTGTCTCCGCCACGGAAATCGATTCTTCGCAAAAACGACATAAGTCTGTGCCAAACTCCCTAGACCACCAAATGCAGCTCATGAAGACGCGTTTGCTGCGCCATATTTCATCAAACTCCGTTGCATATTAAGGAAAATATCAAATAATACTTACTTTGGAGTGGGCGACGTTGTTGTTGTTGTTGTAACCACGTGATCATGCACCTTGGAGTCATAGTTAAGATACGCATACCCTCCCAGCCTCCGGAGATTTGTAGAAACTTGATTGCGAGTGTCCTTCGAAGTTCTGTCCGCCTTCATGATGATTATCATATCTGTTGGGGGAGTCCCGACGGACAAACATGATACATACGTCCCCATTCATGTTTGTCCGTCGGTACACCCGACCATCAGTCATGAAAACAAAACAGCATTAATCAATAACCCGTGACCTTGGCCGTCAAGCAATGAAACCAAGTCTTCCTGTGTTAACCCTTACCATGTGGGAAACGTAAATTATCGTATGCTGTTGTTTTATATTTTGTCTTCTCTAAACAAAAACATGGTTTGACAGCACTTTAGAGTTGTCAGAAGGCAACGAAGCACGCCTGTTGGCAGCCTTCACTCAAACTTGACACAGTGGCATAAAAAAACATGAATATTATATAACTTGACCTTGGGTTAAGGGGCGCGCGGTGGACCTTGACATTGGAGTCAGTGGTGCAAGGTGGGTCGTGGGTTTGCTATAGCATAATATAGCATATTAAGATGAATGCATGTATGAAATATCAATGAGCTCCCTGAAAACGGAAGTAAAACAAAATTTAACCCAACGTTAAGTTTATGAACGCACTAAGTTGGTGATTTTCTACAGCATGATAGCTATTCACATGAGGAATGCATGTATGAATGTGCAAAGTTTGTGACATTGACCTTGGGAAAAGGGGTGGGCCATGGATTTGCTGTAGCACAATAGAGGATCATCAGATGAATGCATGTATGAAATATCAAAGCGTTCCCTGTAAAGAAACAGAAGTTACACAACATTTACCCCAACGTTAAGTTGATGAACATGCTAAGTTTGTGACCTTGTCCTTGGGGTAAGGGTTGGGTGGTGGGTTGTGGATTTGCTACAGCATGATAGAGGGTCATCTGAGGAATGCATGCATGAAATATCAAGGCGTTCCATGAAAGGAAACATATGTTATAAGAAATTTACCCCAACGTTAAGTTTATGAATGTGCTAAGTTTGTGTAAGTTTAAACAATATTTATTTCAAGTTGTGGCAAGTGATATGTATATACATACAATTGAGAACAGGATTAGAAAACAAGCTTTTACACTTATGTGAATTCTTCTCCTGCAGAAGATCAGTTTTACAATATGGCTAAGGAACAAGTTGGTGAAATAAGGTAACATTGTATGAACAAACCAAAAAAAAAAATGTGTATATCAAAATGAATGCGTCGCACCATGATGGAAGCGTATGTGGTGTTTGAACGTCTCACTTACCTGGACAGTACCGATCAGAACGGACTTAGCTAAAACGCAGACCGCTTTATCATGGTGCACAACATTGGTATTTATAATAGAAATTGAAGACATAGGCAAGCTCAACACCGCCAGACCGAATGCTGAGGTAGTGTCCAACGTATACATTCATGTTTAGCATGGTAATATGAAAACTTCGTTGAAAAGTTAACTAAACGCTGAATGGTTACTCGGGCCCGGCTCCTGCTATCCGTATACAGGCGGGTGAGAATGTACCTTGATCTACATTAAATGTTTTACTTTGAAATTAAAATATGAAAACAAAAAAATACTGAATGTTCTGAGACACATGCGAACTGTCTTTTCTCTAAAAGAATGTAACTACGTCACCCCCGTCCCCGGACTACACCGCACAACACACACAGAACACTGCGTAGACGGCAAGAATGCAAGGTAATGGTGCTTAATGACCCACCAACACAAAGAGTATCATTTAGGGCCAAGCAATTTAGATGAAGAAAGTAATAGTCAAGTTTGATGTTCATTGTGATAGGCAGTCAGATGATTAGGGTAAAAATAAAAATGTATTATGAGCAATAGAAATGAGGAACATGTATAAAATGAGGCTAGCGAGGACAATTATGCATTAATTGTGGTCAATGTTTTATCTAATAGGTTACATGTACATGCATACATACACATGCATGCATACACTTGTACACGCGTATATATACATATGCACGCATACATGCGAAATATTTACATCAAGAGAATCGTCTTGTGGCTAGCAAGTATGTTTGTACCTGAGTGAATATGTGTTTGTTCTCTTCTAAGCTTAGTCGTTCGTTACCAAATAAGTAGTTATCGACAACTGGAGGACAAGGGAGGTTTTCTATGTATTGTTGTCGTATGTGCCGGTAATTGTTGCACTGTAACAGGAAGTGACTGGTTGTTTCTATGGCACCACATGTGCAGTTGGGTGTGTCAACTATCGACCTACGGTGAAGGTCATAATTTAATGAACTACATGATAGGCGAAGGCGTGTATGGAGTATTTGACCCTGTCTCGACCCGATATTATATAAAGGCGAAGATTTTAATATGTTTTTATTCAAGCGTGCTTTAAAGGACGTTATTGTTGGGGCATTTCTAGTCGCTTCAGACAAAGAATTCCATTCTCGGATCGATGACGGAAGAAATGAATTGCTATATAGTAGGGTACGGCATGGTATTAATGGTATGTCACACGCGTTTCTGAGATTACAGCGAACTTGAGTTTGCTGTGGGATTAGCTCACTAAGATATTTGGGAGTTAAGTTGTTTTTCATTTTGTATAGGAGAACTAATTTATGTTTATTACGTCTGTTGTCAAGAGTTTCCCACTTAAGATCGTGATATAGCTTGTCAATGTTGCATAACTTCGTGGCTCCACTCACGATGCGCGCAGCCTCGACTTATACAGATTCAAGCTGTTTTTCTAACTCGATCGTACAGTTACTCCATACTACATCTGCGTATTCTAGCAGAGGACGAATTAATGAAACATACATTCGTTCAAGGGCCGATCTACTTAATATAAATTTAAAGGATCGTAACATACCAATTCGCTGCCAAGCTTTGCTTATGTACGAGGATATGTGTGAGTTCCACTTACCGTCATCTGATAGAGTAAGACACAAATGTTTATGCTCTTTAAATGTATTAATAGTTTGGCCATTCATCAAGAGGTTAGGATGTTGTTGTTTATTCAGCTTCCTAGAGAAGATCATGGTCTCAGCCTTTGAAGGGTTGAATTTTACTAACCATTTTATAGACCACTGGTGAATAGATTCTATATCGTAGTTTAATGTTGCAGATGAGGCTAGCGGGTCGTCAACGATTATGTAAAGACTAGTATCATCGGCAAATAGTCGAATATTAGAGTGGATGTCACTTACAATGTCATTGATATATATTAATAATAGGAGAGGGCCTAGAATCGAGCCTTGTGGAACGCCAGCATTTATAGATGTCCAACGGGATGACGAGTTGCCATAGACTACACGTTGGCGTCTTTGAGAAAGATATGAAGAAAACCAATCAATCAGGGGGCCAGTGATGCCAATGGACGAAAGTTTATATAGGAGGCCTCGGTGCCATACTCTATCGGTGCCATACTCTATCGAAGGCCTTGGAAATGTCGCAAAAGACAGCACGGACTTCCTTTCCTTCGTCCAGTGCTTTGCATATGTCATTATATAGAAATGCCAACTGATTTACAGTCGAATCTCCTCTTATAAAACCAGACTGGTAGCATGTAAGTTTATTATTTGTAGTTATAAAGTTATATAAGTATTTGTGTATGCATCGCTCCATAAGCTTACCTATGCAACTGAGAAGTGATATAGGTCTGTAGTTATGTGGACTTGATGGATCCGACTTCTTAAAGATTGGAGTAACATTGGCTAATTTCCATGGGGAAGGGAAGAAAGATTTGTTTATCAGCTTATTGAAATAGTTAGAAAGGGGAGTAGATAGTTCCCGGGCGCCTTCGCGTAAGAGTCGCGGACTAATAAGGTCTGGACCGCTAGCTTTTGATGGATTTACTAAAGCTATTGCGTCAATGACGTATGTTGGAGAAATTGAGATGGTCGATAGGCTATGAGGTGAATGTGGTTTTGACGCTGACGCTGGGGTAAGGGGTGGGTCATGTATTTACTATAGCACGATAGAGTATCATCAGATGAATGCATGTATGAAATATCAAGGCGTTCCATGAAAGGAAACAGATGTTATAAGACATTTACCCCAACGTTAAGTTTATGAATGTGATATGTTTGTGACTTTGACCTTGGGGGAAAGGGGTGGGGGTGGGTCATGGATTTGCTATAGCACGATAGAGTATCATCAGATGAATGCATGTATGAAATATCAAGGCGTTCCCTGTAAAGAAACAGAAGTTAAACTAGAAATGTGGCCCGTCGGCACACGAATGCCCCCGCTGTCAGCCAAAGAAAACGAGACACATTTGAAAACAATGAAACAGAAATTATAAGCTATTTACCCGAGTGTTAAGGTTTTGAACGCACCAATTATGTGACCTTGACCCTGGGCTTAGCGGGACAAATGTGGATTTTTCACAGGGCGGTAGAGAATCATTGGAGCAATGCGTGTGTGAAATGTGAAGCAGATCCGAGCAAGGAAACAGAAATTATAAGCCATTTACCTGAGCGTTAAGGTTTCAAACGCACCAAGTCTGTGACCTTGACCCTAGGCTTCGCAGGGGCGGGACGAATGTGGATTTGTCACAGGACGGTAGAGGACCATTGGAGCAATGCGTGTGTTAAATGTGAAGCAGATCCGAACAAGGAAATATAAATTATAAACCATTTACCCGAGCGTTAAGGTTTCAAACGCACCAAGTCTGTGACCTTGACCCTGGGCTTGGCGGGACGAATGTGGATTTGTCACAGGGCGATAGAGGACCGTTGGAGCAATGTGTGTGTGAAATGTGAAGCAGATTCGAACAAGGTAACAGAAATTATAAGCCATTTACCCAAGCATTAAGGTTTCGAACGCATCAAGTCTGTGAAAACAAGAGTTGTCAGAGGACAACGAAGCGCGCCCGGTGGCAGCAAAGGAACTGAGGGCACATTTGTAAACACAACGTGCTGGATAAGGGAAACAAAATGTATGAGCCATTTACCAGAGCGTGTTAAGGTTTCGAGCGTACAAAGTATTTGACCTTGACCCTGGGCTTAGCGGAGGTAGAGGACCCTTGGAGCAATGCGTGTGTGAAATAAGAAGCAAATCCAAGCAAGGAAATAGAAAATATAAGCCATTATAATTTTTGAAGACGGACAGACGGACGGACGTCCTAACATTTTCGTGTTATGGGCTTTTTCCTTTGATGTGAGAAAAAGCTCATAACATTGAAGATATTATGAGCTTACTGAATAAGTCTATGGGAGTCTAAGCCCATAAGTATCGGATGTTGGTGCGGACAGACAGACGGACGCCTACGACGCCGAGGGTATGCCATAAGCACTTCTTCCTTCGGAAGGCACGCTAAAAATGGGGTTTGACGTCCCAACAACAGCTACGTTCATACAGGGACGGACCACAGTTTTTAAGTCTAATTCGAGGGAACAGTCGGATGGAAATACTATGAAAGTATTGTTCATACCCTATGGTGGTAGGGTTTGTTTGTTTGTTGGTGTTTAACGGCCTATCAACATCTAAGGTCATGTAATGCCGGGCAAACGGGTCCGATCCCATTTTAACGGAGGGGGATCCCAAAATCAGAACGTAATATTTACATCGAGAAATAATATATTCAGTCCTGAAATTAGAATAACCCGACCTGGTGCCAGGTCCATACCACAACAAAGTCACTTGGCCCCTTCACCTAAAATAGGATTACCAATTATCATAATACTCACATAAGGGGTATAACCAGATTCAACTGTCACATACAAAATACCAAAGACGTATGTGAGGGTCAAACCAGGTCTCCAGTCGGAATTCCGGTAAGGATGAACCCATCGTTAAATTACCCATCGCGTAATCGTTAAATTACCTGATAAAGTTTGCGAGCTAGGTAAGAAAGTAACTGTGTATCTGACAATTGAAGGGGTCAGTGAAAGAAGGGGGCACTCATGGAGTTAGCCCCGGTCTTCCACTGACCACTTTAATGTAATAGTAGGAATAGCTATTACATACGGAAGCCCATTAGGGCCACTTCACTTTTTTTTTTATCTTTTCTTGAATTTTCGAGATCTTTTCTTGAATTTTCAAGATACTTTCTTGAATTTTCGAGATTTTTTCTTAAATTTTCAAGATGTTTTCTTGAATTTTCAAGTTCTTTTCTTGAATTTTCAAGATCTTTTCTTGAAAATTCAAGAAAATATCTTGAAAATTCAAGAAAATAACTTGAAAATTCAAGAAAACATCTTGAATAAATGGAAATTAAAAAAAAGTGAAATGGCCCTAATGGGCTTCCGTAATTACATGTATATAATATTTAAAACAATATATAATTTATGTCACAATTTAATTTCACTGATATTGATAAAGAAATCAATAAGTCTTGAGATCATGTGGCAAGCAATGAAATTACATTTAAATGAAACATTGATTGATTGATTAATTTTATTGATTTCTTGGTTGAATGATTGACTGATTGATTTGTTGGCTGATTGATCAATATGGGTGGCATATCCTCCCAATAACAAGAATATATGTCGAGACTGCCCGGTGAAAGTGTTGCATATTCAGTAATTAAATAAAAAATATTTCCAGCATTGAAATCACAATATCCTGATCTAGTGCCGGGTGTCCTGGAAAGGATTCAATATGGAGGTTTGTCTCCACCACGAATGTGGCTGTCACTGAAGAAATTTTTTGCATTTGTGACCAGTAGCTGATTTCATCAAAATAACAAAGTATACATTGAGGGAGTAATATTACTGAAATAAGTAAACTTGTTTAAACTTGAATAATAAACATCATATTAAAGGTACATGCTCCTCAGTAGGCACAAACTGTTCTTTATATCGGAGACATCATCTGGGACATTTTCTGAATAAACATTCATTCACCATTGTCCCACGTATTGATTGGCATTATTATACATGTTATATCAGACTAACTGTCACACTGATATCAGGTGATAACCGTGGTTCCTTAAAATGTTAACGGACATTGTCTACTGTGGTATCAGGCTATTTTCATATGCAAATGAGGCATGACATTTTTTAATTATGTATGCTAATTAAATGCGTCACCTGCAATACATAATATTTTCGACAGATTATAAAGTATGATCATTGCACATCAAAAAATAAATACAGAAAATAAACAGTAATATCCGTTAACATTTTAAGAAACACGGTTATCGCCCCTGATATCAGTGTGGAAAGTGATGTCTGATATAAAATGTATAATAATGCCAATAAATACGTGGGGTAATGGTGAATGAATGTTTATTTTGCCAGAAAATGTATCAGATGATGTATCTGAAATATAGAACATTTAGTGTAGAGGCAGATCATTCTAAGTGAGCGGGTGGCAGGTGTGAGCATGCGATGGGTAATTTAAAGGTACATGCCCACTCACACCTGCCACCCACTCGCGTAGAATGATCTGGATCTACACTGGTCACAGTATAAGTAATCAAAACTCCCATGTCTCAAGTCACCATCACAACGTACGAGTCATTGATTGATTGATGGATTATGATTGTAGGTAATTTAAAGGTACATGCCCACTCAGGGCATGTACCTTTAAATTACCCATGGCATGCTCACACCTGCCACCCACTCGCGTAGAATGATCTGGATCTACACTGGTCACAGTATAAGTAATCAAAACTCCCATGTCTCAAGTCACCATCACAACGTACGAGTCATTGATTGATTGATGGATTATGATTGTATACCCGTTCAACAACAAAGTCACATGTACAGACAGGAATGTACCTATATTGGGGAGCATTGTACATTCAGCACTGATCTGGTGCCAAACACCATTTCTAAACCAGATCACTTGGTGCCAGACGTGAATCTCAATAATATCTGATAATAAGAATGTTCGTCTGAAGATGTTAATGAATTTGTTCCTCACAGTCATGTGGCACACTACTGTCTGTTTCATGAAACATGCCCAAATTTTACGGCTGCATAAATAATGCAAAAACAATATTTTTTTCGATAATATTAAATTATATATATATAGCAAAATTTAAGAGTGAGCCTTCTTTTTATTTCGTGAAATTTGGTCCAATATTGATTTTATTGTCATAAAAACAATTTATCCATGTTAAATCCCCATAGACATCTTCACAGATGTCTTCACATGTCTTCACAGATGTCTTCACAGATGTCTTCACAGATGTCTTATGTGATACACATATATGTGAACATCACAGATGTCTTCACAGTGTCTTGTGATCACAGTCTCACAGATGTCTTCACAGATGTTCTATGTGATATACACAGATGTCTTATGTGATACAGTCTTCAGATGTCTTCACAGATGTCTATGGTGGGGATTTAACATGTGGAAATTTTTCTAATTTCAGAAATACTGTAGTAAAATGTAACTTTTGTTTTCTTAGATCATTCCAAGCTTTCTAGCTAGATTTCAGATTCAATTTCCAAAATTCTTTGTTTTTCAACTACTCCTCCAGGTTCTCCACCTCTGTTTTCCCCAATGTTAAATTCCCATAGAGAAATCATTTTTCGCAATAACATCAATATTTGACCAAATTTCACTAAATAAAAAGAAGGCTCATTCTTAAATTTTGATAAAATTCAATAATATTGTTTTCGTATTGTTTATATGGCCGTAAAATTTGGGCAGGTTTCGTGAAACAGACAGTAATGTTACACACTTTTCCACCTAATGTACAGCCAATTGGCGGTGATAAATTGTCTGAAATTTTTTCGCTTGCACATCTAAACATTTTAGTCATTCAAAGTTCAGTGAAATGAGCCCCAGGGGCCCGTTTCACTAAACTTTGTACGACTAAAATGTTCGTAAGTGAAAATTTAGTATCGTCCGGCAATTTCAATTAATGGATTTACATTTATTGAGCATAGGCTGCATATGCAGCCTATGCTCAATAAATGTAAATCCAATAATTGTTTACAAGAAAACATTGTTGATGTGAAATTTACAGACTATCATAATTTTGCACTTACAAACATTTTAGTGGTACGAAGTTTAGTGAAATGAGCCCCAGATCTCTATAAACACAAGGAATCAGTAACTGATAGGAGAAGTACCCGTCAAAATCTTTAACGTAAATTTCTAAGTCAATTGACCTTGACCTTGAGCACAGGAACCACATGGGTGGGCTATAGAATGAAAATATGGATGATGACAAACAAGTATATGAAGTTTCAAGCCAATACAACTGACGACAACAGAAATAGTAGGTAACCCAAAACTTTTACCCAAAACTTTTAAAGCAAATCTCGGACAGACAGATGGACAGAATGGCGACAATTTGTACCCCAACAATTTGTTTGGGGGTACTTTAAGCAGGCTGTGGGATCTTGACGTGTCCAAACAGTGTCAGATCACATTTGTATGATGTGTTTATAGTAGATTTTCTTTAATATCTTTCTAATGGAATGACGATTTTATGAATCATAGCGCAGAACAAATGAGGACGAGGTTGCTTTGATCTCATAATTCAATCACTTTGATCTCATAATTCAATCACTTTGATCTCATAATTCAATCACTTTGATCTCATAATTCAATCACTTTCATCTCATAATTCAATCACTTTCATCTCATAATTCAATCACTTTGATCTCATAATTCAATCACTTTCACGAAGAATCGGTTAATGTCATCAGAGCTCCAGTTAAGGTGCGTAATTTGACCAACTTGGGGTGAAATTTTGTTAATTCTTCATCAAAAATGGCAAGTTGGGAGTCCTTTAGAATCGTCTCATTGAGACGATTCTAAAGCACTCACAACTTGCCATTTTTTTCATGGATAAATAAGAAATTTACCTCCAAATTACGCACCTTAACTGGAGCTCCGAATGTTACTATAAATAACAATCTAGAGCATGTGAATGTAGAAATAAACGGTACTCGATTATTTGTGAATGTTGTAAGTTATTGTAAAGAACATTTAAAGCATCCACAAAACACGTGAGTACAAATAATTGAGTATGCCATCGTCAATGGTACGCTATATACCATCAAAATCATTTTAAAGAAAATCTACTGTAAAAAATATCATCACAAATTATGTCACATCGGAATATCAGGTTCGGACGCCACAGTCTCCAATTATACAACTATATATACATACAATAGTGTTTACACATGTCAAAGGCAGTGCACAATGATAATTTTTTATAATACATAATTAACAAACACAAACAGATAAAACTATCACAGTCAACAACATGGCAATCGTCATCACTAGGCTAATCCCCTCGCTGGCAGCCTTGATAATAGAAACAAAATATATAACAAGGTTAACATAGGTCCGCAGTAACCTTGACCTTGGTCGGTCGGATGTGGGTCATATGCAACACAAAGCACCATCCCATGACACACATTGTGGTCAAATATTATCAAAATCGTAGAAGCGGTTCATAAGTTATTGAAAAACGACGGGTGCTACGAACGTATGCGTGCACATACTATACATACGTACATGGACTAACGATATATCCCCTCTTGCCTATCGGTGAGGGGATAATAATTCATATGTGCAAATATTTTCTAGTTACATATACAAAATTTCATTATATTATCAAATATGTGTGACAGTGAATCTTGTAGATATGAAATTATAGGAATAAATAATTTTGAGAACTTAAAATCCAACAATACTGGGGCTGAAGGTGTTGATTGATTGATTGATTGGGGTTTTACGTCTGTTCAACAGCAAGGTCACATAGACGGGAATGCACTTCAATGAGGCGAGTACCATACATTCATTCAGCACTGAAATTACAATAAAAACTTTCAGCACTGTAAGACAGTCTGATCCGATGCCAGACACCCTGACTACATCGGATCACTTGACCCCAGGTGGCCGTTTCACTAAACATTGTACGACTAAAATGTCTGTAAGTGCAAAATTATGATAGTCTGCAAATTTCACATTAACAATGTTTTCTTGAAAACAATTATTGGATTTACATTTATTGAACATAGGCTGCATATGTAAGGCTGCATATGCAGCCTATGTTCAATAAATGTAAATCCATCAATTTAAATTTCCGGACGATCCTAATTTTGCACTTTATATGAACATTTTAGTTGTACGTAGTATAGTGAAACTGCCCCCAGGTGTGAATCCCAGTAAGGATCACTGCTACCACATGGATCCTTAACTCTTTGCATGCTGGGAAACTTGTGGGCTATAAATAGTTCAAAACTAGCGGACAAAAATTCTCCTTGTAAATATCATGAATATGTCTTGGAATTTCATTAGAATCGAGTCCGGAGGACTCAATTCTAATGAAATTCCAAGACATATTTACAGAGAGAAATAAAACATATACTCCTAATTCGTTTGGCGGATATTTTCACCGCTAGCATGCAAAGTTAAGGATGGATTCATTGCTACGACATGCATACCCTTCCAACTGAAGGCCTTGAGAATTTATAGAAGTATAAGCTTTTAAAAGTTTATATCCCAGATAAATTCTCAAAAAATATTGTTTATTCCTTATAATTCCACCCTAATTCAATTACAATGTGATTAAAATGATTTTTTACCTGTTCACCACTAAATAACTGGAATATGTTAATTTTCCGACTAATCCAATCGTCACAAAATGATTTTCAGACTAATCCATTCATGGAAGTATTTTTTTTTCCTAAAAAAATACGAAAATTATCTGCAAAAAGTGCAGATCCTGACGAGACTCATCTGGGGGCCGTTTCACTAAACTTTGTACCACTAAAATGTTCGTAAGTGCAAATTTAGGATCGTCTGAAAATTCCAATAATTATTTACAAGAAAACATTGTTAATGTACAATTTACAGACTATTATAATTTTGCTCTTACAAACATTTTAGTCGTACAAAGTTTAGTGAAACGGCCCCCTGGATTTACACAGTTTTCAAACACAGCAATAGAGGTCTGTAGTGTTGAAAGGGTGAAATTCTATTTATTTGTGGGGGGATATACTGGAGTCAGGTTGTCCGTGCGTGCGTCTGTGCGTGCGTCCGTCACTAAACTTAACATCAGAGAAATATCTTATTTATAAAATCTATTTCCTTCATCTAAAATGCTTAATATTTCACACATGCATTCCTGTAAGGCTCTACTACCATGTTGCGCCAAATCCAGGACCGTCCAACCCCCGCTGATCACAAGGTCATGGTCAAGGTCAAATACTTGGCCTCTTTACAAAACTTAACATCAGAGAAATAAGTACTTCTATTTCCTTCATTGAAAATTTTAAATATTTCACTCGTGCATTCCTCATAAGGTTGTACTATCATGCTGTGACAAATCCACGACCGTCCAACCCCCGCTGATCCCAAGGTCAAGGTCACATACTTAGTCTCTTTACAAAACTTAACATCAGAGAAATATGTTATAACTTCTATTTCTTTCGTAATATTGCATACATGCATTCCTCTAAGGCTCTACTATCATGCTGTGACAAATCCCTGCTGATCTTGAGGTCAAGGTCACATACTTAGTATTCTGTAAGCCTCGCTTACTGACCAATCTAGTTTTCCATGCTTTTTTCCAACAGAAGAATACACCATGGTCCTGTGCATTCTTATCATGTTTCTTTTAAAAACCAGTGATGTAATGTTAAAAACAAGAATGTGGTAGAAAGCTGAACGTCACTACAAACAAATGTAAAATGTACAAATGTAGGCATTTTTTTTCACAACATTGTGTTTTTTTCCATTTGAAATTTCGAATAAATACAAAACTTCATGTATTTATTCATGTATGAACTTCTGTCATGTGCCTGGATGTGGCTACTCAGTAAAACAAGAATTCCGCCATGGAAGTGGTGTCACGCCTGCCGAGGCATTTGACTGTAACATGATCATCGGCATGTGCTAAAGTAAATGTCACAAAAACCGTCAGAGAAGTGCATGCTTAAAACACGAAAAAGGTAAAGGTTGAAGAAACTTTATGACATAAAAAAGTGGTTCCACAACCATGTGAAGGTCAAAAAGGTTAAGGTCATGTTAATGACGGCATAAGAGTGTTCCAAATGTATCAAGTGTCTAAATATTGAAGCAATCCATCAAGTAATATTAATGTTATACGATGATGAAGAAACTTGTACAAATTCTTTGACGCAAATAAAATGGCTAATTGTTTCCGCAAAAATGCGAAGGTACAAAAGGTCAAGGTCATGTAAATGGGGGCATGAGTGGATTCCAAATGCTCATATGTATCAAGTGTCCAAGTATTGAAGCAATCCGTCAAATAATATTAAAGAAGCTTGATGAAGAAGCTTGTACAATCTTTTTGACATTTCGGACGACGATGACGACAGAAAAGGCGAATATAGTCGCGCCTTCTGCTAAAGTAGGCACGACAAAAAGGGAGAGTTTTCTCTAAATAATATTAATATTACCTGCAAACAGTGTAGATCCTGATGAGACGGCTCGTCACGAGCCGGTTCATCTGGATCTACACTGTTTGCAAACACTGGTAAATCCTTGGGAAATGCTATGCATACTGATATGTGCCAAGTGATCAGGTCATACACTGGTCATTAATGAAATCGGCCTCAGTCTAAGATTGCATCAACACAATCACGGAGAGCATGCAACCATCAAAGGATCTTTGGAGTTCAGCCCGAAATCAAGTCGAGCGCACAATCTGGTCTGAATTGATTCTGTTAACAGGTGGCAGGTCACATGGCCATCCTCTTTACACCACTCTCATCTTCGTCTGTAAATAGATCAATAAATGTGGCTGACACTAGAAAAATGGGCCTTATGGGTTTTGCAACCAGTGTAGATCCAGATCAGCCTGTGCATCCGCACAGTCTGATCAGGATCTGCACTGTTTGCCATTCCGTCAATGAAACAACAATGAGGCTCCTAACAAGGAATATAGATCGTTATCAGGCTACAGGAGTGTGCTATTTGATCAGGAGCTACGCTGGTCACAAATCACATAAGCCCCATTTCTCCAGTCACAGCCACAAATGACTAATGGAATTCATCACCGTGTTGGGGGACCGAGACGGGGGAAATGTGAAAAGTGAATGGGTTTAATGTCTTAGGTGATATAGAGACGGAACCTCGGTTTCAAGTCTCATCGGAAAGACCAGTGCAATGGAAATACTATGGAAATGTAGGACGGGGATTGAATCCAGACCTCAGGTATTGAAGTCTGATGTTCTATTAACCACTACACCAAAGGCCAGCCCTCTGAGACAGGAGAATCCCAGTTTCGCGTTGCGATATCGTCTCGTGTGACGCTCTGGCATGAGACGATATCGCAATGAGAAACTGGTGGCTGGCGAAAACTGGCATGCTTTTTGTCATTTTCTCTCACATCTGCAATGCTGCAACAGCTGACGAAAATGTACTTCTGTAAGGGTACTTTAACCCGTTCACCCCTCAGTAACTGGAACAATGTTTTGATATGCTAATTTTGCAACCAACCTAATTGTTATAAAATTATTTTCAGTCTAGTCCATTTATGAAAAGGGTGTGTTTTTGTTCTGAAAAATATGACAATTATTTGGAAAAAATGCAGATCCTGATGAGACGGCTCGTCACGAGCCGGCTCATCTGGATCTACAATGTTTGGCAATACCACTATACAGGCCTGTGGGGAAAGAAAATTTTATCAGCCCATATGGTTGCTAGCTAAGTTTTGCGTAACGCTTTCACCCCGAAGTAACTAGAATGGACTGTGATGTTAATTTTGCAACCAATCCAATCTTCACAAAATTAATTTCAAACTAGTCCATTTATGAAAAGGGGGTGTTTTTGTTCTAAAAAATATGAAAATTATTTGCAAAAAGTGCAGATCCTAATGAGACGGCTCGTCACGAGCCGGCTCATCTGGATGTACACTGTTTGCCAATACCACTATACAGGCCTGTGGTGCTGAAAGGGTTAATATATTTACATGGGAAACAAGAAGCGTTGCCTGTTGGTAAACAATTGTCAAATAAAACCAGAAATCAGTAACACGGATTGGTACACCCCTCAAAATATAACACAAATTTCTAATTAACTTGACCTAGATCTTCTGCACAGGGGCCACGTAGATGGGCCACATAGACCATAAAATGAAAATATGGATGATGATAAATACGAAAATGACGTTCAAAGCAATCTGACTTACTGTAAAATACATGTAGTCGATGGTGTGGAATGGAATGGTGCTTAACGGCCCACCAACACAAAAGGGTATCATTTAGGACCAAGCAATTTAGATGAATAACAAGAAACGAGGCAAAGCCACGAAGGCCAGGTTTTTTCCAAGCATGGACACTTGGATAACATAATTATACACACTTTTTGTAGACTAGATGGCCGTGGCCTGCATGTCGCGCCTTGGGGCGAGGCATGGACACTAAAAAAATAAATATAGTAGATGGAAAAACTTTAAGGAAAAAACTTTAACCGGACACACGGACGTACGGACGTACGGACGTATGCCAAAATGCCGACGATATCGCGCTTTCCGCAAGCGGGTGCGACAATGATGATAAACACCCATGTGAAGTATCAAGGTAATGAGTGAAGCAGTTGCAGATATAGTACACAAAAAAACTTTAACAAATAAATTCAAAGTAATTTGACCTTGACATTGCGCACAGGGGCCGCACGGTTGGGGGTTAGAATGAAAATATGGACGATGATAAACATCCATGTGAAGTTTCAAGGTAATGGGCGAAGCAGTTGCAGAGATATAGACCAAAGTTTTAACCAAAAAATTTAACCAGACGTACGTTAAAAAGTTAACGTTGAAAATGGCTAAGTCAATTACGTAAAAATAATAGGTGAAGGTAAAAAAATGGTCACATGTTGGATAGTTGTATGTGGTATGCACCCCTTGGTTATGAAGCTGTGAAAGTTTGGTGGTCCTAGGTGGTACAGTACCAAAGAAATGGACTTAAACACAAAAACTTAACATTGTAAACGCGAAAACTTAACGTTGAAAATGGCTAAGTCGACTGCGCGGAAAAAATGGGTCAAGTTAAAAACAAGAAACGAGGCAAAGCCACGAAGGCCAGGTTTTTTCCAAGCATGGACACTTGGATAACATAATTATACCCACTTTTTGTAGACTAGATGGCCGTGGCCTGCATGTCGCGCCTTGGGGCGAGGCATGGACACTAAAAAAATAGATATAGTAGATGGAAAAACTTTAACCAAAAAACTTTAACCGGACACTCGGACGTACGGACGGACGTATGCCAAAATGCCGACGATATCGCGCTTTCCGCAAGCGGGTGCGACAATGATGATAAACACCCATGTGAAGTATCAAGGTAATGGGTGAAGCAGTTGCAGAGATATAGTACACGAAAAAACTTTAACAAATAAATTCAAAGTAATTTGACCTTGACATTGATCACAGGGGCCGCACGGTTGGGGGTTAGAATGAAAATATGGACGATGATAAACACCCATGTGAAGTTTCAAGGTAATGGGCGAAGCAGTTGCAGAGATATAGTATAACGAAAAAGTTTTAACCAAAAAATTTAACCAGACGTACGTTAAAAAGTTAACGTTGAAAATGGCTAAGTCAATTACGTAGAAATAATAGGTGAAGGTAAAAAAATGGTCACATGTTCGATAGTTGTATGTGGTAGGCACCCCTTGGTTATGAAGCTGTGAAAGTTTGGTGGTCCTAGGTGGTACAGTACCAAAGAAATGGACTTAAACACGAAAACTAAACATTGAAAACGCGAAAACTTAACATTGAAAATGGCTAAGTCGACTGCGCGGAAAAAATGTGTGAAGTTAAAAAAAAAGTAACATGTTGGATAGTGATATGTGGTGGGCACCCCTTGATTATGAAGCTATGAAAGTTTGGTGGTCCTAGGTGGTACAGTAACAAAGAAATGGACTCAAACACGAAAACTTAACATTGATTGTGGACGCCGCCTGCCGCCCGCCCGCCCGCCCGCCCGCCCGCCCGCCCGGCTTTCGCCAATCCAATAGCCTGGATTTTTTTTCAAAAAACCTGGCTATAAAAAATAACATGTTGGATAGTGATATGTGGTGGGCACCCCTTGATTATGAAGCTGTGAAAGTTTGGTGGTCCTAGGTGGTACAGTACCAAAGAAATGGACTTAAAACATGAAAACTTAACATTGAAAACGCGAAAACTTAACATTGAAAATGGCTAAGTCGACAGCGTGGAAAAAATGGGTCAAGTTAAAAAAAAAGTAACTGTTGGATAGTGATATGTGGTGGGCACCCCTTGATTATGAAGCTGTGAAAGTTTGGTGGTCCTAGGTGGTACAGTAACAAAGAAATGGACTCAAACACGAAAACTTAACATTGATTGTGGACACCGCCCGCCCGCCCTGCCCGCCCGCCAGCCCGCCCGCCCGGCTTTCGCCAATCCAATAGCCTGGATTTTTTTCTTCAAAAAACCTGGCTAAAAAAGTAACATGTTGGATAGTGATATGTGGTGGGCACCCCTTGATTATGAAGCTGTGAAAGTTTGGTGGTCCTAGGTGGTACAGTACCAAAGAAATGGACTTAAAACACGAAAACTTAACATTGAAAACGCGAAAACTTAACATTGAAAATGGCTAAGTCGACAGCGTGGAAAAAAATGGGTCAAGTTAAAAAAAAAGTAACATGTTGGATAGTGATATGTGGTGGGCACCCCTTGATTATGAAGCTGTGAAAGTTTGGTGGTCCTAGGTGGTACAGTAACAAAGAAATGGACTCAAACACGAAATCCAATAGCCTGGATTTCTTTTCAAAAAACCTGGCTAAAAATAATACTAAAATAGTATGTTAGGTGTGGTAGGAGTCGATGGTGGAAATCTTTAATGCAACTCTTAGATAGACATAAACAGGGTGGCAACTATTTGTATCCCAAAAAATAGTTGGGGTACATAACAAGAATTCCGCCACGGAAGCGGTATCGCGCCTGCCGAGGCATTTGACCATGAACATTACAAGTAAATAAAATTAAATGACCTTGACCTTGAGAATTTGGATGTGGGGGTGTGTGTAATGAAGCATCATCCCTAGACAAACATTGATGTGAAATATTATCAAAATCTGGCAAGGGCTTAAAGAGATATTCTGAAAAAACAATAACTTTTAACGCATTTGCCTTACAAAAAAACTGGACGACGCGGACGACGCGGACGACGCGGACGACGCGGACGACGCGGACGACGCGGACGACGCGGACGACGCGGAAAAAGCGCCGACTATAGTCGCGCCTCTGCTAAAGCAGGAGCGACAAAAACATATAATGCCAAGTAGTGGCAATCATAATAAAGGATTTATCAACACTGTGCTGTGTATGATACAAAACCTCTTGATGCAAAAATGCCCAAGTGTTTCACCAACAGAAACGGTCAAAATGAATGGGTTTAACGTCCCAGCAACAGCTAAGGTCATATAGAGACGGGACCACGGCTTAAAGTCTCATCCGACAGACCAGGGAGATGGAAATACCATTAAGTAAGTATTTTTCACGCCTAGGGTGAGGATTGAACTCACAATCTCCGGTCCAATGCCACGGCCCATCCCTACAAAAAGGTCAAGGTCATACTAATGGTGTTATTCGTGCATCAATTCATGAACATGTATCAATAACCAATACAATGGCATATGAGCTCACCGTCTTCTGAACATAAAGCGGAGCACCAGGTGGACAAAGACTGGCCAGACCAACACGAAGAAGGCTGTTCGACCCGTACTGCTCGTGAACGGCCACCAGCGCTGAAAGGTAAAAAAAAATTGACTGAAATTTTTTTTTTTTTCTGCACAGAACTATATGTTGTTACCACTCATTTGAACCATCTCGGCAAGACGGTTCAAATGAGTGGTAACAACATATACTTTCATTCATTAATGAAGAAAACAGAAAATTATTTTGTAAATTTAGATACCTGTCAATGGGTAGCACGCATGAAAATGGTTAAATTCTAAATCATTTCCCAATGACGGGCCAGACAAATGCAAAAAGGCTGTATGACACGTACTGCTCGTAAACGGCCACCAATGCTGCAAGGTCCAACTAGACATTATGTTTGTACAACATTGATATGCCCCTATGGCATACTGGACTTAGAAAACTTTAAATTTACACAAATTTCAAAGTCATTTGAGAAAGCCTTGCAAAGTTTTTGACATAAAAAAATGGCTAAGTGTCTCAGCACCATTTTGAAGGTCACAACGGTCAAGGTCATCTCATTGGTGGTGCGAGTGTGTCACACATATTCAACTGTCCAAATATTAAAGCAATCCTTCAAGTAATATTGTACATGATGAAGAAACTCTTCCACGGAAGAAAATGGCTAAGTGTTTCAGCACCATTTTGAAGGTCACAAAGGTCAAGGTGATATTATTGGTAGTGCGAGTGTGTCACACATGTTCAGGTGAAAATGAACTGTCCAAATATTAAAGCAATCCTCCAAGTATTATTGAAGATATTACATGATGGAGAAACTCTTACAAACATTTCAACGTAAATGTACACGGAGGGACGGACGGATGTACAGACGGACGTACGGAACCTCAAGAGCAACGCAATATGCCCCCTTTGCTATCACAGAGGGCATAAGCAAATTTTCTACTTGTTTTTTTACATAATTCTTTTTAGAAAATCAATGAACTAAAATAAATACTACATCAACATGTGCCTTATCTGGAACCTTGCATTATCTATGGTATACACAGATGTCAATATCAATGTTTATATGTGTAAAACTCACCCATAGGGACTGTGAATGTTTTTGTTTGTCGGACGGTTCGCTCTGAAATAAACCATCGGAACATGTACTGTCATTTCGGCTAATTCTGCGCATCAGCTAATGCGCAATTCACGTCAAATTTAGCCTTGCGTACGTCATAATAAAATATGTGGATTTCGGAATAAACAAGCTGATTACTTGCTACACTCACAGGTGCTATAGCGTATAGTACTGTACGAGACCAAGTGGGTGGGGTAATGGGAATTTTTTTAATAGGCATTTTTTTGGTGTCATAGGTCCGAGTCTTCCACCTGTGGCTACACTGTGGCACAATATTATCACATTTAGTCAAATAAATGACTAACCGCTACGTACGATGTTACTTCGCTAAGGTGAAGGGAGTGACCCAGTAAGCGGACTGAAACAGTGGAATACCTTGCTCTATATCACATTATGATAGTCTGGTAAAAAGTTATTCAGAATACATGTATGGTCAAAATGTGTAAAATCCTTAGACCCTGCTGATGGGATAGCTGTCTTATTTATTAAACTAACAGTTCAACTAATAAACTAACCTGTCATGATGTCACTGGATAGTTCTGCTTCAAGTTTAATACCAATTTTTCTATGCTGATCCAGTATGCTGTTCGCCATTTTTGTTTACACTTCCAGATGCGCAGCATTATCAGAAAGAAATGTGACTGTTGCAAACACGCATGTGACGTCATACATCACACATTCTAATGCACCGAAACTAGAAAGCACGCATCTGATTGGTCAATTGAAATCAGAGCCTATAAAATATGAAAAATCACAGCATATAAAATCTCCGTTTTACCAGCCTGTGTTTTACAACTTGACATATTTATGTAACCCTACGCGCTTTTGTAAACAATGGCCAGCGCGGCGGGGAATGCAAATATTTCCAAACTAATTTCGGTACATTTTCGGTTATCCATTCGGCCATATTGACATGTACAACCCAAAGCGGGAAAGAGAATCTACCAACGGCTGACAAACGTGGCTTCAGTGTGGTGGCCCTTCAACAAATTCCTAAAAATATTACCCCACCCGCCCAAAATGCTGAAGAATTTAATAAAGTGCTCAAATGCAAACTCAATATTCCAGTACCAGCCTATAACTTTACGAATTCCAATGTGCACATACATGACTATACATAATAAACTGTATTGCAGATGGGTATTCACCTGAATTAGGCGTAAATCCAGGGAAATCCTAAGCCTGTTGACACAAGTTGTTGCTGACATTTCCTTTGTAAAATCACACAAACCCAATGCAGAATTGTTGGCATTTCTTTAAATGAATAAAAGCAAATAACTGTTGCAACTACACATACAAAAGCAATACAATAGTTAATGAAAACATTACAGTTGAATAAATGTATAGATGTCTTAGAAAAAGTCCCGTTAATCTCTATTTGAAATGGGAATATTCTTCGGCGGAGTTAAATTTCTTCAAATTCATTTGGTGTGAGGCGGTTATCGATATGACGACAAAACACCTGCTGACGTAATGAAAAAGATCACTGTTCGTGATATGCTACGACGTTTATAGAAAGCGGGGAGCACACTAGGTGCATTAGAATGGGGATAACCATGCTTTGTTTTTCGATTTGGAGCGGTATGTGTGAGGTTTTATGGTCTGTGAATCAGTTTTACGGCTCTGTTGACGCGTCGCCGTAAAACTGATTCACAGACCATAAAACCTCCCACATACCGCTCCAAATCGAAAAACAAAGCATGGTTATCCCCTAAATTTACGTCACTTACTGACGTCAGAATATTATGACATTTTACCTGCACATACAGCTTTGAACTGCATTGAATATTCAGGGAATTTTTACTGAATATGTGCTGTTAATGGCATTTAAATGTGTTTGCGCATAATTAGCCTACACCGTTGTACTGTGCAAACCTGTAGCCGATTTCACCAACATTGCAAAGTATACTTTTCTAGCAAAGTATACTTTGAGGGAGAAATCATTTATTTTTCCGGAAATTCATTATTTCATACAGAACTAACGACTGCATATATTTGATGATTAAAAGTATGAAGAATTATTATACTGAATTTATTAATACATTATCACAGCCATTTTGGCTGTGATAATGGAATAAATTCAGTATAATAAAAATTAATAAATTTATCCTTAAATTGAAAATTTCTCCCTCAAAGTATACTTTGCTAGAAAAGTATACTTTGCAATGTTGGTGAAATAGGCTGTGACTGGAGAAATGTGAGTCATTGTGATTGACTGTGAAGTGTGGCTGTGACTGGAGAAATGAAGCTTATGTGATTTGTGACCAGTGTAGCTCCTGATCAAATAGCACACTCCTGTAGCCTTATAACAATTTATATAGCTTGTTACAAGCATGACGGGTGTTTCATTCATGGAATTGCGAACAGTTACAAATCCGTCATTCTTCTGACAAGCTATATAGATCGTTATCAGGTTACAGGAGTGTGTTATCTGACCAGAAGCTACACTGGTCACAAATCCCATAAGCCCCATTTCTCCAAGAAATACCTATAACATACTTGGCTCAGAAACTGTCGGTTGCTCGTGTCTTTTATTATCAAGTTAATCACACTCGGCTAGGAAACAGTCAGAATTCCTCGGCAAACCTTGGAATTATTACGCGATTCCTACTCGCCTGACAAACATTATACAGAGGATCTTATATGAGTGGTGATTTAACATGATATTGATTAAACGAGTTTACTGATTTCATAAGAAACGAGGCTATGCCGAGTTTCTTATGAAATCAGTCAACGAGTTTAATAAATACCATATTAAATCATCACAAATGTTAGATTCTATTTATTGCATAAACACATCATCATACATTGAAGCTGTACTGGTCACCAAAAATGTTTTCTGTAATGAGCTAATTTGTATAATTATTACACTAGTGCAATATGATTTTTATTACACTGTGTAATACACTGCAACCGCTCATTTTATGCAATAAATGAAAATATACTAGCCTGATATTCTTCACATCTATACAGAGCTCCAGATAAGTTTTGTATCTAAAGAGTATTATACATGTGCCCCCAGACTTCAAATTCAACACGTATTTTACTTTTACAAATGTATTATTGATTTTCTTCCTTATTACAGAGGGAACAAATGATAAAAAAAACACATTTAAAAATTCATTTATTTGAGCTGCAAAAAGTAAACAGTGTTTGCTTTTGGCAGCTCAACTAAGTAAATTTCAACTATATTCAGTATTACTCCCATTTTTGATAATTTGATAATCTGATAAAATAAGTGTGTACAATATGCAGCTTATCTGGAGCTCTGTCTATACCTGTGTTGTTCTCATTTGATTCTCGAGTTGATTCAGCCTCTCCAGCACACTTGTCATGTCCTGCTGTAGGCGCACCAGGACCAGGGTGATCTGTTGGTTCAACGGGTTGTAGTCCGAGGGTCCCTGGGCCTGATCCTCGTGTGGGTCGTGCCCACCACCGCCGCCCCCGTCCTCCCCTCCGCCCACCAGTAGGGCATGGCGACCGGAACTACCAGGCACTGACGGCATTCTGGTACCTACATAGGAAGGTAGGTTGGTTTGTTGAGTGGGATTTGGTAGATGGGTGGTTGGAGGGTGGAAATTGGTGGCTGCTTGATGGTTGCTTGATTGCTTGGCTGATTGGTTTGATGGATGGTCACAATATATGGGGCTTCCCCTTGCCATGATAAACATGTAATGTATACCCAATTTGGTTAGGATTCATTCGTAAAGTAAAACTTGAGTTATTGTGCAGATGATGATACACAAGGCGTAATTTTAACATGGCCGCCAAGGGGAGACAACTATAAGAACATTTTTAAAATAAATAGGGATCAGACTGGGACAGTCAATGTCAGATATTCAGGGATGAGGGGTTGGAACTTTATTTGGTGTGAAATTGGCTGGAAACAGAAGAACATGGCTAAATATGGTCCTGGCTGTATAATTACCTCCCCTGTCATATCGCCATATTTCACATACTGATTGCTAAAATCGGTCATATTTTATGTTCACGACGTCGAAAATTATTGACAGAAAATTCAGAGATTATGCAGAATTAAATTCTGTATAAGCCTTGCATTTTGTGACAATTTTCAACGTCATTTACGGAAAATATTGCGTTTATTCAAAATTAATATCATCAAAAAACTCCATTTAACAGCTCAACTAAGTAAATTTTCAACTTCATTACAGTATTTCCACTACTCAATTTGAAAATCAACGTGTATTTTCACATTGCTGTGAGTATTTTGTGCTCCCACTGTTGATAATCAATGCGTATTCAGCTAAAATAAGTGCGTAAAATATGCCAATACAAACCTGGAGCTCTGGGGCCCATTTCACTAAACTTTGTACGGCTAAAATGTTCGTAAGTGCAAATTTAGGATCGTCTGAAAAATTCAATTGATGGATTTACATTTATTGAGCATAGGCTGCATGTGCAGCCTATGCTCAATAAATGTAAATCCAATAATTGTTTACAAGAAAACATTGTTAATGTGAAATTTACAGACTATCATAATTTTGCACTTATGAACATTTTAGTCTTACGAAGTTTAGTGAAACGGGCCCCTGATGTCATATGCGACATAATACAACCTAATATCAGGCCTTAACAAATCAACTCGTCCGCTCGTATTGGCGAGTGAATTTTCTATCGGGACGAGTGGTAATTTGAAGAGACAGTGCAGCATAAACATTAAAACCTATAGGAATGTATAAGTTGAAATCCAATCTGGAAGAGTGGAAAATTAAGAATTTATTGAGGCCTGTAATATTATAACTTACCGGAACCTTGTGATGACCTTCCACTCTGACCTTGTCGTGACCTCTGACCCCTATCCTGGCCCCGTCCGTCATCTGGCGGTTCACTCTCCTGGTCAAGTTCTGATTGTACGGCGCGCGGCACGTCCCCATACATATTAGAATTGTTGCTCGACGAGTCGGTGAGGTTTAATTCTTGTCGCGACGCACTAAACTGACTCAGCGATGGTGATATGTTTAAACTCTCATAGGTGGCATTCACAACCATACTGTCACTCATAGCACCGCCCACTTTTGTCTGTAAGAACGAGTACCCTGATGGCATATGAACATATTCGGTTTCGGATAGGATCGGCGATATTCGCCCGTTCGGAATGTTTGTCGGGGTGTCGGCAAAGTGCACTTTGGGAGTTGTTTTTAGCGGTGTAGACATATGTACATCCAGCGAGGGTATATGTATGTTGTTGGGGAGTTTTTCAAGCACAACCTCCTTCTGTAATTCAGTCTGAAAATAGGAAGATGAATGCAAATTTTATCAGCCCATATGGTTGGTTGCTAGCTAAGTTCTGCGTAACCCTTTCACCCCTATTAAAGTAACTAGAATGGATTGTGATATGTTAATTTTGCAACCAATCCAATTATCACAAAATTAATTTCAAACTAGTCCATTTATGAAAAGGGGGTGATTTTCTTCTCAAAATTATGAAAATTACTTGCAAAAAGTGCAGATCCTGATGAGACGGCTCGTCACGAGCCGGCTCATCTGGATGTACAATTTTTGCCAATACCACTATACAGGTCTGTGGTGTTGAAAGGGTTAAACCTGATGCTAGTAGGCATTTGGGTTGTGAACTGTGAAAATATATGTGGCTGTGACTGGAGAAATGGGGCTTATGGGATTTGTGACAAGTATAGCTCCTGTAGCCTATTTCACCAACATTGCAAAGTATACTTTTCTAGCAAAGTATACTTTGAGGGAGAAATCATTTATTTCTTCCGAAATGCCTTATGTCATATAGAACTAACGACTGCATATATTTGATGATTAAAAGTATGCAGAATTATTATACTGAATTTATTACATTATCACAGCCAAAATGGCTGTGATAATGTAATAAATTCAGTACAATAAAAATTAATAAAATATTGAAAATTTCTCCCTCAAAGTATACTTTGCAAGAAAAGTATACTTTGCAATGTTGGTGAAATCGGCAACTGATGTTCTATCACGGTCGTGCGGCAATGTAAAGACTGTTTGTTAGAAGCAGGATGGGCGTTTCATTGATGGAATGACTATCAGTGCAGATCCTGATCAGACTGCAGATTGAACAAAATCAAGCTTTATCAGCATCAGACAATAGAATCCTCTCACACGGTTCTCATGTGCAGACAAAACATGACAAAACATATTTGTGGCTGTGACTGGAGAAATGGGGCTCATGGGTTTTGCAAACAGAGTAGATCCAGATCAGCCTGTGCATCTGCACATTCTGATCAGGATCGGCCCTGTTCGTAATCAACAAAACACCTGTCATGCTTGTAACAAGGTATATAGATAGTTATCAGTCTACAGGAGTGTGCTATTTGGTCTGGAGCTACACTGGTCATAAAACCCATAAGCCCCATTTCTCCAGTCACAGCCACATATATGTTTTGTCTGCACATGAGAACTGTGCGAGAGGATTATATTGTCTGATGCTGATAAAGCTTGATTTTGTTCAGTCTGCAGTCTGATCAGGATCTGCACTGATAGTCATTGCATCAGTGAAACACTCATCCTGCATCTAGTAAACAGTGTAGGTCCTTATACACAGACACATATTTGTATGACCTATCTGTATAAATTGTGTAGGTCCTTATACACAGACACATATTTGTATGACCTATCTGTATAAATTATCGCACCTGTAAAGGATTATCAGACGTATCACAGAATTCATCTTCGCTGTCACTGTTAATCGGGCCTAGATTCTCAAACGCTTCTTTCACAACGTCTTCCGGCTCTGTCAACAGAATCACTATTTTGCATCAGATGCCAAAACACGAATACCTTGCTGAGTGATATAGGGCAGATAACAAGTACCCTACAGTTCACATTGTCAGGTACCAGTTATCTACCTTAGCTGAATCACCTCCAAAATGACCGTGTATAGTACTCAAGTAATATATGGCTACACTACATGGAAATATTGTTCACTGTCCGTTACAATCGATTGCACGGTTTATTCTGAATGCTATCTGTAATTTAATTCAATGTTCTGATATACCGTGTTTATTCTAATAAATGCCCCTAGGGCTATGCAATTTGTGGGGATCAAAATGTGGAAAATGGGATCGAAATATGTTATTTTCACATACAAAAGCCATTTAAAACAATGCTTTTGTATGTGAAAATAATATATTTAGAATGCAAATATGGGAGGGGGCTACTATTAGAATACAAAATAAACAGCACATGACAAAAAAATAATATAACGGTGTGAAGGGTTAATAAACATACAAAGGCGAAATGATTTTTGTTAATCAAAAATACATTATTATGTCACAAATATAAAGTTAACTGGTTATTGCATATGAAACTATCAATATTTGTTCATGAAAATATGGGAGTATGGCTACTATTAGACACAGAGATATGTGTAGAATATGGTACCTATGAACTCACCAAGATCTCCATTTGTTAAAGGGACTTTCTCAGGATCCATTTTCTCCTCTTCTGAATTTACGTCCGGAGCTGGCACACCATCTGATTCTCGCTCCTGTAGATCCCTCATATAGGAAATCTCCACCCGCTCCGACATGTCCATTTCATACTCTTTTTCTAATTGACCTGAATTTCCAATAATCTTGAAACATTATTTAATATACCGGTAATAACAGTCTGCATGTTATTTTCACATACAAAAGCCATTTAAAACATTGTTTTAAATGCCTTTTGTATGTGAAAATAACATATTTTGATACTATTTTCCACATTTTGATTAAATGGCTTTTGTATGTGAAAATAACATATTTTGATACTATTTTCCACATTTTGATCCTCACAAATTGCATAGCCCCAGGGGCGTTTATTCGAATAAACACGGTATATCAAAACATTGAATTAAATTGCAGATAGAAATTTCCAAATATTACATAATCTTGAGACATTAGTTAATATAATGTAACAGTCTATAATTCCAGCACAAACATATTTACACAATTCCCTGACATTTGATTGGCACGTAGCAAGTCTATGTCCAAAATTTATATCCCAGTAAACTCCCACGCCGAACTACTTTCCATAACCGTGACGCGCAGTTAAAATAATTCTTAAGAAAACGGAAAATAAACACATTTTCTTGATGAATTTATTTCAAATGCTGGAATTATAAGGAATGAATGGCCTTTTTGTGGAATTTATCGGGGATATTAACTTGGAAAATTCGCGGGAATACTGGACGAGGCCTTAACAAATTACAATTTTCGAAAAACTTTTTTTTCTTTCTTTTTTTTCGAAAATTGTAATTTTTTATCGCTTCGTCCAGTATTCCCGCGACTTTGCCAAGTTTATACCCCGATAAATTCCACAAAAAGGCCGTTCATTCCTATAATAAGACCTACGGATTTCTTCTGTATATGACAACCTGCATCATGTGTGCCTCTGATTACTTACTAGTCTGAAGCTGTATGTGTCGAAATGTGAACGGAGCTCCAGATAAGCTGCGTATTCACTTAAACACTAGAAATGGACACTTGTCGACAAGCGCATGTGTATGCTCCTCCCCAGATAGACAAGTAGTTTGAAAAAAGGGTGTTCGAGTTATGCTCCGGAGACAAAATCAGTGACGGAAAAACAAAGGGAGATAACTAAAAAATTAGTCATGCAAGAGTTGTCATTCTTGCGTGACACACCTTTAGGGTCGTGGTCTATGCATGTGTGAAGTTTCATGAAAATATTCCAAAGGGTGTTCGAGTTATGCTCCAGACACGAAATCAGTGCACGAAACAACTAAGGGAGATAACTAAGAAATTAACGATGCAAGAGTTGTCATTCTTACGTGCGACACACCTTTGGGTCGTCTTCTATGCATGTGTGAAGTTTAATAAACTACAAAATGTGTTCATAGAACACGGATGTCCCACATATCGCTTTGATAATAAATGAGGCCAAATTCCAAGTCAAAATTTTCTTTTACCCGAGCGTTAAAGTTTTTGAAGCACCAAGTATGTGACCTTGACCCTGGGCTTGGCGGGGGCAGGACGAACGTGGATTTGGCACAGGGCGGTAGAGGACCATTAGAGCAATGTGTATATGAAATATGAAACTGATCTGTGAAAGAAAACAGAAATTATAAGATATTTACCTGAGCGTTAAAGTTTTTGAAGTACCAAGTATGTGACCTTGACCCTGGGCTTGGCGGGGGCAGGACAAACGTGGATTTGGCACAGGGCGGTAGAGGACCATTAGAGCAATGCGTATATGAAATATGAAGATGATCCATGAAAGAAAACAGAAATTATAAGATATTTACCCGAGCGTTAAAGTTTTTGAAGCACTAAGTATGTGACCTTGACCCTGGGCTTGGCGGGGGCAGGACGAACGTGGATTTGGCACAGGGCGGTAGAGGACCATTAGAGCAATGCGTATATGAAATATGAAGCTGATCCATGAAAGAAAACAGAAATTATAAGATCTTTACCTGAGCGTTAAAGTTTTTGAAGCACCAAGTATGTAACCTTGACCCTGGGCTTGGCGGGGGCAGGACAAACATGGATTTGGCACAGGGCGGTAGTGAACCATCAGAGCAATGTGTATATGAAATATGAAATATGAAGCAGATCGGTCGAAGGATGAAGAAATTATGAGATATTTACCCGAGTGTTAAAGTTTTGTGACGGACGGACGGGAGGACGGGACGCACGTTCCTACGAATGAATAATTGTTGGGTTTTTACTGTATAAAAATACCCAACAAGAGTAGCCAACACTATCCTAACCCTACCCAATAAGATCCCCGTACGCTTACAACAAGTACCCATTCGTGTGTGCGGACGGACAGATGGACGGACAAGGGTAACACTAAATGCCCCCTCCACTATTGTGGTGGGGCATAAAAATATTCCAAAGGGTGTTCGAATTATGCTCTGGATACAAAATCAGAGCATGAACCAACAAAGGGAGATAAGTAAACAAGAATTCCGCGGAATCAAATGCCTCGCCTTGTCCCGCCTTGACCTCGAGCCTGGGCCCGAAAGCAATTTTCACTGGCCCGAACATATTATACAATTATTGACTAGTGAGCCATGGAATATCAGATTATATTCTATGGCTCACTAGTCAATAATTGTTTTATTATATGATAATAGTCTGTATATAGCACTTACGACCTTATGCTACTAGACAAAAATTTAAAACAGAATTTGAAGAAAAAAAAATGAAAAAAAAAAATGTAAAAAAAAAGTTTAAAAATTAAAAATAATAATGCTTGCTACTGGAGCCCAGAATTGTTTTTTAATAGTCCTATATGTATCTACATATATCTGCACAGGTCCACATAATGCCACAATATTTTCAACACAGTTTACGGAAATGTAATATACAATGTAGTAATTTACCTGTATAAATTACCTGTGGTCAGATAGTGGTCAAACTGGACATTTGCACATGCTAGCACATGCACAGGTGAATGGTTCTCCCAGTCTCTAATGTTCAACTGGAGAAGGCTATTGTTCTCTCTACAGGTAAGGTGTACAGAGCACATGAGCAAACGGGTCTTCGTGCATTATTGTCCAGTTTGTAGAGTGCGCAAAACAAACAAGAGCTGTAGGAGAACAGCATAGCTCGACTACGAGGTCAGGGGTTATTGATGTACATCACTAGGAGATGAATTTTTTCCAAGTATGGTTGCTGTAGGCCCAGGAGTATTCCATATACAAGCTTGACTAAAAACCTTAACCAAGGGGAAATAACTAAGTAATCCAAGGATAAAAATAGGTCAAGGTCAAATATAGGTCAGGGATTATTGATGTACATCACTAGGAGATGAAGTTGTCCAAGTATGGTTGATGTAGGCCCAGGAGTATTCCATATACAAGCTTGACTATAAACATTAACCAAGTAATTCAAGGTTAAATGTAGGTGAAGGTAAAATATAGGTCAGGGGTTATTGATGTACATCCCTATGAGAAAAAGTTATCCAAGTATGGTGTCTGTATGCACAATAGTATTCCATATACAAGCTTGACTAAAAACCTTAACCAAGGTTGACTAAAAACCTTAACCAAGGGGGATTAACTAATTAATTCAAGGTTAAATGTAGGTCAAGGTGAACTATAGGTCAGGGGTTGTTGATGTACATCACTAGGAGATGAAGTTGTCCAAGTATGGTTGGTGTAGGGCCAGGAGTATTCCATCTACAAGGTTGACTAAAAACCTTAACCAAAGAGAATTAACTAAGTAATTGAAGAGGAAATGTAGGTGAAGGTCAAATATAGATCAGGGGTTATCGATGTACATCCCTATGAGAAAAGGTTGTCCAAGTATGGTGTCTGTATGCACAATAGTATTCCATGTACAAGCTTGAGCAAAAACCTTAACCAAGGTTGACTAAAAACCTTAACCAAGGTGACTTAAGTAAGTAATTGAAGAGGAAATATAGGTCAAGGTGAAATATATATCAGGGGTTGTTGATGTACATTACTAGGAGATGAAGTTGTCCAAGTATGGTGGGTGTAGGGCTAGCAGTATTCCATATACAAGCTTGACTAAAAACCTTAACCAAGGGGAATTAACTAAGTAATTCAAGAGGAAATGTAGGTCAAGGTCAAATATAGATCAGGGGTTATTGATGTACATCGCTATGAGAAAAGATTGTCCAAGTATGGTTTCTGTATGCACAATAGTATTCCATGTAGAAAGCTTGACCAAAAACCTTAACCAAGGTTGACTAAAAACCTTAACCAAGGGGAATTAACTAAGTAATTCAAGGTTAAATGTAGGTCAAAGTCAAATATAGGTCAGGGGTTGTTGATGTACATCACTAGGAGATAAAGTTGTCCAAGTATGGTTGGTGTAGGGCCAGGAGTATTCCATCTACAAGCTTGACTAAAAACCTTAACAAAAGAGAATTAAGTAAGTAATTCAAGAGGAAATGTAGGTCAAGGTCAAATGTAGGTCAAGCTCAAATGTAGGTCAAGCTCAAATATAGATCAAGGATTATTGATGTACATCCCTAGGAGATGAAGTTGTCCAAGTATGGTGGGTGTAGGGCCAGGAGTATTCCATATGCAAGCTTTACTAAAAACCTTAACCAAGGAGAATTAACTAAGTAATTGAAGAGGAAACGTAGGTCAAAGTCAAATATAGATCAGGGGTTATTGATGTACATCCCTATGAGAAAAGGTTGTCCAAGTATGGTGTCTGTATGCACAATAGTATTCCATGTACAAGCTTGACTAAAAACCTTAACCAAGGTTGACTAAAAACCTTAACCAAGGGGAATTAACTAGGTAATTCAAGGTTAAATGTAGGTCAAGGTCAAATATAGGTCAGGGGTTGTTGATGTACATCACTAGGAGATAAAGTTGTCCAAGTATGGTTGTGTAGGGCCAGGAGTATTCCATCTACAAGGTTGAGTAAAAACCTTAACCAAAGAGAACTAGAAATGTGGCCTGTCGGCACACGAATACCCCCACTGGCAGCCAAAGAAAACGAGGCATTTTTGATTATAAGCCATTTAGCCGAGCGTTAAGGTTTCAAACGCATCAAGTCTGTGACCTTGACCCTGGGCATAGTGTGATAATCCATGCATCGGTGTAGAAGATATAGAGCGGAAGGGAATTTCAATAGGTTTGACCTTTGACCTTCAACTGTGACCTTGACCTTGGACGTAGGTGCGTGGTTATTGATCGCGACACACCTTCTCATCCTGAGAAACATTTGTGCCAAGGCATTTGATAATCCATGCATGGGTGTAGAAGATATAGAGCGGAAGGGAATTTCCAACAGACCGACCGACCGACAAGCTGACTCCTATATACCCCCTCAAACTTTGTTTGTGGGGGTATAATGATTCTAAATTGTTTTTGATGAGAAAACCGGACACTAACAAATAAAAAGCAGACGACAAAATTTAATTCAGCATTTTAAGGGTTAAGGGCTACGTGAAGTGGACAGTGACATTTCAAAGTACTTCCTTCACACGTTTACGATCCAATTTTCCTAAGTGCCTCACAAATGGAAAGTGGAATCCCTAAACCTTTCTAAGTAAGAATGATGTCTGCGGAAGGGAATTTCCAACAGACCGACCGACAGACCGACCGACCGACCGACAAGCTGACTCATATATACCCCCAACAAACTTTGCTTGTGGGGGTATAATTAACTAAGTAATTCAAGAGGAAATGTAGGTCAAGGTCAAATATAGATCAGGGGTTACTGATGTACACCCTAGGAGATGAAGTTGTCCAAGTATGGTTGGTGTAGGGCCAGGAGTATTGCATATACAAGGTTGAGTAAAAACCTTAACCAAGGGGAATTAACTAAGTAATTGAAGAGGAAATGTAGGTCAAGGTCAAATATAGACCAAGGGTTATTGATGTACATCGCTATGAGAAAAGGTTGTCCAAGTATGGTGTCTGTATGCACAATAGTATTCCATGTACAAGCTTGAGTAAAAACCTTAACCAAGAGGAATTAAGTAAGTAATTCAAGAGGAAATGTAGGTCAAGGTGAAATATAGATCAGGGGTTATTGATGTACATCACTAGGAGATGAAGTTGTCCAAGTATGGTGGGTGTAGGGCCAGTAGTATTCCATATACAAGGTTGACTAAAAACCTTAACCAAGGCGTGACGGTGACGCCGACGCCGGGGTGACAACATAAGCTCTACTTATTCTTCGAATAGTCGAGCTAAAAAGGGAGATAACTCAAAAATTAGCTACGCAAGAGTTGTCATTCTTGTGTGCGACACACCTCCGGGTCGTGGTCTATGCATGTGTGAAGTTTCATGAAAATATTCCAAAGGGTGGTCGAGTTATGCTCAATCAGTGAGCAAAACAAAAAATGGAGATAACTAAAAAATTAGCTATGCAAGAGTTGTCATTCTTGTGCCTGACATACCTTCGTGACGTGGTCTATGCATGTGTGAAGTTTCATGAAAATATTCCAAAGGGTGGTCGAGTTAATGCTCAATCAGTGTGCGAAACAAAAAAGGGACATAACTCAAAAATTAGCTATGCAAGAGTTGTCATTCTTGTGCGCGACACACCTTCGGGTCGTGGTCTATGCATGTGTGAAGTTTCACGAAAATATTCCAAAGGGTGGTCGAGTTATGCTCCGGACACGAAATCAGTGCGCGAAACAACAAGAAACGAGGCAAAGCCACGAAGGCCAGGTTTTTTCCAAGCATGGACACTTGGATAACATAATTATACCAACTTTTTGTAGACTAGATGGCCGTGGCCTGCATGTCGCACCTTGGGGCGAGGCATGGACACTAAAAAAATAGATATAGTAGATGGAAAAACTTTAACGAAAAAACTTTAACCAGACACACGGACGTACGGACGGACGGACGTATGCCAAAATGCCGACGATATCGCGCTTTCCGCAAGCGGGTGCGACAATGATGATAAACACCTATGTGAAGTATCAAGGTAATAGGTGAAGCAGTTGCAGAGATATAGTACACAAAAAAACTTTAACAAATAAATTCAAAGTAATTTGACCTTGACATTGCGTACAGGGGCCGCACGGTTGGGGGTTAGAGTGAAAATATTGACGATGATAAACACCCATGTGAAGTTTCAAGGTAATGGGCGAAGCAGTTGCAGAGATAGTAGTCCATAACAAAAAATTTTAACCAAAAAATTTAACCAGACGTACGTTAAAAAGTTAACGTTGAAAATGGCTAAGTCAATTACATAGAAATAATAGGTGAAGGTAAAAAAATGGTCACATGTTGGATAGTTGTATGTGGTAGGCACCCCTTGGTTATGAAGCTGTGAAAGTTTGGTGGTCCTAGGTGGTACAGTACCAAAGAAATGGACTTAAACACGAAAACTTAACATTGTAAACGCGAAAAGTTAACATTGAAAATGGCTAAGTCGACTGCGCGGAAAAAATGGGTGAAGTTAAAAAAAAAAGTAACATGTTGGATAGTGATATGTGGTGGGTACCCCTTGATTATGAAGCTGTGAAAGTTTGGTGGTCCTAGGTGGTACAGTACCAAAGAAATGGACTTAAACACGAAAACTTAACATTGTAAACGCGAAAACTTAACATTGAAAATGGCTAAGTCGACTACGCGGAAAAAATGGGTCAAGTTAAAAACAAGAAACGAGGCAAAGCCACGAAGGCCAGGTTTTTTCCAAGCATAGACACTTGGATAACATAATTATACCCACTTTTTGTAGACTAGATGGCCGTGGCCTGCATGTCGCGCCTTGGGGCGAGGCATGGACACTAAAAAAATAGATATAGTAGATGGAAAAACTTTAACCAAAAAACTTTAACCGGACACACGGACGAACGGACGGACAGATGCCAAAATGCTGACGATATCGCGCTTTCCGCAAGCAGGTGTGACAATGATGATAAACACCCATGTGAAGTATCAAGGTATTGGGTGAAGCAGTTGCAGAGATATAGTACACGAAAAAACTTTAACAAAAAAATTCAAAGTAATTTGAACTTGACATAGGGCACAGGATCGCGCTTTCCGCAAGCAGGTGCGACAATGATGATAAACACCCATGTGAAGTATCAAGGTATTGGGTGAAGCAGTTGCAGAGATATAGTACACGAAAAAAACTTTAACAAAAAAATTCAAAGTAATTTAGACCTTGACATTGGGCACAGGATCGCGCTTTCCGCAAGCAGGTGCGACAATGATGATAAACACCCATGTGAAGTATCAAGGTATTGGGTGAAGCAGTTGCAGAGATATAGTACACGAAAAAACTTTAACAAAAAAATTCAAAGTAATTTGACCTTGACATTGGGCACAGGATCGCGCTTTCCGCAAGCAGGTGTGACAATGATGATAAACACCCATGTGAAGTATCAAGGTATTGGGTGAAGCAGTTGCAGAGATATAGTACACGAAAAAACTTTAACAAAAAAATTCAAAGTAATTTGACCTTGACATTGGGCACAGGATCGCGCTTTCCGCAAGCAGGTGCGACAATGATGATAAACACCCATGTGAAGTATCAAGGTATTGGGTGAAGCAGTTGCAGAGATATAGTACACGAAAAAACTTTAACAAAAAAATTCAAAGTAATTTGACCTTGACATTGGGCACAGGATCGCGCTTTCCGCAAGCAGGTGCGACAATGATGATAAACACCCATGTGAAGTATCAAGGTATTGGGTGAAGCAGTTGCAGAGATATAGTACACGAAAAAAATTTAACAAAAAAATTCAAAGTAATTTGACCTTGACATTGGGCACAGGATCGCGCTTTCCGCAAGCAGGTGCGACAATGATGATAAACACCCATGTGAAGTATCAAGGTATTGGGTGAAGCAGTTGCAGATATAGTACACAAAAAAAAATTAACAAAAAAATTCAAAGTAATTTGACCTTGACATTGGGCACAGGGGCCGCACGGTTGTGGGTTAGAATGAAAATATGGATGATGATAAACACCCATGTGAAGTTTCAAGGTAATGGGCGAAGCAGTTGCAGAGATATAGTATAACGAAAAAGTTTTAACCAAAAAACTCTAACCAGACGTACGTTAAAAAGTTAACGTTGAAAATGGCTAAGCCAATTACGTAGAAATAATAGGTGAAGGTAAAAAAATGGTCACATGTTGGATAGTTGATGTGTGGTAGGCACCCCTTGGTTATGAAGCTGTGAAAGTTTGGTGGTCCTAGGTGGTACAGTACCAAAGAAATGGACTTAAACACGAAAACTTAACATTGTAAACGCGAAAACTTAACATTGAAAATGGCTAAGTCGACTGCGCGAAAAAAATGGGTGAAGTTAAAAAAAAAAAGTAACATGTTGGATAGTGATATGTGGTGGGCACCCCTTGATTATGAAGCTGTGAAAGTTTGGTGGTCCTAGGTGGTACAGTACCAAAGAAATGGACTTAAACACGAAAACTTAACATTGAAAACGCGAAAACTTAACATTGAAAATGGCTAAGTCGATTGCGCGGAAAAAATGGGTCAAGTTAAAAAAAAAGTAACATGTTGGATAGTGATATGTGGTGGGCACCCCTTGATTATGAAGCTGTGAAAGTTTGGTGGTCCTAGGTGGTACAGTAACAAAGAAATGGACTCAAACACGAAAACTTAACATTGATTGTGGACGCCGCCCGCCGCCCGGCTTTCGCCAATCCAATAGCCTGGATTTTTTTTCAAAAAACCTGGCTAAAAAAGTAACATGTTGGATAGTGATATGTGGTGGGCACCCCTTGATTATGAAGCTGTGAAAGTTTGGTGGTCCTAGGTGGTACAGTAACAAAGAAATGGACTCAAACACGAAAACTTAACATTGATTGTGGACGCCGCCCGCCCGCCCGGCCTTTCGCCAATCCAATAGCCTAGATTTTTTTTTAAAAAACCTGGCTAAAAACCCTATTTAAATCAGAAGTAGCGAGCATCAAAAAGCAAAAAAAAATTGTGGTACCTTTATCATGTTGCAGAAAACAATAAACAGACAATAAACACATTCAAGGAGACAATTCTAATGAAATGCCAAGACATGTTTTCATTTCGAAGCAAACTATTCATAATAGGTGTCTGTTTAAGTGTAAACAGTAGAGTGATTTTATTTTACCCAATTAAAATTTTGAAATACCCAATTGCTTCAGAAATGATAGGAGTGAAAATACTCAATTACTAATTCCTTATCTGGAGCCCTGTAGTCTGCCATAATGTCTGTGCTATCCCTGAGTGCATGATTGGGAAAGAATACCCGCAGGACATTTCATATTATCTGTAGTGAATTTCACCAAAATTGCTAAATACACTTATCTTTCGAAGTGTACTTTGAGGGTGAAATTCTCAATTTATGCATACATTAATTAATAACTCGGCTGTGATAATGTAATAAATACAGTATAATAATTCTGCGTAATTTGAATTGTCAAATATAAACAGTCTTTTTCAGTGAAAATTAAAAATAATTACTACCACAAAGTGTACTCAGGTTGATAACGGTATTTAGCAATTTTGGAGAAAACGGCTGCCGATCATTTTGATATCAAAAGACAGTAGTTTGGTATTCTCTATGTATGAAATATCAAGTTCATCAGGTTTGGCTTCTATACAAGCCATTCTTCTTTCTCAACAAACACAGCAGCATTGATTCCGTGCATTTTAGTGTAAGTTATCAAGTCACTTGGGGCCGTTTCACTAAACTTTGTACGACTAAAATATCGTAAGTGCAAAATTATGATAGTCTGTAAATTTCGTATTTACAATATTATCTTGTAAACAATTATTGGATTTACATTTATTGAGCATAGGCTGCATATGCAGCCTATCCTCAATAAATGTAAATCCATCAATTGAAATTTTCCAGACGATCCTAAATTTGCACTTACAAACATTTTAGTCATACGAAGTTTAGTGAAACGGGCCCATGATAAATAGAACATCATGCAAGTGCCTTTTGATATCACGTTTAACTGTAGGAATTCCTACGCGTTTCCTAGCCTCGTCTGATAAACTTAATATCAAAAGACTCTAGCCTGGTATTCTATACATGTACGTACCCTGGTCGGAGCTGTCCGACTGGTCGAGTGAGTTTCCCGCGTCACCCTCGGACGAGGGGTTGTGAATGCGAACCCCTGGGACGGGACAATCCTCGTCCACAAGCTCGTAGAAATCCCCGAGGGTCTCCATGAAGTCTCCCACCACCCTGGTCTGGGGCATCGCTTCCACGATCTGGATAGAGAACATTGGATTTGTCTCCCCTGAATATCTTGTGGAGACGGGTTTCATTCAATTTTTGGATTACAGTCTACACCCATTTACTCAAAGTCCAAGAGACTGAGGAAAATACTTTGAGGTAAAAAAAAATTTGAGAACATGTACTTCACTTGAGACCAAGAATTTGACTAAGTTATCTGTAAATTGACTAACTTATCTGTAATTTGACTTACCTAAGTTATCTGTAATTTGTTTTCAGAGTTTGAGGTAACGAGTGTAGACTGTATTCTAGTAACCTGAGGTTACACACAAAAATATTCCCCAATACTTCCATGATTTTACATGATTCGCCACAATCTTCCCTGATTATATTTGTGTGCATTTGATTGTATGAATGTATAAATGTCATACAATTTCATACGATAATTTGCTTTTTAACATAATAATCACTTATTTTAACAAATTTCCTGAGTTTTCTCAGTTTTCCTAATTTTCCAGAGTTTGTTATCCGATATTTAAGGGGGGGAAATTGGCTCAAAGAACCTTCCATTTCCAGCGACTGTGGCCACCCTGTTGAAATATCCATTGAAGTATACGTAACCTTGTTACCACGCGTTTGAACCATCTAGACGAGACGGTTCAATGAGTGGTCACAACCTATACTTTTAAACATCCATGGAAGTATATGTTGTTACCACTCATTTGAACCGTCTCAGTGAGACGGTTCAAATGAGTGGTAACAACATATGGTTTTGAGAAGAGATAAGGAAATTATTTCAAAGTTGTAAATAACTGATACATGTATACGGGTATTCAGCATGACATGAGTCAACGTGGCTGTGGCTGTGACTGTGACTGTGACTGGAGAAATGGGGCTTACGGGTTTCTGGACAGTCTAGGTTGTGATCTTCTAGCATACCATATTAACTCGGACTTATATTCGGACACCAACTGCCAAACACATATAAATATATGGGTGTACAAAGAATATCCAAATAGTTACCGTTAGTATGGTTGTACTTGGTTTATCGCAATAACAATGTATTTGGATAATTTGTTTTGGAGAACCCCTAGAGTTTTCCAAAACAAATTGTGTTCGAATATTTAGGTCATTACAGTACTCTACGCAGTCTGAAGCATTTTTGTGTTTCACAGACTTAACAGACCGATCTTATAATTGGTTACGTTACCTACTAGTAACTTGCCTTAAAACATCCGGGACATCCTTGCCATTAGAATTAGTGGAATGTTTCAGTCTGACATAGCGTCACGTGGCTTTGATTAAACTCACCAATGTGACGTCAAACCGATGACACCTCTGCCAATTATAACGCCGATAATACACCGGAAGTAGTTTTAAGGGAAGTTACTCGTGATTTTCCATGTTTGGTAACCTATTTTTAGACTATCTATAGCCAACAGTGTAGAGCCTGATCAGACTGTGCGGATGCACAGGCTGATCTGGGTCTACATTGGCCGCAACTCCATTAGCCCCATTTGTCCAGTCACAGCCACGATTCATTTCTAAATAGACAACAGAAACAATGAAGTCAATTCAGAATTTTCGTTTACAACCATTTGTGCAGGCAGGGTGTGTATAGACAAAAATATGAAAATTACTTTCAAACAGTGCAGATCCTGATGAGACAGGCTTGTTACGAGCCGGCTCATCTGGATCTGCACTGTTTGCATAAACCGATATAGCGGGCTTTCGGGTTCAAAGGGTTAAAGGTACATGCCCACTCAGTAGACACAAAATGTTCTTCATATCAGAGATATCAGCTGAGACATTTTCTGGCAAATAAACATTCATTCACCATTATCCCACGTATCGATTGGCATTATTATACATTTGATATCAGGGGCGATAATCGTGTTTCCTTAAACTGTTAACGGACATTACTATTTATTCTCTGTATTTATTTTTGGATGTGCAACGATCATACTTTATAATCTGTCGAAAATATATAACGCATTTAATTAGTATAAATAATTAAAAATTATCATGCCTCATTTGCATATGAAAATAGCCTGATACCACCGCGCGTCACTATCAGTAAAATAAACATTACTAAATGATTATATCTGTATAGCGGGCACTTGTAATTTGTAGAACTGGTGGAATAGTGACACAATTATACACTCATTTAATTCATATAAAGAACATTTTGAACCTACTGAGTGGGCATGTACCTTTAATATAAACGGTCATGTTGTTGATGTTGTTACGGTATACCACAGGAAATGGCAAGTTATAAGTTATCCCAGCAACATTTTCCCGAACCAAAAAAACAAACTGTAGTTGTGGGTAATAAAATAAGATTGGTCGGGTAACAGAAAACACACATTTTTTAAGGCGTTATCGTGTTGGAAAGTTTAGTAATTGTGCAAATATTAGTTTGAACAGTGCAGGCAATGAAAAAATATCGTACCCGTGGGTCATTATCAGACTCCATGTCCTTCCATTTCTCATTGCTGAGTGCAATCACCTGAAAGACAAGGCAGTCATACCTCAGACTTCCTCTATCAAGTTTTCTATTCACCCACAGTGCTTTCACAGTGCTTTCATTAACCCTTACAATGCTGAATTAAATTTTGTCGTCTCCTGTTTATTTTTTATTTTCCATTTTTCCAATAAAAAAACGTGCTTTAGCAGCACTTTAGAATCATTTCCAATGGAAATGATTATAAAGTGCTGTCAAACCATGTTTTTATTGAGAAAGAAGATAACAATAAAATAACAGCAGACAACAGTTTTTGTTTCCCGCATTCTAAGGGTTAACAGGAATTGGACATATATTACTCCCTGAAAATTGAGAATTCCAGAAACTGGTAGATTTCCTTCATTGTCTATTCATGTATAAAACAATTCCTGATTTATTCATAAATAACAAAACCAATTCCTGAAAATCGATATTAATGAGAACAATTACATTCGGAATACATGTTTACGGGTATGAACTCTATTAAATATTTTATTTTTTACTTTAGGTATTTCTCAATGAAAGTATATGTTGTAACCACTCATTTCAACCATCTCGACAAGACTGTTCAAATGTGTGTCACAACATATACTTATAAGCACTTATAAAGAAAATGTTTATGATTTTCCACCAACAAAATGGCTTATCCTCAGCATGAAATATGTTAAAGATACATGCCCACTCAGTAGGCACAACATTTTCTTTATAGCAATTAAATAAGTGTATAATTGGGTCACTATTCCATCAGTCTAAAAATTACAATTGCCCGCTATACAGATATAATCACTTCGTAATATTTATTTTGCTGATAGTGACTCGCGGTGGTATCAGGCTATTATTATCAGGTTAAATATCAGACACAAATGTCCACACTGATATCAGGGGTGATACCCATGTTTCCTTAAAATATTAACGGACATTACTAGTTATTCTCTGTATTCATTTTTTGATGTGCAATGATCATACTTTATAATCTGTCGAAAATACTATTTTTTCAGGCGACGCATTTAATTAGTATAAATAATTAAAAAATATCATGCCTCATTTGCATATGAAAATATAACTATTTCTCAGTAAACTAGAAAATGTGTTCATAGAAACACGGATGCCCCACATATCGCTTTGATAATAAATGAGGCAAAATTCCAAGTCCAAAAGGGGAGATAATCCATGACCTGGGTGTCAAATCAACAATCAAATAAACTTTGCACATCTACTCATCATAAGGAAGCTACATACCGAGTTTCAGGTCTGTAGCTATTACGGTTTAAAAGTTTTATGAATCACAAGGCAAAATTGTCAAATTCTAAGTCGAAAACGGGGAGATAATCCATGATCGGAAGTCGAATCAAAAATTGAAATAAACTTTGCGCATCTACTCATCATAATGAAGCTACATACAAAGTTTCAGGTCTGTAGCTATTACAGTTTAAATGTTTTACGAATCACAAGGCAAATATTGTACAATTACTTGCTCAGAAAAATAAATTATAGTAATTTTTATTCTTTAGCAAAATCATACTTGTGTCAAAGGTCACTTGTAGTTTCAGTGCAATTTTTCTTCTTAACAACAAACATGAATTGCAGATTCCACATATCAAGCTGGCCAAAGCATTTCTTTGCCACAGGGTTTACTGATCGTCCCAAGGATGATGTGCTGTTGGACAGACATAAAGTACTGAAAAAATTAACGGAAATTATGTTAAGTTAAAGTAATTTCACATTGGCCACATGGGTTGACTACAGAATGAAAGTATGGATGATAACAAGGAATCATGATATGAAGTTTCAAGAAAATGTGACTTAGGGATGCTGAGATATAAGGTATCTAAACGCATAAAGCATATAATTTTTTTAAAAATCTTTAACCCATAGAATGTGGGAACCGAAAATAGTCGTCTGCTGATAATTCATATTTTGTCTTTTCTCTCAGAAAAACATGGTTTGGCAGCATTTTAGAATCATTTCCATTGGAAATGATTCTAAAGTGCTGCCAAACCAAGTTTTTGATGAGAAAAATGGAAAAATAAAAAATATTCAGCAGACGACAAAATTTAATTCAGCATTGTAAGGGTTAAGATTTCCAAATAAGTTGAACGCGCTACAGAATTAAAGCATGGATGATGAAAAAGACACATATGAACTTTCATGTTCATGCAAAGACATAAGGTACATGTATCTACATGTAAACGCTTTAATGCAGGTGCCCGTTTCACTAAACTTTGCACGACTAAAATGTTCGTAAGTGCAAATTTAGGATCGTCTGGAAATTTCAATTGATTGATTTACATTTATTGAGCAATCGGTAATTGTTTACATGAAAACATTGTTAATGTGCAATTTACTGACTATCATAATTTTGCACTTACAAACAGTTGTACGAAGTTTAGTGAAACGGCCCCCAGATTTCCTATGCACACACATATGGACTGATGTATTTGTGATCACTATGTCAAGTTTTCTACAAGCAAACACGATTAAACACAAAATAATTTTTTGTTAACATCATGAGGGTCAAATAAAAAACAATAACAGGGCTCCAGATAAGTAATTAGTAATTGAGTATTGTCACTCTATCATTTCTGAAGCAATTGGGTATTTCAAAATTTGAATTGTGTAAAATAAAATCACACTTCTGTTTACACATCAACAGACAGCAATTATTGAATAGTTTGCTTCGAAATAAAAAAAAAATCTTGGTATTTCATAAGAATTGTCTCATTGGAGACACTTCTAATGAAATACCAGCAGGTGTTTTCATGGAAAATAAGAAAGATATGCCATATTTGTGGTTTGTTTATTTTTTTCTGCAGCTTGATAAAGGTACCATAAAATTGTTATTGCTTTTTGATACTCGCTACTTCTGATTTCAATTGGGTTTTTGGCAATTTTAATTGTGCATTTAAGCAAATACGCAGTTTATCTGGAGCGATGAATAAACAAAACGTTATAATAAACAAAACAAAAATTTGTAATCAAATATATGCAAGCATGGCATGAAATTTTCACAGTACTATTGAAAGGGAAACTGAATAGGTTTAATTTCCCAGTAATGCAGTCTGATCTAGATCTGCACTGGCCGCAAAGCCCATAAGCCCCATTTCTCCGATCACAGCGACATAGAGATGAGATCATGGGACGTTAGTTGAACCGTTTCGACACTACATGCCGGTATAGTGGCATTGGCAAAAAGTGTAGATCCAGATGAGCCGGCTCGTGACGAGCCGTCTCATCAGGATCTGCACTTTTTGCAAGTAATTTTCATCTTTTTGAGAACAAAACACCCCCTTTTCATAAATGACTAATCTGAAGATCATTTTGTGACGATTGGATTGGTCAGAAAATTAGCATATCAAAGTCAATTCCAGTTATTTGCGGGTGAAAGGGTTTAAGTCTGATCTGAAAGACCACTGGAATGCAAATATAGTGAAAATATTGTTTGTGCCTAGCCTACAGCCCCTGCGACTGAAGTTCACCGATATGTGGCAGTGACTGGAGAAATAGGGCTTTTGGGATTTGTGACCTTTATCAAATAGCATTCATGTAGCCTGATAAAGATCTGCCTTGCTTGTTAGAAGCTTGACGCGTGTTTCATTGTTTTTTCGAGCTCAGTAGCATATTTCACCAACATTGCAAAGTATAGCAAAATATACTTTGAGGCAGTAATCATTTATTTTTCCCGAAATGCATTATTTCATATAGAACTAACGACTGCATATATTTGATGATTAAAAGTATACGGACTTATTATACTGAATTTATTACATTATCACAGCCAAAATGGCTGTGATAATGTAATAAATTCAGTATAATAAAAATTAATAAATTTATCCTTGAATTGAAAATTTCTCCCTCAAAGTATACTTTGCTAGATAAGTATACTTTGCAATTTTAATGAAATAGGCTACTGGACACATTCACCCAACATGATGGCTGTGATTGAAGATATGGGGCATACAGGATTTGTGACCAGTGTAGTTTCTGATCTACTACAGTCTGTTCCACGCTTTTCTGCCGACAAATTTTGGCTATTATTATTAAACACATTAAATCTAAAAAGTATTTAAACGGAAATACTTTTTCATCAATAACAAAAAAGTCACCCTCCCCAAAAGAAATTATTTGATGAAATTCCATCAAATATTGATTTTATTGCGAAAAAAACCCACAATTTTCCTATTATATGGGAATTTAACATGGGGACTTAAAAAATTTTTTTTTTAAATATATTTTTTATTTGCGGACCAATTTTCAAAATCTAACTTGTTTTCTTATTTACATCATTTCCAAGCTATCTCGCCAGGTTTCGGAGTCAAGTTCCAAAATCGGTTTTTCGACCCTCCTTTTTTGCCCATGTTAAATTCCCATAGGAAAATCATTTTTTCGCAATAAAATCAGTATTATATGGAATTTCATGAAATAAAAAAATTTGGAGGGGCGACTTTTTTTGTTATTGGTGAAAAAGTACTTACATTTAAATATTTTTTAGATTTAATATGTTTAATAGCCAAAGTTTGTCAGCAGGAAAACGTGGAACAGTCAGTAGTACACTTCTATAACCAGATAACAATACATATTGCTTTGTTAGAAGCAAGACATGTGTTTCATTGATGGAATAGCGAACAGTGCAGATCCTGATCAGACTGTGCGGATGCACAGGCTGATCTGGATCTACACTGTTCGAGAAATCTATAAGCCTCATTTCTCCAGTCACAGCCACTTATATTGATCACATGACCGTCATGTGATCGACAACAGTGCGAGAAATTTCGCGACATTCTCTGATGTATTTGCTAGAAACAGAGCTCCAGATAAGTTTTGTGTCGATAGTGTACTATACCCCCTGATTTCAAAATCATTGCGTAGTTTACTTTCACAAATGGATTATTGATTTTCTTCATTACTAAATAGGGAACAAATGATAAAAACAATATAACAAATTTAAACATTCACTTATTTGAGCGGCAAAAAGCAAACACTGCTGTTTGCAACTCAGCTAAGTGAATTTTCAACTTTATGACAGTATTTTCATGGCTCAATTTGAAAATCAATGCGTATTTTCACGTAGCGGTGCGTATTTTGTACTCCCACTTTTAATAATCAATGCGTATTCAGCTGAAATAATTGCGTAAAATACGTCAATACGCAGCTTATCTGGAGCTCTGTAGAAATGAAGGTAAATGTATTTGTGACACACATTATGCCAATGTACAACATGTGTACCTTCTTCAGTTCATCGACATATTTCATCATGGCGTCCTCGGGCTCCATGCTTCCCAGTTTGTTCCAGGCATCCCTGTGACAAAGATGGAATATTATAGGAATAAATGGTGAATTTATCGAGAGGGGGTGGCGGGTGAAGACTACCAGACATGGAGCTAGTCTGACCACACTTTTCCAGACACAGACACAAACTGTTCAGGTCTTCTTTGTCAACGAATGTACAAAAAGTGAAAATGAATGGGTTTAACACCCAAAACCAGCAAGGTCATATACATATAAGGCTTGAGGCCTTATATATATGACCTTGCTGGTTTTGGGGTGTTAATCTCTGATCCGAAAGGACAAGTTTGATGGGAATGCATGTACAGTCGAACCTGTGAACAACGGCCGGCCAATGGAAGTGGCCAACATGGACGTTGTTGACAGGCGATCGTTGTTCCAAGGGTCAAACATTTTCCTTTCACAACAAAAGCGGCTATGTATTTCGATTCTATTGTAATCTATACGCATGCATAGCAAACTTGGCTGTATACACTTGACGATTCGCTATTGCACAATCGTGGAGTGGATCAGGTCTGGCCGTTAATGCAATAAGCCATAGACTCAATTCACGAAAAAACACGTCATGTCACTTAGACTGGTTCCCGGTAGTATTGTTTAGCTATGCTGCACATCAGACAGGGTACCAGTCTAGTGTCAACTACGTGACTGACGTCAGCAACTGTGTGTATTAATATTTGATATGGCTTTGTACCCCGCGGGGGTGAAATTTACACTTGGCAAAAATTGACAGCGCGGTGTGTTTGAAGTCAGCTGATGTCGGCTTGTCACCTTAGACGAATCAGCGTCGTGTAAACAGTTTGCAAAATAACAATGATTTTTCTATAACTTATGTGGAATGGCATTGTAACAATTGTACAAATGGGGGGGGAAATCCCAAAATCAGAACTGAATATTTACAATAAAACAAGAATGCGGTGTCGATCGTGCCGAGGCATTTGACAGTAACATGATTATGGGCATGTGCTAAAGTAAGCATCACAAAAACCGTTGAGAAGTGCATGTTTAAAATACAGAAAGGGTCACCGTTGAAGAAACTTGTTGACATAAAAAAAATGGCTATGTGTTTCCACAACCATGTGAAGGTCAAAATGTTCACTGTCATGTTAATGGCAGCATGAGTGTGTTCCAAATGCTTACATGTATCAAGTTTCCAAATATTGAAACAATCCATCAAGTAATTATAATGTTATACGATGATGAAGAAACTTGTACAAACTTTAAAAATGGCTAAGTGTTTCTGCAAAAATATGAAAGTGAAAAAGGTCATGTTAATGGTGGCATGAGTGTGTTCCAAATGCTCACATGTATCAAGTGTCCAACTATTGTAGCAATCCGTCAAGTAATATTAAAGTTATCCAATGATGAAGAAGCTTGTACAAACTTTTTTGAAGCAAAGAAATGGCTAAGTGTTTCAGCAAAATTTGAAGGTAAAAAAGGTCAAGGTCATGTGAATGGCTGCATTAATGTGTTCCAAATGCTTACATGTATCAAGTGCCCAAACATTGAAGAAATGCGTCAAGTAATATGAAAGTTATAGCGGCATCAGAAAGATCGTACAATGTTTTTGACGCCAAAAAAATGGCTAAGTGTTTCAGCAAAAATTTGAAGGTAAAAAAGGCGAAGGTCATGTGAATTGGCGACATGAGTGTGTTCCTAATGCTTACATGTATTAAGTGTCCAAATATTGAGGCAATCCGTAAAGTAATATTAAAGTTATTGCATGATGACGAAGCTTGTACAAAGTTTTGAACATTTCTGACGACGACGACGATGCGGATGGAAAAAGCGGCAACTATAGTCGCGCTTCTGCTAAAGCAGGCGCGATAAATAAAAACCTCCAGATTTTAGATACAATGCTCTACAATTAGGCTATAGACCACTTGCTCAAAAACAGTCACAAAAAAATACCATTTGGCTTTCTTCACAACCTCCCAGAAGCTTGGCTTTGCTTGTTTGCAGGGTCCTTGTGTTGCTTGCTTGAAGTAAGCGTAAAACATCAGCATCATCTCGTTGGATGGCTGGAACGGACCTGGAATTAATAATGGCTTGAGTGAGATTAGACCTGATAAAATTAAATGAATTGTAAATAACTGTCAAGTCAATGACAAATAAACTAAGGAAACATGCAGCAGGGCCTATAAATAGCACTGGTCGGAGGTCCTGTTTTATTGTCGGACCTTTGTATTTCACAACCAGTCCACCGGTGAAATTGTGATCATCATGTAGTGGTAAATTTAAATCAATTATGATTATCGTCTATCTGTCTGCATCTTCCATCATTGTTAATTAAATCTTGCTACCAAATGGGCAGAGAAATGGAAAAAACAGTCCCAAAAACAATTGTCGATGTTAACATTCCCGAGTAGCATACTGTACTTGCTATACTATCACATTGTGCAATTGGAACCAACGGAAGTCATATGTAAATAGGTTCCTAGTCTAGACTTACCGAATTTGAGTATACCGTAAAAATTCTAATAGACGCCCACCCCCCACTTTTTACATTCAAAGTGACAATTTGTTTGGCTGATTTTCACAAAATTAGTGCCTCGAGTAAACGCCCAGTACTAACTTGAAACAAAATTGGAGCTAATTGTCCAACTAGATTTCTTTCCTTTACAGTATTTCGAAGGCAACTTCTTTGAAAATCGGGGGAAAAAAACATAATTGCTACTTTCACAGTGTCGCAGTAAATTCCTCATCGGTAGTAGCTATTTGCACGGACACAGGGCGAACATAATTTACAAGGTTACAGAGATGCCATTTTCAAAAATTCTCAAACCCATCTCGTATAATATGGGTGAAATTGAAATCATGTTGGATTGTTGGCAGATATTTCCTACAAGATGAGCAAAAATAAATATGGATTGTTCTGGACATGGCCCTGGGCCGAAATTAATCGCACATTTGAGGAATAAATCTGTATAGAAAATACATGGGCTGTCAAGGTTTCATATACAGAGACTTGACGGTGACTCAATTTGTAGCTGTCACTGAAGAAAGGGGACTTATAGGATTTGTCACCAGTGTAGCTCCTGATCATATAGCACACTCCTGTAGCCTGATAATGATCTATATTCCTTGTTAGAAGCAGGACAGGTGTTTCATTGATGGAATGAGACTGCAGATGCATGGGTGATCTAGATACACTGGTCACTAAACCTATAAGCCCCATTTCTCTAGTCACAGCCACATTTTATTTTGAACAGTAGTTGAATGATTAATTCTCAAGTGTTGTATATTTTGATTCACAAATTCAAAATAGAAATAAAAGAACCGACTGTGATCGAATAAATAGAATCATAGCCAATATGTAGAACACGCATTCGCAAATTTGTTCCGAAATGGTCTTGCTCTGAAAAGTCCATGGTCCGAACTTGTTCTGAGTACATAACTCTAATTACATTTCATTACATTGCACTACATAAGAGTTATGACGTAGTTGTATTTGTAAATGTGCGTTTTAAGGCAGGTCGAAATAATGGTGTTTTTTATACGTATGATGCTCAATTTACATATACATAGTGAAGTATGTTATACTTTATAAACCATATATACATGTGACACAAGTAATAATTCATAAAAATGGTTCTACAAAGCAATTTCATGGATACATTGAGATGTTTACTCTGGATCGCCAGATCTTCTTACATTGCCCGGTGTCAGTATAGTTTCCTTCCTGCTGATCTATATATAACTTCGAGGGCGTTTCGGACCGTAACAGATTCGTTATTTATGTTTGATTGTTTTTTCCCAAGTTTAAACTTAATGATATATTAACAGTGAGCATGCGAAAGGTTCATATATCATATGTGATAAAGAATTTTCGCGTATATGTTGATTACGCATAGTAAAAAATAGCAAGGTGGTCCCGAAACGGTTTTGGTCCGAGCTTGCTAGCGTCCGAATCGTTAAAATATTATAAATTACTGATTGAGGCCTCGGTATGTCGTAATGAAATTGAAACATTTTATATTTTCAATGCATTTTAAATCTTACAGACCCTGAACGGCTCAGTATTACAATTTTCCGATTTTTTCAAACACAAAAACATGTTTGGCAACTGATTTAGTACACAAAACAAACATATACTGCCTAATAGATAGGCCTACATCTCAAGTCTTGACATTTACATCTTAATCGCAATGTGAAGACAACAACAACTTGTTTTGTGTACCACTCAGTGCAAAATGTCAATATTGACAAATTAATTTCCGTAGCCCAACGGCTTCGGCTCGGAAGCGAGTCGATAAACTCCGGCTATCGGAATTCATCGGCCGCGAATCAGGGAGTTGAGCAGTTGACCCGAGCTTCTATCGGAAAATCGATCGGACTTTGACGGAACACGCACCTGCTGTTTGTTTATCAACAAATATTGATATTTTAATAGACTACAAACTCATTTTTGTACCAAAATTAATGCAAACAGTTTCAAAGTGTGTGTAAATAGAAACCTGTTGGATTTATGTGTGAGAAAACGCAATAGGAGGCCAAATTCGACAACTTGAGCCGTATTGGGGCTTTAATTACATACTTGTACAAATCTAAATTCTGTAGTCTAAAAGTTGAGCAAGAAAGGGGTTTAATGGAGATATAAGAAGATTCTGTTTTCGCGATACGCTTATGTATTCATCATTTATATATGAAATAAAACAAATTTCAAATCCGACCAGAATATGCCGTTCTTAAAAACTTCTTTTACGGATGTCATATTCCGGACAGCCAGTTTTTGCAGCCGTCACTGCATGACAAACTTCCCCTTATTTTGCTTACCACTAGGACAGATAAACAAAATAGATTCAACCAATCAGCATAGAATAGGTGTGGCTTCGTGAATTCAGAATACACCTGTCCCAAAGTCCACTTCCCTATTTGACTCCAGTCAAACCATCTGATAAGTTGTTTGTTATGCCGAACTATCAATGACCTCCGGCGGCATCTGTTTGATCGTAGCTACACACGCGTGTCACTGATTATTTCAGCTCAAATTCCATTTTTTTCTGATTCTGGCTCAGCTGTCTGTTTAACCGTGAATCACAACAAAATTCCGCACAGATAGTCATCGCCGACGCAGGCGCCGATACAGAACTATTTGCAGGTCTACACGACTTCCGCGAGCACGAAGCTCGATGTCCATCGTAAAGTCTGGGGGTGCTCCCCAAAGACATTTTTAAATGCCAGATCGTCGCAGATGCGATTTCCTGACACCTAGACCACGAAAAAGTCATCCAACTATTCGAGTATTGTAGATTTTGTTCTCTTTTTTTTTTGTTGCCGGGAGCAGGGTGGGGTGGGGGGGACGGGACGGGACCCCTTGTATCCGCGCCTGCGACGATTGCAATCATCGTAAGTCCCATTTATCTAGTCACCGTCACATATCACCCACGACATGGACTTGTCACATGTGACTGTGTACCTTCGGACATCTGCGTAATTTCAGGAAATATATTTACAGAAAATGTAATATAATTATTTTCCGTAAATGACGACAGAAGTTGAATTTTTTTTTATTTTACTTCACTAAATAAAACTATTGTAGATCTAGATCTAATTTTTCTACATGTATTTACTGAAATTACGCAGATGTCCGAAAGTACAAAATCCCATGGCGTTTCTCATTTGACGCACACCTGTCATTTGACGATGCGATATCTATACAAAAAGTCGGTATCACGTTACGCGCGTGCCGTCTCGGGCCTCAAAACTGTGACCCCGATAATTATAAATAGATGTCACGTGCTAGTCATGTGTGATCCATCTCCCGCCATATTGAAGACGCTCTGTTTACTTTCTGCTTCGTGTGAGAGTGACCTTAGAATTTTGCTAATCAACACTTTATTAGGTGAGTTTGTGATAATATTTTCGTGTCATATTGGAATATAGTCTATCAATAACAATATAGCAAAGTATGAATGTCAATGCCCTGCAGGTTTTTTCTATATTTTAGTGCGCGAATTGTAAATGCTATTACGCACATTTTTACTGTGCAGCGTGGTGTAGCGAATAGGACAACATGTTGCCTATAAAGCGGAATATGTGCAGTTAGGTCCGAACTTGCCCGCAGTCATTTGCTTACTTTGAAAATACGACCTACATGTAGAAGCAATGACAGCTAACTGAACAAAAGTATATTATACAAACTCTTTAGAGACTATACGCGGGTTTACAATTCTTACCATCTTTAGGAAGACTGTGAATAACACGAATTGCTGCATCAAACTTTTCTTTCGCTGTTGAGGCCATTTTGTCATGTCATGTGACCAATATAAAGTTCAAACTGGTACCCGTTTCGTTGAGATCACTGCAAAATAAAAGACAACAAAACAGGGAACCTGTTGAACTAAATGTGGTACAGTATAGTACAAACACGGATTTCATTATTATTATTATTATTATTATTATATTATTATCATTATTATTATTATTTGCTGTATAGTAATATGTGAACTACAGATATAATTTATTTCATATCACGAGATGGTTCTTCTTCGTCTTCTTCTTTTTCTCTTTTTTTCTTCTTCTTCTTTAGTGTATCAGTGTATTGAAGATTATGTATATTTCCTTTAGTGCTTGGTTAAAACTATATACATTTATATGTATTTATACATGGAATATTGGAGTGAGGACAGACACAGCCTCAGGGACCATGCAGTACCTTAAAGGAGTGCACCGTGTCTGCTGCACGTATAGAAGGCGGTAGAAGGTCCCATTGGGTGACTGTTCGAGGGTAGAAGGAGTATTTGTAAGAATATTTTGCTGTTTGGATATGTTTAAAGGTCAGTGTACTACTGTGTCTGTTTTCTTTTTATCTGAAGGAATAAGGAGATAACTCGGTGGATGGATGGCAACTACGCAGTGGATAATTTTGTAGAGCATGATTATTCTGGAACGAGTAGGCTACGTCGGATTTCTAGAGAGGGCCAGTTTAGGGTTTGGATCATGTCAGAGTTTACTTTTAAGTATTATATGAAGGAATCCTAATTACGGATTGATGTGTTTATATAATGCATGTCAGGGGCGTAGCTAGCCCTCTATCCATGTGGATTAATAATTATGCTAGGGGGGTCCGGGGGCATGCCCCCCCCCCGGAAAATTTTGAAAACAATGGTGCAATCTGGTGCATTCTGGGCGTTCTGAGGTGCTTTATTTAGTACTTTTTTTTTCTCAGAATCATGTGGATTCAGACCCAGGTGTTGCTTCAGACCCAGTAGACGTCTTATCAGGTGTCCCCCAGGGTTCTGTCCTGGGCCCAGTCTTGTTTCTCCTCTACATTAATGATCTGCCGGATGATGTAAATTCCTCTGTTCGTCTCTTTGCTGACGACTGTGTTCTCTATCGAAACATAAGTAGAGATACAGATTGCCAAGCTCTTCAAGACGACATTGCCAAACTCGCTAAGTGGGAAACAACATGGCTCATGAAATTTAATGCTTCAAAATGTCACACCCTCAGAGTCAGTAGTCACCTGCCAAATTCTCAACTTGTGTACGACTATAGTCTTCATGACCAGATACTGGAAAGCGTACCCTCTGCAAAGTATTTAGGACTTACCTTTACTAATAATCTGTCCTGGGGCACACATATCCAAAACGTTACCAGCAAAGCAAACAGAACACTTGGTTTTCTTAGACGAAACCTTGCCATTGCTCCCAAATGTACAAGAGACATAGCCTACAAAACTATGATCAGGCCTCAACTGGAATTTGCTGCTAGCATTTGGAGCCCATATACAGTTTCAGACATTAGTAAAGTTGAAAAAATTCAGAGAACTGCTGCTAGGTGGTGTTGTAGAAGATGGCGAAACCAAAGCCACGTTGGCGACATGCTAGAAGATCTGTCATGGCCAACTCTAGCCCAACGTAGGGACCAGGCCTGCCTCATATTCTTCTACAAAATCCACAATGACCTTGTTGAGATTGACAAAAACACGTACCTCCATCTGGTTGCTAATCCCAGGTCAACTCGATCCTCTGCCAAACACCCGTATCAATACAGTAGACCACTGGCTTATTCGGATTCTTTCAAATTCTCCTTTTTTCCCAAGCTTATACCGTTATGGAACTGTCTACCTATCGATATTGTTTCCTCGGAAACCGTATCCAGGTTTAAATCCAAAATCTAAATTTTTGGAACAGTCTGCTACATGATGTTGTTTTTTTTCTCATGTAGCAGACACCCACTTCTTGTAAATAGTTTTAGTGGCAAGTCTATCTTTGGTCTTTTTCAATATCCTTATGTAAAATATTAGTACCACATATATATGTGTTTTTTTTGTTCATTTGTACTTGATCAACGCAACTTGCCACCATATTTCCTGTCATAATGCTCCGATTGGAGCGTGCACAGTATCGATAGATAGATAGATAGATAGATTCAGCCGCGTACTCGCGTATAGGCAGCTACGCGCCTGCATGTGTTTGTCCCATTTTAGATTACTTTGAAGGGTGACGCCGAAATATTTTGCACTTTTTCGACTGGAAGTTTATATGTGAATTTAATTGGGGTACCTTTATCATGCTGCAGAAAACAATAAACAGACCACAAAACTATAGCATATTTTTCTTATTTTCCATAAAACACATCTTGGTATTTCATTAGAATTGTCCCCTAACTTTCCAAGGAGACAATTCTAATGAAATGCCAAGACATGTTTTCATTTCGAAGCAAACTATTCAATAATTACTGTCTGTTGATGTGTAACAGTAGTGTGATTTTATTTTACCCAATTAAAATATTGAAATACCCAATAGCTTCAGATATGATGGAGTGAAAATACTCAATTACTAATTCCTTATCTGGAGCCCTGATTGAGTATAGGCATTGAATAAATGATGACACTTTCTTATAATTGTATCAAGCCACCAGACAGGAAGTGTCAGGCCCGTACGCAGGGGGGGAGGGGGTGTTCGCCGAGGTCCGCTATTTTTCAAACAGTATCTTGAAATGCATTAATATACAGGTAATTTGCATGAAAATGTCACAATTTACCACCGTTTAAATCTGAATTTAAATGACTTAAAATGCAGGAGAGTGCATTTCATGCCATCTAGGTTTAAACAATTTCAGGGGGAGCATGCCCCCGGATCCCGCTAGCGTACTCGGTCCACTACGTGGGGCTCGCCCCTGACGCACCCCCCCCCCCCCCCCCCCACCAATAGAAAAGCTTGCGTACGGGCCCGAGGGTAGTAGCACGAGTAGTATTACAAAGGGGGTTTCTGACACAGTGCTCCCCCTACGGCCCGCATCACCCCCTGGCGGGCCCACCCCATTTCTGACGATGGAGAGCCCACCCCGCCCACCCCACCCACCCTAGACACGCAGCCACAGACGGCATATTTGTTCGCTTGTTCTACTCCAATCGAGCTTTCTTCGGCCCCTGCCGCGCGGGGTGGGCGGGGTGGACTCTCCATCGTCAGAAATGGGATGGGGGCCCGCCAGGGGGACGGAGCGGGCCCTAGGGGAAAAACCGTGCCAAAAACCTCCTTTATAATACTGCTGCACGGCAAGCCCCGTAGGAATTGCACCTGGTCAATAAAAAATGCACAACCCAAGAAATATGGGGCTCATCGTGACTAGCATGCTGGCACAAAGTCAGCGGTTAGTCAAAATCTAGCTAGAAATCACAGTAAATTTCCATGTTTCTCACTTTAGCCCGTGAGCCAATAACCGAAACCCTCACCCCCCCTGTGGGATTTTTGCAGACATATATTTCCTGAAACTACATTCAATTATGAGTGTTAATCCGTTGTCTGCGCTCTGTAACCCGATGGATGAACATATGGCACCATTTTCAAGTATGTCACCCTCGGTATTTTTAGTATCTTGAAAAATCGCATTTTTTAATAAAAATTGCCTCACTTATATCCTTTCGTTCGAATAAGATGGTATTTTCGTACGTTTTCCGAGATTTTGAACACCATGGAATAGAATAATATACAATTGAAATAAATTTGACAATCTAGAAGTCGTATTTTACAGGTTTTATTACCCCACCCACCCAATTGCAATGGTAAAATATACATGTTAATAACTTTATGAAAAGTTGGCGTTTTTTCATTTTATCAATGTCAATGTAGTCTAGTAGGGCCAATTGAACATATCCAATGTATATACGTCGACTATTTAGTGTCTACCACAAAATATACAAAGTGAAAAATAACGTATTTTCGACCATTCCCCACCCACTCATTTTACAATGGCAATTTAACAGGTATGTAATATTATGCAATTTAACAACATTATAACCGCTTACTATGGATTGAAAGCAACTCAAATATGTAACATTATTGTACATACTTACTAAATATACTATGAGTCCGTGTTTTCGTCCGTCTGTACGGACATTTCTCAAATAAAAATTGACGGTACCGATTTTGAAATATATCCGAATATTCAAACATTTCGGGGCACTAGATCATTATCGGCAACAGTAGTTGATCTACAACATTAATAATCTCGTTATAGTGGCGAGACAATCCTCACAGCATCATGCAAGATGAAACACAATAGGCAAAAACTGAATCCACATATAATACAATTCAAGAGGCAATTACATACATCATGGTTTACAGTATTCAACTTGCAATACAAAATATTCTAATTGTTCAAGTCAAAGCATCGCACCTGTGGCGAGGCAATCCTCACAGCATCAGGCAAGATGAAACACAATAGGCAAAAACGTAATCCACATATAATACAATTCAAGAGGAAACACAACACATGTCATGGTTTATAGTAATCAACTTGCAATACAAAATATTCTACATGTTGTTCAAGTCAAAACATCGCACCTGTGGCGAGGCAATCCTCACAGCATCAGGCAAGATGAAACACAATAGGCAAAAACTTAATCCACATATAATACAATTCAAGAGGCAACACATGTCATGGTTTAAAGTATTCAACTTGCAATACAAAATATTCTACATGTTGTTAAAGTCAAAACATCGCACCTGTGGCGAGGAAATCCTCACAGCATCAGGCAAGATGAAACACAATAGGCAAAAACGTAATCCACATATAATACAATTCAAGAGGAAACACATGTCATGGTTTACAGTAATCAACTTGCAATACAAAATATTCTACATGTTGTTCAAGTCAAAACATCGCACCTGTGGAGAGGCAATCCTCACAGCATCAGGCAAGATGAAACACAATAGGCAAAAACGTAATCCACATATAATACAATTCAAGAGGAAACACATGTCATGGTTTACAGTAATCAACTTGCAATACAAAATATTCTACATGTTGTTCAAGTCAAAACATCGCACCTGTGGAGAGGCAATCCTCACAGCATCAGGCAAGATGAAACACAATAGGCAAAAACGTAATCCACATTTAATACAATTCAAGAGGAAACACATGTCATGGTTTACAGTAATCAACTTGTAATACAAAATATTCTACATGTTATTCAAGTCAAAACATCGCACCTGTGGCGAGGCAATCCTCACAGCATCAGGCAAGATGAAACACAATAGGCAAAAACTTAATCCACATATAATACAATTCAAGAGGCAACATACATCATAGTTTACAGTATTCAACTTGCAATACAAAATATTATACATATTGTTAAAGTCAAAACATCGCACCTGTGGCGAGGTAATCCTCACAGCATCAGGCAAGATGAAACACAATAGGCAACAGCTTGATCCACATATAATACAATTCAAGAGGCAACATATATCATGGTTTACAGCATTCAACTTGCAAAAAAAGAAGCATACATGTTGTTAATGTCAAAACATCGCATCTATGGCGAGGCAATCATCACAGCATCAGGCAAGATGAAACACAATATACAAACGTTCCAGCCACATATAATACAATTCAAGAGGCAAAATACATCATGGTTTACAATATTCAAATTGCGATCCTCACAACATCAGGCAAGTTATGTGAAGTTCTAATTGTGAGAGTAGGTTAAGATAAATCCAGACTAGTCATACGCGTCATCAGTGTCAAACATGGCATCAAGTAGGCTCTCTGCTTCAGGATCTTCTGTTTCATCAGTATCAGGTACGTCATCCCGTTCCTCTATTAACAGATCAACCATTTCACTTGGCAGCTGATCTCCTTCTGTCCACTTGCATTCTAACAAGCCATTGTTAACTTCCCATCCATGTTCATCTGGTGGCGGTATGTCTGCATCACGCCGGTCAGCATTGTTCCAAATGAGCGTTTGATAGTTGGCTCTTGCTACATGCATTTTCAGTGACGATCTGCATGGTGGTAAAAGGCTCAGGTCATTCCCATTGTACGTCGAAAGAAGATCGCCAGACCTGGGGCTACACTTTTGTAGAAATAGCTCCATTCGTAGCTTGTTGATATCTGCAATGTCTGATTTGTTGTACAGCAAGCATACAAAGTGTTCAAGCGTTTGAAATAGCTTTTCATCAACTGACTGAGACATTCCCAACTTCTGGAAGGCTTCAATAAACTCTGCATGCCGCTGGAGTGTTTTCAAAGGAGTAACTTTACCAAGCCGAACGAAAGCACTTGTGCTATCACAGCCTGTAAAAGCATGGAGTGCAGGCAATGCCAAACACAGTTCAGTTCCTATGTCTCCAATGACACCATGTATGTCAACCAGCCGCCTCTTGTTCCCAACTCCGGTATCTAACAGCAGTTGTTGTTTCAGCTTACCATCTTACCATCAGTGCTAGTTAGCTGCATACATTGCTCCCCGCTTACAAACGGAATAGTCTTGCCGATCAGCTTTGGAGCGTACTTATCTTGCATCCATTCAGACATGAGAAGTCTAATTAGTTGTGTTTTGTTTGAATTGTTTGACAAGAACAGTTTCCAATCTCGTGGAACTTTTGTGAGAGGTCCTTTTATAATGTAAGTCTTTGATGTAACCCTGCGTAGTCGCTCAGATGCTTTTATTGACAAGTCTTGGTATGTATCTGTCACAAAATCAACACGCTCAACTTTCGGGAGCTGATGATATATGTTATCTGCAAGATCCGCGAATGTGTTTGGCAAAGTGGTCTGCATGTGTAACAGTACATTGCCGTCAATAATATAGCTCACTTGACCCGTCGGGGGTACATCAACACTATGTGATTGTCCTTCAAGCTGGTGCATGAGTTTAGCTTTATCAGTTTTTGCTGGCGAGCTATCCGCAGTGGCGAGCGACCATGGCACAGGTCCCAATGGATAGCTAAGCACATTTTCCATGTCAATGTTGTGTTTGAGAGCAAGTGAAATTAGCTGCTCAAATATATTTCGTTCAGCTACTAACTCCTTTGTCTTTCTCTGCGTACCAGTGAGCTTCACAGCTTTTAGCGAGTGATGCAAATGTTTTCAGGCGCAACTGTTTTATTGATGCATGCAAGCTGACTGACTTTTCAACAAACCGCTCCTGGAAAAACCGCGCAAACCTTTGTTTTCCTGTCATTTCTGCAGACAGCAGATCGTCAACGACATCTTTAGGAGCTGGCGCCCCTGAAGATATGCAATAGAGCGATTCATCTGATACTTCAAACGGATCTATAAAATTTCCTATTGCATTGATAATTTTCTTGACGTATGTTTCACTTCTGGATATTTCCGAAGTTCGTGTGTCCTTGTGTGAAGACTGTTCATGCGCGTTCATATCAGCCAGTTCAAGCGTAGCATCCATGTAGCTAGCTCGGAAGTGTCTCGTCATACACCATCTGTAGTATGCTGCATAAATGCGGCTGAAACCTATGATACCTCCATGTGACTTAGCATGGCGATTGATGGTTTGCTCTATTGTGATATCCGCGCCATTTCTGGATGACGGAACACTGGATCGGTTCACGCTGAATCCATTGTTCCTCAACAGATCTTCCATCCCAGGATATAACTGCTCTAAGTTTAACAAACTCAGCAGATATACTGTAGTATACCGTGCGTAGTTGGGATGGTCAAAGCTGAAGAACAATGGACACATCTTCTGAAGACATGCTATGTGAAGGTCTAAGTTGTTTTCTTGGACCTAATTATATTAACTTTATGTAATTTTCACAATTAACAAAATGGAATTGCGCCATATATGCTTGTCGTTGTTCACAACGACAAAAATACCCGAAAGGGCCATTATATAATACCTGTTTGGCGGCCATTTTTGAAAATAATTACCGTTGATAGCACACCAGAAATAATGCAAATCGATGTGAAAAAGGATCTGCCATGTGAATATGTTGCTACTGACATGATTAAATTGTAGGTAGCTCATCTTGTGGTGAAAAAAAAAATGTTGCAGCATAAACAATTAAGTATTTTGGCGGCCATTTTGATAATTGTGGCAATTTGAGGATGGTATCCAATATAAAACTTATTGTAAGTCATTTTATACTCAATTGGTGAAAAAATTATATCGCTTAACTTGGAAGAACGTGATTTAAATGACACATATCGGCCTGAACTAAAACCACCCAGTTTTGTATGGCGGCCATTTTGGAAAATGACCACCATTTGTTCATCCATCGGCTTTGTAGGCGCAGACAATCAGGTTTGATAGACAATAGGTTACTGAATCCGAAAATCATACTGACCAAAAATCCCACAAGGGGGGAGGGGGGGTTATTGGTGGCTCAAGGTCTACTTAATCCTCATTCTCTTTAGCCTATCGTTTTCCCCTGTAAATTCCCATATAGGGAAATCGTTTTTCGCAATAAAATCAATATTTGACAAAAATTTCACCCACTAAGACAGTTGCTCCTTCTAAAATGTTATAATCTAGGGGGAAAAAAGGTGATTTTTACAATCTAGATATATATACGCAAAATAGTGGACAGGTTTGGTGAAACATACAAAAGTATTACGGAAACGCAACTCGGTCTATAAATGTGGTAAGAAACGCTCGAGTTGTCTCGCTTTGACCATTTCTCGCATGGCACTGATGGTTTACTGTTTACCACATCTGCTTCAACATGCTAAGGCATTTTCAATTTGGCTCCATTTTCAATCACATACTTGTGAAGGATATTTAAAAAAAATACTCAAACGCAATGGTCATATGTTATGTAACAGTGTTGCTGCGTGTGATAATTTCATTAACCCTTTGAACCCGAAATCCCGCTGTATCGGTTTATGCAAAAAGTGAAGATCCAGATGAGCCGGCTCGTAACGAGCCGTCTCATCAGGATCTGCACTTTTTGCAAGTAATTTTCATATTTTTGAGAATAAAAACACCACCTTTTCATAAATGGACGAATCTGAAAATCATTCTGTGACCATTGTATTGGTCGGAACATTAGCATATCACAGTCCATTCCAGTTACTTAGGGTTGAAAGGGTTAAACCAGGTCATACGAGTAAGTCAACCTATGTTTTATTTAGGTTAAATCCATTGCAGACAGGTTACAGTTTATGTAAAACAAATTCTGCAACATCCATACTTAAAATGAAAGTAGAAGAGAATGGGGTATACATGTGGTATTCATTTTATAGTAAAACTATAAATTAGTGTTTCCAACCTTGGTGCAAATTACCAGCGTCGGTAGTTGAGTTGTCTCCCTTAGACAATATCTCGCCAGTCGGCACAACATGAGCTTTATATCAGAGACATCTGAAACATTTTCTGGCAAAATAAACATTCATTCAGCATTACCCCACGTATTAATTGGCATTATTATACATTTTATTCTCTGTATTTATTTGTTTGATGTGCAATGATCATACTTTATAATCTGTCGAAAATAGTATTGTTTTCATGTGAAGCATTTAATTAGTATAGATAATTAACAAATAACATGCCACATTTGCATATGAAAAAAGCCTGATACCACCGCGAGTCACTATCAGTAAAAACATATTACTAAATGATTATATATGGTATAGCGGACACTCGTATTTTTTAGAACTGGTGGAATAGTGACACAATTATACACTTATTTAATTCATATAAAGAGCAATTTGTGCCTACTGAGTGGGCATGTACCTTTAATATGTGCATCGGTGAAAGACGACACAGGCAACCAAATATGCTCGGCATAGCCCTATAAACACGCAGTTCGGTATATGTGTTATATTAATTGCCAACACATACCACTTACACATCTAGCTGTGACTAGAGAAATGGCACTTATGGGGTTGGCGACCATTGTAGATCCTGATAAGCCTGTGCAACGCACAGTCTGATCAGATCTACAATGTTCGCGATTCCACCAATGAAACACAGGTCATGCTTCTAACAAGCAACACTGGTCGCAAAATACAAAATACGCAGGGGCGGATCTGGAGGGGGGGTTCCAGTGTTACAACCCCACCCCCCCCCCACCCTAGCATACTCGCTTCACTCCGTGGAGCTCGAAAAATAGGACAACCCCCCCCCACACCCCACCCCCACCCCACCCCCTCCCACTACCACCCCCCCGTTCCCCAAATGCTGGATCCGCCCCTAATACGTCAGTGCTATTTAACCAGTCTCAGCGACATATGGCGTCGAAAATTGGCAACAAATGTCCAAAGCTCATGTGGTATTGGATTGAACTTGTATGTGAGTAGTATATAGGGAGTCAAAATGATACCACCTACCGTGATATCATTTATAACCCTCTATAATACCCCCACCACCCCCGAAAAAATAAAAAATTGGTTAACGAGGAAATTGTCCCCCACCACCCCCGAAAAATCCAAAGATTGGTTAACGATGAAATTGTCTCCCTACAGCAAATTTATGAATTTCTGGAGAAAATAATTTTGAAAAGAGGGAGTCCCAATTATATTGGTAATTGACTTTGAAAAAAGTAGAAATCAAATCATGCAAGTACAATAGTTTATATTCCTCATTTTTAATTTCTCCTCCGAATATAGCTAATTTATTTCGTCAGCAATCAGCAACTAATTCTACCAGCTCTAGTCTACCACGTTCACCTTTAGCCACAGGGCAGCGTAGTTGCTTATTTCTACAAAGAGTTTGGGCACTAACGAATTTACAAGGGCATTTGGGGCATTAAAATTGTGGGGGGGGGCACAAGGAAACTTTCTACGTCTCGCTAGATGCCTTCGTAGATAGTCTTTACGCGTAAACACGTCTTACAACAAGTCTCACACTCCATTATATAGTATTTTTATATATATATATGTATATGTTATCAATTGGAAGTGAAAAAAAACATAATGTTTTCACGACCAATTGAACAGATAAATTTCATAGGTTATACAAAAAAGTATATTACAGAAAATATGATAACGCCAGAAATCGAAAGTTTGAGAAGAGAAGCCGAATCTCTAGGGATTACTTATAGTAAACGGTTGAGAGTTAGGGGGTTGACAAATCTGATAAACGCCACAAAGAATGAGGCGTTTATGAAGCGGTTTACCCGCGCCTATAAGAGCATTTAAAGACCTCTCACTAGCGGAGGAAGTTGGTAACAGAATTCAAAAAGAAAGTATTGCGGAGCTTAGGGCTAGTGTAATTAATTCTAAAGAATTACCTTCAAGCACAAATAATTTGTCTCAAATTAGACACACAGGTGACCAAATACCAAATAAAAGATCTATAGTTCGCGCGATAGTGGAAAAAGGTGAAGAAATATTGGGGGCTCACGATGAAACATTGGAAAAGGTAGAAAATGGAAGACGGGTAGTTACATTATCCTTTCGTAAAAACATTAACATTAACGAGTCTGAACGCATGTCCGATAAACTCGCTCCGTATCTAACAACCAATTTTTATTTGAGATATTCATATTCTTACAAGCTAGAACATATGGAGGAAACTAAAAATGAAAAACCTATAACTCTAATATTTCACAAAAATCTCGGTGGTAGCGAACCACTATCATCAATGAAAACCGTTAAAAAATGGCTGTCAGATAAGGAGCAAACACGAATAATGTCCGATAAAATAGACAGACCGAATACAAAGTGGAAGTTTGTAAGATGGGTAGAGGTTTTCGTAAAGCTAATACAGGACAGTAGGGGAATATATTTGGGACTACAATCCAAAGAAGCAGCAGGAGGAGAACTTCCAGAATGATTGAAGAATAAAAAAGGTATGTATTCTTTAGATAAGTATAATGACGACCTTTGTCTGTTCAGATGTTTAGCGATGCATATGACAGGTAACAGACCCGACAGATGTACGGACAAAGCGACAGAATTTAGTAAGCAATATTTCGGTAATAATGTGGTTTCACCAATTCCTTTTTCAGACCTGAAAAAGGTTGAAGAGTTTTTTAAAATCGGTATAGAAGTATATCAACCGACCGAATGTGATGTATGGTGGTTGAAAAAGGTGCCAGCACACTACAAGGAAATAGGTAATAAACCAATGACAATAGGACTGTTTAATAATCACGCATTTCTGATAAAAAACCTTAAAAACCTATCTAAAATTTACGCCTGCGATAATTGCAAACAGAAATTCACGAAAGCGAGTAATATGAAGAGACACGGACCAAAATGTATGAAAGGTGAGACAAAAATAGTATATGATGGTAATTATTTAGAGCGCCCGCGTTCGTCGTTCGAGAAAGCGATTTTACCCAAAAGTTCTAACAGTTATGGGTCGATCGATTGGATGTATCTGTGGAAAAGCGGGAGGGAATTCACATTCACCACGAACAGTGAGGACACGGGGGTGAAAGATGGATTTTAGGAGCTCCAGTAGATGGATACTGCCAAGAAAACAATACCGTATCTCAATTATCACGGCTGTACTGGCACGGGTGCGAGATTCTTATGCAAAGCATAGGAAAAAAGAACGCGCATCCACTACGAGAAGAGATACATTTATTAGAAGAAGCAAACAATTCAACCTAGTAGTTATGTGGGAATGCGAATTCCAAAGAACGGGTAAAGATATAAAGATCGGTTGCGACACTACTCTTTATCCATATCAGATAGTATATGATTTTGAGCGTATCTCAACCCAGAATTTAAAAACGCTAGGTAATAGTTTAGAGTACGAAGCTGAGCACGTTCCGGTAAGCGTTAGTATAGGAGATAATTTCTCAGGAACAGTAACTCATATTTGTGATAAAGATCCTGCAAAACTTATAGAAAAATTCGTAGAAGATTTGAAAGTCAGGGGAAAAGCTATAAGAGAAGAAGTGTGGTCAAGATATGGGTTTAATACAGAACATTTACGTAAAAACCAAATCGCCAAGATCGAACAGTGGATAGAGCAAGTACCGGTTATAGGTTTTAACAGCAGTAAGTACGATATAAACTTAATAAAGAAATACCTAGTAGGCGAACTGGCATCAACAACAAAGAAAGTAATGGTCGGAAAACGTGCAAACGCAACAATATTTCTATTTACTCCAGAGTTTAGATTTCTTGATGTAATACTTTATCTAGGACCTGGTGTAAGTTACGATAGTTGGATAAAAGCCTACGAATGCAAAGGACAGAAATCTTTCTTTCCTTACGAATGGTTCGATTCTCCAGGCAAACTGGATTACCCAGGACTACCGGATATAGAGAATTGGTATTCCAAACTATTTGGGAAAATGTTACTAGATGAAACAGAATTAAGTAAATGTCGTAGAATTTTCAAAGAAAAAAATATGAAAACTTTCAGAGATTGGTTGAAATATTATAACGATTTAGATGTAACACCGTTCCTAGAAGCGGTGGAAAAAATGTGTGAATTTTATAAACACAGAGGTGTGGATATTTTCAAAGATGCGGTAACACTACCGGGTGTGGCTATACAATATTTATTGAGAGGAACCATTAAAGAACAAAAATCTATAACCGGATGGGGGCTCTTTATATGCAACCAAAAGAAAGAAACATACAAAATGATTGAAATATCGCTCTAGTCGGGGGTCCATCAATCGTATTTACACGCTATGCAGAAGCCGGTGTTTCAAATATTAGATCTATTCCTCATTTATTGGGATTCAAATAAAAGGAATTAACAAACAAACCTTGCAAGGCTATTTTGGGGTATGATGCAAACGCGTTATATTTATCTACGTTAAATAAAGATATGCCGTGTGGGAGAGAAACCATATAGATACCCCACATAATCCTAAATTTATTAAAAAGTTTTGTAAAAGAGTTTTATCTGGAGACTGGTTTGGGTTTGCGGAGGTGGATATAGAAGTTCCACACAACTTAAAAGATAAGTTTTCTGAAATGTCTCCACTTTTTATAAACAGAGAATATGATGTTGAATGAGGTTCCAGAACACATGATAAAATATTTGGAAGATACTGGAAGAAACTAGAGGAAATGGAAGAAAATTGGTGGGATCTATGTCGGCCACCAAAGTACTGCTGTACGCGCCACTATTGAAATGGTATTTAAAACACGGCCTAGAAATAACGGGAGTTCATCGTGTTATAGATTATATTAGTGGTAAACCTTCGAATGGTTCGCAAAAGAAGTTATAGCCGCAAGACGAACAGGCGATGTAGAACCAAATAAGAACCAGTAGCGGATATAATGAAATTATTAGGCAATTCGTGTTGTGGAAAAATGATAGAGGCAAAAGAGAGACATTTAAATACGACATATACACAAGACGAAACCTGTGTTGACAAAGCGTTAAGATCTGCATTATTTGATGATTTGGAAGAGATAGGAGATGCGTACGAAATATCTTCCCGAAAACCCCGGTGTGCAATAAAGAGCCCTTCCACTGTGGAATATCGGTTTATCAACTAGCTAAATTGAGAATGTTGGAATTTTACTACGAATTTCTAGACAAATACACGTAAAAAGAGAAGACTTTGAATTAATACAGATGGACACGGATAGTATGTATATAGGAGTTAGTGGAAAAACGATAGAGGAATTGATTAGACCTAACTTACTAGACGAGTTTGAAAAAGAAAAAAATAAATGGTTGGCTTGGGATAAATGGAGCGAAAGAGAGCCAGGACTTTTCAAAATGGAATTCAGCGGAGATAGGGCGATAGCGTTATCTAGTAAGTGTTATTTCGTAGAAAAATTTAATTCTAAAGATAATTTGGAACAAATTAATAAAAACTCTGCGAAAGGAATGTCCAAGAGAACTAACAATTTAAATTGGGATAGATATAAACGAGTACTAAGTGAAACTACCGAAGATGCAAAACACATTATAGATGTAGCACAAAATAGAGGATTTAAAATGAAAGACGGCGTTATGAAAACGTACTGTCAACAAAAATTAGGACTCTCGGCATACTACGATAAAAGACGCGTGTTACCAGACGGAATACATACAGAACCTCTCTTGATTTAAGCAATCGGGGGCAGCTGGGTGTCAGAAGGTACCATAAGAAGTTCTTCGCGAACAAAACCCCGAGATGGACCATCAGCCAAATAATAGAGCATGGGCTCATCGGGTTTGGTAATAGAGCGATCCAGATGATATACATTCAGAGACCACACGGGATCAGTCGCGCGGCGGCTGCCACATTCGAGCTCTCCCGGTTGATAGAGGTACCGGACGTCAATATCCGATGGAAGCTCAATCGGCGATTGCTGCTCCTCTAAACCAACGGGTCGTCCGCGCGAGACGGCAGAGGGCTTGCTCGTCACCTTTTTAGACTTGATGGCATCTACGGGCTTCTTACCTATCAATATGGTCACCTCTCCGTTCAGTGCGGAGACCACGGCGGGCAGTCTGGCCACCCACTCGGTCGATCGCGAATGAGGGTCTACAAGTTCTTTAGCATATTGGTGTCCGAACAGCCTCTCAGCCAGGGTTCGATTGAACCGCTCCACGATCCCCTGGTCCCGGTGGATGTTGACGCGGCCGCGTCTGATAGAAACTTTGTGCTTAGACAATAGATGAGAGACCGCGCCCATGAACTCGCGGCCGGGATCGACCTGGAGAAGATTCGGCCATTTGAGAGGACTCCTCTTATATATTCGGGAAAGAGCCTCGGCCACCTCCTTAGACTCTTTAGTGGCCAACGGCTCAGCCCCCTTATAACGACTCGCTACGTCAACGATTGTCAGTGCGTACTTGTACGTTTTGTGACCGACGCGATCGTGAGGGAGAAACAGGAGATCCGCTTGGTGAACTTGGTTCGGCACCGGCACGTCGAATTTCGGGCGCAGAATATTGTGAGGCGCGGGTAAATAGATCTGCCAGATGGCCTGCTTCTTGAGCCATTCCTTGACAGCGTTTTCTGAAACCTTGGTCACCGCCGCGAGGTTCTTGATGGCCGCGAGTCGCTTCCAGTAGCCACGTGGGCTATAGTATGTATTCGACAGCTTGCGCGTTAGTTTGGTATCAAGTTTGCGCGTGTTCATCGTATGCGAAGTATTCTAATATATCGGACAATCTACAACATGCCCTCGCCAGTTCGTCCGGTAACTGCGTCGTTAATAATAAACCTTTGTTGGAAGTCCAATCGCGATTGGTTAAGTTCTGAAGGAACTCGGAGGAATCTAATTCATCCCTCAACTCCCAATCGAGATTGGATGAAGGAGTTGAGGAGGATTCTAACATCCGCTTTGCGAAAAGGGTGGCCGCTTTTTCATCCTCGCGCCACGTCTCGAGAGAATCTCGGGCCAGACGAATCATACTCTTTGCACCAGCTATACGATGTTTTGGGCAGTGTAGCCTACATCGATCATAGCGTAATAAAGTTCGTCAACTAACATCGTTCTATATATATATTTTTATAAAAAAAATTGTTTTAATTAATTAATTATTTTTTAAAAAATTATTTTATATAGTAGCCGACGAGACCCACCACACCCATTCCCACGACGCTGAACGCGATCTCGCGGTCTTTTTGGGGCTCTGACGGTACATAGAAATCTGAAAGTTGGGGCTCGCGATCCAGTCCCAATTTCATTGGATCTAGACTTTTGTGCGGATATGCCAGCGCGTACTCGCGGTTGGCTTCTTCAACGTTCTGAAAAGTTTGCGCGGCGTGATTTTCGCGGCGAAGCTCTTCATTGACCCAGTCCAGATGGGCGGTTCGTTTTTTCGACCACGCTTCCTTTGCGCTATTGAGTTGTTCTACAGCTAAATCGTGACGCTTACGCTCCTCATCCACGTTCGAGCTTTTCATTTTAGAGAATATAAAGTTGCTACCGCTGAACGCAATGCGTTTACAAGCGCACCACCTACTATTACTGCGATTGAAGCCATTTATTTCCATATATTAACTGGTAGAATTCCAGCTTTAACTAGATAATCTCGGGTCCAAACTGCGGCCGCTACATCTAAGGTCGCGAGCCCTACGTCTCTCGCAGTAAAGTCCAATTTGGGGGCGGATCCTCCTAGGGCCATCTTTGATAGTCGAGCATACCCGATACTGAAACCCGATATCACCACGGCGTGATAAAGCGCATTCACTAACATTTTACCATCTTGTTCAGCCATTATAATTATTGCATATAAAAGGGGTCGCGATCAATGTTTAAATGGGGCGCATCCAATCGCGATTGGTGTTTCGTAACTTTCTTCTGAACACTGGCTGGTTGTTTTTTCGATAATAGGGGGTATTTCCACACGCACAGGGCACCAACAACTGCCAGACCACCACCAACAACCCAGCTCCAATTCACGAATTTGGTTTCAATCGGATTCGCCCAACTCCAACGGCAGTTGGTATTGGGTGTTGAGTGTGCTTCCAATTCGTGAATTGGGGGTGTTGTTGTACTCAACTCTGTCTTCAGATGTTTTGTTGTCTCCGTCCCCGATTGCAACCCCAATCTCGATTGGAGTTTAGCCTCTCGAAGTTCGGCGAGTAATTTATCTTGTTTAACTTTTCGGGTGGCAGCCGCCGCCCGCCCAGCTGCCTGTCTTTTGGGATTTTTTATATGCGGTATGTCATCCAGTGGCGGAGTAACACTCGGGTTCGATTGGGTTGGAGCAATCGGGTTCAACTCCGTCACTCTCGCTGGTGTGTCTTGTGTCATCATTTATGATATTAATATTAGGGCTTATAGTTCGTGGGCATATATGTCCAAATTGACAGTGTTTACCCGTGGTCAACGCGGTTGTCAGCGGAGCTAAGTACATTCCAAACTTGTGATAAATTGAGCAGCAGGCTGTTCTAAGAGTGTGACCTATAAAAGGGTCAGTCTCTAGATCGTCAATCAATCCCGCGGTGTTTGGTATAGGGAGAAGTATACTAACGGCGGTTGCGTACAAATGAATAGCCGCCGATCCGAGAGTTTTTGTCATCTCCGCACCTAACCTAGATTCGTATCGCGCATACATTTTATCGATCTCCGCATCTGACATCTTATCCACCTGAAAAACTGAGAGACGCCTACCGAGATAATGCTCCGATTGTCCCCCAGCAACCAGCGCAGCTAGCCGCTCTCGTCGCGCCGCATTTTCATTTTCATTCGGAGTCGTTGCACTCAACCCAATACCAACCGCCGTTGGAGTTGATTCCGATTGCTCTGTCGGATCATTATCTTTCAGGATGTTGGCAGTCGGAGTTGAGGTTTCTTCTATTAGCTGATCGAGAAGTTCGTCGCAGTTCATTTTTCTTAAAATTAATTTAACTATTCTAACAAGTCTCATCACTTTAACATATTTATTTATTACAAAAATAATAAAAGCGCACCACCCGATACTTATGATCACCATTATGCTCACAACAAAGCTCGTAGCGGAGCACCAAATTGTTAACATTGTTAACCATTGTTCAGCATTTGTTCAACATTTGTTAAGCATTTGTTCAGCATTGTTCAGCATTGTTCAGTAATTGCTAATTTTCTTAAAATTAATTGTTAAGCATTTACTCGGCAATTACTAACGAGCGTTAAGTAATTGCTAATTAATTAATTGATAACTTCGTAAGCAGTTGGTTGATCAGTCTTTAGCAAAAGCTTGGCGTGCTTAGTTTCCGAAAGTATCTGTCGAACCTCCAGGCGCTCCTCGCGCTTTGGGGATAACGTTCATTCTCTCGAAGACAGTCCATCGAATGAGTCTCGGTCCTTGCAGTGAAAGAGGGCGACCCATTTCGTTTGCTCGCACAGATCCTTGAGGACGGCGTTGTATTGTGGAGTGGAGATCCATACGCTTTGCCTCGCATGGCGGCCAGAAAATGCGAGCTCAGAGAGCATGTCCTTCTTTTTGGTCATCGCCGCCTTGGCTGAGCAATCATCAATCACGTATAGGGTGGGCCCACCCTGGAATTTTTGGTATAAACCACGCAGCCAATCGTGAAGCCTATCACCGGGGTCAATAACGTATACCTCAGGGTCGGTCCATATCCAAGGGCGCCGCTGATAAGTATCGTTGTGCCGCACAGTGGGACACAGGATCACAATATGACGAAAGGCATCGCGGTAGGAGCCCTCGAGCAAGTCTAGGATGAAAACCGTTTTTCCACATCCTGTCTGCCCACATATTATGGCAGAGTGGGCATCTCCAATCGTGAATTGGTATTGATTGCTAATTTTCTTAATTTTTTCAAATTTATTAATTAATAAATCGTTAGATGATGTTTTTATTAAATCAGTGCTGAGACGTATCGACCATCTTCGATGTTGAGTTGTGCGTCTGTAATTATATATAAGTACACGTTCAATGGCCCGGCTCCGTTCGCCTCTTTGGTTATCTGGATCGTCACACCCTCACTAGCGTTCTCAACTTGGCGTCCGCTGCCGTGTATTTGGTCGTCGTCGCTGGCTCGCATGTCTAGCCATAACGCGTATTTGGTATTCAGGAACTCCGCGAGGGAGACGGCCGAGAGATGCAGGTCTTTGGCAACTGCTGCAACCTCCGGAGAGCGCTTAGAGCCGGCAGCAAACTGCTTTCTTACTTCGTCCCACTGCTGGTGCGCGCGAAGACCCGCGCTGTAGAGTTGATTGGATACTCCCTCGATCGTCACCTCTACCTTCGTGATTTTGGGGTTATAGAATTTGTCGGTTTTTCGAGCACCGAACGCGAACCGAGCATCCTCGAACAACATCAGTATACCTTTCATCGAGCGGGCGGGTACGTTGACATTAATATTCCACAATGTGTCGCCTTTGTCTTTCGTCATCTTGCGATGGCGAAGAACTCGGTCGTAAAGTATGGCAACGCGCCCGGCGTACTGGGTTCTGATCAATCGCGCGAGTTCGGGCATCGTGACCATGTCGTACTCCAGCGAAACATTGTCAATCGTATACGTCGATAACATGTCGCTGGCTATGAGAACTCGGCCGTAGTCGTTGAACGTTAGTTCGTATTCGAGGCGGTCAGCCAAAGCACTCTGATAGTAGGGCATGTGGCTCTCCAGCAACTCAAAGTCGAGCGGGATGTAGAAGCGGTTGCCGTAAGCGCCCGCGACCGCGTTGTCACTCGCCGTGTATCTGCCTTGTTAGCAGCCCCGATTCTAAGTTGGTTACGTTCTTATTTTTGCTGGTGTCAATACCCTGATAGACAGCGTTTTCACGCTCTTATGCCGTCTTCCACAGGTCCTGATAGCAATGGTAGACGTTGCTGTCGTCGATCGACATCACCTCATTACCAGAAATCTTTATCATAGTCTTCTTGACTATGGCGCGACCCAGGTTCTGAACGACGGTTCGGTCCGCGTCCGTCGACGTTAGCGAAATAGTGAAAGTGAGGCGAACAGTACCCGGCACAATGACGTCGTGAGTTCCGAGGTTGGGGAAGCGGACCTAAGTAGCTGCTGGCTTGGTTTGGTCGATCGTCGATGGGTTGTTCGTAATAACGACACTCTGTCTCACGCCTTTTGCCCCGAGGGGGCTCACGCAGTCTGCGGTATGGATTGAGTTTGCGACCGTATTGACTCGAAGACATAATTAATTTTAAGAAAATTATTGAAACTATTAAACCCGTATGGTATTGTCTTTAATACATAATTAATATGGCTGATTACGATGTTGACATGGATGAAATCGGCAGAGACGATTACCTCGATGGTGATGATGATGATAATTTCAAGGATTCCCTCGCGACACCCACCATAGAGACTCCAGTTCCAATCCAATCACAATTGGGTGGATTAGGTGGCGCTACCACTAGTCAAAGTCAGGAATTACTTGAGGGAGCTGTAAACGACTACTACAACAATTTGGCAGAAAAAGGTCTGGTCCCCTCTGTCGGTCGCGACTACTCCAAGTTCAAATTTGATCTGAACAGTAGATTGCGACTAAAAGCAGCATCAAATCTGCCAATAGTCAACACGAGGACCGGTAAACCCCTAGCGCTGAGCACCATTGCCGGAAACCCGGGCGGTGGCCGATTCATAAGGAACGAACTAGGATTCACGGATTGGAAGAGGGGTAAAACAATTATACCGGCCCGCGCTGTAGAGGCCCTACAGTCTACCGACGAAACTATGGCGAAGACGGCCACCGCGATAGAAACGGTCGAGCTCAGCGAGGTCCCTCAAATAGCCACCGACGTTATTAACACGATGGAGACCACGTTCAGCGTCCAATCGCAATTGGGGGAAATACTCAACGATGACCCACCGTTACCTCTTCGCGAACTCCGTGGACTCGATAAGGCTCTACAAACGGTCCGGGGCGAACTGGTCCTTAACCTCTCCAAACTCACGGCGCTGGATGAACATATCGCGCTAGAAGAAAGAAAACTGGAGGAAGCCGGTGATGATAGAGAATCTACCGAGCGGATCGCCGAACGACTGCGGTCTTTGCGGGACGAAAGAGAAGCTCGCTTGGAGGCCGCCTCGGCTAACCGTGAGGCTCTCCGCACACAAATAAGTCGGATCCGCGAAACAATATCGAGGGTTCTGCACGAGGACACGACACTCGGTTCAGAGAGCAGGGCGTCACGATAGCAAGCATCCTCGCAGCTGTCGGCATGACTATATCAACCATAGTTCTAGCTTTCACTGGTGGTGCGGCGCCACCACCCGCGCCACCACCAGCACCCGCGCCATCCGGTGGAGCCAAAGAGTGGGTAAAAAAACAACTAAAAGCCCTCGCCAATCTTCTAGCTAAATTAGCTGGAAAGGCGGCTGCTGCACTACCTGGACTGATCGGAAGTATCGTTTCCTACTTGTTATCTATATTATCAAAAACGGTCGGATGGCTCGCCAATAATACTTGGGCTTTAATCGTGGCAATCGCCGGTCTCCTACTATTCTCTGCCACCAATCGAGATTGGAAGTTCCTACAACCAAAGCGCGAGTAGTCCTATCGCCACGAGGGCGACGACGAGCCCTAATTTCTCCTCCTCGTGTGTTGTGCTTCCAATTTCACCCAATTTGCGATTGATTGGTGTTTCTCCAGTCGCGATTGGTCTGTTGACAATTTAATTGGGGGAACTCAATTCGTGAATTGGGGGTGTGGGTGAAACAACGGGTTCAAATGAACTGCATGGGGTGGCCAATTCGTGAATTGGGGGTTTTATGAATTTTTTTTCAAATTTATTTGAATTTACAACTCCGCGCCCGATCATGTTGGGGGTGCGCTTGATGATATCCGTGTTCACGTTACCGTTGTGGCCGATTTTTTGATTGGCGGTGGCGATTACGATCTGATTATTGTAACCGTCAACCGGGTCGTCTCGTAGTATCATATTGCTCGGCGCCATATAAAGACCTATTCCAAATACATAGTCTACTGGAGTGCTGGCATTCTGCAAAATGTCTTGATAATTCTGGATCGCCTTCTCCAGGTCCACCCTAGCTGAGATTGCGTCCTCTACAAGTGCCAAGAATTGTTTTTGTGCATCAAACGCTGTTCCCGTGCCCAGTATAGAACTGCGAATTTGCTTCTGTGCGCCGAGGATGGCCCAGACGTATGTGCGAATGGAGTCGTTGACGCGAGTAACCCCGGCCTGCGTGAACCCTATACCCTTATCTAACATAAATGTACCCCACGCGTCATGAACCTCAGCAGCCTGCTGTATGTAATCGACGTGAGCCCGTTTCGGAGGTAACATTTTACAAGAAAACACGCCACAGTGCCGACCTCCAGACACTTCCGGCCCGAAAGTCATAGTCGCGTGGTCATATTTCCCTGCGTTCCGACTGACGATGTGGTCACCGGAGTGATCATGCCTAAAATCAGTCTGCGTCCAATTCTGCGTCCCGGACTGGCCCCGAATGAGAACGTCCCCGAGGCCGGTGCTGGTAGGAAATGCTTTCTGTCTCCAGTCCGCGTCTTTTGAAATGTTAAATTCGTTACACAGTCTTTCAAACGCCATACGGTCGTATGCGTTGGAAATGGGATCACAGGCGTCGTCTTGAGGTAGTGAAATACCTAGTTCTTTGAGAATCCTCCTAATAGTATAATACGCGTGAAAGTTGTAGACACTTCGGAGCATGACATTCTTGGATGTCAGATGGTCTTTATGTGAAACGCCGGCTGTTGCGCACCATACAGCGAAATTTATTTGGTTCTGCCAAAACTGCATCGGTGTTGCTTTCCACCCGTTTACCGCCTCCATCGTAGTAATCTTGGGCAGCCTATATTTCTCAAACGTGTTAGGGAAATTGGTGACAAAGCCACTGTCCTGTCTAACCGTTACGGTTGGGTGTACAAGGTGGTTAACAACGTCTTTTTGCGTGTATTTACCTCCGACTGCGTACTTTGCATTAGAGTTAAAGCTAAATGCTTTGGTATCCATTGAAAGATATTATTATGTTTGCTACTATCACTAATGTTCAAAAAGAGAGTTGTGAACTTCAAAAATTAATAGACAACTGCTGCGGAAAACGCCGGGTGGGCCTCAGATCAATCACCTTCACGGTTGGATGGCAGAATGTGGGGAAGAGCGAAGGGTTTTACTATGTGAAGGATGGACAACAATTAGGTGTAAAGCTGCCTCACGGACTGTGGGGAATAAGACAGCTCAAAGATTTTGTCAACTCAGAGCTTGACGGTATAATCAACCTCACAGTATCGAAGGCTACCGGGCTCGCAACAATGACCATCAGCACTGATAATAAGGTAGTGGTCTCCCCGGGGTTGGGTATTCAACTCGGTTTTAGAGAGACATACTCCTCAAACAAAGGAGTGTTTACCCCGGGTGAGTACGTCGGTGATAACCCGGTGGACTTCGCCTTCACGAAAACTCTCAGGGTGCACCTGGATCGGGTGAACACATCGTACAACACGGTAGACGGAGCTCCCAGCACATTACTGAAAACCGTGCCCGCCAGCGACTGTTTCTATGGTGAGACTGTGACCTTAGACTTCCCACACCCCGAGATGAAAGTTTTGGAATCGGGACATATCCACGAATTTACGGTCTCTATTCTCGATGATCAAGCGAGAAAGTTGAATAACTATTACCCGATTTCGGTAGTTCTCGAAATTTCCAATTGAGTATAGGTGCCCAATATTATAATTAATTTTAAGAAAATTATTATGAGTATATACGGACCAGGTAGTTCTTCCGATTGGGTGACAAATTCAAAGAATTTGGAACCGGCAGAATGTGGATTCATCCCGACAGAGGGCGACTTTTTAACTACTGAAAAAACCAAGGCCCTGATCAATAAAACTATATCGAAGGTCACAAACGGGATTCACAGGAGTATATCAGATGTTAGAGTAGAAGTGCTGACGGCGACTGCACAAATTGAGAAAGATCAGGCGGCTTATAAGGTGTTGCGCTCAGAGGACTCTCTCATCAGAGAAACGGAACTAAACGAACTAGGTGAAAAAATAACCAAATTTCGAAAAGAGGCCCGGTTGGGGATTGATAAAGTCCGAGAAGACCACCAGGCGGACCTTACGGAGGCTTATGATGCGTTGCTCTTAAAAGACTCTCTCAGCAAAGAAGCGACACTTACCGAACTAGATGGGAAAATAACCAAATTTCGAAAAGAGGCCACGTCGGGTATTGAGAAAGCCCGAGAAGACCACCAGGCGGACCTTATGGAGGCTTATAGGGTGTTGCGCTTAGAGGACTCTCTCAGCAAAGAAGCGGCGGTTGTTGAACTAGACGGAAAAATACCGAATTTCGAAAAGAGGCCCGGTCGGGTATTGATAAAGTCCGAGAAGACCACCAGGTGAACCTTGCGGAGGCCATTGTGGAGGCTTATGATGCGTTGCGCTTAGAGGACTCTCTCAGCAAAGAAGCTACACTTACTGAACTAGACGGGAAAATAGCCGAATTTCTGAAGGAGACCCGGATGGGGGTTGAGGGGGTCCGAGAAGACCACAAGGAGGCCATTGCGGAGGCTTATGGGGCGTTACGCTCAGAGGACTCTCTCAACAGAGAAGCGGCACTTACTGAACTATACGAAAAAATAACCAAATTTCGAAAAGAGGCCCGGTTGGGGGTTGAGTGGGGGTCCGAACGGGTATTGAGAAAAGCCCGAGAAGACCACCAGGCGGACTTAGGACTTACGGAGGCTTATAGGGTGTTGCGCTCAGAGGACTCTCTCAGAGAAGCGGCGGTTGCTGAACTAGACGGCAAAATAACCGAATTTCAAAAAGAGGCCCGGTCGGGTGTTGAGAAAGCCCGAGAAGACCACCAGGCAGCCCTTGCGAAGGCTTATGATGCGTTGCGCTCAGAGGACTCTCTCATCAGAGAAGCGGCGGTTGCTGAACTAGACGGGAAAATAACGGAATTTCAAAAAGAGGCCCGGTTGGGTGTTGAAAAAGCCCTAGAAGGCCACCAGGCGACCATTACGGAGGCTTATGATGCGTTGCGCTTAGAGGACTCTCTCAGCAGAGAAGCGGCACTTACTGAACTAGACGGAAAGATAACCGAAGTTTCCGATAAACTGAAACATGATCGTATAGCCGCGACCAAAGCTCTTGAGGAGGCCTCTTATAAGATTCGTACTGAGGCATATAACGCAAACAGTGCGCTTGCCGGAATAGTGCGAACAATGAAAACGCCAAAACGTGTCATAACAGTTTGGGCTGAGAAGCGGGGCCCATTGGTTGAGGAGCACTATGAATATTCGTTCGGTGCCAAAGCGAGTAATAAATATGGGGGATACGCTATGACAACTGCAGGTGAAGTTGTCCGAATGGCGGTCTGCTCGGTTAATGGTAGTGGTAAACCTGTGGGCGCGGTCGCGATAAATCTTGTAGTAGATGGGGAAGAACGGGGGGTTGGAGTCACTAAAATCTCTGGAGATAGTTCGACGGTGGTTTCGTTCTCCGGTTATGATCGATTTAGACTTTCCCAAGGTAGTGTTATTAACTTTGTTACGAAAATCGGTGACCCAGAGAGTTTTTCCACTATTGTCTCATTGTTAATTGAACTTATTTTGTAAATATTAATATATTGAAAATCATGAACGAATCACCGCTTCCAATTGTTAATACCACTCCATCATCACTGTGTACAATTAACGAAAGAAGTTCAGATTTTAGGTTGAATAATATCATCGCTATGCAGGATATTTTAGTTAGAAGATGTGCAAATAGAAAAAGACACGCTAACAAATATAAGCGCGCGGCGAACATAGCTGAAGCATCTAGTACGGTTCTGGCAAGTTTATCTGTAATGAGTGGTGCGGGGACTGCTGCAACGCTATCTACAATTGTAACGGTTCCACTTGCAGGGGTTTTGAGTAGAATTACCGTTTTATCTGGAATACTTTGTATGGTAATTAGGGCGGCGGGTGGAAAACTCGAGAAAAAAAGTAGAAAACATGATAGAATATCCGTTCTCGCTAGGTCTAAGAAAAATAGCATCGACATTATGGTGTCCAAAGCGTTGGCCGATAACAAAATATCAAATTTACAGTTTGAATCCGTGGTGGAAGAAATGGGGAGATATGAAGAATTAAAAAATGATATAAGAATCAAGGCGCGCGCCACCATGCCCAAAATTAAGTGTACTGATTGGGATAAATTTAGGGTAAAACTTGGAAATAAAGTCGGAGGAAATGTTACAGCACCATTATAAAATAATTTAAAAAAAAAAAATTATTTTCTTATATTGGTGCAGTAAACAAATTTACATACCTATACAACATGTGTTTTTCACTGAGAATTACGCCGTAATCGCATAACAAATTCAGTCGAAGATTACACTGTAATCGCCCGTGTACACACTGTCTGTGTAAATTGATACACTCGGCTATCAATTTACACATGGTTCATAACCCGTGTAATTGATACACTCGGCTATAAATTTGCACACCATTTGTATGTTGTACAGTAAACTGATGAGTATATATACGTTTGTTGACCTTACAACAATTGGTTTCATCTCGTGTGTGCCATGTTGTTGATCCGGTATGACGTCCGTCTCGTCTGTTTGATGGTAGCAGTTTATAAATATGTGTGTATTTGGCGATGTAATTGCGTAGCTCAAAGGTGCCGGCCTAAAAGATTTCTGCCTAAGAGCTTTGCAATTTCGGAAACCAAATTCACACATAGGCTCGCCTTACTTCGCTGGTTTCTCTTAATTAGAGTAATTGGCAATGGGGTTCAAGGCGACCTGTAAAACTAGACTGTGAGCCAACAGATGCGTGGGCTTAAGAAAGGCCCCAACACCCCAGTGGCTGGGTGCCGGCTATCTGAGAAATCTGCCCAGTCGCTGGGGGTGTTTGTGCACGAGTGGAGGCTTTTGCTATTTTTTGTTCAAAATATCTTTATAAGCGATATCGTAGAAATGTATATTCGTAAACGAATCGTTGGGTTTTAACAATTTTATATAATACACCTTAGTTTTATATCCGATACGCATTATCAGCCTTAATGTTTGTATTTGCCTCTTGTATAGTTCACATAATTGTCGGTATAATATTGTAAATGCAACGTTTTTATCGGAGCGTAATAAATTACGCTGATATTTCATGTATTCGATATCGCCTAGTGTTCTCATTTTATAGAATTTATATATAGGACTATAACCCCCGTATTCTTCGTAAACTTCTTCAACACAACCATTATAAGCTTTCAATTCCAATTGTATTGTATTATCCATTTTCTCTAATAATATTGGTAGTTGTTTTTTTCTGTTCAATTTCCAATTTCTAATAATAATTTTCCAATTTCTTCGTTAAAAGTGATATCGTAGAAACGCATATCCGTAAACGAATCGTTGATTTTAAACTGTTTTATAAAATTAGTTTGATAATGTTTCGGTAGTGTTTCTCCGATCCTATTTAGTCGCTTCATTACGCAAATTTGATACTTGTACCAGCGACATAATTGCCGGTATAATATTGTAAATGCAACGTTTTTATCGGAGCGTAATACATTACGCTGATATTTCATGTATTCGATATCGCATAGTGTTGTCATTTTACAGTGTTTTAATGCTGTAGAAACATCGTAAAATTCTTCAACAAAGACATTACAAGATTCCAATTCGTTGCGTATTTTATTATCCATTTTGTTATAATATTTTATTATAACCTATTCAATCTATCTGTTCAATTGGACGTGAAAAAAACATGATGTATTTATGACACCAATATAATTGGGACTCCCTCTTTTCAAAATTATTTTCTCCAAAAATTCATAAATTTGCTGTAGGGAGACAATTTCATCGTTAACCAATCTTTGGATTTTTCGGGGGTGGTGGGGGAAAATTTCCTCGTTAACCAATTTTTGATTTTTTCGGGGGTGGTGGGGGTATTATAGAGGGTTATAAATGATATCACGGTAGGTGGTATCATTTTAACTCCCTATATACTACTATGTGTGCACAGCATGCACATACATGTATAATAGTTATTGCATAAAATGTGCTTTCGCATTATGATAAAACATTGTCTTAAGAATTGTAATGCCCTATCTAGAGCAATGCATTTGCAAATTAAACAGCTACAAACACTACACAGTGGAGCCTCTCTAAACCGGACAACGCGAAATGTATGTGATCATAATTTTGACGGGTCATTTAACTCGGGTAATACTGCCTGTTCGTGATCGCATAGCACACAACCATGCCTCGGAATAATCAGATGCCTGATTTACAGTGAAACCTCGCTGAACCGGACACCCTGGGAGGTTACAATGAAACCTCGCTAAACCGGACACCCTGGAAACCTCCGGTTTAGCGAGGTTTCACTGTAGGTGAATAATACATATATTCCGGTATTGTGTTGATATTACATATAACATTTATTAAACTCATTGATTGCATTACTGAAATCAGTAACTCGTTTTATAAATATCATTTTAAATAATATCTAATATAGGATCCTCTATTTATAGCATGTTTGACATAGTTCGCGTAGTCTCCCGTTTATGTGTCTATTATATATTAATAATAATGATGACGCCAATTGTCATGTATTTTCATTCCTTGATGCTATTCTACACAATGACTGGTTTACAGCATAGTTACATTCCTGCATTAACTGACTGGTGTTATGTGATATATGTTGTTATATTGTAAAGTTTGGATTTGTAAAAAGTAAATGCTTGGTTTTAACGACGGCACTGGCTCGATGACCTTGCATGTCGTCCCCCAAAGAATGGGAGATAGGAAGGAGGTGGATGCAGAGGAAACTGGCCCCAGGGGGCCTAGCTCTTATTAGAATAGTCCCCTCTGGTTCTTTAACGTGTCCAGACTCTCCTTCAAATCTGATACACGGGACCGCTGTTTAAAGTCCCCATCTGAAAGGACAGTAGAGCAGGAAATACAAAGTATCTCAGAAATACTGACGCCCGGATACTGAACCCTGAATCGATTTAACCGTGTGTCCTTAAAATGTTAACGGACATTACTTTATTATCTGTATTTATTATTTGGTGTGCAATGATCATACTTTATAATCTGTCGAAAACATAATTTGTTCATGTGACGTATTTAATTATTATAAATAATTAAAAAAATATAATGCCTCATTTACATATGAAAATAGCCTGATACCACCGCGAGTCACTATCAGTAAAATAAATATTACTAAATGATTATATCTGTATAGCGGGCACTTGTAATGTTTAGAACTGGTGGAATAGTGACACAATTATACACTGATTTAATTCCTATAAAGAAGAGTTTGTGTCTACTGAGTGTTAGTGTTAGGTCAGTACCCTATTTCACCAACATTGCAAAGTATACTTTTCTAGCAAAGTATACTGTGAGGGAGAAATTTTCAATTTAAGGATAAATTTATTAATTTTTATTATACTGAATTTATTACATTATCACAGCTAAAATGGCTGTGATAATGTAATGCATTCAGGAAAATAAGTATGCATACTTTTAATTATATATGCAGTCGTTAGTTCTATATGAAATCATGCATTTCAGGAAAAATAAATTATTACTCCCTCAAAGTATACTTTGTTAGATATGTATACTTTGCAATTTTAGTGAAATAGGCAACTGGTATAGATGTATCTTCAATTAAACATTTTAATATTTCAAACGGAATTAACATTTACAGCTGTTGTGACCTCCAAAATGGCCGCCGCGAGATCCCCAGGGTGTCCTGTTTAGAGAGATTCCACTGGTCTCCTCCGAATTTGAAATAAATTAACATATTCCTCCGAATTTGAAATAATTTAACCGGCGGATTTTATAGAGCCGGGTACCATTTAATCCCGCTCGAGGGCAATACGGGGGTCGCGTGTGAAGCTATTTTTGATCCGATTGTCATTTCTTGCCCCGGTCATTTTACACTCTCGGCGCGTGACTTTAATCAACAAACACGCGGTAGAATGGAAAATAATTGTCGGCTTCACCTTGACGAGACCTTAAGGTATTCATCAATAAGTCAGTCGGTAATTGACAGCATAGGGGACGGTAATTTTAAGGTCAATTTTGGGGATACGATAAACTTGGATATGATGGTCATTTATCCGAGTTATAATGGGAGGCGATTGGACACGGGTGCCATTTAAATTACAATTAAAACGAAGGGGTTGAGAGTTTTATTTAAATCGAAATCAATCGGGGTCTGTAATGAAGGGAAATCGTTTTCGAGAGTTTTGAAATTTACGCGGAAAATCGCCGTTGATGTAATACAAATGTTTATGTGCTGGTGCAATATGTGCAGCTGCTTGTTAAAGGCGTGTTTAATGTGCTGAATTTGATTGTATGAATTTATTTTAAAGTGGCACGTTAATTGGTGGCATAATATTTTTTCAGCCGTTATAGTAGAAGGTGATATGAAACACTAGTATTTAGACTATTGATTTCCAATTTGATTTCCAACATGAAAATAATCTTCGGAATGTACATGCATTATTTATAACCAGCTGTAATTATCAATTGAAAGGGCCAGTGGAAGAAGGGGGCTAACTCCTGAGGGAGTTAGCCCCCTTATTTATCTGGCCCCTTGCATTAGTAAATATTAATATGGCGTAGTATGACCCGTTTTCCTGTATACGTAGAATCACAGACCTAGAATATATTCTAGGTCTGTGGTAGAATGCCGGTAATGAAACCATCAATCATTGTGTACGTCCATAATGGCATATTTTACGTGTTCAACAATAATGTAAAAGGGCATATTGGTCAATGTAGAAGCTGGTAATGTTTTTACACACGGCCTGTCAGTGAACTACCGACTGTCTGTTCCACGTTTTGCTGCCGACGAACCTTTGCTATTAAACACATTAAATCTAAAAAAATATTTAAAAGTAAGTACTTTTTTATTAATAACAAAAAAGTCACCCTCCACAAAAAAAATTATATTGATTTTATTGCTAAAAAAAAAATTTCCTAGTTGGGAATTTAAAATGGGGGCTAAAAATAGATTTATTTTTAAATATTTATTTTATTTGTAGACCGATTTTCAAAATCTAACTTTTGTTTTCTTAGTTACATCATTTTCAAGCTATCTCGCCCGGTTTCGGAGTCAATTTCCAATTGTTTTCGTTTTTTGCCTATGTTAAATTCGCATAGGAAAATCATTTTTTCGCAATGAATGATGGAATTTCATCAAATAAGTTTTTTTGGGGAGGGTAACTTTTTTGTTATTGATGAAAAAGTACTTACTTTTAAATATTATTTAGATTTAATGTGTTTAATAGCAAAGGTTCGTCGGCAGCAAAAACGTGGAACAGACAGACGGGCGTATACTTACTTACTGGCGTTCACCATCTACACCATCCACAGCAATGAAGGACGCTGTCTTTCTGAGCTCCTCCATCTTTCCATACAACTTCTCTTCTAGGGTGGTGATCTCTGGCCATATGCTTTTTCTTCTCTGCTCTAACAGAGGGCATCTTTGCAGTATATGCTCTGTAGTCTGCTCTTCCATACCGCAAGTGCATCTTGGAGATGGGGACAAATTCAGTTTTGCATACATGTGGACATTTAGCCTGTTGTGTCCCGTGCGTAGCCTTATTATTATGACTTGTTCCCATCTGTCTAGTAGGTGGTAGTCATCTTTGGTTGGCTTTGGCTTCGTCAGTGTCTTTATCACTGTTGCTTTCTGCTCATGAGTAACACTATTATGTGGCTGGTCACCTTTGGCTCCTAGCTTGGCCAACTTGTCCGCCTTCTCATTTCCAGGAACCCCACAGTGTGCTGGAATACACTGCAACTTTTTTATTCTGGCATAAAGTGTGTAACTGTCTGGAAAGAGATGGTATTTTGGCATTGCTCAAGGCCTGTAGGACTGACAGAGCATCTGTTAGTATGACCACCTGATGGCAGTCCTCAGCCGACTCTTCAATGATAACTGAGTTACTGTAGCCCATTTTTAAATGACATGTGTAGATTCAACAACTTTCTACGTGACATCAATACGTACATCTTATATCATTTTGGGAAAACAGATCATAGTGAATACATATATGTATCTGTTAGGACATATTACATTATCACTGGTAGTGGTAGTAGTAGTATATTTAGTTAACAACGTGTCACATTCAATATATAAGTGGTTTAACTGAAGATGTATGACAATACTAGTACCGCTGGGTTGTTTCTATTTGCATCTAAGTACATGTACATAAATATAAGTAACTCTTGCAATCTGCTCCATAGCAGCTACAGACGGTACGGGAGTAGATTGCAAGAGTTACTTATTGCGTTCAACAAGATAGAATATCTGTAGCCCATTTCATCAACATTGCAAAGTATACTTTAGTAGCAAAGTATACTTTGAGAGAGAAATTTTCAATTTTGATAAATTTATTAATTTTTATTATACTGAATTTATTACATTATCACAGCCAATTTGGCTGTGATAATGTAATAAATTCAGTATAATAATTCTGCATACTTTCAATCATGAAATATATGCATTTGTTAGTTCTATATGAAATAATGCATTTCAGGAAAAATAAATGATTACTCCCTCAAAGTATACTTTGCTAGTAAAGTATACTTTGCAATGTTGATGAAATAGGCTACTGGTATTTATGTACAGATATCGGTGAAAATAGAAACAACACAGCGGTCCTCGTATCGTCATATATCTTCAATTATACCACTTTACACAGAGCCATGATGAAAACATGTTTTCATTTTTATAGTATTTTGTTCAACGAGTCCTGATATGCCCCGTTAAAAGATTAGCTGTTTGCAGTTAAAGTTGGGGTCCGATCATGAAGGCATAACATAGGAATTAAATAAGTGTATAATTGTGTAACTATTCCACCAGTTTTAAAAATTGCGAGTGCCCATTATACAGATACATGTATAATCACTTAGTAATCTTTATCTTACTGGTAGTGACTCGCACTGGTATCAGGCTACAGTATTTTGATATGCACGAGGCAGGCCATTTTTAAATTATTTGTTCATATTAAATGCGTATCCTGAAAAAAAGTTTTATCGCCAGGTTATACAGTACGATCAGCACATCAACAAATAAATACAGATAATAAACAGTAATTTCCGTTAACATTTTAAGAAAACACGATTATCGCCCCTGATATCGGTGTGAAAATTCACGACAGATATACAATGTATAATAATGCCAATTAATACGTCGGGTAATGGTGAATGAATGTTTATTTTGTCCGAACAATGTCAAATCTAAGGAATGAAGGAACAAGTATGCCTCCCTATATTATAACCTGGCATGTAGGAGCTTTAAACCTTACAACGCTGAATTAAATGTTGTCGTCTGCTGGAAATGTTTTATTTTCAATATTTCTCGACAAAAAATTGTTCTGACAGCACATGAGAATCGTCTCCAGTGGAGACGATTCTCATGTGCTGTCAAAACCAGTTTTTTGTTAAGAATTAAAAGCAAAAATGAAAAACAACAGACGGCAATTTGCGTCTCCAGCGTGGGAAGGGTTAAACACAGATGATACCGGTACGTAGCGAAAATGCATCCATCAGAGTGAATTACCTGATTAAACCACCTGATGATTGAACACTCATGTAATTAAATAAAACGTAATACTAATTGGATGACAGTCCGTAAATGAGATAATTATTCTGGATGTATTAGTTTATTAATGCCGCACGTTATTTTACGGTGGAACCTCTCCAAACCGGACACCCTGGAGTTAGCATGCTGATACATTAATATCATTAAGAAATCGCCAGAATCGGTCGGGGTTAACAGAATACCGACTTACATGGTTTTGGTCCTCATGTACATGTTGGCCTTCTGATACTTGAGAGCTAAATCATGGTATGCCCCCATTAAAAGTAATAATATTAGTGCTGATCATATTACTTTTGGGGTTGGAGCTAAGTGACTGGTGTTGAATGGACATGGCACCAGGTCACAATATTCCAATTTGAGGGCTGAATAATATTTTCTGTAAATATTGAGTTCAGATTTTGGGCATTTCCCTTATTATGGTCAGGTTAAATACGGGATAGACCCGTTGGTCCGGCCTCCAATGGCATTAGCTGTTGATATGCCGTTAAACATCAATAATCCATCAATCTCGCCAGAATCGGACCCATAAAGCCAGTTACGGGAGGTTACTCTGTAATGCATATTTGGAAAGTTGCTTTGATGACGTCATCTATTCAGTCGACTATGGACAGTGCGGGAGTATTATAAGCGTGATATTTCTCACAACTACTCGTGTGCCTGTGATTTTTACCATGTTTGTGTCACCTTTTCTGAGTCAGGCGCCTGTGATGTTATTCTTGTTCAAGTTACTGCCCGATATGCAAGTCTGCCGCCTGTGCTTCTACCTGCGCTTGAATTTCTGCGACTTCATTTCCATATTTTCAGATGACAGATGTTCAAGCATTTCAGTCGAGGTGTTTCACATCACCGGTATTGATTTTGAACGCTTAAATAACTGTCATGTCACGTGGAATTATCCCTCAAGGGGATAATATTTCTCTGATCCCGTATTTCATACTTAACCCTATTGCAGAAACTAGTGCTGAATCTACCCGGTTTGTTTGAATTACGATTAAACAAATACATGTACTACCGAACACCTGTAGCCTATTTCACCAACATTATAAATGTATTAATTTGTATTATACTGAATGTATTACATTATCACAGCCATTTTGGCTGTGATAATGTAATACATTCAGTATAATAATTCTGCATAGTTTTAATCATCAAATATATTCAATCATTAGTTCTATATGAAATAATGCATTTCGGAAAAATCCATGATTACTCCCTCAAAGTATACTTTGCTAGATAAGTATACTTTGCAATGTTGATGAAATCGGCTACAGGTTGTACTGTAAGAAGACATTTATTTGTGCAATTCTCGTTATGTGGCTGTGAAATGGGGCTTATGGATTTTGCCACCAGTGTAGATCAGATCAGCCTGTGCATTAGCACAGTCTGATCAGGATCTGGGGCCCGTTTCACTAAACTTTGTACGACGAAAATGTTCGTAAGTGCAAATTTAGAATCGTCTGGAAACTTCAATTGATGGATTTACATTTATTGAGTATAGGCTGCATGCTCAATAAATGTAAATCCAATAATTGTTTCCAAGAAAACATTGTTAATGTGACATTTACAGACTATCATATTTTTGCACTTACGAACATTTTAGTCGTGCGAAGTTTAGTGAAACGGGCCCCTGCACTGTTCGCATCAATGAAACACCCGTTATGCTTCTAACAAGCAGTATACTAGTAGTCCGTTATCAGGCTAGTGGTGAGAGGTATTTGATCACATATACACTGGTCACAATCCCATAAGTCCCATTTATCCAGTCACAGCCACATGTAAGAAACTTATCTACACAATAAATGTAGTGGGTTGTTTTTCAATTATCGGATGTAGGTATCGCCATTAACCCTTTCAACCATAAATAACTGACATAGACTTTTCATGCCCTTTTTTTACAGAACAGAACAGAACAGAACAGAACTTTAATTTGAGAACTAGTTAATTAATAATAAGATTAATGCATTTTTAAGAGTCAGAACAATACATACACATACTGTTTACGAGCCGGCTTATCTGGATCTACACACAGGGGTCCGAAGTTGTGCTGGGAAAAATGTACTGAGTCCGAATCAGTGGGCGTGTTAGTCGGTGGGCATCTAGTCCGAATCGGTGGGCGTCTTAGTCGACCGATTCGGACTCGGTACACTTTTCCCAGCACAACTTCGGACCCCTGTGGATCTACAGTGTTGGCGCAAACATTGGCTTTGTGATATATAAGGTTGAAATTCGATATAAAAACGTGAATTGTCATTCTTCAGATATACTTTGAGGGAGTAATCATTTATTTGTCCGGAAATGCATTATTTCATACAGAACTAACGACTGCATATATTTGATGATTAAAAGTATGCAGAATTATTATACTGAATTTCTTACATTATCACAGCCATTTTGGCTGTGATAATGTAATAAATTCAGTATAATAAAAATTAATAAATTTATCCTTAAATTGAAAATTTCTCCCTCAAAGTATACTTTGCTAGAAAAGTATACTTTGCAATGTTGGTGAAATAGGCTACAGGGTCCATCCTTATAAAAGTATCCGAGTACGTTCTCCAAATGCTACGCCTTCCCACAGGGCTACTAAAATAATTCCATTGTATTCGATCTGTATAGATAGAGTCAAGGGGAGACACCAAAAAGTGTGATGAAATACTAATCTGTATTCTGTCTAATATTAACCAATATTGGTGCAATTTCTGGCATATCTATTTGGAGTAAACTTATAATAAACAGAATTTCACCTTCAATTACAACCCAGATGTGTTAAAACATACAAAATAATGCTTTTAATTTGTTTTATTGCAGATTTCTTTTGCCTGTCCAACCAATCAAATCGTCCGTTGCAAATTTTAGCTCAACCGGAAGTGAGTGGGACACTGAAATGAAATCTCCATTCAGGCTAATAAAACCAAATTTATGCGATCTACAAGTACTCTATCATCGGGAAAACATGTGTAATATGTTATAAAAGATGTATTGATATGGCAATGCCAAGGTTTTCATCTGAAATATGTTGTATTGTTAGAAAATGATGATCTGTTTTTTGCTTTAGTGTCTGGCCTTCTGTTATACTACATGAATTCAAGTGGGTGGGGGATATTCAACATTGCCTGTGCGCCTTCCCTGGTTATTTTTCCATGAGATTCGTTTCTACTCACAAGCATTGGGTTTCACAAAACCGTCCCAGTTTGTAATACATCTTTTAATACTTTAAATTTTAAATTTATCTTCAAATCATTTTCTACTTTGCAATTTGTTTGGGGACATTCATGCGTTTTGTAGTAATCTTATAATAATATAAAATTAAGCAAGTAATTATAAATTGTGTATTTTACATCACAACAACATGCATAATCGCCAGATACGTTCAATTGTAATTATGAGTCGAATTCCGAACTTAAGAAATCAGCTTACACACGTTCTTAATTGTTGCGCGAAAAGATATCTTAAAAAACAACAAAACGGTTTCCAACATGATATGTTGGATTAATTCTTAATCTCGTGACAATGCTATGGATATTTGTTAATATTAAGTACACGTAAATATGGATGTGACTTGAGAAATGGGCTTATGGGTTTTGCGACCAGTGTAGTTCCAGATCAGCCTGTGCATCCGCACAATCTGATCAGGATCCACACTGTTCGCCATTCCATCAATGTAACACCCGTCAATGTGGATGTGACTTGAGAAATGGGGCTTATGGGTTTTGCGACCAGTGTATTTGCGGATCAGGATCTGCACTGTTCGCCATTCCATCAATGGATCACCCGACATGCTTCTAACAAGCCAAATAGAGTGTGCTATTTGACGACTGGTCACACATTACATCAGCCCCATTTTTCCAGTCACAGCCAGAAATAGGATGCGGAGACTGCAAATGTAAATATATGTATGCCAATGTTGAACGACAATCAACTTTGAGTGTAGAGGTTATGATCAGACGTTAAACATCATTCAATGAATGCAATATTAGTACACACATGAACACATAGATATAGATAAAAGTAGAAATAAAGTGAAAATTCAAGGCCTAATACGGAAGTTAATTACGTGTTTAGTCCGAATATTTCAGCGACTTTCGGCGGACGTCTTTAATACTAAATATTTCGACACTGTCCCCAGTCAAGTGGGTCCGAGGAAATGTGGATATCTATTGCCATTTCGCCGATGTTAATGAATTGCTATATTTTCTATTAATTTCACTGGAAATTTCAATGCAAATGTAAAATTAGCTTTCGTATTTGCTCTCAGGTTCTCACAAAACATCGACATCATTGTTTTGTAAATTGTTTCCTGAAATAAACCAGAAAGTGTACGAATCCGTACATGAAAAACATTTAGCGGGTACGATTTGGAACAGAGGCGACTATTTCATAGGTCGTCCCTGTTCCAAACCGGACCCGGTACGGAATATCCTAGCCATTTCGTACCTCATGTCCAGGAAACGATGGCATCGTTGTTATTGCTGTGCTAGCTCACATCTGTCTTTGAATCGTCTATTTCTGGTGTGGACAGAGTCTAATAAAGCTACAATGAATGAACAGATTGTCTCCCCGTACCTAATATTACCGTGGAAACCGTAGCACGCGCGTGGAAGCTACTTAATATGCAACAAAATGCCTTGCAGGGGGATTCTTCAAAGGAAGCCATTCTCCAACGTGGCAATTAATACTTTTCAGTCAGGAGAGTTATGACTCACACTAGAATATTGCATTTCTGTCTTGACCAGAACACAGTACGTGTTGTCCGGTTCCCGTGTCTCGGTGTTTGTCTGTAAGGTATTAACGTAAGTTAACAGCTCAAATAAATAGATAGCTATGTCATGCGAATATCATAATTAGGTAATTATTTCAGAATTGGAACAGTACGGAGCCCCGCAAGGGACGTAGATTTTTTTTTTTATTAATTCGTTCCCACGAAATAACAATTCGTTCCCTCAATTTAGCAATTCGTTCCCACGAATTAACAAACAATTCGTTCCCACGAATTAACAATTCGTTCCATCAATTTCACAATTCTTTCCCACGCAATAACAATTCGTTCCCACGGGAACGAATTGTTAATTCGTGGGAACGAATTGTTATATCGTGGGAACAAATCGTTAATTCATGGGAACGAATTGTTAAATTGAGGGAACGAATTGTTATTTCGTGGGAACGAATTGTTAATTCGAGGGAACAAATTGTTAAATTGAGGGAACGAATTGTTATATCGTGGGAATGAATTAATAAATACATCCATGTCCCCTGCGGGGCTCCGTAGAACAGAGTCAGTGTACGGCAGATGTAGTATTTTACTGATTTAATACGGGTACATTATCACAGTTGTGGCCAACGAATATGCGATGATTGTTGATCTTCATGTCTATATGAGACAATGTCACGTGGTTTATATGAGACAATGTCACGTGGTTTTGTACCTGTGCGATATATCATGAAACATATGTACAAAATTTACGATATTTTCCGTTAATGTTGACGAAATGTTCAAGCAAATGGGGAACAGAATTCCCGGCGCTGATTGGTGATCTTCATGTTTATATGAGACAATGTCACGTGGTTTATATGAGACAATGTCACGTGGTTTTGTACCTGTGCGATATCTCATGAAACATATGTACAAAATTTACGATATTTTCCGTTAATGTTGACGAAATGTTCAAGCAAATGGGGAACAGAATTCCCGGCGCATTGGTTATGTGAAAATGTTAGACCTAATTTCAGAAAATTCGCCGTTTATAGTTACGAGTACCTATATATATTATCTTAACTACGAGCTGATATGTACGGAGCCCCGCAGGGACGTAGAATTTTTTTTTGTATTAATTCGTTCCAACGAAATAGCACGAATTAACAATTTGTTCCCTGAATTTAACAATTCGTTCCCACGAAATAACAATTCGTTCCCAAATTGAGGGAACGAATTGTCATTTCGTGGGAACGAATTGTTAATTCGACGGAACGAATTGTTATATCGTGGGAAGAATTGTTAATTCGAGGGAACGAATTGTTAAATTGAGGTAACGAATTGTTATTTCGTGGGAACGAATTTAAAAAAAATCCATGTCCCCTGCGGGGCTCCGTAGATATGGGCATAACGACAATAGCATATTGAAATGGTGATGTATTTGTTACTTTTATATATCCATATGACTTTCATTTTGTTATTTTTCTGTGTATTATTGTCTGCAATTTTATTGTTGCTTTATATGTCATTAGGTATTACATTCTGTTGGTATTCGCTTTACATGGCTTTCCCTAAAGTTATCATCACCCACATCCACATCTACACTACAAAATGTGTGGCATATGAATTTCATATGTTTTTCATATGAATTTCATATGAAAATTTCATATACAAATGATATAAAGTGAGCCGATATGCAATTCATATGCAAAATCTTCATATACATTTCATATGCAAATCATTAACTTCATATGCAAATCATATGAATTTCATATCGGCTCTTTTCAATGAATTTCATATGCAATTCATATGTTTTTCATATGTTTTACATATGAATATCATACGAATCTTTTGCATATGAATTGCATATGTGACAAATGTTGCTGTGTACTATACTGCGGCTGTCATGTTATTTGCCTGTATAACGTGTTCCACCTCACGACGTGCCACATGGGCCGTATTAGCAATATTTCACCATTACGGGAAAGGTAAAATGTAATTAGGGTAAATGTAATTACATGTCGTGTTTTACAACGAGAATATCCTCCGGGAGGTAACGTGTTAATATGCATCATGGCGTCGATTTATTGCTTCCAATGGAATCGATCAAAAAACAAGTTCAGTAGCCTCATCATGGGCGTCGGAACAGGTCTGGCTGGTCCGGCCACTGCCGGATCAATAATTTTGACATATTTGTAATTCATGTATAAAAAATCCAGAATATTGTAAGAATTTTTCTGCATTTTTTCTCATTTCGCATCAAAAGTGTATGTTGTTACCACTCAGTCGAACCGTCTCGCCGAGACGGTTCAACTGAGTGGTAACAACATGCACTTTGGGTGGTTAGCGAGGGCACCCAGTAGATTCGCCGGACCAATCTTGCGATGCATGCCTCCGGTGCCCCTGCTCTTTTGGGATACTATTGTTTTATTCTTACTGTCTTTATTTATTGTTTGCACGTCGTATTATTTCGTGGTTCATATAGATGCATTTTAATCGTAGTTTTGCTGTGATACTATTGTATCATGTATCGTATGGCTATTTATCGTATTTATCATTTATCGTATGTTTTGTACTTGTGTCTTTATTCGTCTTTCTTTATTCTTGCCCGACTACCATCAACTTACTATAAACATGAAAATGTTGAATGCTGAATAAAGCTATTTGTATTATTTCTTGAAACATGTTTTGATTTCATTTCATTTAGCTTATATTTAACGGTGGGAAATGGATCGAAGACCTTCCATACATGGGGGCCGTTTCACTAAACTTCGTACGACTAAAATGTTCGTAAGTGCAAAATTATGATAGTCTGTAAATTTCACATTAACAATGTTTTCATGTAAACAATTATTGGATTTACATTTATTGAGCATAGGCTGCAACTGCAGCCTATGCTCAATAAATGTAAATCCATCAATTGAAATTTACAGACGATCCTAAATTTGCACTTACGAACATTTTAGTCGTACGAAGTTTAGTGAAACGGCCCCGGTTATACATGTAGTTTAACTGGCATGTTATTGCAGTGTATGGAGAACGGATAACGGTGACGGTGATGTTTACTGGTTGTTCCAAAGCGGTATTTAGTGTCGCATTGTACATTAATTTCGCTGTGCGTTATTTTTGTCATCTTGTTGTTCTGTGTGTGTTTTGTTGGTATTGGTCATTATCCGAAATATTGCGCGATTTTTACGATATTCAACTGGGTGATTAATGATAATAGATTAGTCTGATAAACAGGTTACCGGGCTTGGAAAATCACGAGTCACTTCCCTTAGAACAACTTATGTGGAATCGGCCGAATCTGTCGGTTTCACGTCACGTTGCTAGTTTAAACTTAGTTTGAATTAAGCAACGTGACTTGAAACCGACACACTCCGCCAATTCTAATACATGTATATACGCGACTGGGAAGTCGAAGGTTCGAGCGTCCGGCTGATATGGCCGGTTGGTGAGCCGCCATCTAGTCAGGTCAATGGTTCCAACTGCCTGGCGTATATAATATAAATTGGGGAGTACTGATTTTCAGAGCTTAGTGTCTCATAAGTCAAAACTGGCTGGCCCTTCCAATATGGGTGGCACTATGATAAACAACAGTTGACTTTTATATGCAGCTGATGCCACGGAAGGTACATCGAGATCGTTACCTATTTAGAATAAGACTCGCCTATAACTGCCGTGAAATTGTCTTCTGTAGCATATTTCACAAACATTGCAACGTATACTTTTCTAGCAAAGTATACTTTGAGGGAGTAATCATTTATCTTTCCTGAAATGCATTATGTCATATAGGACTAACGACTGCATATAGTTGATAATTAAAAGTATGCAGAATTATTATACTGAATTTATTACATTATCACAGCCAAAATGGCTGTGATAATGTAATAAATTCAGTATACATGTAATACAAATTAATAAATTTATCCTAAAATTAAAAATTTCTCCCTCAAAGTATACTTTGCTAGAAAAGTATACTTTGCAATGTTGTTGAAATTGTCTTCAGAATGATTGTAGTCCACGACGGCGATTTAATTTCATTAGTCACGTGCTAAGTGACAGCTCTAATTTCAATAAATCTGTCCCGTGCATCCGTGAATAAATAAAGGTACCCCCAGTTCAATCAAAATCAGCAAACAAAGTATGGAAATGCTGTTAGCTTCCATCTTATTAATATCGAGATTTGGAGGTGCTGCGCCGTGCCTTCATTAAGAAACGGAAGCATGACTTAAACTTGTTATTTTGCGGAAATTAACTGGAAAACCAACTCGTTGATGATTGCTGCAAATAATGCTAACCCTGATCAGACTCCACAGTGTGCTCAGTGTGCAGTCTGATCAGTCTCAACACTTTTTGTGAAGAAAATAAAAACATATTTGGAGAGGCAGTTTTCTAATTTGGTACAATGTTCAATATGCTTTGGATATCTTGCTGTTGGTGTCCAGAAGTCGTTTTTCTCATCTACTGGTTTCCTTTATCATGGAATCTGCCGATTAAGAATTCAGAGAGAGCAATCAAGACAATTCCAACCATGGGAGAGTGACAGACTTTCAGAAATGTGTTTTCCAAATTATAAAATTCCAAAAATGACGTTGGAAACCGCCAAACTTTCCCAAAAGAAATCTCATTATTGTTTTACTCTGTGACTTCTTCAAAATATTATCACAAAATGCGAGTACCGGTAAAATATCGTTATTGCTAAAAAGCATATTATCTCATGGTTATGCTCCATTTGTAAACAATGGCCGGTGGCATCAGAATTGTCTCCAAGACGCCCAGGTGGCGTGCTGATTAAGGTACACGTTCACGGGAATTAGAGCCTTCTAAATGAACCAGTTTGTTCGCCGTGTTTACGTCGTGTAATTGTATAAGGAAGCTATTGTATTTTCTACGATCATTGTGCAATCGATTGAGCATATAATTATATGTATATGTATATGTTTCAGCGGGTGAATATAGTATTCGATATCTGCATGTTATTCCTACGTTATTACTGTAACTGTTCGACAGACTGGTTGCTGTCAAATTCGTCTCAGAATCGGTTATTTCCGCCACACCGGAATACATTAAAGACACGTGAACATAACTGATTATGGTGGTCCATTCTACCGGGGCGTAATACCGAAACGAAATTACTTCAAACCGGGAGGAAATCGCCAGCATGGTAAATCGAGATCAGTCGGTCACGAAGGCTGGGCGCGGTAACGTGGACGACTAATCGCAATGGTCTATACCGGCAATGTAACATCGCGACTACGTAACATGTACGCGGTGGTCCGCGGAATATGACAAAGCGCTTGGCTGGTACTGTAATGATAGGGACTTTTAGGCTTCATATTTAGCATTATGTACTGGTATTAATGGACGTTTGTTCAAAACATGGGGAACGCAATTGTCATCCAGGAATGTTGCCGATGAATCACTGATCTTGATGCTAAAATGAGCACAAGTCTGCGATTGTATCAGCTCGATTGCCGTTTAACGGTTTTCATTTTAGGTATTTAGGAATGTTCACATTTCTTTCCATTTTGAACCATCCTACCGTGGTCATTATTCAATGAAATATCTCACCTCACAATGTGTCCGGTTTATAGAGGGCCCACTGTAATCTAGGATTATACCTTCAAAAAGACATGTGTTTGTGCTTGGCAATCATTAACATATGTTATCAGAGATATGTTGCAACGAAACCCGTACAAAATAATAAGAATAATGTAAGGGCGGGTGGACAGACAGACGAAGGAACGAACGTATTTCCATGATAAAACAATTCGTTGTTCTAAATGAGTGCATAACATTCTCTATAACCCAAAAAACAAAAATAATAAACACACTGAAATACACGTACGTTGCGAGGAATCCTGACATCAAGGGTACCGCACCGGAACGGCCAGTAAACAAAGTCCTGGTTAAACATTGACTTATAATTCCAGTACACAAATATTTACACAATTCCCTAACATTTGATTGGCCCGCAGCAAGTCTCTGTCCAAAATTTATATCCCAGTAAACTCCCACGCCGAACTACTTTCCGTAACCGTGAGGCGCAGTTAAAATAATTCTTAAGAAAACGGAAAATAAACACATTTTCTTGATGAATTTATTTCAAATGCTGGAATTATAAGGAATGAATGGCCTTTTTGTGGAATTTATCGGGGATATAAACTTGGAAAAGTCGCGGGAATACTGGACGAGGCCTTCCGGCCTTCGTCCAGTATTACCGCGACTTTTCCAAGTTTATGCCCCGATAAATTCCACAAAAAGCATTCATTCCTATAATAATGTAAATACGAGTGTTATACATTAGATAATAACGATTTTGTTTACTGGTCGTTCCGGTGCGGTACCTTTGCCGTCAGGATGAAAATCACGACAAGCTTCCCTTAGAACAACCTGCGGGGCATCATTGACGTTAGAATAGGCGGAATATGTCGTTTGACGTCAACTCTTACAATTATAACATCGATGTTGCTCCCCCACCAACCTCCAACCCCAAACGAAAAAAGCCGCCTCCCTCACCACCCACACCGTATTATCCCGGAAGTAGTTCATAGGGAGGACGTCACACATCTGTTAACCCAGTTATAAGACTCTTACAATTGTGTAACATTTTTCTTTCTCTGTCCTCAAATAATTATTACTATATGACATGTACCTACCTATTCAAATGAAATAAAATAATGTTTCAACCAAGACTTGTTTACTTATATTGTCAATGCATCTCACTAGTGCTGAACAACAGCGTAATCATGTTCAGTAGCCTATTTCATCAACATTGCAAAGTATACTTTAGTAGAAAAGTATACTTTGAGGGAGAAATTTTCAATTTTATGATAAATTTATTAATTTTTATTATACTGAATTTATTACATTATCACAGCCAATTTGGTCTATATGACATAATGCATTTCGGGAAAAATAAATGATTACTCCCTCAAAGTATACTTTGCTAGAAAAGTATACTTTGAAATGTTGGTGAAATAGGCTACGGGTCGAAAAATGCACCGGTTTCATGACGCGACTCCACTGAACTCTACCTGGAGATATCGCATGAATGCATTTTTCGTCTGGTAACCGACGCAAATTTCTCGCGCCGGTTACTATACCAAGATTGTGTTTATCCAGTATCTTCTGCGTGTTGCTGAATGGGAATTATAGTATATGGGAATTAGTCGAGAATCCGGTGCCTATTTCGACGTGAAACATTTTACGCTGGCGCATTCAAACGGGGTCCCATATTGTCCACTTCTCTCGTCGTTCTCATTTATTGTTTCGTTTCAGCAATTATAGGCAGATGACAACGGCCGAAATCGGAACGTGTGCAAATTGTTGAAACTGTCATTTCCAGGTTCACTCGAGTGTTAACAAAATGTAAAAAGTGGAAAAATGATGTTAATTATCGACTTGACAAGTTCGCGAAGGCACCTCTTTACGTGCGGCGAGTCGTGCCTAAATTAACCCTCGCAATGCTGAACTAAAACTTGTCGTCAGCTGTTTGCTATTTATTTTCCATTTTTTCTTGACAAAAACATGGTTCGGCAGCATTTTAGAATCATTTTCAGTGGAAATGATTCTAAAGTGCTGTCAAGCCATGTTTTCTTTGAGACAGAAGACAAAATAAAAAAAACAACAGCAGACGGCAATTTACGTTTCCCGTACTAACCTTATCCAGAAAGCAGACGACTCCAGCGGCGGCAGGCGATACCATTTGTTAGCCCGTAAACGGCGGAAAACTAATATTGTCGTCCTCTATTTTTAACAGAAATTAATACATGTTTTGGTATCTCATTCGCTGTCAAAACATGTTTTTATCGATAAAATGGGAAATGAAAACAAAAGCCAAATGAAAAACAAATATATCTATATCAACAGCAGGCGACAACAATAATTCTGCACGGTTTATAAAACCCTTACAGTTGCATAAAACACAAATAATAACAGAATGAAATATTTACACAGGCAAAAATATGTTGTTGTTGTTGTTATTTGCAGACGAAACCGTCGGTATTGGATACAATACGATTACAGTACGAATACATGGAAGAAGAATCCGACGGGTTGACGTGTACAAAATCATGGACAACTGGACAGGACAGGTTTTTGTTTAGCTCATTAAAAATAATGAGGATTTTTGGCCTTTTAATCCAGCATGCTATAGGTCAGTTGACATCATCGTAGCTAGCGGCAGTACGACGATTGGCTATTGTAGCAATCGTCTGCCTAGTTCAAAATCGAAAAAACATACGAATAATAACATAAGTATACATTGTTTTAAAGTCACTCCATATGGTCGAAAATTTAATAAAAAGAGTGACTTTAAAACAATGTGTATTAAATGTGCTTCCCTTCGGAGGTTATTGGAAATTAACATAATTATAGTTCTAAGTGTAACCCTTTCAACACTACAGGCCTCTATAGTGGTGCTTGAGAATAGTGTAGATCCACAGGGCTCCAGATAAGGAATTAGTAATTGAGTATTTTCACTCCATCATATCTGAAGCAATTGGGTATTTCAATATTTTAATTGGGTAAAATCAAATCACACTACTGTTTACACATCAACAAACAGCAATTATTGAATAGTTTGCTTCAAAATGAAAACATGTCTTGGCATTTCATTAGAATTGTCTCCTTGGAGACAATTCTAATGAAATACCAAGATGTGTTTTCATGGAAAATAAGAAAAATATTTGTGGTCTGTTTATTGTTTTCTGTAGCATGATAAAGGTACCACACATTTGTTATTGCTTTTTGATACTGGCTACTTCTGATTTCAATTGGGTTTTTGGCAATTTTAATTGGGTATTTACGCAAATACGCAGCTTATCTGGAGCTCTGGATCCAGATGAACAAACACATCCTACATGTGTATTTTCATAAATAGTCTGAAAATCATTTTGTGACTAGGACAATTAACATATCAAACTCCATTCCAGTTATTCATGAGTGAAAGGGTTAAAGACCACGTTACATCCAGAATAGAAATCAAATTTGGTTTCTGATAAATCTATTATAAGTAAGGAATTATTTCTTGCGCGTCTTTCTTAGACTTTCAGAACATTTCAATAACAGGCACCACTCAACCCGTTGGCCTTCCATTGCCGCGTGCGACGCACGTGACCATGAATATCCGGTAAAACAGATGAAGAAAGAACCCTGGGAATTCTTAATCGATTTTGATAATAAGGTAGCGTTTGTTTGTTCGATAATGAGGGGCACAATGGAGACATTTGCCACTTCAAGGAGATTCGTGATGTACCCCAGAACCCGTGAATTTGTCTTTGTTCTTTTGTTCCAGAAGTTGTGGATAATTTCAGTTCTGAGACATAATGCCAATAATACACAAGAATGCCTACGTTTCTCATTTCTGGGACGAACCTCTAGAATTAGATATATCCCTTCTGGGACGAACATCTAGAATTATCTCTTCTGGGACGAACATCTAGAATTATCTCTCTTCTGGGACGAACATCTAGAATTATCTCTTCCTCTTCTGGGACTAAACAAATATAGAATTATTTATTATGGGACGAACATCTAGAAGTGTGTCTTCTGGGACGAACATCTAGAATTATCTCTTATGGGACGAACATCTAGAATTATCTCTTCTGGGACGAACATCTATACTTATCTCTTCTGGGACGAACATCTAGAATTATTTCTTATGGACGAACATCTAGAAATTTCTCTTCTGGGACGAACATCTAGAATTATCTGTCTTGATCTAGAAATTTCTCTTCTGGGACGAACATCTAGAATTATCTCTTCTGATCTAGAATTCTCTCTTCTGTGACGAACATCTAAAGAAATATTGAAGATTTCTTTAGATGTTCGCCCCAGAAGAGATAATTCTACCTATCGTAGGCATTGGTGTATATTAAAGGTGTATAGCTAAATACATCCTCTTATTATCGCTCCTGTTTACACTCTTCCATGTATACTTGAAAATAATGCAAACGCTTTGGGTTTCAAGCAAGGGAAATAAATGTTGCGATTGGTTAAAGGTACAAGCCCACTCAGTAGGCACAACATGTTCTTTATAGGAATTAAATAAGTATATAATTGTGTCACTATTCCACCAGTTCTAAAAATTACGAGTGCCCGCTATACAGATATAATAATTTAGTAATATTTAGTTTATTGATAGTGACGAGCGGTGGTAGCAGGCTATTTTCATATGCAAACGAGGCATGTTATTTTTAATTATGCATACTAATTAAATGCGTCATCTAAAAAAAAAAATATTCGACAGATTATAAACTATGACCATTGCACATCAAAAAATAAATACAGAGAATAAATAGTAATGCCTGTTAGTATTTTAATGAAATGCGGTTATCGCCCCTGATATCAGAGTGAAAATTTACGTCTGATATAAAATGTATAATAATGCAAATTAATAGGTGGGGTAATGGTGAATGAATGTTTATTTTGCCAGAAAATGCCTCAGATGATGTCTCTTATAAAGAACATACTGAGTGGGCATGTACCTTTAATATATGTCATTCGTAGTGCATTTAGGGACACCCCACATATGAAATATCTGAAACATAATCTGAGACACAGTGAATAGTGACTATGTAGATCATAGATCCGCGTCCCCCATGCGTGTCATTTTGGACCGTGCAGAACTGTATTGAAGTGTGTAGAACTGTATTGGAGTGTGTAGAACTGTAGAACTGTATTGGAGTGTGTAGAACTGTAGAACTGTATTGGAGTGTGTAGAACTGTATTGAAGTGTGTAGAACTGTGATGTGTGAACTGTGTGTAGAACGTATTGATGAAAGTGTGTAGAACTGTATTTGTAGAACTGTATTGGAGTGTGTAGAACTGTATTGAAGTGTGTAGAACTGTATTGGAGTGTGTATAACTGTATTGGAGTGTGCAGAACTGTATTGAAGTGTGTAGATTTGTAAAATAAGGTGACACTTGCTGAAAATATTAGATATCTTCCAGGGGCCCGTTTCACTAAACTTCTTACGACTAAAATGTTCGTCAGTTCAAATTTAAGATCGTCTGTAAATGTCAATTTATGGATTTACATTTATTGAGCATAGGCTGCATATGCAGCCTATGCTCAATAAATGTAAATCCAATAATTATTTACAAGAAAACAATGTTAATGTGAAATTTACAGACTATCATAATTTTGCACTTACGAACATTTTAGTCATACGAAGTTTAGTGAAACGGCCCCCAGTAATCTCCGATAACGTTTTCGGGACTTAGAAATGCGGATGATATTTTATTTCATTGAGATACTCTCTGTAAATGACGTAGGAGATTGGCAGAGCATGTTAATATTATTGTGTGACTGTTCCAATGCGGTACATTTTTGTTTGTTTGTCCATTTCTTCTTGGACAGTGATTTCCTGGTGCTTTCACTTGCGTTTTGCTTTTTGAAAATCAGATCGTATATGTTGCACATGTGGAAGACTCGGGTCTGTGACACAAAAAAAAGGCTTTGTTTTTGTGTCACAGGTCCGAGTCTTCCACCTGTGGTATATTGTGGAATATGGCATTATCTGGAAAACCGTACAATCGCTGATTGTAGAGTGCATAATGCCTTGTTGAAGATCGCCGCTTATATGTGCATCATCTTAAAACACAGTTTGGATGATGTGTTCAGTTTGATGATTACGCCAGTTGTATCACAATGCGTCCGAATGTACGAGGAGATAACACATACGGACAAACGTTATCCAACCGTAGTATCACATCACCATGTCCATGCCTTGGCCATGTGGCATCTACATACAAAATCAAAACTGGAAACTGTACCAACTACGTGATATGGTTTCCTATGTGTACGTCCTTTCGTCTCAGTTAAATACAACTGCTCTCAATTCTACAATAAGAACAAGATATCAGCAACACTGATGGGAGATGTACCCTCAAAAACATTAACGCACATTTCTAAGTCCTTTGATATTAACCTTGAGCACAGGGACCGCATAGTTGGGCTACGGAAAGACAATATGGATGATGACAAATACGAATATGAAATTTCAAGCCAAACCGACTTAATGTAACGGAGACAATACAGAAGGCAGCCGAAAACTGACGCCAACCTCGGACAGACAGACAGACGGACAGTGTGACGACTATATGTGCCCGGAAACTCTTTTCGGGTTACATAAAATTGTCTGTCGCTTCCATCCTGCGCGTGCCACTGCATATACCCGTTATAAATGCAATTACATTAAAATATATAACGCAATTACTAGGATTCATTCATTGAATACCATCGCTGTACATCTATGAACATGTACTGCTGTTCCATCCCTCTAGAGACGTCAATGATAGTTTAATTACCTGAATTGTGCCTTAATTACATTAACTAGTTCCAGGTAATCTAATTAAGTGTCGGATACCTTTGTTGTTTATCGCTGTCACGTGCGGAGTGGCTGTCATTCAGGTGTAATTACGATGAAATGAACAAGAGACGTGCCAATCCATTACACGGCGATTGTCATCGCGCGACGTGTCGTGTCGATTTCAGGTTTGATAGATCCACCTAGGCCACACGGGAGGCTGCAATCATGCCGCATTTGTACCGCACTCGAGAAAAGTATATTCACGGTGGGTATAGTACGTCACGAGCACCTGTAGCTACAATAATTCGTCGCTATATGAAGGTGTATGATCACGTGGTTATAACAACAACAACAGTGGCTGAAAGTGTTGAAATCTTGCCCACTCCAAAGTAAGTATTATTTTATATTTTCCTTAATATGAAACAGATTTTGATGATATTATGGCGCAGCAAACGCGTCTTCATGAGCTGCATTTGGTCGTCCAGGGAGTTCGGCGCAGACTTATGTCGTGTTTGCGAAGCATCGATGTCCGTGTCGGTAGACACGGAAATCGATTCTTCGCCAAAACGACATAAGTTTGGGCCAACGTACAGAGACCACCAAATGCAGCTTAACAAGTCGTGTTTGATGCGCCATGTTTCATCAAAATCCGTTACGTAATAAGGACACTATAAAAGAATACGTACTTTGAATCGGTACTTGTTGTTGTTGTTGTTAGTACCACGTGATCATACACCTTGGATATGGTATCTACGAGAGGTACCGTATGGAGCGGGGTAGCAATTTTGTTTGTAGGGCACCTGCTATTGGGGTGCACTGAATCAGGTAGGACAACTCCTCCACTTCAGACCATACTTTGTTTAATATCTCCGCAAATATTGAAGCGATTTTGAAGCGATAAAACGCAGATACCCCGGAAAATTGCCAATGTCTCCGTCCTCGTAGATTTAGCCGTTTATGAGTTTTGCTGGAAATAAGGAAAAAATGGGTGCACTCGGATCCAAAATATGCCTGTAGAAAATGCAGTTTATAGTCACCAAAAGAGACACGAACACTCTTAGGCCCTGTAGCCGATTTCATCAAAATTGCAAAGTATACTTATCTAGCAAAGTATACTTTGAGGGAGTAATCATTTATTTTTCCCGAAATGTATTATTTCATACAGAACTAACAACTGCATATATTTGATGATTAAAAGTATGCAGAATTATTATACTGAATTTATTACACTATCACAGCCAAAATGGCTGTGATAATGTAATACATTCAGTATAATTAAATTAATAAATTTAAACTTAAATTTAAAATTTCTCCCTCAAAGTATACTTTGCTAGATAAGTATACTTTGCAATGTTGGTGAAATATGCTACTGATAGAGTAGTGTTGTCATACACTAATACTGCACATTCACCAATCCATCAGGAAAATCCAAATTTGAAACCCGAATGGACCCCATATTTCCTTATTTCCAGCAAAATGTAGGTTTTCTGGAAATAACTCAAAAACTGCTAAATCTACGAGGACGGGGACATCGGCACGTGTTCCTATTCAATTTCCCGGGGAATCTGCGCTTCATCTCGTCAAAATCGCTACAGTAATTGCCGATATATGAAACGTACATGCCCATGACACTCGGCAGGTTATAATATAGCGAGACAGATAGTTTTGTATATTCTGTAGATATGATATTTTCTGGCAAAATAGACATTCATTCACCATTACCCCACGTATTTATTGGCATTATGATGCATTTCATATAGGACGTAAATTTCCACACTGATATCAGGGGCGATAACCGTGTTTCCTTAAAATGTTAACGGACATTACTATTTATTCTCTGTATTTATTGTTTGGTGTGCAATGATCATACTTTATAATCTGTCGAAAAGATTATGTTTTCAGGTGACGTATTAATTAGTATAAATAATGAAAAAATGCCATGCCTCATTTGCATATGAAAATAGCCTGATACCGCCGCTTTAAATGGAGTATGTTCTGATGTGGAGGCTGTGTCTTAGTTGATTCAGGGCACCCCATCCATATAGCACGTAGCCGTGATGTATATATGAATTCACAAAATTGCGCGGCACTATAAGAGATTCGAAAATACGATTTAAAAGATTCAATTACATTACCAACAATTATCAGATCTTTGATACATTTTCGTTCTGAATCTACACAGCAATCGAACTGTAATATAATACGATTTTGTGTCAAAACCCTTTGCTATATTTTAAATCGAAGATCTGCACTGTTGTACAAATAATATTATCCCGTGTGTAGTCCTTTTAAAGTTTCAATATAAACATATTATTCAAGTAATGTATTGTATGTATATGCTGAAATGTAATTATAGCTGCTCATTAAATGAGCCGTCTCTTATAATTCTTACAGAATGGCAATTGTACATGTACCTGTATTGTTTTATTGCTATGTATTTTAGGATGTACAGTTGATGAGACGTAAATAAACAATTGAACAGCACTTGGGCACTTTATGAACATGAGGATGTGATGATAACACAGTTAGACCACATTCGTCCGCAAAAGTCCCACGGGAACGAATTGTTAATTCATGAAAACGAATTGTTATATCGTGGGAACGAATTGTTAATTCGAGGGAACGAATTGTTAAATTGAGGGAACGAATTGTCATTTCGTGGGAACGAGTGAACGAATAGTTATATCGTGGGAACGAATTATTAATTCGAGGGAACGAAACATTGTTAAATTGAGGGGACGTATTGTTATTTCGTGAGATTGAATTAATAAAAAAAAATCCATGTCCCCTGCGGGGCTCCGTATGATCTAACTATGGCTTCTCAAACGAATAATACACATGTATGAACAGAACGGAAGCCATCTATACGGAGTACTCAAGATAAAATGGCATCCCCTGACCATACAGCACGGTGATCCTCCATTATACTACACAACCGTCTGCGCTAATCTTGCCCAGGTCATCAACGTTCCTGAACATCTATTGACAAAGCCAACACGCAATCAAGCAATTTGATTGACTGAGCCTGAGCTCAGGCTCAGTCAATCAAGCGGCTTGATCTCAAGCTCAATGTTCGTGTGTTTTGAAATAAAGAAATCGACAAATACGGCAAGATTAGCGCTGACAGTAGTTTATACTGCATGACAAAAAAAACCCGATTCCGTCATGGAACGGTCAGTACAGCAGCGGAACGTCATATGAAATGGTACGAGTCTGGGGACCGTTTCACTAAATGTCTTACGATAAAAATGTTCGTACGAAGATTTTTATTATTTTTATTTTTATTTTTATTTTATTTTTATTTTTATTTTTATTTTTATTTTTATTTTATTTTTATTTTATTTTATTTTATTTTATTTTATTTTATTTTATTTTATTTTATTTTATTTTATTTTATTTTATTTTATTTTTTGTTTTATTTTTATTTTTTATTTTATTTTATTTTATTTTATTTTATTATTTTATTTTATTTTATTTGGTTATAACATCAACGTGGTTAACTAGCGCTACCATTTTACACTTACATGTATATGCACATATTACATGTGAACACATCCGCTAAAGAGTTTCCAACATCGGCTGTCAATATAAATGTTATTTAAAAAATCAAGTGTTTAGCGAACTTCTTAGTCTTACGAAGTTTAGTGAAACGGGTCCCCGATTCCCAGCGTTCGCTAAAAGTGCGGGACTTTCTACTATTGCCAGCTGCACAAATACCAGTCTCTGTGAGTGCACTCAAAGACATCTTAAACGAAACGAAACGTTCACAGTTGTGATGGCAAATCTATTGTTGTCATGTCCAGCTTCATTTTGTTTGCTACTTCAAAATGTCCGAAGCACAATCAAATCACCTGGACCGATATGTTTCCGTCCGAATCTGGGTGAGGATTTTATCGAGTTTGTCCGAGATCATGAAAAACGGGGTTTGTAGTATTTGTGAGCAGTGTAGTGTAGACACTGATCAGTCTGCACACCAGCGTTACAAAAAGTCCCACCCGTGTTGTTACTTATAGCAAAACGGACATTAAACGCTATACATTATTCTCTATGCCCTTTCTCGTGATATATTAGTGGACTGATCATAATTTAAAATTGGGGTTATACATATTCTCTTTGTAAAATCTTTGAATTTCTGCCTCTCTCATGCGCACCAAAGAGTAAGGTAGAGCATTTCGTGCCCAGCTTGGGAGCCAGATCAGCCTGAGCAATTCGCAGACATATCAGTAGCATATTTCACCAACATTGCAACGTATACTTTTCTAGCAAAGTATACTTTAAGGGAGAAATTTCAATTTTAGGATAAATTTATTAATTTTTACTATACTTAATGTATTACATTATCACAGCCATTTTGGCTGTGATAATGTAATAAATTCAGTATAATAAATCTGCATAGCATCAAATATATGCCGTTGTTAGTTATATATGACATAATGCATTTCGGGGAAAATAAATGATTACTCCCTCAAAGTATACTTTGCTAGATAAGTTTACTTTGCGATGTCGGTGAAATAGGCTACAGGACCTGCACTGTACGCCACTTAGTGAAGTAAAATTCATTGCGTTTCGCACAAAGTATAGATGTAGTATAAACCATTGTCCTATACCTGTAGCCGATTTCACCAACATTGCAAAGTATACTTTTCTAGCAAAGTATACTTTGAGGGAGTAATCAAAATGGCTGTGATAATGTAATAAATTCAGTATAATAAAAAATAATAAATTTATCCTAAAATTGAAAAGTTCTCCCTCAAAGTATACTTTGCTAGAAAAGTATACTTTGCAATGTTGATGAAATAGGCTTCAGATGTCTGCTACCGTGTCCTGATGTTGATACATGTACTAACAATTAATCATAACTGCTATAAGCCACATATTATCAACCCATCACAAACATAAGTCCGGTTTTGTAAAATCCCGACCTATTTATAAATGCCATGTCCAAGGTGTACTTGAGCGACCTGAGGTGACGATAATGGCCGCCATAATGGCCGCTAAGATGGCGCCAACAATAGGGCGTTTGTAAATAACCCGAGACAAGAGCCGTTCTTTTGTTTGTAACTAAGAGTCCAGAAGAAAATTTCCAGGTGTTTTAAATGCCAAACAATGGAAAAGCTATAAATAACGGCAGCGTGAAAAGATTCCCGTTTTGTCCCCTGAATGAATGTATCTAATTGTGCTCAAATGTCATTTGTTTCTATGCGGACGAAAATAAGAGCAATTTGGATGAATGACATGTGAAAACGCACGTGGAAAACGTCAATGTATCCAGTTTAAATTCGAATCAATAATTGTGTGACTATTAGTTTTCATTTTTCATTATCACAAACCCTTTATTGAAATATAAACAATATGCATGTGTATATGTATTTCAAGACGTGTGTGCTCAAGTAATTCTCCATTCTCCGCATACATTGGCTGAAAGTACAATGTTGAACTTTTACATTTCTCCATGTGCTGTCCAGTTTAATTTCTGTGAAATGATCTCAATTTAAGGTCAATACCTTGGTGTTACAGTAAATTAATTTTAATGGTTAACGCTCCGCCTCATTTGCATAAACGTCAGGTGTCGCTACCGAGAGCTGTCAATGGATAATAACGCCCGTATGTTATAAAATCGCCCATTTAACATCCCCGATTTGTTTCTGAATATTTTTACCTGGGGCCGATTTCATCAAAATTGCAAAGTACTTTGAGGGAGTAATCATTTATTTTTCCTGAAATGGATTATTTCATATAGAACTAACGACTGCATATATTTGATGATTAAAAGTATGCAGAATTATTATACTGAATTGATTACATTATCACAGCCAAAATGGCTGTGATAATGTAATAAATTCAGTATAATAAAAATTAATAAATTTATCTTTAAATTTAAAAGTTCTCCCTCAAAGTATACTTTGGTAGATAAGTATACTTTGCAATGTTGGTGAAATATGCTAAGGGGGCCGTCATACCACTGTCTGTATATGTTGAACCAGATATATGTAATACACATACCACAGTTGGAGGTAACAGACCAAAATATGTATACAAATGCATTAAGTATACCTAAATGTATCAATAATTTAAAAATTAATTCAACACGGTTGTTCATTTACTTTCTGTCATATGATAATGCTCTTGCATAATAGACGACACGTACACAGGTATTTCCAAAAGACCGATGAAAAATTCATACAAATTTCTAAGAGATTCAACGAAGTAGATACATGTATTTATCATTTTCATTTCCGAACTCGTAATTTAACATGTATCCAAACTCGTAATTAACATGTATTTATTATTTTCATTTCCAAACTCGTAATTTAATTGACCTTAACTTGCACCGTCCAGGATACAAGGCCGAAGAAACAATACAATTCATAAAGCCATTTCACTGCGAACTTGTTCTGTGCCGCAGACAGATCGCTCAACCAATGTTATAATATGTAAATATGTAAACAGAATTATCACATCTTTGATACATTTTCGAGTTTTGTTTCAGCATTTACACAGCACCTGTGCAATGTATGGAAATTTACACAGCACCTGTGCAATGTATGGACATTTACACAGCACCTGTGCAATGTATGGACATGATGATGTGATAACACAGTTACATCACGTCCGTCCGCATGTACTCGCTAAAGCTCGCGGATTATCTCCTCGTACATGCGGACGAACCACCGTGATTTAACTGTGGCTAAGTGGTATAGTTGCTCTCTTTTTTGTCCAACTACTAATGCTCAATCATTACATACGACATAAATCGTCCATTATCTACACACTCATTGTTCCGAACTCTTGGACCCCGTTTATATTGTCAACATACTCAATTACCGTACGTATATGTGTAATTCGCAGGAGGTGACGTAAATTATATGTTGGTAACAATGCACACAAACCACCAGAGATACCGAAAGAATACATACAACACCGAAATTTAAACCGTTCTTCAACAACATGTGTTCATAATCAGATAGGGACACACCAAGAAATATTTTTAAAATGGGACGATTGAAATACAACCCATGTATCGCTTATTCCATGAACCTGAAACCCCGGAAACCCATAAAATGTTCTGTTTTGTTCAAAACATGTAATAAACTGTCAACGAGTGTTCGACACGTGCCTATCACCGTGGGTCCTACGACTTTTAACACATAGTGAACAATTATTCTATAGTTCCAACGATAGGTGATCGTGTTACGCGTATGGCACGGTACGAAGCCTTTTTACATGACAATAGACTCTTTCAGCGAACTAGTTTTCTTCTTGTTCAGCCTTTGGAGAAAGTCTGTCGTCGCCGTAGGTGACTATTAATTTCTTCTGCTGTGAGTTTGGTCAAAACCTGGAGCCTAAATGCTTTTTACTTGTATTGTGTACTTTGCTTGAATTGTTTTGTCGCCAATTACTGAGAGAAAATTCTAGCCATGTACGTGGCAGGTGTTTCGGTGATAAACTCTCAACCTTTCATGGCTGAATTAAATTGTATCGTCTGCTGCTTGTGTTCTTGTTTCCAGTTTGTCTCATAAAAGACATGGTTTGACAGCACTATATTTGGAAATGATGCTAAAGTGCTGTCAAATCATGCTTTTATTGAGAAAGAAGACAAAATCTAAAAAAACAACAGACGACAATTTTTATTTCGGTGATAAACCTTTCATTGCTGAATTAAATGGTATCGTCTGCTGCTTGTGTTCTACCTTCCATTTTCTCATAAAAGACATGGTTTGACAGCACTTCAGAATCATTTCCAATGGAAATGATTCTAAAGTACTGTCAAGCCATGTTTTATTGAGAAAGAAGACAAAATCTAACCCAACAGCAGACGACAGTTTTGTTTCGGTGCTAAACTCTTAAAGCGCTGTTGAGATTGAACGCGATAATGGGGATGATTAGAAAAGGACTTCACACACATCACATGACCAATTCCATATATAGCAATAGTGTTCTTATTCTGGTTGTCGTTCACCACACAGAGAATTGTAAACGCAATTGCAATTGGCTTTTTTGTCTTATAATATATAAATATGCAACAGTTAGATGACGGTTCGTCCGCATGTACGAGGAAATATCCAGCGTGCTTTAGCGGACGAATGTGATCTAACTGTGTTATCACATCCTCATATCCATACATTGCCCATGTGCGGTGTAAATGCAGAAACAAAACTCGAAAATGTTTCCAAGATGGGATTAAATTTTAAAACAGCCCTAGAAATGACACCAGTAGCCGATTTCATCAAAATTGCAAAGTATGCTTATATAGCAAAGTATTCTTTGAGGGAGTAATCATTTATTTTTCCCGAAATGCATTATTTCATATAGAACTAACGACTGCATATATTGGATGATTAAAAGTATGCAGAATTATTATACTGAATTTATTACATTATCACAGCCATTTTGGCTGTGATAATGTAATAAATTCAGTATAATAAAAATGTATCATTAAATTGAAAATTTCTCCCTCAAAGTATACTTTGCTAGATAAGTATACTTTGCAATATTGGTGAAATCGGCTACATGTGTACGCTCATGTTAATGCTTTTCTTCCATGCTAATGTGTATCTATGATCCTTCATATTACAACATTTGCTAATGTTCTTACCCACGTATGTTCAAATGACGAACAATGGTGCTAAAATATAATATGTTCTTGATTTGAGACACGCCAAGTGATTTTGTGCTATTTTTGATACTTTGTTAAATGACATCGACAGATGAAGAAATTTTCATAGCAAATGCGGAATAGAATTCCGCATTTGTTATGAAATTTCGTCACCTGTCGAAAATATTGTATTTTTTTTTTAATACTTTTCATGAGATATCGTTGGCACCTATTGTTTTAACCAGGATAAGCGCGGTGGCAACGGCAACTGCAATGGTTTATTGCTTGTTTGTGTTGTTTTTGGTATGTAGTCATTTTAAAGTGTAAATAGAAACATATTCTTCAACTAATGCCTTTCACGTATATGATGAAATGTAATTATAGTTGCTCATTAAATGAGCCGTATCTTATAATTCTGAGAGAATGGCAAGTGTACATGTACATTATGATGTACAGTTGATGAGACGTAAATAAAGAATTAGATCGTGGAGGATTTCCTTTGTGCCAGGGAAGACCATGATAATGAAACAAATGCTCAACAGAACATTTGTCACGATAAACATCGACAATAATGTAACAATTTAAGTACCATAGAAACTGCTCATCCAATTAATCGCTTTAAAACTAAATGGCATCTCTTCGCAATCTGTCTCGCGAGACCGTGACATTATCTCGTGCAAGATCTCGATTTCATCTCGTGTAAACGAGATTAAGATAGGAACCTGTCCAATCCATAAATGGCGTCAGCCGATAATGTCAGACGACAAATTCACGTGCCGGACATAAGGTAATTAGACTACCTGCTGAACGTTAATTGGTTCATTATACAAGACAATACACAACGATAAATATTCTATATATGCTACCAGCGTAAGGGTGGACAACAACTTGCATTTTCGTACGCTTTGAACAACAGCTACTGTGTGTGGATGTTGTATTCTGTCCATTTCTGGCTGATTTAGCAACCAATATAGACCCAGATCAGCATGCACGATCGTGGCATGCACGTGCTGGTTTCTAAACACGTCAAGTTGTACATATTCATATGCATTTAATCAGTTATGTTTGTGACATTTTACTTAAATGCCAGCACGATGGTTTGACACGTGGAACGAGGGAGAAATCGACGTGCATAAACGTTTTATGAGAATGAGCAATTAATACGATTTTTATCTTTTCTTCTGCTACTTTTCGCGGTTCTTCGTCATGTTGTAGATTTGTATCAGGTTATAGTACAACATATACATATGTCCTCGTTATCGGAAATGAAGCCTGCTGTCGGCACTTTAAAATGCGATGGCCATATGCGTTGCTTGTGTACGTTCAATGGCCATGTATACATGTTTTACGTAGGTATTTAGCCTAATTCGGAAAACTGCCATAGACTTTCAAGTAATTACTCTTTTTTTTTTCTTTGCTATAATCGGTCAATAAAATAGTTGTTACATTAAAAATAAATAGTTTCAAAAATAATTAACGTTCATTGAATACGAAATCTGTTCGACATATTCCAATGCAATACAAAAACATGAAAACAAAAACTACCTAACTGGAGTCGATACAAAAAGTAAGAGTGCAGAGCAAAACTGTAGGAACCTCATTAGCATATATGAGACACGCCATGTGATGTTGTACCTTCGGACATCTGCGTAATTTCATGAAATACGTTTATAAAATTTATAATATTTTCCGTGCATGCGGGATATTCCGGGATATTCCACATGTACTCTGAACATGTTCAGTACTCTAATAATTTTGTCAACTTTTTTTATGAGAAATAGCGTAAATTTTGTAAACGTATTCGATGAAATTACGCAGATGTCCGAAGGTAAATAATCACATGGCGTGTTTCATTATAGGAATGAATGGCCTTTTTGCCGGAAGGCCTCGTCCAGTATTCCCGCGACTTTTCCAAGTTTATATCCCTGATAAATTCCACAAAAAGGCCATTCATTCCTTTTAATTGCAGCATTTGAAATAAATTCATCAAGAAAATTTGTTTATTTTCCGTTTTCTTAATAATTATTTTAACTGCGCCTCACGGTTAAGGAAAGTAGTTCGGCATGGGAGTTTACTGGGATATACATTTTGGACAGAGACTTGCTACTGGCCAATCAAATGTTAGGGAATTGTGTAAATATTTTTGTGCTGGAATTATATGATGTTGGGTTTAGAGTTGCTTGTTGCTCATAATAAATATAAATAATGTTGATAGAAATTCGAGGATTTGAGTGAATCCGGTTCGCATGGTGAGAAACGTTCACTGCAGATGTTCACATATTTGGCGGCCATCTTGGATTTCAAACATTTTAAGTTTTCGCTCACAAACTATTTAGTACCCTGACCAGCAATATAGTAACTTAAATACGTTTCTCGAATAATATCGAATAATAATTTCAAACCTTTTAGTCATTTGAGAGGGAGGTAAAACCAATATTGGTCTATAGGGTCCATGATAAAAGAAAATGTTGTCGTCTTGCCGTCAACATTAAAAGCTTTCTGCCAACGACATGCATGTATCTTATCTCGGCTTTTCGCACCATTTTACCGATCTGCTGGAAACCTTATATCGTTTTGGAAATGCTAAAATATAGCGACATGTGTTTCAGAAAGCCTGGGGTGCTAAAATAGATTAGTAGCCCTCATAGAGAACTCAAATAATTTGGGACGGTTCCTGATATAACTAACCTTAATAGTAATAACATTGACGTTTGCGATCAACGCATGCCCAGATCAGGCTGCGCATCCGCGCAGTCTGATCAGGGCCTGCGCTGTTCGCCATTCAGAATCAGTTCAGTTTGTAGCAAACATATTTGATCACGATGAAACTATTTGTAATTAAAAATGATCAGAGTGAACAGTGACCTGAAAACGTCAATATGCAGTGTTTGAAAGCGATACATTTTATCTCCATTTACGCACATGTAATAGTCCTTAATGAGATTTCCACCGTAATTACACGTTACGCCGGTAACATGGACATTATCCAGTTTGTACGAGCCATTGAAATCTATCAAATCTGTGGCGAAGGTATAAAACGGTCACCGTTTTTTACAAAACCAAACAGATGGCCAAACTTGTACAAGGACAAGGACAATATCGAGGTAACCATCTAGAATAAATTGAACAGTTACAGGGCTGAGTGAACAATAGCGGTTTGAACCAGAAAACGTGCGTGGCCTATGAGTGACAGACCTGCGCGCGGTCAAAAGCATGCGCTGAATATTAAAATTAATAAACAACTTGCAACTGTTTTGTGTTTTATGTTAAACTGATTCAGTTAATATATTTACACTCGCTTTTTAAATGAGGCTGATCTAATTTTATTACATGTACCTTCTGCTCAAAATGTCACAGAAATTAAGAACTATATTTTCTGTTGCTGGAGGGAATATTTCATTTGACGCTTGCAACCATTGTAAAATTCGGAGTGTGTTTGGGTTACTAAATTCTCATTTATAGTACGTGTTTATGCCAGAATTAACGTGTATTCATGCGCTTGAAATTGTTAACGTCCATAAGCATGTAATGTGATTTGCTTGAACCTGAGCAAACCTAACAAATAGTATTATACCAAATATAGAGAATAGTAGGTTAGTGCCGTGAATGGGAAAAAATATCTGGCAAGGCTCAGGAAATGGGATGGGCGAGGCTCTGCCGAGCACATCCCATTTCCGTGCCGCGCCAGATATTTTTCCCATTCACGGCACTAACCTACTATTCTATTTATCCCGTCAACACCTACAAATGGCTGTAAAATGCAAAAATAGTATTGACTGGATATCAAAAATGTTTCACGGCACCGTGTTTCACGGCACATACGCACTGTGTTGACGGGATAAACTAGTATCTGCTTCTGAGTTCAGCATTCGATTTATTATGACCGTTTAAGATAATTATTATTATCATAATTGGCCAGTCATAGAAACAAATATATATGCATCCCAGGCCCACAGTTTCACTAAACTTCGTACAATGCTAAAGTTTGTTCAAAAGTTTGCTTTTGGTTACCAGTTTCTACCTACATGTACATATAATTAAATGTGAACACATCCACGAACGAGTTGCCAATATCAGTAGCCTATTTCACCAACATTGCAAACTAAACTTTTCTAGCAAAGTATACTTTGAGGGAGTAATCATTTATTTTTCTAGAAATGCATTTGTCATATAGAACTAACGACTGCATATTTGTGATGATTAAAATATTGCAGAATTATTATACTGAATTTATTACATTATCAATGGCTGTGATAATGTAATAAATTCAGTATAATAGAAAATAATAATTTTATCATAAAATTGAAAATTTCTCCCTCAAAGTATACTTTGCTAGATAAGTATACTTTGCAATGTTGGTGAAATAGGCTACTGTTGTCAGAAGAAATAGTATTGTAAATTTCAACGTTGTACTTACGAAGTTCTTAGTTCGACGTCGAGTGAAACAGACCCCACGGCTTTTATTACAAAAATGCACTTTATAAGCGGTCAACATTGAACTCATGAAGTCAAACATGGCTTAACTAATTTAATTAAATGTACCTTCTGTCCAAATTGTGCCTTCTGTCCGAGGAAAAAAAACAACCGTTGAACAATAAACGGTACTCTTTATGAATACTAAATCCAGGATAAATAAACATCAAAGATGGTGGCAGAACAGGGCACCGTCTCCCGGATTTCGAATGATGTCCGTTCTGTACGGACATCATTCGAAATCCGGGAGACGGTGCCCTGTGATGTCCGCTTTGCATCGAGATGACTCGCTGTATTCTATGGAAGACCTGTAGCCGATTTCATCAACATTGCAAAGTATAATTTTCTAGCAAAGTATACTTTCAGGGAGAAATTTTCAATTTAAGGATAAATTTATTAATTTTTATTATACTGAATTTATTACATTATCACAGCCATTTTGGCTGTGATAATGTAATAAAGACAGTATAATAATTCTGCATACTTTCAATCATCAAATATATGCAGTGGTTAGTTCTATATGATATAATGCAGTTCGGGGAAAATAAATGATTACTCACTCAAAGTATACTTTGCCAGAAAAGCATACTTTGCGATGTTGGTGAAATAGGCTACTGGAGGGACTTCTAACTTGAATACTTCTAACTTCATTACTTCTAACTTCCTTATTTGCAACGTCCTACTTCCTTACTTCTAACTTCCAACTTCATTACTTCCTTACTTCCAACTTCATAACTTCCTACTTTTAACTTCATTACTTCCAACTTCATCACTTCTTACTTTTAACTTCCTTACTTCTAAGAAGTAATGACGTTAGAAGCAATGAAGTTAAAAGTAAGGAAGTTAGACGTAAGAAGTGATGAAGTTGGAAGTTGGAAGTAAAACAAGAGGGCCATGATGGCCCTAATTCGCTCACCTGACTCCATGAACACAAGAGGAGAATGTGACATTGAGTTCATGTTTTAAAAAAAATTGTGCTATTTTTAGATGGCGGTCATCTTGGATTAAGCGATGACTCATTTTACCAAATTTGAAAATGCTTCACCCAAGGATCTTAACTTCCTATGAAGTTTGTCCAGCATCGGCCATGTGGTTCCTGAGAAAAAGACGTTAAAAATCTTGAATAAATGGACCTTTTGGTGGCCATCATGGATGACATAATCATCCGATTCCGACAAATATTGCACCAGAGAAATCGCCTCATCGATACCTTCAATTTGATATATGACATGAGCATATTCGGTCAAAAATAAAATTTGACACCACGGGCCACGCCCATTTTTGACCCCGGGGTCACCATTTTCACAACTTTGAAAGTGCATTGTAAATCGATCATTCCTACCAAGTTTAGTCAAAATCCGGCCAGCGGTTCATGAGAAGAAGATTTTTTAAGAATTTATGCTATTTTTAGACGGCGGCAATCTTGGATTAGCGATGACCTCCATTTAACAAATCTGAAAAGGCTTCACCCATGGACCATAACTTTTAAGTTTGGCTACCATGGGCCAAGCGGTTCATGTGAAGGAGAACTTTGAAATCTCTAATAAAAGAACCTTTTGACATTTCGGCGGCCATCTTGGATGACATAACAATCCGATTTCGACAAAAAATGTACCAGAATGATCGCCTTATTGATACCTTCGATTTGATATATAACATGACCATATTCGGTCAAAAATAAAATTTGACCCCACGGGCCACGCCCATTTTTGACCCCGGGGTCACCATTTTAACAACTTTGAAAGAGCATTGTACATTAATCATTCCTACCAAATTTCGTCAAAATCCGGCTAGCGGTTCATGAGAAGATGTTTTAAGAATGTATGCTATTTTTAGACGGCGGCCATCTTGGATTAGCGATGACCTCCATTTTAACAAATCTGAAAAGGCTTCACCCATGGACCATAACTTTTAAGTTTGGCAACCATGGGCCAAGCGGTTCATGTGAAGAAGAATTTTGAAATCTCTAATAAAAGAACGACCTTTTGACATTTCGGCGGCCATCTTGGACGACATAAGGATTTCAACAAAAAATGTACCAGAGTGGTCGCCTCATTGATACCTTCTATTTGATATATAACATGACCATATTCGGTCAAAAATAAAATTTGACCCCACGGGTCACGCCCATTTTTGACCCCGGGGTCACCATTTTAACAACTTTGAAAGAGCTTTGTACATCGATCATTCCTACCAAGTTTCGTCGAAATCCGACTAGCAGTTCATGAGAAGAAGATTTTTTAAGAATTTATGCTATTTTTAGATGGCGGCCATCTTGGATTAGCGATGACCTCCATTTTAACAAATCTGAAAAGGCTTCACCCATGGACCATAACTTTTAAGTTTGACTACCATGGGCCAAGTGGTCCATGTGAAGAAGAATTTTGAAATCTCTAATAAAATAACGACCTTTTGATCTTTCGGCGGCCATCTTGGATGACATAACCATCCGATTTCAACAAAAAAATGCACCAGAGTGGTCGCCTCATTGATACCTTCTATTTGATATATGACATGACCATATTCGGTCAAAAATAAAATTTGACCCCAATTTGACCCCACGGGCCACGCCCATTTTTGACCCCGGGGTCACCATTTTAACAACTTTGAAAGAGCATTGTACATCGATCATTCCTACCAAGTTTCGTCGAAATCCGTCTAGCAGTTCATGAGAAGAAGATTGTTTAAGAATTTATGCTATTTTTAGACGGTGGCCATCTTGGATTAGCGATGACCTCCATTTTAACAAATCTGAAAAGGCTTCACCCATGGACCATAACTTTTAAGTTTGACTACCATGGGCCAAGCGGTCCATGTGAAGAAGAATTTTGAAATCTCTAATAAAATAACCTTTCGATCTTTCGGCGGCCATCTTGGATGACATAACCATCCGATTTCGACAAGAAATGCACCAGAGTGATCGCCTCATTGATACCTTCAATTTGGTATATGACATGACCATATTCGGTCAAAAATAAAATTTGACCCCAATTTGACCCCACGGGTCACCATGGTACCATTTTTAGACGGCGGCCATCTTGGATTACGTAATGACGTAATGACGTCATTTTAACAAGTTTGTAATCCCCCTACCTAAGGACCATGACCATGAAGTTTGGTGACTATAGACCCAATGGTTACCGAGGAGAAGACGTTTGAAAATGTTCAGACGACGACGGACGACGGACGACGACGGACACATTGCAGTAACAATAGCTCACATGAGCTTCGCTCAGGTGAGCTAAAAAGTAAAGAAGTTAAAAGCAAGAAGTAATAAATTTAGAAGTCACAAAGTTGGAAGTTCAAAGTAAAAAGTAAAGAGTTAGAAGCAAGAAGTAATGAAGTTAGAAGTAATCAAGTTGGAAGTTCGAAGTAAAGAAGTTAGAAGCAAGAAGTAATGAAGTTAGAAGTAATGAAGTAGGAAGTAAGGAAGCTAGAAGTATTGAAGTCAGAAGTCCCTCCATGGCTTCCATAGTATTCCGTATACCTAGGGTGTCTGTAATATATCGAGAAATCCAATATGGCCACCAAGATGGCTGTCGGTGACCAAAAATCAATAGACATGGCATAACAAGTGAGTATTCTTTTTTTCCCCAGCTAAATGTGGTACCGGTATGAATACTCTTTATGTTATTCTTGTAATACCGAGGCCATGAACAGGTGAATGGAAAACTGATTATTGGTCGATGTCACGGTTACTATTATACAGGTAATTATTATACAGAAAACTTCAGAAAAAGTAGCATATTAATGTGCATCTGGGGAAACGCTAGTTATAAAGACATTTGGCACTTGTTTCGCAGTCTATTCAACACCAGAGAAAGTACCAAACACTTTGGATATCGGTGGCCCCTTCCCCTAAAGTAGGATTACTAATAATCGTAATACTCACATAAGGGATATAACCAGATTCACATACAAAATGTACTGTCACATACAAAATGCCAAATACGTATGTGAGGGCCAAACCAGGACTCCAGTTGGAATTCCGTTAATGATGAATCCCGAGCGTGTTTCGAGATGGAAAATATCTGAATAGATCTCCCACCATAACCCTTGATTTCTTCACTAGCAGTTTAGATGTGCTCCCGAACCACACAAATTCAGCAGTGAAGGGTACATGTATATCAATCTAGCACTCAAACCACATTATCCTGAAATTGCGTGAGGCACCTTGACTACACCAGTAGCCGATTTCATCAACATTGCAAAGTATACTTAACTAGCAAAGTATACTTTCAGGGAGTAATCATTTATTTTTCCCAAAATGCATTATTTCATATAGAACTAACGACTAACATATTTGATGATTAAAAGTATGCAGAATTATTATACTGAATTTATTACATTATCACAGCCATTTTGCCTGTGATAATGTAATAAATTCAGTATAATAAAAATTAATAAATTTATCCTTAAATTGAAAGTTTCTCCCTCAAAGTATACTTTGCTAGATAAGTATACTTTGCAATGTTGGTGAAATAGGCTACGGATCACTTGATCAGGTGTCAATATAATCAAAAGAAGGGGTTAAGTGTCAACAGGGTACCAAGAATACATAGTACGCGACATGTACCGGTAATATGTATTATTGGTACCCAGTTGACAATAAACTTGCTGGATTCATTTTGAAAATAAACAACAATATATAAACTGACATACACGTTTATTCATGTTAATAAATTCACTGCTATAGTTAACAGAATTTGTATATTTACTTATTTTATACACACACATAACGACAATGACTCTTTACTCATATTAGTGACATTTCATGATAGAACAGAAATCAAAGGTGACATTATCTGTACATATACATGTATGCATACGATAGAATCTCTTTTACCGTTTTCAAAATTGTCCAAATCTTCACCAAATGACATCAAACACTTCCATTCCATTTTATATTAAGCATGCTTTCATCACATACGGAAAGGCATAACTAGTTTTGTTGAAAAGAATGTGTGGTTGAAGGCCACACAACAGGGGCGTCGGAACAGGCCCGGCAGGTCGGACCAATAATGTTGACAAAACTATGATTTTTTATTGAAATATTTAGAATTCATATACATATTATAAAAAAAATGTAATGAATGTAATTATTATTATCGATAATAAGTTTATGCTGTTACCACTCAGTTGAACTGTCTCAACAAGACGGTTCAACCGAGTGGTAATAACATACACTCCGACTGGGTGAATGTGAGTCCAATAACTTTGTCGGACCAATCTAACGATGCATCCGACTCCCATGCACAAATAGGCCTTTGTAATTTTGACCAGTGTTGCTCATGATCAGTAGGCTGCTGCCTCATGCTATCTTTTTTGTTCAGAAAACTGGGAGAATTTCGCTATTTAAACTGAATATGTCCCCAGTTTCTCATGAATAAGAAAGCAGGCTCAATAGTTCAGACCATAATTGTACATGTATGAGAACATGTAGAACACTGTCTGCTGACATAATGATTAACATTCAAACAAGCCATTTACACATACATGTACATATATTTGGTATGTCACAAATCAACTTATTTCATATCACCAATATATTTTTTCTGCAGTAACGTCAGACCATTCTTTAACCCTTAGAATGTGGAACGGATAATTATTGTCTGCTGTTGTTTCAGATTTTGTCTTTTTCCTCAAGGAAAACATATTTCGACAGCACTTTAGAATCATTCTAAAGTGTGCCAAAACACATTTTTGCTGAGAAAAAAATATAAAACTAAATCAGATGTTTGTTAGTTTGTTTGTTTATTGGTGGTTAACGGCCTATCAACAGCTAAGGTAATGTAAGGCTGGGCCAACGTGTTTAATCCTGTTTTAGCCTGCTGTATTGGGGGGGAAATCCCAAAACCAGAACGGAATATTTACATCGAGAAAAAATATATTCAGCATTGTAAGGGTTAACAATATTATTTCTTATACTGCATTATCAAAAATAAACAGTTTAGCTTCCTTTAGAACTGGCTCAATGTTAAAGAACAACCAACCTGTATATTTTGTGAGGTTGGAATAAATGGTTATAGATATGAAGTTTGTTTTTTTGTGACGACACTGAATAAAATGTCATTATTATTGCTCGTTACACTAGGCTGTGAATCCGGTTACCATGGAAATGCAAACAATGAAGCCATATTATAGCAGAATAAAAATAATGGCTATACACTGCAATATAAAAGAAAATGTTTTAGAATCATTTTTTTTTTATTAATTTGTTGTAAGGTAAACATTTGCAAAGACTGTAGATACAGATAGGCCGATTCAAAACTAATTGTCTCATCAGGATCTGCAATATTTGTCATTGTTTTTAAGATTTAGAAACACTGTCCCTTTTGGATTAACATGGAACCATGTATATTTCGGGGTTAAAACGTTAAAATACTTTTTTTTCAATAAAAATAATATTGCTATTATATTGTATCCATAGATTTATTTGAGATCAAAATCTATAGGACACATACACACTCCAAAGCAGAAACCGAAAATAGACATCTGCTGTTATTTCATATTTGTTTTATTCCTTATCAGAAAAACATATTTTGGCAGTGTATGAGAATCGTCTCCATATGCTGTCAAAACATGTTTAATTCAGCATTGTAACAACAGTTAATATCTGCAAACTGGTTGGTCTGAAACCATGGTAACTAACTGTACGTGTATTTGATAATTTGTATCAGTAAACCTGGGTCTCAAATAAACAGAAAACAAATTAGAATTTATTACTTTTATAAATTGACATCAGCGTTTATATTGCCAAAGTAACACAAATTCACATTTGCCAATATTATATAAGGACATAGACAAGATCTAATATAGCTACTATTACACTACAAGTTTGATTCACATATGTACAGATAATAATACTATGTATTTGATGTCTGAGACAGTGTCCCATTGAATAGTTACTCGTGGTTACAAGACAACATCAAATGGGTAGCAAAACAGAGTTTCTGGTGTTAAATTTTAATTGACTGATTGGTTGATTGATTGACAAATTGATTGTGGGGTTTTACATCTGCTCAACAGCAAGGCGATATACAGACGGAAATACACCTGTATGGCGGGTGGGTACGGTAAGTTCAGCACTGAAAGTACAATAAAACCGTTTAGCAAAGAAAGGCAGTGTCCTGATCTGGTTCCAGGCATGTTTATTACACCTGTAGTCGATTTCACCAACATTGCAAAGTATACTTTGAGGGAGAAATTTTCAATTTTTGGATAAATTTATTAATTTTTATTATCCTGAATTTATTACATTAACACAGCCATTTTGGCTGTGATAATGTAATAAATTCAGTATAATAATTCTGCATAGATTTAATCATCAAATATATGCAGTCGTTAGTTCTGTATGTCGGAAACAACAATGATTACTCCCTCAAAGTATACTTTGCTAGATAAGTATACTTTGCAATGTTGGTGAAATCGGCTACAGATCATTTGACCCAGTAAGATTCACCCATTAAATTTTGAATACAGACAGGGCCAGTGTTTACAAAACATCCTCAGAAGGTTCGAAATCAAGCAGGTTGCTCAATCAAAAATGTAATCAACTTTCAAAATCATAAACTCTGTTTTACAGCACACCAACAAGGTATGATAAAGCTACATAATAATACAGATCAGACTAAGAATTGAGCAAAAATATAACAAAAACAACATAAAAGCTAGATTGAAAAAAAGCGAGACGTTGACATTCAACTGAAGTTATGCCATATTAAGAATCAGCGGCAAGTCAAATATTTGTGTCAAAAAGTTAATTAAAGTGGACTAAAATTTTGTTCATGATCGTTAAAACTAAACAGAAATAAAATTGTTTATCAAGAGCGTTGAATGTTTATTTTTATGGGGACAACCTCAGCAACAGAAATGACTGTCCGATTAGGTTACATTACTGAACATAAAACACATAATTGCACTTATATAGTATGAAATAAATAAACACAGAAAAGAATAGAACATCATAACATAGCATCGTTACAATAAATTCTTAGCGACTAGACACTCATATTTATCTATTATGCATATTCACTGTGAAAAAGCAAACTACCAATCTACATATTATTATGCATATTCACTCTTAATTATAAGCCTAGCCTATAAAAGACAAGCGTCATCTAAAATATGTATCTTGTAATTTACTGATTTGTCTAATAAAGCAACATTCTCATAATATACACGATGGTTATATCCTATTAATTGACTCAACAGATTGTGTTAATATACAGATTCTCATTTCCACACACCTGTAAAATAACATGCTAAATTAATTGTATATATTATTTGCACATAAAGAGGTACTGTTTTTTTAGAATTTTTTAACGATCAAATACCTTGGTATGGTTTCAAAATACTACTAGAAAATTCTAGATACTTTAAACTAATTTAAAATTTCATTTGTATTAACCCTTAGAATACGGGAAACGTAAAATGTCGTCTGCTGTTGATTTATGTTTTGTCTTCGTTCTCAATAAAAACAAGGTTTGATAACTCTTTAGAATCATTTCCAATGGAAATGATTCTAAGGTGTTGTCAAAACTTTGGTTTGATGAGAACAATGGAAAATAAAAAATAAACAGCAGACAACAAATTTTAATTTAGCACTGTAAGGGTTAACTCTGAAATTATCACCATCATTTAATGAAAAATTGTAACTTCAGAATCATTTTTGGCCAAAATTACAAATAAAGAATTATATCTCATTGATAAATTCATATTTTCTTAAGACATTTGAAAACATGCATATGATACAAGACTAGATAAGCACATTATATGATTGGCAAGTACATTGGCAATGGCTGAATAGGAGGTGAATGGCAGTAGTGAGTGTGAGGTAGCAAGTGGGTAGGTCGGTCGACACCATGGAACCTTTCTATCAGTGGGTTGAATTTGGATGTGTTTCACAGTATTTAATGTCTAGTGGTGATAATGTCTGCTCGCTGCAATGAGAAACACATGTGCTAATATACTTGCACTACATACCCAGTGGAAACTCTCCAAACTGGACACCCTGGGAGGTCCCCAGGGTGTCTGGTTTAGAGCGGTGCCACAGAATTTGTTCCTTATTATTCACGAGGCTTGTGGAAGGTGACATTTTCTACACCTGAGAGATGACCAAAATTTCCATAACAATTTAGACGGTTTAGTACACTTTTCTTTCTTTCTAAAGGTGATAATTTAATTCTCCAATCGTATCACTGATTAACACCAACATATTCCACCAGATTGATTTTACTTTTATACGGTCACCTTATCAATTGAAATTTACGTCAAATTTAACGTCTTCGAAACGGAGAATAAAATATGCAAAGGAGAATGATGAATCCATGCAACCAAAAAGTTAATGCAATACACCGTGATAGACATATGGCACTCACATAACTTCCACACCAATATGTGCGTGCCATATCCAACCATTGCGACCAACACTCAATACTACAATGAACACGCTCCTATATATACATCATGGAATATTCGACATAATTGGTCCTTTGTATGATGGCTGAATCATCACGTGTCATGATACGGAAAAATATATACATCAAACAAGGCCCCATGATTTTTAAAGTTTCACGGAGCATAGGCCGATATCTCATGCCCCAAATCAAGTACTTTGACAAGTTTGAAGCACAGGTTGCCTATGCTCTCTGAAGAGCTTCACAATCAAGTGGTATAAGCCTTTTTCAAATTGCAGTTATGTTACCATATAAATTGTTATATATTTCAATATACATATCATAATAATATATACATGTGTTCCATTAAAATTGTAAATACTTTAATTTAAATTGATCATTAAAAGTTTTATATTGAATCACAATTGCATCAAGTACACAAAATTATTTTTGCAAATTAATAATAATGATTTTAAATGGAGGAATTATAGTAGTCATATAGAAAACTGATGGTAATAACTGCAGTCTGAGAAAGACAGTTAGAAATGCGAGCAAAGATTTGGCTGGCACAAGCCAAGCTTCATTAGATGAGCATGCGCTATGTACAAATGCGACATGAAAGGAATGGCGATCATTGAAATCACAAGCAATCAGAAACATGGCCCAGTATATACACAACAGTTATACTGTACATGTTTCACATGGATGCACAAATAGTAATAAAACCTTTTTTTTTCTTAATTAAGCAAGCATGTGAGTTTTAGACATGGCTGTATCGTAACGAGTGAATGTACTATCATCTGTCACAGTAGTCAAATTAGATTGTACATTCATTTGTTTAGAGCCGATTTAAGATTGTCCAAAAGACTTGTATTAAGTCATGATTCAATTCATATGTTATAATATCTATATCATTCATATGCATTAAAGGTTTTATAACTGGAAATTGTGTAACATAGATGTAACATAGATGTAACATGTACAAAATTTATACATTGAATAAGAACTATATACACACATGTATGCAGGGATTCCGCTGGGGAAAATAAAAAAAATCGCCACTTCAAAAAATTGGCGATAAAAAATTACAATCTTCGAAAAAAAATATCTTTTTTTTTTTTTAGATTTTTTTCCCGAAAATTGTAATTTTTTATCGACAATTGTTTATTTTTCCGAAAGTGGCGATCGCCAGCGGAATCCCTGGTATGGTTATAGAGACTTGACTAGAGTTCACACTCATACAGATCCAATATTACAACAAACTTAAATTTTATATTGCCAAATTTTCATAAAAACACATGTACATATTCATTATTTACAAACAGAATATATATTTGTTTGGCATAATGGCATCTAACAGCCTGTCAACAGTGAATGTCATTTTTAGTATTACAAACAGCATAAACCCAGAACAAGGTGTACAATATTTGTAAATGGAAATATAGTTATCTGTCCATACATCGTTTTTTTTTTAGAATGGGCAATTATAATGATTTGACAATAAGCAAATAAAGTTTGCAACCATCTACAATACTTGTAGATTGGGTATCATGTATTATTCTAATACATAACAATACATATATACAGGGATTCCGTTGGCGATCGCCACTTTCGCAATTGGCGGTAAAAAATTACAATTTTCGAAAAAAAATAATTTTAAAGTGGCAAATTTTTCCCCAGCGGAATCCCTGTATATATCTAGCATGATTATAACTTGTACACATTATTTTAAGTTTTGTGAAGACATCGGGACTATGGGATTAAATGGAAAGATTATGTATGGTTTCATCAGAAATAAACAATGTTACTAAAAGGTAAGGGTTTCATTGTATTGGTATTGTATTGGTATTGTATTGTATTGTATTGTATTGTATTGATTGTATGTATTGTATTGTGTATTGTATGTATTGGTATTGTATGTATTGTATTCACAGTGTATTGGTATTGTATTGTCATACAGTGTATATTGTATTGGTATTGTATTGTATTGTCATACATTGTATTGGTATTGTATTGTATACATGTATTGGTATTGTATTGGTATTGTATTGTATTAGTATTGGTATTAGTATTGGTATTATTGTATTGTATGTGTATTGTATGGTATTGGTATTGTATTGGTATTGTATTGGTATTGTATTGTCATACAGTGTGACTAGACAAATGTTGTCTATGATGGCAGATGGTTGGCACATGGTTTTATAAGTCATTTTAAGAGCAAAAGCCTGTTATCTCGACATGGAGACACATGAAAAAGTTAATAAGAAAATTACATGGGCATAACAAATATGAATTTCATCACTGTTCACACAAGATAGGCAGCTAACAACATAACAAAATATTTACAAACAAATAACAACAAAAAACGACGAAGATATTTTGGTATTAACAAATGCAACAAGATGTAATAACATAAAATAACTGACAACCTAACAAAAGTCTAATGACATTCTTAAAAAGCGTATCAAAATGTTGCATAAAGGTACCTAGCATAAATATGAATTTGAAATTAAAAATAAATTTGATAAGAAAATAGGGTATAAAGAAATTAATTTTTGGAAGTTACGATAAGACAAATTGTAAAAAAACAAACCCCAAAACAAACTAGAATAAACATCAGTACCTATGTAGAAAATAATAATATTTTTGTTTCAAGTTGATTAGAACATTAAAATAGACATTAACCCTTCCTACGCTGTTGACAGAAAGTGCCGTCTGCTATTTTTCATTTTTTCACAAAAAACTGGTTTTGACAGCACATGAGAATCGTCTCCACTGGAGACGATTCTCATGTGCTGTCAAAACCAGGTTTTTGTCGAGAAATATTGAAATCAAACATTTCCAGCAGACGACTACATTTAATTCAGAAGGGTAGTATACTAGTAGTATATAGTATGGGTTAATGTGGTGCATCTATACAGACGACTACATTTAATTCAGCGTAGTATACTAGTAAGGGTTAATGTGGTGCATCTATACAGACGACTACATTTAATTCAGCGTAGTATACTAGTAAGGGTTAATGTGGTGGGCATCAGTATTTTTGTTATGTGGGTGCATCTATACAAACAGTAATACACATGAACAACAATTGTAGAAACTGTAGGTTTAGTACACGCTACTATTGGTGTCACCAGTACTTACACGCACTACTGAGAACCTATTAACCCTCGCTACGCGGGAGACGAAAATTGTTTTTCATTTTTGCCTTAATTCTTAACAAAAAACATGTGTTGGCAGCACATGAGAATCGTCTCCAGTGGAGACGATTCTCATGCGCTGTCAAAACAGGTTTTTATCGAAAAATATTGAAAATAAAACATTTCAGCGTAGTAAGGGTTAAAGAACATGTCAGACAATCGGGCTATGTGAAGTAAAGAAATCAGAAAAAATCTGCTGATTATTTATTTAATATTCACTATTTAAGTTTATAAAACTTAAATAGTGAATATTAAATAAATAATCAGCAGGCAGATAACAATATTTAAATCAGTAATTTGTGTATTAAAGCCGGAAGCCATTGTGACGTCATCATGCTTTGCCTTGCCGTTTTTTGTAACATTAAGAAAGAAATATTCAAAATATGTTGTTCACGTGAATTGCAGAGAATAGTGAATACTGAACAGAATAACACTACAAAAACATTGAACTCTTTGCATGCTAGCGGCGAAAATATCCGCCAAACGAATTAGGGGTATATGTTTTATTTCTCTCTGTAAATATGTCTTGAAATTTCATTAGAATTGTGTCCTCCGGACACAATTCTAATGAAATTCCAAAACATATTCAAGACATTTATATAAAGGAGAAATAAAAGAAAATATAATGAATTGTCATCTGCTATTTTTGAACTATTTATAGCCCACAAATTTCCCAGCATGCAAAGAGTTAACAATGTTACTAACAACATGACTATCATACAATGTTACATATTCATTTTGGCACAGTGGAATTCACCCTATTGCAAACTACAGAGCTAATACTGCAATAGATTTGGCACACAGGAACATCAGTTGAATCAGCAGCAAAATATGCATTGTATTCCTGTATATATGACAATACAGTTAAAATAACCAATCATTTATGTATTCTTAAGTATGACTAGTTGTAATTTTATCCCGTCAATACAGTGCGTATGTGCCGTGAAACACGATGCCGTGAAACATTTTTGATATCCTGTCAATACGACCTAATCACCGCGTATGAATATATGTGGTGACTGGGGTTACTTTTTTGCATTTTAAAGCCATTTGTAGGTGTTAACGGGATAAATAGAATAGTAGGTTAGTGCCGTGAACGGGAAAAATATCTGGCGCGGCTCGGAAACGGGATGTGCTCGGCAGAGCCTCGCCCATCCCATTTCCTGAGCATTGCCAGATATTTTTTCCCATTCACGGCACTAACCTACTTTTCTCTATTTCTAGTCTATTTTTTATGACTAGACTAAAGTTATACATTTCCATTTTCCAGTCTATTCTTATACCACTTGACATTCAAAGATGTTTGTTTGTTTGTTTGTTTATTAGTGTTTAACGGCCTATCAACAGCTAAGGTCATGTAAGGCCAGGCAAACGGGTTTTTCAAAGATGTACATTACCAATCCACAAACTTGTACAAGGTATTACTAACATTTATATATGTATATTTCTTATGTAACTTAAGTTTCAAGTGCTAGGTAATATAAATTACCATAACCAGGTCTAACAATTATTATAAAATGTTGAGGTTTCCACTCATTGCCACATGGGAGGAACAACATGCAAATTATTTTGACTGATTCAACACATACAAGATACACATTTTGATTTCTGCTCAAAGCATCAATATGCGAGCAGAGCTCCAGATAAGCTGCGTATTTGCGTAAATACCCAATTAAAATTGCCAAAAACCCAATTGAAATCAGAAGTAGCGAGTATCAAAAAGCAATAACAAATTTGTGGTACCTTTATCATGCTACAGAAAACAATAAACAGACCACAAATGTAGCATATTTTTTCCTATTTTCCATGAAAACATATCTTGATATTTCACTATGTTTTCATTTCGAAGCAAACATTCAATAATTGCTGTCTGTTGATGTATAAACAGTAGTGTGATTTTATTTTACCCAAGTAAAATATTGAAATACCCAATTGCTTCAGATATGATGGAGTGAAAATACTCAATTACTAATTACTTATCTGGAGCCCTGTGCGAGTCTACATTTCATTCTAGATCCGACAACACTGGGTACATTGCATTAACGATAGTGTAGGTCCTGATTATCTTGCATGTGCAAGGTGTTAAATATTATTTTAAAATTGAAAATTGTTTCTGTAATTATTGGACATTGTATACCTAATAAAACAGGTTTTGAAGCACGTCTATATGGGACATGAAGGCAATACCACCGGTTTTGTCGGAGTCATCTACACACTATAATCTACTACAAATCATTTAATATCATGGGACTGAACCAGCCTAGCAGACAATTCCAGCTATATTGTCTAAACCATCAAATAGAAGTATCCTGTATACAGCTCAAACTCAAAGTCATACACTAAAAATAATCATCAATTTTCTTTATACGGACATATCAAAATTTTGAAATTTGCTCTACATGTTCCATCAAAATTTGAGAGCCTTTGCAAAAGATTTTTGTTAACAAGTATGACTTACAACAAACATATTAAGAGCGCATTAAAATACAAGAGAACTGACACAAGTATAACATGCTATCACACTCCACTTGTCTTATTCTTTTAAACCTTACTATTTCTATTAATTGGACACAGGCGTGCAACTGCTCGAAATTACCCGTGAGCATGTGCAGCAGTATTAACAGATAGATAGATAGATAGATAGATAGCCAAATATACTGTTGCTGGAGACCCATAATCCAGAACCTGAACTAAATTGTATTTACATAACATGTAACTAAGCTGCGTATATTGTGTGAACAGAGATTACTGAATTAACTATAATTGTCATTTTCATCGGAATCTCTGAAGACAGGAATACATGTAACAAAACATCATATGGTAATACTGAATTGAGATTCACAACAATTGGCACATTTGCAGATGTAATTAATACCTGTCCAACTACCGGTACTAAACAGATTCATAGTTTACTCCTAATACAAATGTTGTTCTGTCGTTTTTGCGAAGAATCGATTTCCGTGTTGGTAGACACGGAAATTGATTCTTCGCAAAAACGACATAACAATCTAATTAGCATATTCAAACATATCAAATATCAAATATCTTGAATTTCAAGTTTGATCTCTGCCTAAATGAAATAATTTAGGAAAACAGTTTTGATTTTCATACGATGATGTGGTGATAAATGAGTGGCACAGTTGCAGAAAAAACTGGAGATTCTACGGCTGAGTAATTGGCACATGTTCAGTGGAAGATTAATATTCTCAATATATTCATATATAGGTACAACAGAAAACATGTAGGTAAGTAATTCATTGGCACATTTCATATGGATGAGCTTTTTTTGTTAACAACAGACCCAATTTAATAGTCAATTTACTCCATTAGCTGCATGATTATGTTTCATATGTTTTTTTCTGAAGCCAATTTATTTAATGGTGTTGTTTAATGGCCTGTCAACAGCCAGAGTCATTTTAGGCCGGGTCAAATCCCATATATTCACCTGTTTTTGGAGCCAAAATGGTAATAATTTCACATAAGAGACGAAGGATATCAAAGGTTTGAACGTGTGCGGCTAAAGTGCTACCAAACTATCTTTTTGTTGATAAAAACAGCCGACAACAAAATTTCAGTCAGCATTGTAACAATATACTAATATTATTGTTCAAAACCAAAAATGAGGTGTGCATTTAATATACAGAAAAGAGGAAGACTGAATTTGCGTGTAAATTGGTTCTGTTGTTAACATGATTATCTATCGGGGAAGATCGCAGAAACTTGGCACAAGTTTCGGGTATAGGAAGAGTTATGGTTATTATGGTGGTTTGTAAATACAAGTCGTGAATGGTGAAGAATAATTCCAAGAAATAAACAATTGACTAATCTATATATTTTGATGAATTCAAACTTACATGGCAAACTAATGATACTAATTTGTAGAGCAAACGTAAGTGTTATTTGTTGTCTTTCAAAGATGTTCTGCTTGTGTGATATGATGTCATTTAAGGTCAGCTAAGGTCATTTAAGGCCGAGTCAATGGGTTTAGTACTAAATCCCATATATTACTTGTACAAGTAATTGTACATGTTCAAGTACATGTACAAATGGGGGGAAAATCCCAAAATCAGAACTGAATATTTACAATAACAAAACTATATATTCAGCCCTGAAATCCGAATAATCCGGATCTGATGCCAGGTCCTCGCCACACCAGAATCACTTGGCCCCTCCCAAAAGCAGTAGGATCAGTAATAATCTTACTACTTTTATAATGGGCAATAACCCAATTCAACTCCCAGGTAACTAAAGAGCCAAAGATAAAAACGTACCTGAGGGCCAAACCAGGCAAATCGTGATTCCATCAAGGAGGAACCCATACCGTTAATTTACGCCGTCTCATTCACCCGACCACCACCCACGTGATATGATGTATAAAGCAATTAAAATGCTTAGGATTTAATTACTTCGAATTTGTAAAAATTAAAAGACAAAGTAAAGCATCTCATGATAATTGTTAAACAGGACAAGAAGCATTCGCAATGTGTTACACAAGAGTATACATTGCAAATGCTTCTTGTAATTCTTCACCTGTCTTGTTGCAGTTTTTGTTTTTTTTGCCATACAAGTCTGACGTCACCAGAACAGTTGCTACAACATTAAGGAAGCACTATACAATTGTGGAAGATCGCTGGTTTGTTGTTCACATATCCCATAATTCCTTATGACATAGTGTGAGAGGATTGTGGGTAACTGTCTCAAATTCAAATATGATTTGTTTGCTATTCAGCTCTATTACATTTATGACCTTCAATAACAGTTTTAAGTAAAAATTAGGGTTCATTTTACACTATTTTTTTTGCACAAAGACATTAATATCAGTCTGCAAAGCAATTGAAAATCGAAAGTCTGGCAGAGAGATGATATTAAATAATTATCAAATATTTATTGAAGTATACCGGTACATGAAATATTCTGCCAAAACCGTTGTTTTTCAAATTCAACAAAACCACAATGAATATCAAGACAGTACACCACATAACAATGAAAACAATAATACTGTTTATTATGATTTTCATGAAAACAGAAACGTAACAAGTAATGCCTGGTCGGGACTAACCAGACTGGTCAAGGCTGACCATAGTGCTTTTGGTTATCAACAATGTCAACATGAGTTGGAAGACTCAGAATTTTAAATGACGACAAAGAGTACAAAAAGCGTAATGTTTCATTGCAGCGAGTATTGTGTAATTCAGAATAATAGCTACATATTGCAATGTCCCTAGACTAGACAGAATATCCTGTAGCCTATTTCACCAACATTGCAAAGATACTTATCTAGCAAAGTATACTTTGAGGGAGAAATTTTAAATTTTAGGATAAATTTATTAATTTTTATTATACTGAATTTATTACATTATCACAGCCATTTTGGCTGTCATAATGTAATAAATTCAGTATGATAATTCTGCATACTTTGAATCATTAAATGTATGCAGTGGTTGGTTCTATATGAAATGATGCTTTTTGGAAAAAATAAATGATTACTCCCTCAAAGTATACTTTGCTAGAAAAGTATACTTTGCAATGTTGATGAAATTTGCTACAGATATGACAACTCCAGATAAACAATGAATTTGAAATTTTCTGAAGTATTTTTCCTATTCGTCGAAAATAGTTTTCTATTTGTTTGTTATTTCTTTTGCAGAAAACATTCGATTGTTTTTTGTTTGTTTCTTTTTTTATATTTCTTTATACATTTTGCACACTAGCCAACAGACGAACTGCAGTTTTGATGCGACATCCTATTACTAAATATTGTGTTCTGTTCTTAATTTTTATCTTATTAATATGTATAGTTCTGAGGAACACTTTTTGTTACATTTTAAAAAAAGCTAAAAATGAATTAATAACCTTAACAACATGTTTATCTGGAGTTGATAATGTGATAAAATACATCCAGCAGTAACGTGTGGTTCAGCATGGTACACTACACTACATACTAAATATGTACAAACATCATATTGACTAGTTCGCAGGGAATACAAATCAGCAATGACTAGTATAACAATATTGCAACTTGGTGGGACTACCGGTAAGTTCATAAAATAATTAAAAGTATTTATTATTAAAAAAAGAGTATTTGTTCTTACACATAGTTTTAAATTTTAAAGAACCAGACATGAAAAAATTAACATAAAATCAATTCTTTTTAAATTTTGCTTCAAACACAATTGAAATAGAAAGCAAGCTTTTACACTTTAATGTGTATTCTTCAAATGATGCTTAATATGAAACGATAAAAATTCACATGCAATTTTACACAAGCACATTTTCATAAACATCTGAAAATACATCAGATATTTTTATGACATAGAGTATTTTATCTCAGGTACTTCAGCTAATTATAGCCTGTGATTATAAAACTTGTTAACCCATAGAATGTGGCAAACAAAAATTGTCTGTTGCAGTTGTGTTATATTTTTTCTTTCTTTTCTCAATAAAAATATGGTCGGACAGCACTTTAGTGTGTTGTTAAAGCATGCTTTTGCTGAGAAGAATGGAAAACATAAAACAAACAGCAGACGACAGCATTTAATTAACACTGTAAGGGTTAGGCCCATACTCAACAAATCTTATGTCAGAAATCAAGTAGTATTTAGTCAATCTGGATGGGAGCTGTGGCTGGGATAATCCTGGGCTAATTAAACTGCTCGATTTGGTTTTCAAATTTAGTGTATACTGCTCACAAGTTTTATAATCATGGCCAGTATTTAGCACACAAACAACAATATTACAGCAGATAAAACTCGAGACAACTTAGTACATAATATGTTACACAAGAAACTTAAAGCTGTCATGCACATTATGCTATCAGGTAAAATCTCATATGAGTAGAACTAGTAACTCTTTGCATGCTAGCGGTGAAAATATCCGCCAAACGAATTAGGATATGTTTTATTTCTCTCTGTAAATATGTCTTGAAATTTCATAAGAATTGTGTCCTCTGGACACAATTCTAATGAAATTCCAAGACATATTCATGACATTTATAAGGAGAAATGAAAGAAAATATAATGAATTGTCATCTGCTATTTTTGAACTATTTATAGCCCACAAATATCCCAACATGCAAAGAGTTTATGCGAACATTGGTATAAAATGGAAATCATATATATGTACATTAATACATATATGTATATATGATTCCTTCCATCAAACATTATAAAACATGTCAATAGAATGGTCCCAAAGTTAAAACATAACAATGATTTTTTTGATAACAAAACAATGATTATGAATTCAAGATGAACTAGAAATGTATTCATGAAATAACGATGCCAGTCTTAACAGTTTTAATTTATGAGTAAGTTATCTTTGATAGGAAAAAAACATCAATTCAGTTATTACGGTTGGACAAAGCTAATATTAAATACCGATGCACGTTAGTGGTTGGGTATGAACATGAAATGATTAACATATTACATTCAGTGCTTTTCTCAAAATTTGTAATCAGGTGATTTGTGGGGCCAGAAAATAAGCACTGGCCCTAGACACATTAATTTTCTACATTTCCAGACAATTTAGTACCGTTATCCAAATTATATTCTGATAGCTACGAAAAATTGTGATGCAAAAAATCAACATGATTCCTGGAAATAAAATTGATTTCAATTGATAAACTCGAGACCTTTCTACAAATATATAATATGTGACATATAAAAATCTCATACATATACATCAGACCATATTTTTTCTCTATATACAAAACACATATGAAAATGTACAAATCCATTTTAACCAAGATATACAGAGAACAACTGAATTCAAAACATTAAACACATTTTCAAAGATTGTTTGAGACATATTGGTACATCATGTATACGTTATCAAACAAGTAACTGTAACGCTATTAACTCCATACTAATGGAAGGGATACATTTCATTTATAAATTGCTCCCTAAACTTTGGAATCACAAATGGGAAGTTGATAGCCAGTTACCAGTAGCCGATTTCATCAAAATTGCAAAGTATACCGGTACTTATCTAGCAAAGTATACTTTGAGGGAGAAATTTTCAATTTAAGGATAAATTTATTAATTTTTATTTTACTGAATTTATTACATTTTCACAGCCATTTATTTTGGCTGTGATAATGTATTACATTCAGTATAATAAATTTATTTGTCCCAAAATGCATCATGTCATATAGAACTAACGACTGCATATATAGTTGATGATTAAAAGGAATCAGAATTATTATACAGAATGTATTACATTATCACAGCCAAAATGGCTGTGATAATGTAATAAATTCAGTATAATAAAAATTAATAAATTTATCCTTAAACTGAAAATTTCTCCCTCAAAGTATACTTTGCTAGATATGTATATGTATACTTTGCTAGATATGTATACTTTGCAATGTCAGTGAAATAGGTTACAGATATCTTTCATATTTGTTGCACGAGTTGTACACAACAGAAAGATAGGAATGTTTGGAAACACAAGCCAAACAAATATGCTGTAAATGCAGTTCACCATGAGGTTGTCTTTCATACTGCCTAAATATTACATTTGTAATACTTCTATTACATGAAACAGCACACTTTTATTAATATATGCACTCTAAGTTGCAAGCACATATTGTAATGGCAGACACCAGCCATAATCGTAAGTTTTCAGACGTGATGTCTTATACAATTTTGGTCAAATCTATGGGGTTCTTGTAAACAGACGTCGTCTATTATAAGCACTTGGTTAGTACGCTTTTATCATTGGCATGAACATGAACACTATCTATATTTAGCTAAATCATGTTAGTAGCTCCATTTGATCAGTGTGTAATTACAGAATTTGATGGTTAACCCTTACTACGCTGAATTAAATGTTGTCGTCTGCTGGAAATGTTTTATTTTCAATATTTCTCGACAAAAACCTGGTTTTGACAGCACATGAGAATCGTCTCCAGTGGAGACGATTCTCATGTGCTGTCAAAACCATTTTTTTGTTAAGAATTAAAGCAAAAATGAAAAACAGCAGACGGCAATTTCCGTAAACAGCATAGGAAGGGTTAATGCAGAACGATGATGCAAAGATATGTCAGATGTTAGAGTGTCACTGAAAATCAGAGAATACTTCGGATTACTATTATTGTACTGGGTATCAGAAGAAAAATGTATTTGGAAACAATTTGTTTTGGGAAACCCCTATTTTAAAGGAGTTTTCCAAAACAAAACAAATGGTGTCCAAATCTTTAGGAAAATTATTAACGTAGACCTTACCATTGGTAAATGTGCAACTTTCGAGAAATATATACCGAAGTTGTTCAGTTTGTAGTTACAAAACGTTTGGTGAATATTTCCACCAAATTTTCACATGGACATCTCTTCCTCAGCGTCGCCCGGTTTATGAGGAGAACAGTAGTTGTAGCGGTGATTCATGTGCTGTGAGAAAGAGCCCGAGTGCGAGAATCGCTTCCCACACTTCTTGCACTGGAAAGGTTTTTCGCCGCTGTGAAGACGTTTGTGTTCCGTCAGGTGGTGTTTATGCTTGAACGACTTGGGGCAGAGGTCGCAGAGGAATGGACGAGCACCTGAAATGGTATGGATGGAAGCTTTGTTTGATTTGTGTTCATGCTTGAACTATTTTGGGCAAAGGTCGCAGAGAATGGCCGTGCACCTAAAATGGTATAGCTCAATTGGTTGATTGATTGATTGGTTGGTTGATTTGTAGATAGAATGAATGGTCAAATATTTTTAGTGTGCCGAGTGGCGGTGGGAATATGTGTTGACAGTATTCCCTAGTATTACCCGAATGTTCATATTTGTGCCTGGCCAACAAGCTCTGCTTCAAGAACATCTTATTACAATGATCACATGCATATGGGGCCCGTTTCACTAAACTTTGTACGACTGCAATGTTTGTACATGTAAGTGCAAAATTATGATAGTCTCTAAATTTCATATTAACAATGTTTTCTTGTAAACAATTATTGGATTTACATTTATTGAGCATAGGCTGCATATGCAGCCTATGCTTAATAAATGTAAATCCATCAATTAAAATGTCCAGACGATTCTAAATTTGCACTTGCGAGTTTAGTGAAACGGGCCCATGATTGCCTATGCACTGGGTGGCTGGTGCAGTGTTTGTTGGCAGTTACCTGAATGTTCATATTTGTGCCTGGCCAGCGAGCTCTGCTTGGAGAACATCTTATTGCACTGGTCACAGGCGTACATCCCCTCCTCACGATCCACACGGTGGTTCTTCCACGATTTACGCTTCTTCTTGGACGGCTCATCGTCATCCGCGGACATCGACGAATCTTCGAAGTCGAGTTGAACCTCTTCTGATTCCATCTGTGGAGGAATTCGCATAAACTGTTTATATCATTGTTATCATGGGATCTTTGTACCAATCTCTGACTGAGATAATTCATTGATCATATATTGCAAAACAATTTATTTCATTTCCATGAAGAGATAAATTGTGACGAATAATTTGAAATTATTTTATTGAATAACAGTATGTCTTGTGCAAAAGATATTACACAATTTATTCTGGGAAACACATATACATATATAGTTAGTTCCCACACAATAAACACACAGGTTGAAGTAATGGACCGAGGTCTATAAATACATTATATATGCCTAAAAGCATCAATAAATGAACAAGAAAAATAAGCCAAAAAAATTATTTTTAGCTTAATTTTTCTTCTTCATTTATTGATGCTTTTAGGCATATTTAATGTATTTATAGACCTCGTCCGTTACTTCAACCTGTGAATAAACAGTGTCCGACTGTTTAGGGTTAGTATGCTTGTACTAACTAGTACATGTATATGTTTATCCCAATTATTAGGTACGTACATCTGGCATGAATTGTGTGGGAGCCATTGATACCACGCACAGTCGCAGACAAGGCAATCACAATTGAATGTTTTATTATTAGCCAATCAATAAAATTGTAGTTTACAATCAGCCAATCACATATAAGAACATTATTTCCATTGGCATAACGAAATATCTTAAAAACTTATTGTGATACTGTAAATTGATTCGCCCAAACAGTATACATGGGTCATTGTGTATGAATCTGCATTGGATAAAGAATAGAATATAGGAATGAATGGCCTTTTTGTGGAATTTATCGGGGTATAAACTTGGAAAAGTCGCGGGAATACTGGACGAAGGCCTCGTCCAGTATTCCCGCGACTTTTCCAAGTTTATATCCCCGATAAATTCCACAAAAAGGCGATTCATTCCTTATAATTCCAGCATTTGAAATGAATTCATCAAGAAAATGTGTTTATTTTCCGTTTTCTTAAGAATTATTTTAACTGCGCCTCACGGTTACGGAAAGTAGTTCGGCGTGGGAGTTTACTGGGATATAAATTTTGGACAGAGACTTGCTACGGGCCAATCAAATGTTAGGGAATTGTGTAAATATTTTTGTGCTGGAATTATGAATAGATAAGTTTTTACTGTGAAGTTATATGTGTCTTGTAAAATATAAGATATGTTCATAAACCTTAAAGGTACATACCCACGCAGCAGGTTACACTGTACTACTATTTTTCATTTTCTGTCATGCCTTAATATGAGCCATTTGTCTACCCACTAACGAGTTATTTTTAATTACGGCGCGTGTTAATTGGTGTTAAATCGCATTTTATATGCCGCGACCAGAAAGGGTATTTTCCGACCTCGTGCTATTTTTACCAATACTCGTCACGTGACACGGTCAATCATATCACATCTTTGAATCTCTGTTCGAGTCCAAATCTAAATCTCCACGTAACTCTTTCCATTTGGTGATAAGGTCGCCAATATTAACCACTCTCTCTCTCTCTGTACTGCCTGTCCCTCAGACATTTCGCCTTTTTTTGGCCGACACCGTTTCAAACAATTTCCATCCTGGACGTTTCGACATGTTGATATTCTTGTTTACATATTGGGAAGCCTACTGGCGCGCGTAGTATACTGCGCATGAGCACCGCAAGCCGTGATGTGAAAGTCGTCGTCCCCGCACATTATCAAAATAGACTGTTACCGCCGCTCGTCGCTAACAGTAAATTGATAATTAATAAATGATTATATTTGTATAGCGGGCACTCGTAATTTTTAGAACTGGTGGAATAGTGACATAATTATACACTTATTTAATTCATATAAAGAACATTTTGTGCCCACATATGTACCTTTAATTTGGTAGTCTTAATAGATTACAAAAGAAAATTATGTAGGGAGATCAAAAAGGAAAATGAGTCATTCTATCGTCCCACTGCAGACAAATATTTGCCTCTGCTAAACATGGAAGACTGATTACCGCGATAGGTTTTTACCAAATTATGAGCCCCGCACCAAAAACCAATATTCTACTACAGCGCCTAACAAGCCTACGTGTGACGTCAATGGTCGTCGAGGAGAGGCACTTTAACCATGTATGTAGCTCTTTGTAGTAATTGCAACGTAGAATATCTTGTGTATGGATCTAGACAAAATATTGAAATTTGTCAAACAGTTGCCATGGTGAATCACGTTATTGATTTGCATCGCACAATAACGGTGTTATTTACCGAAATGATTTATGGTCCCGGCAGAAGTGCTCACATTTTAGCGATGTTTTTCATGCTACATTGGGCCATTTGTTACAGAGCTGATTGGATGAATATGTGGCTCGGACAGGAGAAATGGGGCTTATGATATTTGTGACCAGTGTAGACCCAGACCAGACTGCACGTCCGCGCAGTCTGGTCTGGGTCTACACTGTTCACCATTCAGTCAGTGAATCACCCTTCCTGACTCTAGTACAGAGTATACTGGTAGATACGTATCGTGCTACATCAGTACTGTCAGAGAGATCAGGAGCAGCAAGTGCTATAATTAAGGCCCCTATCTTCAGCCACCACAATGACTGAAGACATGTAGAATATGGCATTTGTGACACTACCAAATATGTGCCGCGCCATCAATAATTACTTGATGTTATTGAAGTTTTAACCAGTGTAGCTCCAGATCAACTAGTAAACTAGTTCTGTAAGAACCTGAATCGTTTGTTGGACGTATTGAGACTAATTTGTAAAACAATTGAAAGCCAAATCTGGCAGTTTGGGAATTGAAGTCATTACAAACAATATCCTGGGTAGTACCAGTGATGCACTTAATGCGTCCAGGAAAACATGAAGAAGCAACCTGATTAAGAAGTCCTTGATTTCATAGGACATGGCCTCACAAAAATTGAATAGCCTTCTTCACAGAAGAGGACTATAAACGACAAAAACATGATAGCTACAGAACAGCACTAACAAAAGCAATACAGCTACCAAACTGGGTGCACACAAACGGGGGGAACATTCAGAGAAACAATAGGCTGGCCACATTGTGAAATGTGTCTTGTACAGTGTTAGTTGAACTTACAACCATGAAAACCATGCTCAAAACTATCCCATAATGCAGTTAACATTCGTAACTTGTGATTAATCAGTATTCTACTCAATGGGTCTGGGACAATGCGACTGGATGTGATTTAATAGTGGTGATTAAAACAGTAAAAGAGCACAACCTGGCAATGTGAAATAAAGTCAGTTAGCAAATTTCTCATAATTATTTTTTTTTTCTGAAGAAATATTTTTTAGCAGATGAGAATCATGACGACTGGGGATGATTTACTGGGGATGGGGATGATTTACTGGGGATGATTTACGTAAGCTACTAAAATGTGATTGTGATGGGAGGAATTGGGTTTATGGCATGTATGACCAGTTTAGATCCTGATCCCCTTTCACACTCCTATAGTGAGGAAATGATCTACACCGGTCATAATGGGCATGGTGGGCATTTCATTGATTGAATGGTAAACAATGTAGCCCCATATCTGGGGCTACACTGTTTGCAAACGCCATAAACCAAATTTCTAGTCACAGCCACAAATGCGCTTTAAATAAAATGAGAAAAACAAAAACATGAGAAAAATCTAACTACGTCTTGTGATATAGTGAGGGTTGAATTTAGAAAGATAGTTTAGGTGACTATGGTGTTATTGTGAAAATGAAAACAAGAAAACAAAGACTGAACAAGGACGGACGGACAAACACAATACATAGTGCTAAGTCTCAAATAGTAAACATGGGCTGGGACATTTTAAAGCAAACCGTAACATTAACTTGAATCAGTTTTTATCATTACATATGAATCTAATGGTATTTTTGTGTATAAATTATTTTTTGACAAAAATTAAGGAGCAACTTTTTCATCAAATAACATAACACTGAAAACGTAAAAGTAATTTTCAAGAACTTGATCATGATATTATTTATTAGTTGATTGATTAAATGATGTCTAACATCAAGTTTCAACACTGAGACTAAATCAGAAAAAAATACTTAGTAATACTGTTGTGGTGGATTGATCAATTCAGTGATTGGTTGATTGATGGATTGTATTGATTGATTAATTGATTGGACGCTCAATTGAATGCATACTTGCCAGAGAACAATAATACTGGTTGCAGAGACAATAAGAATGAACATATAATGAACATATAATGATCATTCAGAGCCCCAGATAAGGTGTGTATTGATTTGCAAATTGAGTACCGGTAGTTAAAATACTGCAATAAAGTTGAACATTTACTTAGTCGAGCTGTTTCTGAATTTTTAAAATATATATATGTATTTTTTATCATTTGTTCCTATGTAATAAGCGAGAAAATAAATAATACATTTGTAAAATTAAAATACGCATTGAATTTGAAATCTGGTGGTATAATACTTAGACACACAACTTATCTGGAGCTCTGCTGATTATAGCAAACTGCAATGATGTGTACGTAATACTTTGATACATTGCAGCAGCATTTAGGAGCACTTAAGTCAATGAACGATATACGGCATTCAGACATATTGATGTTATGCTAATTTCAATATCTATAAATAGTTTTCAGGGCTGTTCTTGCAGAATTGCGATCTTGTATTTCTGAGATATAATCCAAATTTAAACCCCAAACCTTGGCTTATCTACAGAACTGGTGTTAGTTACCACGGCAACAATTTATGTATTTATGCATAGTACATGAATGTACTATTATGTGTAAATGGTTATTATTGTAAATGGTTAATAATGTTCCAATTATACATTCCTACTTTGAACATAGGTGCGCATACTCTAGCAGCAAACGTCAAACGCATGAGCAACAATATTTTGATGGATGTTTTGGGGTCAGTGCAAGAAGGGGTTTCCCTCCGAAGTGGGAGCTAGACCTCTTAATTCACCGACAGCCACAATAAATGCAACATACACTGGACTTTTACAGGTAGACATTTAAAGTGGATTATCAGGATTTTTTGAAAAAATACTATAATAAATAAAAACGTGTTGCATCATGGCCCCGTGTAAAGTGATTTAATTGAAGATATATGACGATATTAAGGACCGCTGATTTTTTTTTTTTAAATAATATAAAAAATACAAATGTGTTTTCATCATGGCCCTGTGTAAAGTGGTTTAATTGAAGATATATGCCGATACTAGGACCGCTGGGTTGTTTCAATTTTCACCGATATCGGTACATAAGTATCAGATGTTCTATCTTGTTCAACACAACAAGATAGGAAATCTGATATGTATGTACCTATATGGGTGAAAATAGAAACAACCCAGCAGTCCTAGTATCATCCTAATCTTCAATTAAACCACTTTACACAGGGCCATGATGAAAACATGATTTTATTTTTTTACGGTACTGGAATTTTTTCCTGATCCTGATCCTGATCCTGATATTCCCCTTTAATTGTTCGCAAATATCACCGCCTGTTCTCGGTCTCAAGCTCAGAATCACCGAGCTACTCAGCTTTGACCAATCAAATTTTCTGATTTCGAGTATAATTCCGAGAAGGTGCTCAAATTCATAAACACAGGCCCATGATTGCTTCGCTGCCTAAACAACAAACAGTCTATACCCTGATCCGACCACACATGTGTATACTTATCTGGGTTGAGACTGTTCAAATATATCTATACCCATGTAGTCAGTGTGTGTTACAATTAACAAGTAAATTGCACCCAGTTGCTCGAAACCTCTGTTAGCTTAACGGACTGTTAAATCCTTTAGTCCAGAGGTTTCGAGCAACCGGGCCCTGGTGAAACGGGAATCATTACCAGTTATCTCCATTTAAAACATATATTTAGATATAGATATCGGGTCCTATAGAATATTGTAGTAATACACATATTTTTCTGCAGGAAAATACAGAATCTTGATTAATAGCTGGTTTACAAATGGTCCGAAGGCATTTGTTAACAGTATGGATCTAAATGGTTCAATGGCTAAATTGATATTTGGTGGCTAATGCAGGCAACATTTGTTTGGAACATTTTGTTCACGCATGTTCTCACAAACAGACTACTATTTAGGTTCGATGTAGACTCTAAAAATATGCCATTGTATGGGGAAGCTAATAATAGATTTAAAGGGAGATAACTGACTATGATTACCCAACATGTTTTGTCCATTTGTTTCATTGTCATTAAAGTATATCTTATTCAAATTCATACTGAACAGCCAATATACTATATGTATTATATTATTTCCCTATGAAAGTACATGTCTCAACATACAGTTTCATGAAGGAATAACATTTTGAAAGTTTGAATCGGTATTTGGTATAAAATGTGGAAGCTAAGCCAATGAATTGATGGACAAAAGTCAACATTTAGAAGAAGCACAAGTTAGATCACCGACATACATTAAAAGGAGGGGGTGGGAATGACTGTCCTTGAGACAGTAAACAACACTTCAATCAAAGCAGTGAAAATGTACCGCGTAGTATTAACAAACAGTGTAGACCCATTTCAGTCATTTCGATTGGAAGAGCTTATAAATCGCTTCCAAAGTACATTTTGTTGAGAAACATGTAAAAATATTACATGCGGAATACACCTTTACTGGTAAGCATATTATATTTTTTTGTAATTTCTCAATGAAAGAATATGTTGTGACCATTCATTTGAACCGTCTCAACGAGACGGTTCAAATGGTGGTCGCGACATATACTTCTGAGCGCATAGAAGGAAAGGAAAATATTTATTTTCCGCAAACATAATGGCATATCCTCAGCATGTAATGGGTTAAGAAACAAAAGCAGAAAACGATATGTACGTTTCCCGCCTTCAGAAGGCTACGTCTCAGTCACTAATTATGACTAATATGTACATCTCGAATGCACTGATTGAATTATTGATATTGTAACGTGGGCAAGATAGAATGTATCGGACCATTGTTTATATCAACTCTTCTCCATAAATGCTTTACAACAACCGGTTATCATTTTGTGCTTCTTCTGTAGCAGTGAGGGAATACATGCAATCAACTGATGTGGTATAAAGATGAAACTAAAATTTAATGACCAGGGTTACAACATCTTGACCCTTGGATCTACTTTCGACTCTTGGAGTTTGCGTCTAATTTTGCTAAATAATACACCTAAAATATAACCTCGATTGGCCATTTTAAAACATGGAACATTAGAGCCTATTGAAAACGCTGGATAAAGTTTTGATGAAATTATACAAATATTTGGTGTATAATAAATATTTGACTGAAAAATGTAATACAAGAATACATGATCTTATCAATCAGTTCACCTAAGAGCCACATCAAATCAGCAACACCCATTCCAACACTGCATAACGTGTGTAAGTATAATCCGAACTTTGCGACTTTCACACTTGGTTAATAGTCAGAAAATTTGGATTAGTGTAAGTAAAGAAGTAAAAAACCAGCCTGATACGAACATAGCAATCTACCTGTCTCCACGTCTTCTTCCGCAATCGTTTAGGCTTGCCCGACAGAATGTTCGCCGCGTGTTGAGCCGCCTCTGCCAGCGTCGCCAGGTTTCGCGTGTCTTCCGGGAGATCGGAGAACTGAGGTGCATCACCACGGTACAGCGGTGGAAGTTCCCTCGATTTCGGATTACCGTCCTTCATGTGTTCGTCGATGACCAATCGACCAGTTGTGTCGCTGTCTTGACGATCGGTTCGCTTCGAGTCAAAGAGCAGACTGCTGGTCGTGTTGAGTTTGGGAATGTCGAGGTGGGAGGAGATCGGCGGGAAATGGAGCGCGTTTACGACGGAGGCAGCCATCGACTGGGACAGGATCTGGTTGTGCAGGATTTGCTGCAGACTCGGTGACAGTGACATCGGCGGCATCGGGAACCGCTTGTTCAGGATCATCCCTTCCTGCTGCATGTATTTGAAGATCGCAGAGTCGCGGAAACTCGCCATATTCTGCATCTGTTGCTGAGTGGACGTGCCGGTCATTATTTCAGCTGGTTGGTATGATGTGAAGTCTCTCGGTTCGCTCTGACCCCTCATGTCTTTAGGTTCACTCTGACCACGTCTCACACTTAAATTGAGCACTTGGTTGTCTGTGGAGCGATCGGGAGTAGACAGGCGTGAGATTCCACCGTGAGCGAGCGGGGGTGTTCGGCTCAGACTCAGGTCCAGAGGAGATTCGCCGGGCAGCTTCGAAGGTGGCTGTACGTGAGCGGGACTCTGCTCATGGTGTCCATTCAACTTATGCGGGTACGGTTGGGGAACATTGGGAATGTAAGTCGGCGATTTGGATAATTCTCGATCGATCGTCATCTCAGATTTGATGGCTTCCAGACTGTACACAAAGTCCTTTCCCTGTTTACGGTCTCGCGCACGCATGTTTTGGAACCATACCTGGACGACGCGTTTTGGAAAACCGATCTTATTCCCGATTCTGATCAATTCAAACTTTCTCGGTCGAGGATTCAGGAGATACTGGGCTTTCAGGACGTTCAGCTGCTCATCTGTAAACAGGGTTCTAATTCTCATCTTTGAGTTTTTGTCATCCGATAAAGTGTCGAGATCTCGATACATTTCTTCAATGTCATCATCGTCAGTTTCGGTTTCAGCGCTCCCAGTGGCTGTGGAATCGATGAGACTCGTGTCAGAGACAGTACTGTGGGGAGACTGGCGCGAATCTACCTGGGCCATGTGCTGCACTATTTCTTTGTTTTGTTTGCACATGTACCTCTCGTGCTGATGATGGGTTATGGGGCTGTTAAACACCTCTCCGCAGAACTGGCAGGCAATTTTTTCTTTCCTCTCCTCAGACTTAGATTCAACTTTGTCATCTCTTACATTGTCTTTACCATCCACTTCATCCGAACCATTTTTCTCAGCACTCTCAGCCATTTTAATTGACATGTCCAAGGAATTTTCAGCTTCATTACTTTTTGGCTCAGCGTCAGTGTTTGTTTTGGATTTAAGCTCGTCTTCCATGTCAGAAGAAGTGACCATTTGTTCCTTAGCACTTTCTTGCAGCAGTTTAGCATTTGGGTTAATATCAGGGGATATATCTTCTGAATGGGAAGTGGTGCTGGATGCCGACTGGCTGACTGGAGTCGAACTGTGTTCTGGTTGGCTGGGTGAAGACACGCTTGTAGCTGATTGGCCATTTGGTGATGATGACGTTGCAATTGACTGGCTCTGAGATGGAGAGGTTTGAATTGGTTGGCTGGATGTAATTGGCACACTAGTACTCGGAGGAGTTTTGGTATGTGAAGCCGACTCAACTGACGGGACAGTGCTAACTGGCAAACAACCGGGTATGGAAGTAGTAGTCACCGGAGCATCGGAACTTTGGTCGAACGGTCGGCCTGGAATTGTGGGCAGCCTCAGCCCAGGTGGGAAATGGCCGGGTATACCCTGTGGAACGGAGAACACCGGATAAGGAAACATTCCGTCCGGAGTACGGAACATGTGTGGTGGATAGAACCCTGGAATGGCTTTCTGTGGTGCATACGAAGTGGGAATGAATGTCTGTTGGAGCGGGGGAGCGAGACTGCTCGCAATGGCTGGTAGCGGAGGTCTGCTGAACGTCATTTTATTGTCTGCGAACGACACCGGCAGCTTCTGGTTGAACATTCCGAATGCGGGCGCCGTGCTCTGACTGCCGAAACTCTGCGAAGCTGTATTTTGCGATAGCTGCGCCACCGTCTGTCCAGCCTGTGTCTGGCTACCATCACCGGTCAGTCGGTTCTTGTGCGCAGAGACGACCCAGCACTTCTTGGAGGTCATGTGACTGCTGTATGAACCAGAGTGCGAGAACCGTTTCCGACAATTCGGGCATTCGAATGGCTTCTCCCCGCTGTGGATTCTCACATGCTCCTTAAGGTGATGCTTGAACTTAAACGCCTTGCCGCACTCCATACACTTGAACTTGCGTAAATCGTTACTCTCGTCGTGACTGATCATGTGGCGCTGTAGACGGTAGACATTCGCGAATGTCTTATTGCAGATCGGGCACACCTGGGACGTGGGAGAGTGGAGGGTGAGGTGTTTGTCGAGTTGAGATTTCTGGTGGAATGTCTCATCACATTTCGGGCACATGAATTTCAGGGGTTTGTCGGCGTGCATTTCGCGCATGTGGTCACGAAGGATGATGGCTCGTAGGAAGGTCTGTGGACAGTGCATACATTTCAGGATGATTTCTTCCTCGCTGCAGTTCCCTGAAATATGATTGATTGATTGATTGGAACCATGGGTTGGTTGATTAAATTACTAGTTGATTGATTGATGATTGATTGATTGGGGAACACATCCATTCAACATCAAAGTCATATACATAATATACATATGGGAATGTACATGTATAGGGGCAGTACCGACTTGATTGTTTAACATATTTATTGATTGATTATCTGTGGTTTATGTCCATTCAACAACAAGGTCATATACAGACAGACAGGAATGCACATGTATGAGGATTCACAAAACTACAGCAAAAATATTGACTGATTCCATCAGCGTTTATAATAGTGTCCCCGAGTCTACATTCGAAGCTTGGAAAGTGCAGTACTTCGATACGTAAAAGATTTTAAAAACATGTAAAATTCTTGTGCCAGTTTGACCCAGAATAAAACACACATAACATCCTTGTGCGAGTTTGACCCTTGAAAACCCTGTCAATGGAGTGTTTTCAACAGGCTGCCTATCCTATTATTCTATCAATAAAATCCCTATCCTCAGCCGACGGCCTACACATACCATTATCATCATTACCTTCATCGTTCTGGCTTTCATCAGCATCGCCGACTGGTTCGGCGTAAATAACGGCCGTGTCGCGTCGACTGAGGTACTTGGCAATCTTCTCTGCCTCGGTCTCCATCCTCGGTCGAGCCTCGATGGCCGTATGCGACTCATCGACCTTCTTTTCTTCAGTTGACGTGGAATCAGGTGCGGCGGATATGGTGTCTGAAATGATCGATTGATTTGTTGATCGAATTAGAGATTGATTGGTTGGTGGAATATTTCTGCCATCTACATAACGTGATAGCTAAGTCGTCTTACTACACATTATAAGTCTTCTAAACTACATATTATCCAGTCTTACTAACTGGTAGAAATAAGATAAATTGGACACGACAACTAACACAAAATCACATTTTTTACCAGATTTTGTGTTAGTTATCAGTTCAATTTATCCGGTTTGGACGTGATGATTTATGTAATTAAGACAACTTATAAGGTGTAATAAGACGACTTAGCTATCATGTTATCATGTTATGTTGATGGCGGTAATGTGCCACATATACATGGTATGTGTAACAATTCTGTAACAACTGGCTAGATCTGTTGATTGATTGACTGGTTGGTTGGATATGGTTTCTATAACTAACAATTGGATTGACTGATTTTTTGATTGATTGATAGATGAATAAAGTGATTGATTTGTTGATTTGATCTACTGATTGATTGAATAATTGGTTGGATATGGTTTATCTAACAATCAGATTGATTGATTGTATGATCAATTGATTGAATGTTTGATTGATTGAATGCTTTCGAGTGATTGGCTGAATAATGTTTCTTTGCCAACCAGATTTATTGATATATTCATAGTTGTTGGTTGGATATGGTTTATGCAACAAATTAATTGATTTGTTGATAGACTGATTGGGCTTATTGAATTTGCGACCAGTGTAGGCCCAGAGCAGGCTGCGCATATGCACAACCTGCTCTGGACCTACACTGTTCGCTATCGAATCAACAAAACAGTCGCGATCAGCATCCATATTTACCTGTTTGTGACGCCTTGTCGTCGTCCAATGTGGACACCGGACTCCAGTCTGACGACTCCTCAGTCCCGTCAAGTTTCGCGATGAAATTTGGCGCCACCTGCTCGCGAATGTCGCCATGGTTACCGTTGATGTTGCCATGGTTACTGCTTGTGGCGTCCTCTATGTCCTCCCAGTCGCTATGGTTACTGGCGCTACTGCTGCGCGATGGGGATTGGGTGGCGATGGTGATTTCATTACTGTTGTCGTCGAGGGCTGTTTGTTCTTCGGTGTCCGCGTCTAAGTCATGGTCCACTGAAACGACAAGAATATAGAGGATATAAGCCAGGTGTCTTTTCATAAAGTTATAGACAGTCCTCACTCGTTTATACAGTCCAGGCACAGGTCGAAGTAACGGAGTGAGGTCTATAAATACATTAACTCTTTGCATGCTGGGAAACTTGTGGGCTATAAATAGTTCAAAAATATCAGATGACAATTCATTATATTTTCTTTTATTTCTCCTTATAAATGTCATGAATATGTCTTGGAATTTCAAGACATATTTACAGAGAGAAATAAAACATATACTCCTAATTCGTTTGGCGGATATTTTCGCCGCTAGCATGCAAAGAGTTAAATATATGCAATAATCCATAGTTTGAAAACGCGTTGACATTTGACATATAGCGCAACAGAGAATAAAGCAGCAGCAGACGACAATTGTTGTGTGTAGCGATCTAAGGGTTAATGCATTTACAGACCTTGCTTGGTAAATCAGCCCTGTAAACCAACCCTTACAATGCTGAATTAAATGTCGTCTGCTGTTTATTTTCCATTTTTCTTATCAAAACATGCTTTTGCAAGACCGTAGAATCATTGCCAATGAAACTGATTCACAAGTGCTGTTGAACCATGTGTTATTGAGAAATGAGATGAAATATAAATATCAGCCGACAATTTATGTCCCTCCCCTCCCTACCCCTCATCTGCTTTCTAAAGGTTAATGGAACTCAAGATTTGTCACCTGCAAAACAAGACAGTGTAAATGGGGGTCAAGTGGTGACAGCAATATTTTTTGTCACACCATTTCAACATGATTATGCAATATTTTTAGTTGACTGAATAAATCACTAAACTGAAACCCACAATATTATTAACCGCTACTATGTTGAATTAAATTTTGTCGTCTGCTGTTTTATTTTCTGTTCTTCTCAATAAAAACATGGTTTGACAGCTCTTTAATGGAAATGATTCTAACATGCTGCCAAACCAGGTTTTCTTTTTGTTTCTAAATTCTAAAGGTTAACGAGAATGCGGGAAACAAAAATTGTCGTCTGCTGTAGTTTCAAATTTTGTTATTTTTCTCAATAAAAACATGGTTTGGCAGCACCCTAGAATCATTTCCATTGGAACTGATTCTAAAGTGCTGACAAACTATGTTTGTTGATGATGAAAATGGTAAATAATCAGCAGATGACAAAATTTAATTCAGCATTGTAAGGATTAAATTAAATTTTGTCGTCTGCTGTTTTATTTTCTGTTGTTCTTATTAGACACATGGTTTGATGCTGCAAAACCATGTTTTATTGAGAAAGAAGAAAAATACCACAATTCTTGTTTCCTAAGTCTAAAGGTTACTTGACCTCGGATCAAAACTTGCCACCTGCAACACAGGGGTCAAGTGCCGACAGCCATATTTTTGTCACACCGTTTCACCATCATTACACAATATTTTTAGTTGACTGAATAAATCACTAAAGTGAAACCCCCACAAAATAATTAATATCAACAAAATATTGAGATCTGGTTGAAAAGATCAAACAGACATTGAGAGAGCAGTTGTTGACAATAGGATTGGACTGGGCTGGGTTACTATTGTTTAACCCTTAGACTGCTGAATTAAATATTGTCCGCTGCTATTTATTTTTTATTTTCTATTTTGTTCACCAAAAACATGGTTTCACAACACTTCAGAATCATTTCCATTGGAAATGATTCTGAAGTGTTGTGAAACCATGTTTTTATTGAGAGAAAATGCAAAATATGAAACAACAGCAGACGACAAAAATAAAAACATGGTTTCACAACACTTCAGAATCATTTCCATTGACGACAATTTTTGTTTCCCACGTTCTAAGGGTTAACAGCCTGTTGTCATCAGCTGAGGTCATTTTAGTTTAGTCTGTCTCTCTCTCTGAGAGTGGAAATAGGACATATATAGAGAAACATTTTTGTCCAACTCTAATGATCAAATTCATTAGTTCTCGGATTCTCCTTTAACCCTTACAATGCTAAATTGAATTTTGTTGTATGCTTTTGCTTTTTAATTTCCCATTTCCTCATGAATAACATGGTTTGGCAGCACTTAAGAATATTTCCAATGGAAATGATTCTGAAGTGCTGTCAAACCATGATTTTATTGAGAAAGACAAATTATAAAACAAGAGCAGACGACAATTTACGTTTCCTGCACTCTAAGGGTTAAATCTGACACATAGGACCACGTCTTTAAGTCCCATCACACGCTGCCTTCCCCACCCAATTCCACCCTGAAAGAGGCTAGAATGCCCGAACTGTCTTGCCCAAGAACGTACCAAAATGACCAGAGATTCGAACCCAGACTGCCAGGTCCAAAGTCCAATGCTTGAGTCACCAACCCCCTCAAATGCAACAGAAAATGGACCAATGATGGCAGAATGAAACCAATCATCATTTCCTATTGTATTTGTGGTCAGTGTAGACCCTGATCAACGTGTTAACATCATGCACTAGGTTAAGGGTGTATACTGTTTACTAGAAGCATTAAGACTTTGTATATTTCTACACCCTTAACCCATTGAATGCAGAAACAAAAATTGTCGTCTGCTGTTGTTTCATATTTTATCTTTTTTCAACATGGTTTGGCAGACCTTGAGAACCATTTCCATTGGAAATGATTTTAAAGTGCTGTCAAACCACGTTTTTGAGGAGTAAAATGGAAATTAACAAATAAACAGCAAACATTATTGAATTCAGCAAGGTAAACACAAGACAGAATTTAAAAGTTGCTGTTTTTCTCCATTTTTATCAATAAAAACATATTTTGATAGCACATCTCCATTTTAATGTGTTGCCACAACATGTTTTTTTTTGTACAAATAAAACAAATATGAAAAACAGAACATGACAAAACATACATAAGATTGGCACAGGGGTGAGTTTGGTACGTTTTGGTACGTTAGAAAATACATGCATATCATTATAACGTTTTCAAAATAATCAAATAGAATTAATTCATACAATATACGGTACTATCTTCTGCAACATGTACATAAAATGTTAACCCACTATCTTAAATATTTTTACCATCAAAAACATGCTCATTTACAACATGCTTTGACAGCACTTCAGAATCATTTCCATTGGAAATGATTCTTAAGTGCTGTCAAACCATGTTTTTATTGAGAAATAAGGCAAGATATAAAAGCAACAGTAGACGACAATTGTTGTGAGAAGCGATCTAAGGGTTAATACATGAACAATAATATCCTACCATAAATTACATAACAACTAACTGTTACAATTAACAAAATTCATATAAATGTAGACAACTTACTTAAATGACATGCAATCTTGTCACCGAACGTAAACTGTGTCTCATGGTTTGAGGGGGACCCCCCTCGCATATGCAAACTACGCATCGCAGATCTAAATCTTCATCGCAAATTAAAATCCAATCCAATAACATTGACAATAACCAGCCACAAATGCAACGACAATCTGATGCTAAAACCACCCAGGTATCACGCTTTTATCAGATAAACCAATACTGTCAACCATTGGGCAGGACACATCAGCGAATCAGGTAAATACCTGTGCAAAACCTTGTTGATAGAAAAGATTACCTGGGATTAGTGGGCGGAGCTAACCGTCGTGCGCGGTAGATTCACTACGCAGGCCTATCACCTTCAAACTCACAGCTGTATTGATTTTTCCTTTCCGTTAGGTGTGAGACCTGCGGAGAGCTGCCGGTAATTCCGTACACTTTATCGGTAAACCGATCTGTTCCATCGATTTCGCGCAATTTACTGAATTCAATGTAGCGCTCACCATGCATTATAGCCAGTCGCGATAGAACTGTATCAGAAATGCTCATTAACATAGGATAAATCAAATGAACTGCTCAGAAATCGAGCGAGCGTGTCAGTTTCGGTAGCGTTTGCCTGTCTTCCGACTCGGTCGATTCAAAATTTCCGCCAGCAATACAAGCCTAAAGTGGGCACATTATGTGGCATCAAGACAAAATTATCGATTGTAATTCCGTATCTCAGATAAGCAGGACTCGTTGTTCCAAATTTGGTCATGCATTTTAATTGAAAATTTAATATTCCTCAAGCATGCATGTTGGGAGTACTTTAGAATCATTTTGTTGAAATGATTCTAAAGAACTCCCAACAAGCATGTTTTTGACAAGTCTTATAAACATGATAAATAACAAAAATATCAAGACTGCTTTCCTGGACCAATAAAACAGCAAGAAGAAATGTACAACGGTCTCCCGACACAAGTTTGGAAGACGGTGGTTAATGATTTCTTTGTTAGAGAAATGAATTACAAGCCGCTTCAAATACACATAAACAAATAGGATATAATTGGATGTGGAAATCAAAGAATGTTTGAACTGCTACCGTGTCTTCTCCGAATGTCTTGAACAAATTTGACAAGGTCTGTCTAGAGTATGGAGTATGATTTTGTCATTCAGTTTGTTTGAATGGTGTTTAATATTAAATTAAATAATTGACAAATCGATAGTTTATTACTTCCCATCCATTTTGGTAGATGTATGGTTGGTTCGTGCGTTGGTTGTTGATTGGGTTTTAGGTTGGTGATGTTTTTGTAAATAGGTGTGTTGGTTGGTTGGTTGGTTGGTTGGTTGGTTGGTTGGTTGGTTGGTTGGTTGGTTGTGTTTTAGGGGTTTTCTTGGTTGGGGTCTGTGAAGATTTGAGTAGGTGTGATTGTAGATGGTTGGTTGGTTGGTTGGTTGGTTGGTTGGTTGGTTGGTTGGTTGGTTGGTTGGTTGGTTGGTTGGTTGGTTGGTTGGTTGGTTGGTTGGTTGGTTGGTTGGATGGATGGATGGATGGATGGTTGGTTGTGTTTTAGGTTGGTGATATTTAGTGTATTTTATAGTTGTGTTGTGGGGTTTTCTTGGTTGGGGTCTGTGAAGATTTGAGGTGTGATTGTCAGTGATTGTTTTGAGATATGGATGGGCAGGGAAGGCAGATGGATGAAAATGTAAGCATGCCAAGCCAGCTAGGCCATGCCAGACCAAACAAGGTGTGAATCCCAGTAAAGATGGATGCATTGTCGAGAATGCACAGTGGGACCACTTTAATAAACCAGACGCCCTGGGAAATAGTTAACTGGTTTAGGTAACTGTAAACTTTCTGTGTGCTTTGCAATCATGAGCAGATATTTTCATCACTTAGATATTCATCGTTTATTTTTTTATTTTCTGTTTTTCACATTGAAAACAGCTGCCAAAGCATGTATTTCGTTAAAAAAATAAGTACAAACCGAAAGCAGTGGCCGACAATATTCAGTTCCTGCATTTTAACCCTTACAATGCTGAATTCAATTTGGCCGTCTGCTGTTTATTATTTTCTCTTTTTTTCTCAATAAAAACATGGTTTGACAGAACTTTAAGTCACTTCCATTGGAAATGATTCTAATGTGCTGTCAAACTGTGTTTTTGATGAGAAAGATCGAAAATAGAAAATGTACAGCCGACGATAAAATATAATTCAGCATTGCAAAAGAACCGTTTTAGTCCTAATAACTGGAATTGATTTTGATACGTTTTTCTGACCAATCTAATTGTCACAAAATGATTTTCAGACAGTCGATTTATTAAAACAAGGTGTATTTTTTTGTCTAAAAAATATGAAAATTACTTGCAAAAAGTGCAGATCCTGATGAGCCGACTCATATGGATCTACACTGTTTGTAAACACCACTATTGAGGGATGTAGTTTTGAAAAGGGTTAAGGATTAAAGACGTTTCACTGTATATTTGTGTACATTTATATTCATTTGTGCACCCTCCCATCCTGCTCAAAGATTGTCCTAAAGATAGCTATAGCCTGTCTTAAAGATACTAATCCTCTTAACCAACGTACATTCACATTTCAAGACAAAAGCAATTACTGTCGATCTTAAAACTGAAGTGACGTCCAATAGTATAGCTTGTGTACATCCTGGTTCCTCTAACATCGGTTAATTGCCTCGACATTGATCGCGACACAATCCAGCCCATCTCGCGGCTCCAGAATGGTAAACAAGCGGGAATTATAAGCTGTTTGGTCATGAGTGGTATTAATTTAAGCAGTACCGTATTGATCCTATTAATAAATTTACATTGTCATTGCGTTACTACTCACAGGTCCGAGTCGGACCTGTGACACAAAAAAAATGCCCAATACAAAAAATCCATTTTGTCTATTAACCCTTAGACCGCTATCTTAATTTATTTGTCGTCTGCTGTTTATTTTCTATTTTCTCATCAAAAACATACTTTGACAGCACTTTAGAATCATTTCCATTGGAAATGATTCTGAAGTGCTGTCAAACCATGTTTTTATTGAGAAATAAAGCAAGATATAAAAGCAACAGCAGATGACAATTGTTGTGAGTAGCGGTCTAAGGGTTAATTTAAGCAGCACCATATTGATCCTATTAATAAATTTACATTGTCATTGTGTTATACATGTTCAGTCCCTGACCTACCAAATTTGGTTCGGTTTGAATGTACAATAACATGACGCTGCGTGGCGATATTGTAACCTGGCCTACCCACAGGTGGAAGACTCGGACCTGTGACACAAAAAATATGCTCATTACAAAAAATCAATTACCCCACCCATTTGGTCTCATACAGTACTATCTTCAATATAGAAGATAGTACTGTAGGAAACAGACAACCAATTGATTTCCCATAGACCCACATTCACACAAACATGACAATCGAAAACTACCTGCGACAAAATCAATTTGGTTACTTCCATTCCTGGAGTCAGTGACCTAAGCCGGTTCTAGATCCATGCCAAACACGGGGTCATGCGGGTTGATTTCCAAAGTTATTTCCCCTTTTTTGACGGAACCGTCTACTTTCACTTTCGAAATCTCTATCTCACCCCCACATCAAGTCGCACCCAGAAAAAAATTAACCTGCATGTGTAGAGCATGCAAATAATATAATAAAATGTTTGGCACAGACATACCTTTCCTGCAGCATCTATTTTATTTATCTCACTGTCATAATAATAACAATCAATGCCGTTGTCCTGAGAATTTACTCCTTGTTGCTAAGCTGTACCAGGACTGGTTTACCGTCTATATTATTCATAAGTTGACTGTGTCCTGTATGAGACTAAGTGGGTGGGGTAATGGATTTTTTTGTAATAGGCATTTTTTTGTGTCACAGGTCTGTGTATAGAAGATAATACTGTATGAGAACAAGTGGGTGGGGTAATGCAAATTTTTGTGTCCCAGGTCCGAGTCTTCCACCTATGGGCCTAACAGCACAAAAAAAACACAAGAAAACGTGGCCTGTCGGCTCACACAAAGGTCCCTCACCAGGTGTCAGATTGAAGAAATAAACTCCGGCACACGTCTTAACTCTTTGCATGCTAGCGGCGAAAATATCCGCCAAACGAATTAGGAGTATGTTTTATTTCTCTGTAAATATGTCTTGAAATTTCATTCACATTCATGATATTAGAAAATATACAAGAAAATATGATGAATTCTTGTCCGCTATTTTTGAACTATTTATAGCCCACAAGTTTCCCAGCAAGCATTTTCCTTACTAGTACAAGTATAGAGAACATGCGTAATTATGCCAGACCAAATATTCTCTTCTGTTTATCGCAGTTCTGATAGTTATAATACTTGAATATAACACATGTTTTGGGGAATTTGAATAAATAAAGTCGTTATTTTCCATTTTTTTATTTTTATCATCAAAAACATGCATTGACATGACAGACAGCACTTTAGAATAATTTACAACATGCTTTGACAGCACTTCAGAATCATTCCCATTGGAAATGATACTGAAGTGCTGTCAAAACATGTTTTTATTGAGAAATGAGGCAAGATATAAAAGCAACAGCAGACGACAATTGTTGCGAGTAGCCGTCTAAGGGTTAAATGGTGCAATTGGTTGATATAGGTATTTTGTCATGAAGCATATTGGTTATCTTATATTTATATGTTATTTGATTTGTATGTGGATATATGCACAAGTTCTGCAGTGTGCGATGACTGTAGGAGCCCAATATCGTTGCGTGTCGGAAGAGTGGCATATAATTCACATACAAATCGAAGAACCTTTTTATTATATATGTACATCACTCGCCAGGGATTCCGCTGGCATTCGCCACTTTCGCAATTGGCGATAAAAATAAACAATTGACGATAAAAAATTACAATTTTCGAAAAAAATCGCCACTTTTTTTTGTGAAGTGGCGATTTTTTTATTTTCCCCAGCGGAATCCCTCCACTCGCAATTTATAATGTGTCTCAAAAATATAAGAAATATAAATAAATAAATAAACAAATTAGTGACACTTTAGAAGGAACTATTTTACGAGGTGAAACGTAATTCCGCTGCACGAGGCATCAATATGGAACAAACATAGTGACGGCATGCGTTCAATTGTGTTTCAATGGGAAACGTATATACGTATATAATAAGATTGGATTTTATCTCACACGCAGTACCTTTAACACATCCTTCACTGGCAACGATACTGTTCAATGAAGTGCGACAAAATGACGCATAACCAGATGAAACATAATATTCACGACCATGTTAGGTATTGTCTATATCATTATGTATTTACATTTTTGAAAATGTAATATAAATATACAGAATAAAATAAAACTATCACCTGATGCACTTCATTGTTATAAACAAAACATTTGCTCTGTTTAACCCTTCGACCCCTAAATGAACGAACTGTGACATGTTAATTTAAGGACCATCCAATCATCACAAAATTATTTTCAGACGAGTCCAGTTATAAAAAGGGGGTGTGTTTTTTCTATAAAAGTATGAAAAATTACTTGCAAACGGTGCAGATCCTGATGAGACGGCTCGTTACGAGCCGGCTCATCTGGATCTGCACTGTTTGCTATATATAGAGGTCTGTAGTGTTAAAGTATGCGATATGCCCTTCAGACACGACCATAAATATATAACAATGACGTCTAAATATAAATAATATCCGCACATGTACCTGAGGATACCGCGATCATGTTATAATTAACATGATTAACTAATATCTTTTAGTACCAGCTTCCTGTTGAACAGAGATACATCCTGTATACCGATAAATTATCCCGCGTACATATAGAACATAATTGTGGGCTGGGAGAAATGGGGTTTATGGGATTTGTGACCAGTGTAACTCCTGATCAAATTATAGCACACTCCTGTAGCCTGAAAGCGAACTACATGTATATTGCTTGTTAGAAGAAGAATGGCGAGTGTTTCATTGATGGAATGGCGAACCGTGCAGATCCTGATCAGACTCTGGATCTACACTGGTCTTAAAACCCATAAGCCCCCATTTCTCCAGTCACAGCCACAATTATCATGGTGGGTATAATATGACATGGGCACCTGCTATTTGGATGCGGTTTAAACGTGATAAAGCCCAGAAAATTTAATAGTAACACCTGCCGATGTCCTCGTAGATTTAGCTGTTATTAGTTATTTCATGAAAACCTACATTTTGCTGGGAATAAGGAAAGATGGTGTGCACCCGGATCCAAAATATGCCCAGAAATCAGTAGAAAACACAGTTTATAACCACCAAAATTTTAAGACACACGCGAACACTCACAGGCCCTGATAGAGTAGTGTTGTCATGCACTAATACTGCACAATCGCCAATTCGTCAGGAAAACCCACTATTTTAAATGCGCGTGCACAGCACCCTTGTAACGATGAAAATGACGAAATTGTGACCGCCATGTCTCACTTTCCACTATCATCGGTGAGACAAAAACATGTTTTGGCAGCACTCTAGAATCATTTATTAAAAAAATAAACAGCAAACGACAAATTTAATTCAGCAATGTAATGGTTAAGTCTAACCTTTAGACTGCAACACACTAAAATTATCGTCTGCTGTTGCTTTATAATTTGCCTTCTTTCTCAATACGAGGATGGCCGCAGCCCGCATGTCGAGCCCGCCGAGGCATTTGATGGTCTCAGTGACAAAATCAGATAAATAAATATAGAAAATACTGAAGACAAAAGATGGCAAAAAAACAGTTACCGCTCCAGGATTTTGCTACTAAAGTCAGAACCCTTGACTTAAGCCAATGGATGATCGTTAATAAATGGCATAAAGGGTTGTTATACTCTTAAATCAGGATGTCCTATTAATGACACATCCCTGTGCATTATCGTTGACTTAACTGGGCTAAATCCTGTGGACAAGCAAAGCACTTCACAGTGTCAAAAATGAGGATACAGTGATGGTACAGTCTACTCTCGTTACCTCAAAACTGAAGTCATACTACATGTACTCTTAACTGAAGTCATACTACATGTACTCTTAACTGAAGTCATACTACATGTACTCTTAACCGAAGTCATACTACATGTACTCTTAACTGAAGTCATACTACATGTACTCTTAAATGAAGTCATACTACATGTACTCTTAACTGAAGGTCAGAATTCTCCATCCCAAGGAAATGCCCACTCAATGTTATTTATAGGAATTAAATAACAGTATAATTGTGTCACTATTCCACCAGTTCTAAAAATTATGAGTGCCCGCTATACAGGTATAATCATTTAGTAATATTTATTTTACTGATAGTGACTCACGGTGGTATTAGGCTATTTTCATATGCAAATGAGGCAAGACATTTTTTAATCATTTATACTAATAAAATGTGTCACCTGAAAAAATAATATTTTCGACAGATTATAAAATATGATCATTGCACATCAAAAAATAAATACAGATAATAAATAGTAATGTTAACATTTTAAGGAAACACGGTTTACGCCCCGATATCAGTGTGGAAATTTATGTCTGAAATAAAATGTATAATAATGCCAATCAATACGTGGGGTAATGGTGAATGAATGCTTATATTGCCAGAAAACTACTAGTGTAAGACTTTATTTATTAAACAAATATGCTTGGGTAGCAAATTCATTGGAACTGATTCTCATGTGCTGTCAAAAACATATTATGTTGATAACAAATTAAGAAAAATTAGCAGCAGATGACAAAAAATAATTCTGCATTGTCGAGGTTAGTTGATTATAATTTTAACAAAAGAACATGTTTTGGCAGAATATGAGAATCTCCACTGAAAAACATTCTCTTGCAAAACGTGAACAAAAACAGAAAACAGTATTGTTGGCTGCAGTTTTTATGCAATTGGCAATGATTCTAAAGTGCCCAAACCATGTTTGTATTGAGAGAAATAAAACAAAATCTAAAGCAGCAGATGACAATTTTTGTTTCCCCGATTTTTTTTTTAACCCATAGAATGCGGGAAACGAAAATTGTCGTCTGCTGTTATTTTATATTTTGTTTTCTTTCTCAATAAAAACATGGTTTGACAGCACTTTAGAATCATTTCCAATGGAAACTAGAAATGTGGCCTGTCGGCACACGAATACCCCCACTGGCAGCCAAAGAAAATGAGGCATTTTTTATTACAAGCCATTTAGCCGAGCGTTAAGGTCTCAAACGCATCAAGTCTGTGACCTTGACCCTGGGCATAGTGTGATAATCCATGCATCGGTGTAGAAGATATAGAGCGGAAGGAAATTTCAATAGGTTTGACCTTTGACCTTCAACTGTGACCTTGACCTTGGACGTAGGTGCGTGGTTATTGATCGCGACACACCTTCTCATCATGAGAAACATTTGTGCCAAGCCATTTGATAATCCATGCATCGGTGTAGAAGATATAGAGCGGAAGGGAATTTCAATAGGTTTGACCTTTGACCTTCAACAGTGACCTTGACCTTGGACGTAGGTACGTACGTGGTTATTGATCGTGACACACCTTCTCATCATGAGAAACATTTGTGCCAAGCCATTTGGGAATTTCAATATTTTTGACCTTTGACCTTCAACTGTGACCTTGACCTTGGACGTAGGTGCGTGGTTATTGATCGCGACACACCTTCTCATCATGAGAAACATTTGTGCCAAGCCATTTGATAATCCATGCATGGGTGTAGAAGATATAGAGCGGAAGGGAATTTCCAACAGACCGACCGACCGACAAGCTGACTCCTATATACCCCCTCAAACTTTGTTTGTGGGGGTATAATGATTCTAAATTGTTTTTGATGAGAAAACCGGACACTAACAAATAAAAAGCAGACGACAAAATTTAACAAAATTTAATTCAGCATTTTAAGGGTTAAGGGCTACGTGAAGTGGACAGTGACATTTCAAAGTACTTCCTTCACACGTTTACGATCCAATTTTCCTAAGTGCCTCACAAATGGAAAGTGGAATCCCTAAACCTTTCTAAATAAGAATGATGTCTGCATTTCCTCCCATGTTTACTTCATTTGTCGTCTGCTGCTACGTCTTTGGGATTCCATTCTAAAACGAGTCCCGAGTGTAGCGAATTATAAATGTAAATATCTGGTTTCCCACAAGAAAAAGAGTCCCAATGTTTAGGGCGAGTTTGGTTGTACTGCTTTATCGCGAATGTAATATATTTCGATTTCAAACTCATTGCGTATTTTACTTTTACAAATGCATTATTGATTTTCTTCATTACCAAATAGGGAACAAATGATAAAACAAGAATTCCGCGCAATCAAATGTCTCTCCTTGTTCCGCCTAGTTCCGCCTTGACCTTGGGGCCTTGACCTTGACCCTGGGGCCCCGAGAATAGTCCTATATTCATCTACATATCATAGTAAAGGTATGTATAAAGTTTGATGAATGTAGCTGATGACTGTGTTGAAGTAATGACCGTAACATGAAAACTTAACATTGAATGATGACGCCTCCGCCGACGATGCCGCCGACGACGCAGCCGACGACGACTCCGGAAAAACAAAACCTATGTCTCGCTTTCTGCTTTCGCGGGTGAGACAAAAATATAACAAATTTGAACATTCACTTATTTGAGCTGCAAAAATGCTTTTTGCAGCTCAACTAAGTGATTTTTCAACTTTATGACAGTATTTTCAATACTCAATTTTAAAATCAATGTGTATTTTCACATTGCTGTGCGTATTTTGATAATCAATGTGTATTCAGCTAAAATAACTGTGTAAAATACACCAATACGCACCTTATCTGGAGCTCTGCCCTTATTTTACAGGGGTTTCCCAAAACAAATGGTGTCCGAATATTTAGGCCATGGGGTCATTACGGATTTACTGCATGCACAAGCATGGATGCTAGTAAGAACATTCGAAAATACTACCGTTTGTGGTAATTACTGGAACAAATTGGTGTATTTCTACACAGCTTTATCATTACTGTTATTCACGATATGTGCAGAGATTGAAAGCCATGTAATTAATATACCGTGGAAACAAGCTGGAATTTATGCTTTATTCAAAATCCTAGATATATCTGGCTGTGAGAAATGGAGAAATGGGGCTTATGGGATTTGTGACTAGTGTAGCTCCTGATCAAATAACACTCATGTAGCCTGATAATGATCTACATTAATTGGCCATTAGAAGCGTGATGGCATATCGTTGATGGAATGGCAACCCAGAGTGCAGATCCTGATCAGACTGTGCGGATGCACAGGCTGATCTGGATCTACACTGGTCGCATAACTCATCAACCCCAATTCTCCATTTCTCACAGCTACATATATTAATCATTTCTCACAGTGCAACCTCTGCACATCAAATATTTCTATCTGTTTTTGTAATTTACTGTATTATTAATTTTAGGTAAACTCTTGTCTACAATTTAAAGTGTCCCCCTCCACCCACCCCACCACCCCCACAAGGATTAAAAAAGGGGCACATTTAGCATTTAAAACTTTGAAAAAGGGCCACATTCAAAGCGTGAAACAATTTATTTTAATTCCTGTAACAATGTCTGATGAATTTGTAATATACAATGTATGTAACAAAAAAAATATGAAAGAATATAATTTGTGGGGGGGGGGGGGCAGGCATGGCACCACCAAAATCGGACATGCGCGGTGCCATTCTAAAATAGGCTGGTGGGGACTTTTGCCTTTTGCCAAAATGTGGCATAATTTGCATAATATTTTTGGTATAAATATACATTGTATGCACTCTATAAATGCTGCAATTTGTCACCAGGAAGCTCGAATGCTGGGAAATAAAATTGTCGTCTGCTGTTTTTATTTTGTCTTTCTCGATAAAAAAAACTAGTTTGACAGCAGTTTAGAATCATCCCATTGGAAATACCACTCACATTGTGGGGCTATTGAACATCCTGTAAAGTGGGTTATTTTTTGGCTCGGTTACCCTAAATTAACTTTTTTCTGACCTTCCTAAAACTTTCCACCCATTTTGCTAACTCGCAACATTGGAGAGAGAATATTTGACAGGCATGCCAATAATGATACAGCTCACGTTAATGATATTCGTCTTCTTAATCAATTATAATTAAGCAATGATATCATCCAGAGAGAACTCATGCATCCAGCTATGTTTTATTGTCAAAGGAACGTAACGCTACACCGATTCCATTTCCCCAAAGGAATGGATTGTGAGCTGAGAAAACCGGGTTTATTTCATAACGAACACCATACAGTGTGTAATATTGATTCAGTGTTTTTGTTGTTCTTATAACCAGTATTCGACTATTTTCACAAATATTATTTTTTATGAAATTTGGTAAAAAAACAATGGATATTGGTGTGTTTTTTTACCAAATTTCATAAAAAAATAATATTTTTTTATAAATATTTCTTTTATGTCTCAAGTCATTCCATGCTTTGGCGTTATTTTCAACATTTGTAAAAGCTATTATTTCTTCAAATTTTGTTGAAATGTAACATTCTCGGATCCATGCAAATGTCATTTTCCCAAAAAGTTGATTTTGGTTTCACTGGCATTTATTGTTCTTATAACCAGTATTCGACTATTTTCACAAATATTATTTTTTATGAAATTTGGTAAAAAAACAATGGATATTGGTGTGTTTTTTTTAACAAATTTCATAAAAAATAATATTTTTTTATAAATATTTCTTTTATGTTTCAAGTCATTCCATGCTTTGGCGTTATTTTCAACATTTGTAAAAGCTATTATTTCTTCAAATTTTGTTGAAATGTAACATTCTCGGGATCCATGCAAATATGTCATTTTCCCAAAAAGTTGATTTTGGTTTCACTGGCATTTATTTATCTATAGCTGATGATATCTGTTCATGATTGCAAAGTAGGTGCCCACATGTCAGAACTTTGTTTTTCTGTTAAGAAACAAGTAAAACAAGAAAGTGCGCCCAGTGGCAGATTCGAAAAAATTCTGGAACAGTCGGTCCTCTCGGCTCTTGGTTTATCGGAAGCTATCACCAACACAACGTAGGACATGAATTGACAAACGCTCGCGCAAATTACGGTACCTGACTATATTCAAAGAATGGTTACCATGGCGACAATGAGAAACATGCCTGTACACACAAATTCGTCATTGCTGGCAATTCCTTAGAGTAATATAAAAATCTTCCAGTCATTAGAATCGGTTGGGACCGGGATAATAATTTGCAGAGTGCCGTAGCTTTATCCTTTGTCAAAATTAATAACCTTCGGGCACGCAAACATTGTACCAATAGATTATGAGGCAAAGGAGAAAGAAACGTACAATCTCATGATGTAGTTGGACTACGATATACGCGATTCACAAGATAATTAGTATCGTAGACTCTAAACTGCTGGACACCCATGTAAATAAGCTACAGGAGCACTTTGAATATTTAGATATTTTGAACCAGCACAGTGTATTAATTAACCCGGCCTTTCCCTGATAGAGACGACTTTTCACGCCTCTGCAGAAGGTGTATTTTGAAAACATTGTGGGAAAAGGAGAAATTGCTTGTAACAAGCAATTTCTCCTTTTCCCACAATGTTTTCTACTCTATCAGATAATTTGACCCAGCATAATCATATTACAGCAGTACCTTTCAAAACCAGACACCCTGGACGTTCTCTCAGTTGTATCAGCACTGAATGGGTTTAACGTCCCAGCAACAGCTAGGTTCATATAGAGACGGCACCACAGTTTAAAGTCTCATCCGACAGAAGAGTGGGATGGAAATACTATGTTTGATATCTAAGGCGAGGTTTGAACCCACAACCTCCGGATTGGACGTCAGGTGTTCGAAACCCTACTCTGGTCACAAACCATCCCCTCAATATATGAACTTGAACTGACAGTGTACACCTTCCCTATGCATATTCATATTACAGCAGACAGAACCTTTCCAGTCGGACACCCAGTAATCCTCAGTGAGTTACACTGTAATTTATCTCTAACGATATACAGTGGCACCTCTCAGAAACCGGACACCAAGAAAACACATCTTAATTTTGATGAGTTTCTTGGTCATTTATATCAGGTGATAATATCTGTTCGCCATCACAGAGCACACAACTATGGCTCAGAATGATCAAATGTCGGATTTACAGTGAAACCTCACAGGGTGTCCGGTTTAGAGAGGTTTCATGTGTATGTTTTTGGTATATCTACATGTATAGCGACTGGCTTGATTGATTAATTGATTGATTGGTTGACTAAGGTTTTAATATATGTTCAACAGAAAGTCATAAACAGACAAGAATGCATCTGAATGAGTGGAGCACTCGTGTTCAGCATTGAAAGACTCGCATAGTGCTTGGAAAAGTGAAATTACCTAGTATCCCACAAACCGGTATAGCGGTCGGAAACGTGAAATTACCCATTATCTCGCAAACGAGTCAATATCGTCCTATGATGGAATGACCTCTACAAGATGGGATCCGGAAAATCAAACTGGAAGTAACGAAATTAACGTCATAAGCCCGCGTTGCTGTCATTCCGGTAAATGTGGTGAATTCTACAGAATCAATACCACTTAATAAGAATTTCTGAAAGGTATATCGCGCCAAGAGAGGGACGCACCGGCTACGTGTTCAACGGTTTGAAATATGGAGCAATTTCGTGTTCCGATATTGGTAGCCGAGGTGATCAATACGTAGAGGAAAACACAATTACGACTCGAGACGCAGATAGCGGATTTGGCGTAGTAAACAAAGGTTTTATATTTGCACGGAACTGTCAAGGTTAATCGAGAGAACGGTGGAATGGAACCGCTCTATACCGGACACCCAGGGTGTCTGGTTTAGAGAGGTTACACCTGGGTTGAAGCTATGATTGTGAAATTAGTAGCTGAACTGTTAGCGTGAAAAGAAAGACAACACTATTTTACATTTGCTCCAAGAATATTTACATAAAAAAATATATATATTCAGCCTTGAAATTAGAATAATCTGACCTGGTGCCAGGTCCATACCACACCAGTCACTTGGCCCCTTCCCCTAAAATAGGATTACGATTAATCGTTATACTCACATTCAACTGTCACATACAAAATGCCAAAGACGTATATGAGGGCCAAAACAAGCCTCCATTCGGAATTCCGGAATGGATGAACCCCGATCGTTAAATTACCCATCACATGCTCCCAAACAACCAACCACTCAAAAAATGGTATAAAAGAAAATATGTTTTAACAATTCTTCAATTTTTTATTATATTATTAGAATTTGTTCAGACACCATTTCAGGGATTATCAATGTTCAACCAAAAAGATGTCACTAAAATATTGTTTAACTCTTTGCATGCTGGGAAACTTGTGGGCTATAAATAGTTCAAAACTAGCGAACAAAAATTCATCATATTTTCTTGTATTTCTCCCCGTAAATATCATGAATATGTCTTGGAATTTCATTAGAATTGAGTCCTGAGGACTCAATTCTAATGAAATTTCAAGACATATTTACAGAGAGAAATAAAACATATACTCCTAATTCGTTTGGCGGATATTTTCGCCGCTAGCATGCAAAGAGTTAAACTAACAAAAAAGATGTAATTTTCTAGTAACATTCAATATATTGTTTTGCGCGATAAATTTGTTTTTCAAATGGCTGTAACCCAAATGTTCCGTCTCTAATGCTGGGCGAATGAAGTCGCCCGGCGCTGTAACAGACAGAAAATTTGGGTTACTGCAACTGTAACAGGTAGCGCCAACCCAGCTTTACTTGTAGATCCAGAAGAGTTACCACAATTTGACATGCGAATGATTCATAAACTGGAACCAGACACTGACAATTGACCACTCTCGGACGTAACCATGTCAAATGTCCATTTGAGGCCGACAGCCCTTCCAGAAATAGACATAAAATCACAGTTGGATGTAAACATCTCTCCCAGTCTCGAAAAAAAAGGAAATACCGTATTTATTCTAATAGTAGCCCCCTCTCTAATGGTAGCCCACCTCCCATATTTGCATTTTAAATGTGTTATTTTCACATACAAAAGTTTTAAATGGCGTTTGTATGTGAAAATAACATATTTTGATCCTATTTTCCACATTTTGATCCCCACTAATTGCATAGCCCCGGGGGCATTTATTAGAATAAATACGGTGTATATATTAGAATTCCAACTTGTAAATATATTGCCAGAAAGCTAGTTTATCTATCTATATTGTCAACTAATAACTATAATAAGCGATATCTAGGTTGGTGCTATGATTGTGAAATCAGTCACCAAAATGAACTGATAGTGCGAAAAAAGACAATACTATTATACATTTGCTCCAATATTTGCAAAAACTTAGTATTTTTACAAATAATTTCTGAAACTCTTAGTAGCCAAAATGTCAATTTCTGAAATATGAGCAGCCAAATGGCTGCTGCGGCTACCAGTTAGCACCAACAGGATATGATTTGACCCTGACAATGTTTTATGAAATCTTACTGTTAGCTCTTAATTTCCATATGTTTCTATCAAGTCATGTTTAGACAGTCCCGCATCTAAAATGGAGGTTAAAAAATAATCAGCAGACGACAAAACTAAATTCAGCATTGTAGTGGATAACCCTTAGAACGTGGGAACTGAACATTTTCGTCTGTTGTTGTTTCATAGTTTGTCTTTGCTCTCAATAAAACTTGAATGATTCTAAAGTGCTGCCAAAACATGTTTTTTGTTGAGACAATTGGGGTTCTAAAGTGCTGCCGAACTAGAGTTTTGTTGAGACAATTGGGGTTCTAAAGTGCTGCCAAACTAGAGTTTTGTTGAGACAATTGGGGTTCTAAAGTGCTGCCAAACTAGATTTTTATTGAGGCAATTGGAGTTCTAAAGTGCTGCCGAACTAGATTTTTGTTGAGACAATTGGAAATTAAAAAATAAACAGCAGACGACAAACTTTAAATCAGCATTGAGAATGTTAATAAAAACCTGACGACAACGAAAAATTCCACCTACATGTATATTTCCACCCGGAGTCCTGCGTCTAAAAATGGAAACTAAAAAATAAACACCAAACAACAAAATTTAATCCAGCACAGAAAGTAAAATTAATCAATAAACAATCAAGAAACAAAATTCCACGTACGTTTCCATCCTGAAATGCGCGATAGTCCCGCCTCTAAATCCGCATAGGTAAAAAAATTACAGACATCACATTTTCCCACCATTTTCCTTGGTCTCTGAATCACATTTAAAACTTTCAACAAAGAAATTCCAAGCAGTGGTGGAACTTCAGTTTCCATAGAAACCTGTCATAAGTCGCTGATTTCTGTTGATAAACACCCCAGTCTCCCACTGTAGGTAAGAGGGTGCGCTAGGGATCTCAAAGGGCTGTAGCAGCAGCCCCTAGTAGAACTCCAGACACAGGTATTATATTTATAGGGTAATAAGTTTATGGCCATAACATTAAGAGCCAATTTAAGGTAGCTGCTGCTTTAAAGTATGGTAGTCTATCAGTAATATAAAATTATCTTAAAATACTTTAAAACATTTTTATTAATAATAGATGAAAAGGAACAGGTGTTTGACCCACAACTAGGGTAAACATTTCTGGTTTAGAAGGACATTATAGTTTTGTGAATACAGGACTCATATAGGATGGGAACCAATAAATGAAGGAATAAAACCTAAAATAAAAAATAATCAAGCAATTAGAAAGTCGGACAACAAATGTGAAAATGTTTAAATCTTGAAATTTTGAAGCTAAATTACTTAATAAGAAAAAGTTTTAACCTTCACTACACGAGAGACGAAAAATGTTGTCTGCTGTTTTTCATTTTTGCCTTAATTCTTAACAAAAACCTGTTTTTGGCAGCACATGAGAATCGTCTCCAGTGGAGACGATTCTCATGCGCTGTCAAAACAGGTTTATATAGAAAAATATTGAAAATAAAACATTTCCAGCAGACGAAAACAATGAATTCAGCGTAGTAAGGGTTAAACTTTATTTATTTTAGAACGATTACAAACAAGCACGAGAGCACTTATACAAATATGTTTGTTGGCACAGATGATGGCGTTACCGTGGTTATGGGAGGAAACCAGAGTACCCGGAGAAAACCCACTTGTCCAATCTGACGACTATCATACCGTCCAGGGATTCCGCTGGCGATCGCCACTTTCGCAATTGGTGATAAAAATAAACAATTGGCTAACTGGACAAAACCGAGTAGACTAAACGTCTTGAATTTGGCTATTTTCTTGAATTTGGCTGTTTTCGTAAGTCAATTCCCACCTTTTATTATTTATAAGCTACATGTACCTACGTTTGAAAACTAATGCACACATGCATGTCTCACAAAAATTAACCCTTAGACCGCTACACAGAACAAATGTCGACTGCCGTTGCTTACATATCTTGCCTTAATTCTAAATAAAAACATGTTTTGACAGCACTTCAGAATCATTTCCAACGGAAATGATTCTAAAGTGCTGTCAAATCATGTTGTAAATCATTATAAAGTGCTGTCAAAGCATGTTTTTGATGATAAAAACGGAAAATAGAAAATAAACAGCAGACGACAAAAAATTAAGATAGAGGTGTAAGGATTAACAGACGACAATATCCATCCTCGAACACATTGAGCCTATAGTGTTGGCCTGGGTCACTCTCCCCAGACAGCGACCCCTGGAAGAGCCTCGCCAGCCCCTAGAACACCTAGAAAACCTGTGTTACTGCTATTGGCGGCAAGGTGTCACGTTACATAAAGGTGCCAAGCTCCCACGATACATTTTTGCTACTGTTTACTACAACCCTGCTGATGCCACTTACAAAATCAACACCGAGTTAACTTTTGTCGTCTGCTGTTTGTCATTTTTAACTTATTTCTTAACAAAAACAACATTTTGACTGCTTGAAAATGATTGTTATTCACATAATACGTTTCTGATACTGCTTACTACAACCCCGCCGTTGCCAATTCCAAAATCAACACTTATAATGCCGACTTGAAATTTGTTGTCTGCTGTTCTTCATTTTTAGCTTATTTCTTAACAAAAACAAGTTTTGACAGTGCATGAGAATCAGGTAATGATTCTCGTGACGTTCTTCGCAATGTTTTCAAAACCTGCGTTTGGTTAGAAACGTGTTAAACATGAAAACCAGCAGACGGCAATATTTGTTTCCTGCCATTTTAAGGGTTAATGATTACATCATGTCGTCTGCAGCTGTAAGACTTGTGGGCTAATAATGATTACTCATTGTTAAAACATGTTTTGACAGCCTCATGAGAATCATCCCCTTGAGGGATGATTCTCATGAGGCTGTCAAAACACATGTTACAGAAGACTAAAGTGAGAGAAAAAACTAAAACAACAATATTGTTGTCTGCTATTTATATTTCTTGTCCGTGTTCCCTGAGTTATGCTAATATTTAATGGCACACATGATGTTGTTGTCTGCTATTTGTAGTTATTGTCTTTGATCCCTGTTTTCAAAGGGAATGATTCTAATGAGGCTCTCAAAAACATGTTACAGAAGACGAAACAGAGGAAAAAATCTAAAAATGTCATCTGCAAGCGGCTTGATGCTAATATTTAATCACAGAATGTTGGCTGTCTGCTATTTATAGTTCTCGTTTTTGCTCCATGTTTTGACAATGTCTTACAATCATTTCACTGTCAGAACTTTTTCAGTAAATTGATTGATTGGATTTTGCGTCCATTCAACAACAAGGTCATTATATGCAGACTGGGAGTTTGATGCTGTTTTAGTAAAGAACTATGAAATAAATCAAATCATAGTGTCGTCTACGTGAGAAAACATTCAAATCTATAACACCGTTTTTCTGTTGAATGTCAAAACAGGAAGTTTACGTAACATGAAATGTATTGCATGTTGCTCGAGTATTTGTCAAATGTTTCACTTAATGTTTTTGTTTTTTGTTTTTTTTTAATTTAAAAGTGCAAGTTGAGAGCAATATTCTAGGGTAACATTCAGTGTGGTGTGAATGTTGTTGTTTTAGTATAATTACTGTAATGCTTATCCACCAAAATGGTGTTGCTGTTTGTTTCTTGCTCGATTTAACCCTTACTATGCTGAATTTTTGTCATCTGCTGGAAATGTTTTATTTTCAATATTTCTTGATAAAAACCTGGGCAGCGCATGAGAATCGTCTCCACCACGATTCTCATGTGCTGTCAAAAAAATGTTTTTTGTAGAGAATTAAGGCAAAAATGAAAAACAGCAGTAGACAATTTTTCGTCTCTGGAGTGTTTAGTTGGGTCCCAATTGGCTCTTCGGCCCTTAACTCTTTGCATGCTGGGAAATTTGTGGGCTATAAATAGTTCAAAAATAGCAGCCGACAATTCATTGTATTTTCTTTTATTTCTCCCTATAAATATCATGAATATGTCTTGGAATTTCAAGAAGATTTTTTAAGACTTTATGCTATTTTTAGACGGCGCCATCTTGGATTAGCGATGACCTCTATTTTAACAAATCTGAAAAGGCTTCACCCATAGACCATAACTTTTAAGTTTGGCTACCATGGGCCAAGCGGTTCATGTGAAGAAGAATTTTGAAATCTCTAATAAAAGAACGACCTTTTGACCTCTTGGCGGCCATCTTGGATGACATAACAATCCGATTTCGACAGAAAATGCACCAGAGTGATCGACTCATTGATACCTTCAATTTGATATATGACATGACCATATTCGGTCAAAAATAAGATTTGACCCCAATTTGACCCCACGAGCCACGCCCATTTTTAACCCCAGGGTCACCATTTTAACAACTTTGAAAGAGCAATGTACATCGATCATTCCTACCAAGTTTTGTCGAAATCCGGTTGGCGGTTCTTGAGAAGAAGATTTTTTAAGAATTTGTGCTATTTTTAGACGGCGGCCATCTTGGATTACGTAATGACGTCATTTTAACAATTTTGTAATCCCCCTACCTACGGACCATGACCATGAAGTTTGGTGACCATAGGCCCAATGGTTTCCGAGGAGAAGACGTTTGAAAATGTTCACGGACGACGACGACGGACACATTGCGGTAACAATAGCTCACATGAGCTTCGCTCAGGTGAGCTAATAAAACACACTCCTAATTCGTTTGGCGGATATTTTCGCCGCTAGCACGCAAAGAGTTAAATATCCGCGGATCAAGCCGCTATATGGCTCACCAGGGATTCCGCTGACGATCGCCACTTTCACGATACAATTGGCAATAAAAAATTACAATTTTCGAGAAAAAAAAAGCATTGTAATTTTTTATCGCCAATTGTTTATTTTTTTCCTATTGGTTATTCCTTCAAGTTTTTTTTTGGGGGGGGGGGGGTTTTCCCACCGGAATCCCTGGCTCACCTGGGTAGAACCAGCTGGTAGAGTGGGAAATACAGTTGCATTTCATAAACTCCAGTGCCAGGATCGTTGAGGATAGAATCTGGGCCGCCCACATACCATATTTATTCTAACACCAAAAAAAATAAAATTATTGTGTTCACAAATACATTTGCATTTGAGATTAATGCTTGAAATCACACTTTAACAATATTGGAAATAGAACAGATTTTTTTTTACTGAAAATAGAGCAATTATTTATATGGCGCTATTATATATAGAAGCTAGCGCAGTTATTTTTCATGTTAGTAGGTTCAATTTTTGTTCATATTCACATTGAATGTGTATATTGTATAATCATGTAAGACCCTTTATTGATCAATGCAGTCGATATGTTTCAAATGGTTGGCAAACATACAGGAGAGCAATTGGGAAAAATAACTTCCATCAGAAATGGTGTATGATCAAAATGTTACGAGAAATGCAAAATAAACAGCAGAGAGACATTCCAATATCTAAGATGTCACATGGGCATCGAAGTGCACAGAATTTACGGATCGCATCAACAATTTCTGATTTCTAACGGGGAAATTCATAAACATTTGCATCCAAAATCATTGCAAAGTAGAATTGACTATAGTGACTGGATGGTGAACAGATGCGCAGTCTGATCTGGGGCTATGCTGATCACAAATGCCTTAAAGTCAACAGCTATGGTTATTTTAGGATGAAACCCATCGTTATATTTATCCTTGACATTCTCCCAACCAACCACCCACCATTGTGAAGAAGAACCTCTATATCAGACATACACAAAATTATTCTAAAATATTTGTAATTGATTGGTTTCACTAAACTTATCTTTAATGCACTGTTCGCCATTCCATCGATGAATCACTCGTCAAGCTTCTAACAAGCAATATAGATCGTTATCAGGCCACAGCAGAGTGCTATTTGATCAGGAGATCCGCTGGTCACAAAGCCTATAAGCCCCATATCTCCAGTCACAGACTCATTCATATATGTTTATGATTGCAAAGCACGATCTCTAGGTGCTCATATACGTGAATTTCAGTGAACCTTTCTCAACTGGACAGTGACCCTGGGGATCGCCAAGGTGTCCAGTTTAGATAGGTTCCACTGTAACTAAGAATTATAGCAGTAGCTTATATTTATATCCACAACAGATTTGGTGATCATTTCTCTCAGTAACCATTTGGTTAGTAATATTTCAGAATATCATTTTGGTCACTAATAATTTCAGAAATTATTTGAAAAAGTACAATTTTATCTGTCCATTTTGGCGACTAATTTCAAATTCCTAGCGCCAACCTAGATTTCTGCAATGAGATTCATAGAAAATGGAAAATTATCCAATTTTGCAGAAAATGTGTGTTACACAATTTTCCAACATTCAATCACGATACATGTTCTATATATACTTTCACAAAGAAGGGAAAATTACTAACAAACAAAATCTGCATAAATTCTAAGGCGACAACATTGGTGTTGGCGGGCATAAAGACTATACCAGTAAATTACAGCACAAACATCTTTTTGAAAGAAACGTGAAATAATCCCATCATGTCAAAATACTACAAACCATGTACATTTCAGACAGGGTAGCTGTTATCAGCTGATCTGTGATATGTAAACAGATTGCAGGTGTAAACCACCCACCCACTGTCACACATTCTAAAATCACCACTTGATCCATTTCAACACATTTGTTTGGATGGCCGTTTGAGTAAATGGACCTTACAGTGTTTGCAGTAACAGTATATTCTGATCCTTTTGCATGGTCATGGTAAAACTAGTGATCTAATTGTGTTGTCAATGGGAATATAGCGACTATAGTGACTGGATGGTGAACAGCGTAGCCCCAGATCAGACTGCGCGGATGCGCAGTCTGATCTGGGGCTATGCTGGTCACAAATGCCTTAAAGTTACTTTTGTCAGCAAGATGCCGATTTTCTGCCATCATCACATGTGGCAAATTGTGGGAAAATGATTTACAATTCAGTTTTCTGTACAAATCACTCATCGCAAATGCAGAATTGAATTCCTCTACTATAATGCAATTTTCACCAACTTACGATGTCATTTGCAGGGAAAAAAATGTGGTCGATTTCAAACATATGAAACTGGACATATTGACAGACTAAGCAATGATTGTACATACATATACAATGTAACAGTTATGTCAAGTGTAAAAGATCAACAAAAACCTGTGAAGATCAAATGGCCGTGATAATAAAAGCTGTTATATCTGGTGATTTTCGCCGCCAATTACAAAATGTCAAAATTGTAATGACATATAGACCATGAGGGTTCTATATGGGGTTTAAATTCCAAATTAGGTCAAAAACACCCCTCTACCGCTGTGTATTCATTCACCTGTCAACCGTTAGAATATAAATCTTACAAGTCTATCAAAAATCTAATTCACTATAGTTTCATGTTTCAACAGATTTATTTTCTATTTCTTTTTTCAATGAAAGCAACATTTTTTCGCAAGAAATAAAAAATCTTTTAAAAAGAATTTGACAGAATTGAAATAACACAATTTCTGAGAGGTAGTCTGTGAATCGTCCCTGTGACTGATACATTAACAATATCCATAATTTTGGACAGAGAATTGATAGTATTATAACAAGAAAATATACTGCTAAATCTAAAAAGATCAAGGCTTTCATCTTTTAGCAGTATATTTTCTTGTTATAAATACCATAATCTACTTGTGAAAGTAAAATGTTCTGAAACCACATTTTAAATTAAAACTACCGTTTTTTCCCCCAACTTACCACTTCCTCTCAAACAGTAACCGGCTGGCACCCAGTTTTCATAATAATGACTCAAGCCGGGAACCAGGTGTCTTGTCAACAATTCAGCTTCTGGAGTTTCCAACTTCTTCATTACATACATGGCTGACTTTCATGAGAGCAAATTACTTCACTCTTAAGTATATTTAAGTTGCTATTATAAATAATAGTTTACTTTATCAAGGTACAAGACAATAAATGTTTTCAACTATCTCTTTCAAAATCTGTTTGCATAATGATTAGGTCAGTCCCAGATTTACCTGCATCAGCAACAGGTAAAGGTAATCCAATCAAATTTTATCATACAAAAGTCACATGACAAATTCCTCTAATCAGAGAAGCTGATTAGAAACAATAACCATTATGTGACTAATTTGCATTGGCTATTAAAAATAACCTGCTTAAAATTATGCAAATTAGCCTTTGGCAACTGGCCATTTAATGTTGATTGTCACCTTTCAATTTCAGAAACAAAACACAGGATGACATTCACACTTATCCAGGGGACCAAACTTTTATTAGGGGCCAGTCAGCACTTCAAAGGATGATCAGCAGGGGCCAGCTTCCAGCACTTCCTGTGGAGGTAGGCTGCAGATAAACACCTGGGGCCATGGGACCATAAACCTGCACACTTCAAAGGAATTAGGGATTCCAGGCAGCAGACACAGAATGGAATGGTGCTTAACCCTGACAGTGCTGGGTTTGTAGTCTGCTGTTTATTTTTTAATTTTATATTTTTCTTTAACAAAACATGGTTTGGCAGCATTTTAGAATAATTTCCAATAATGTTTTCACAATAATAACATGGTTTTGCAGCATTTTAGAATCATTTCCAATGTAACAGTTCTGCCAAATCATGTTTTTGTTGAGAAAAATGGAAAGTAAAAAATAAACAGCAGCCGTCTGAACACAAACATGGATGGAATAATTCGAAAATACTTCCAAACCATGTTTTAGTTGAGAAAAAAGACATCATATGAAACGGCATCATACGACACTTTTCACTTCCTTCATTCCATTGATTAATGGGCCCATCAACAGGGAAGGGTAGTCAGTTATTTTTTCAAAGGGATCAAACAAGATGTAAACAAAAATCCAGTTTATGAAGTTGAAATCATTTGTAAATAAAATGTGTCAGGAAAAATACTTATTTTCGGAAATAGATTTGGAAAAAAAACCTTCACGTAACTGAATATTTCTTCCTTTTGTGCAGGGGTGTATGATGTTAATTTTTAGCAATAAACACTTTTCTTATGTCTCATTTAATGTACTAGTAGATACCATTCAAATAGTCTCAAAGACATTAAGTATTATAGGAATATAATTGTGTGCATTTCAATAAGAAAAAGATGAAAATCATGTGCTAATACATGTGGATTTTCTTTTGATAAAAAAAGGGTCAAAGTTAACATGCCTCTCAAAGTTTCTACTAATTTTATATATCCTTGTAAATTAACTGTAATCGCAAAATAATGGTTTATCACTAAAATAAAGTCAGAATTACAGCACATTCCCACGTGAAAATACATCAACATTTTCATAAACTGTCAACATACCAAGTTTGATTGCGATTGAAAAGAAATAATGATATTTTATAAAAGAAATAGCTTCATTAACTGAATTTTAAATTTGCAATAAAAGACATTGCTTCTGGGTCATTATAAAATGCAAAGAAAAGGAACAAATACAATTGTTGTGAATGTAAACAAGTATTTCTTGTGACACATTACCCATTAAAGACGGGATACAATGATAGTAGTATGAAACTTTTTAGGTTAAAAAAATCATATTTTCTTTATTTCATCTCAAATGTATATTTTGTTACCACTCATTTGAACCATCTCGATGAGACGGTTCAAATGAGTGGTAACAACATATACCTTTATGGAGTAATAAACAAAATAATGAGATTTATTCAACGAAAAAATTATCGTATCCTTAGACTGAAATGGGTTAACCAAGTGTAATTGGTAATCAGAGTTACAAATCGAGCACACCTTGCCTGTATCTGTGAGCTGATATAGGTGTTGTTACCTAACACTCAGGTGGGGAGGTTAATTGAGCTGTCATTTGCAGGTAACAAGTTACATGTTGCATACTTGGTATTGACATTCGAAATTGAGTAAAACCTCGCAAAGGTAGACACCCAGAATACCTATGTGGCTGCGTGATTGGTGTTTGACAGCTATGGTCATTTTAGGCCGGATGAACGTGGTCGAATCCCACATTTCACTTGCTGTGATGGGGGAAAAATACCATTATCAGAACAAAATATATATTCAGCCTTGAAATTAGAATATCCTGACCTGGTGCCAGGTCTTCACCACACCAGAGTCACTTAGCCATGCTCCCGAAATGTATTACACCTAGTACTAATCTTACTACTTTTATAATGGATATAATCGGATTCAACTCTCAATTAGCAAGAGGGTCTTATCGGATTGGTGACCAGTGTAGCTCCCGATCAAACAGCACACTCCAGTAGCGTGAAAACGATCTATATATTGCTTTTTGGATCTACACTAGTCACAAAACCTGTAAGCCCCATTTCTCCAGTCACAGCCACGTATGAGTGATCAATTTATTGGTGTTTAACGGCCTATCAACAGCTAAGGCCATTTAAGGCCGGGCCAACGGCCGGTTCGATCCCGTATTTAACTTGCTGCAGTGGGGGGAAAATACCAAAATCAGAATGCAGGCCCATCAACACAAAAGAGTATCATTTAGGGACAAGCAATGTGGATGAAGAATAAAAATAATAGTAAAATGGTATGTTGAGTATTTACAACGAAAAAAAAATATATTCAGCCCTGAAATTAGAATAACCGATTGATTGATTGATGAAAATAAATATGGTTTAGCAACAAGATTGATCGTGTTTTGTACTGCATACAATTCAATATTCTTTTGCAGAGAACAAAAAACATGGACATCTGAATCTGAGTTCATACTGAATAATAAATGTATTGAAATTTAAAATAAAAATGTGAAGAAGTAAAAAGAAATTATAAATTTTGATACGCCTGAAGTAAAAATGAGTTCACCTGGCCACGTCATTTCATGTAAATTTAACCCATTGAAGTCTAAGGATACAATAACTTTTGTTGAAAAAAAATCCTAATTTTCTAGTTTATTTCTCAATAAAAGTATATGTTGTTACCACTCATTTGAACCGTCTCACAGAGACAGTTCAAATGAATGGTGACAACATATACTTTCGAGAAGAATGAGGAAAAAAGGGATTTTTTTTTTAGAAAAGTTCATATTACCTTAATGGTATCCCGTCTGCAATGGGTTAATAAAAGAACAATGTAGTCTCAGACGAGAAAATTAATTCAATTTCTTCCTTTATTTAATAATCTCCTTTACAGACCAACCATTACCGAATCGGATCCAGTTTCAAAGAATCAGCAACTGTTTCACATTACCTGTGTTTGAAGGTGAATAAAATATAAATTTCCATCGCATACCTGGCTTTCTGATCATCATATTAAAACCGTTATAAAGGGCGGAAATAATTGTCCTGTCTGGATTCTTTTTTCCCTACCAAAAATTAACACGTTTAGTAGAAATTTGATACAAGATGATTCTAAAATCAGAGCTCCAGTTAAGATGCGTAATTTAACCAAATATTGAAGTATTTTTCTTAGTTCTTCATCAAAAATGGTAAGATGGGAGTTCTTTAGAATCGTCTCAATGAGACGATTCTCAAGCACTCCCAACTTGCCATTTTTGTCGAAGAAATAACAAAATTCCCCCAAAAGTTGATAAATTACATTCACCCTTAAAACTGGAGAGGCCTGATAATTACCTCCGCATACTGTGTTTGAGGTGACTACTGCCACCAACACCTTAACTGGCCCTGTAAATTAACTGCCATACCTGTGTTTGAAGGTGAATACTGCCATACTGTGTTTGAAGGTGTTAATGCCATACCTGAAGGCAGTGAAGGTGAATAATCCTACCTGTGTTTGAAGGTATACTGCCATACCTGTGTTTGAAGGTGTAATACTGCCTACCTGTGTTTGAAGGTATTACTGCCATACCTGGTGTTTTTGAAGGTGGAATACTGCCATACCTGTGTTTGAAGGTGAATACTGCCATACCTGTGTTTGAAGGGAAATACTGCCATACCTGTTTTGAAGGTGAAATTAACCTTGCCATAAGGAAATGTGGTTTTGAAGGTGATACTACCATACTCTTTGTGTTTGAAGGTAAATTACGCCATACGTGTTTGAAGGTGAATAACCGTGTTTAATACTGAGTTTTGAAGGTGAATACTGCCATACCTGTGTTTGAAGGGGTATTACCTGCCATACCTGTGTTTGAAGGTGAATACTACCATACCTGTGTTTGAAGGTGCATACTGCCATACCTTGTTTGAAGGTGAATACTACCATACCTGAGTGTTGAAGTGAATACTGCCATACCTTGTTTGAAGGTTGAATACTGCCATACCTGTGTTTGAAGTTGAATACTGCCATATACCTGTGTTTGAAGGTGAATATACGCCAAACCAGTGTTTGAAGGTAATACAGCCATACCTGTGTTTGAAGGTAATCTGCCAACCTGTGTTTGAAGGTAAATACTGCCATACCTGTGTTTGAAGGTGAATACTGCATACCTAAGTGTCTGACCTGAGGTTTGAAGGTAATACTGCCATACCTGTGTTTGAAGGTGAATACTGCCATACCTGTGTTTGAAGGTGAATACTGCCATACCTGTGTTTGAAGGTGAATACTGCCATACCTGTGTTTGAAGGTGAATACTACCATACCTGTGTTTGAAGGTGAATACTGCCATACCTGTGTTTGAAGGTGAATACTACCATACCTGTGTTTGAAGGTGAATACTGCCATACCTGTGTTTGAGTGTGAAGGAACACCATACCGTGTTTGAAGGTGAATACTACCATACCTGTGTTTGAAGGTGAATACTACCATACCTGTGTTTGAAGGTGAATGGACACTAAATTACCATCACATACATGATTGTGTATAAAATTGTATTGTCGTTTTTGGCTTTTAATTTAAAAATCCTAGCAAGCCATATAATATGGCTTGCTAGGATTTTGAATCTAAAAGCCAAAAACGACAATACAATTTTACATTTACTCCCACTTTTCTCATATTAACTAATTTTTATTTGTTGTTTTTTTTGTTGCCACAGAGTCCATTTTTGATATATTAGTAGCCAATTGGCTATCTAGCTGCCATGAAAAACAAAGCCAAAAATTCATGGTCAAGTTAACAGTACTGTACGGGAAATGCATAGTTTAATGTTTTAAATATATAAAAATAATAATCATAATTGCATTCTTGACCATTTTTGTATATGGGCAAGAATTCGCTATTCTGGAGAATGTACATTTTTCTTGTCAATTCCATTTAAACACTACATGAAAATAGAAATGTTGAGATAGGACACTTTTACAACTTCCGTTACATGAATACACATATAAAGAATAGTAGGTTAGTGCCGTGAATGGGAAAAAATATCTGGCAAGGCTCAGGAAACGGGATGAGCGAGGCTCTGCCGAGCACATCCCGTTTCCGTGCCGCGCCAGATATTTTTTCCCATTCACGGCACCAACCTACTATTCTATTTATCCCGTCAACACCTACAAATGGCTGTAAAATGCAAAAATGTAACCCCAGCCACAGCACATATTCATACACAGTGATTAGGTCATATTGACAGGATATCAAAAAAGTTGCATGGCACCGTGTTTCACGGCACATACGCATACGTTGACGTGATAAATAAACTATCTAGCAGTACCAAAAAAAGGGTTATAGAAATTGATTGAACAGGCATTATAGTTCTTCAATATGAACGTATCTCACGTTTTTTTGAGGGAAAAACGGGACATTTTAAACATGTCCCATTATGCGCATGTATTTCATATTGATCGTGCCATTTTCATTGCGTCGAAAGAGATCGTACAGTTCTGAGAACAGTCTAACTCTAGTTCAGTACAAAAATAATTTCTCCGTAAGAAACCATTGAACAAAATATACCCGAAATTAGTGTATGTACATAACATTTTCTTGTCAAACCCCATTACGTTACAATAGGCCAGTTCCAAGCTTAAAAACGCAACGTGAACCGATTTCATTTTCGGTTTATCAAGATACCCTGTTGTAAAGTTGATGACGCAACTCAGACTTTCCATTTATCTCTAAATAAATAGAACTGAGAAAAGCCGATTCAATATTTCAGAACTTCTTGTCAAATACTTGTTACGTACGCAGGTTACAAACCAGAGCTAAAAAGAATTGTAACACACTTTATTTTTATTAAAAGTTTTACGACATCTACCGCAAACTGACACAGGCGCGTTTTTTGGCACATCGTGGTGATGATGGACGCCGGGAATGCTGCCGGTTAGTATCGATGTCAAATTCTTTAAAAAATTACATACTACAGCGAAACTAAATGAATCCAGATCACATTTTATATTTAACTCTTTGCATGCTAGCACCGAAAATATCCGCCAAACGAATTAGGAGTATATGTTTTATTTCTCTCTGTAAATATGTCTTCAAATTTCATTAGAATTGTGTCCTCCGGACACAATTCTAATAAAATTCCAAGACATATTCATGACATTTATAAGGAGAAATAAAAGAAAATATAATGAATTGTCATCTGCTATTTTTGAACTATTTATAGCCCACAAATTTCCCAGCATGCAAAGAGTTAATAAATGAAACCCAAGTATATTTCTCGTACAGGGAGCCCCACGAATGATGTGTTTGATAAAAAACATCGACCATTTTATTAGTGTGTCGTCACTTTATAAAACGTACGTAAATTTGACATAATGTGAAAATAGGTGCTGCCGATAAAATTTGCTGTATTTGTTACATATAGTTTTACACATAAGTAAATTGTGTGCATTTCTACAATAAAACGACTACACTTCACACCCACGTGTCGGTATCTTAAAAAAAAATGTCCATATAAGAATTATAAATATTTCAAGAAAATATCATATTTCTCATGGTCCGACAGTCGCCGGATCTGTTCCGATGCACCTAGCTTCTGAATGTCATGTGTCTAATTCCCCTAGGTTTGTAGCCATAATCTAACTGGGAGTTGAAAATCAGACAATCAGCTTCAATCAGACAGTCAGCTTCTGTATATGTCTCTAATTCCTCCAGATTTGTATCCATAATCTAACCGAATCAAGACTCATGTGCAGTTTTCTTTGTAACTTTTGACATGATCGCACATATATTACCACCACGCACATGCATAATAAAATAAATCTTTCTCAATTACGGGTATTTACAAAAACAGTTTAACCGCAGGGTTGCGCTACGCAGCGTCTTTTTCAACAAAGGAGCAATCGCGTGGAAACGACCGAAACCCTACCTGGGCATAAATTACCCGCGCGTGCGACAAGCGTGCGCAGATTTTCATGCCTTTTCTTTAATTATTTAAATTTACACTCGTCCGTGCTTTCAAGCAAACATAAGACGGGGCCCAACATACCCCCTTATATGCGGCTGTGGCAGCATAAATGGGGCTTATGGGATTTATGACCAATGTCACTCCCGATGAAATATCACACTGATGTTGATTGAAAATGATCTATATTGCTTGTTCAAAGCATCACAGGTGCTTCATTAATGGAATGGCGAACAATGCAGATCCTGATCAGACTGTGCGGATGCACAGTCTGATCTGGATCTACATTGGTCGCGAAACCCATTAAGCCCCATTTCTCCATTCCCAGCCACATATTATAAATCGAACACCTTGGGTGCTTTAAGTGTCGCTTTTGAGCGTCTCAGTGATCAAGAAGACTTGAAGAAAGGCTCCGGGGTCAAATCTGACAAAAGAAATTAAAGCATGTAATTGCAGACGGTGACGCCCATTTGCAGACCTCTCAATAAATTTTCAATACATCACGGGGGCTGCAGATTTCGGAACTCGTCGTCGGCAGAATTTTATGCACAGTCTGCACCAAAGGGATACACCTTCCATACAAGGTATAACAATGCATTTGCGACATCTTTTGTACAGTCGCGTACGACAATCGTCGCCAGATCGCCTTTTGGTAACAAATTATGCAAATAGTCTCCACCGTTTAAGAAAATTGACGAAATTGGAAATGACGGCTGTTATTTAATTAAAGGCCAGTTAGGATTTTACAGAAAAGGTAATGACCACGTAAACTAAAGTGACCACAAGCGGTATTCAGAAGTAATGTGTAATGTCCACCTAATAAATGTATGATGAAAACCGAGGTCAGACACATGTTCCATGAGGACAATAATTGTATTTGGAATTTGCATATTTACCATAAGGTTCATTTCTCAGAAACACTTATAGAAACATCTGCAAAAAATGCGCAAATCTGCAATGAAGAACAGAAAAAAAGAACCAAAAGCTGATTAAATGGTGACAAAGGGTTGCAAAAGAAGAAAAGATCCAATATTGGAGGAAAGGACTGTTATTTGATTTAATTCAGCAATAGTACAGCGCTGAATAAAATTTTGTCGCCTGCTGCAGTGTTTATTTATTTTTTTGACAAACACATGTTTTAAAAGTCCATGAGAATCATCTCCATACATTTGTGTATACCAGTACGATATATATTATATTACCAAATGACAATATCAGAATTTTATAAAAGTATAAAAAACTTGTAAATAAGCACAGAATACATAGCCGTCTTTACAGCCAGTACTAATTGCTCTGGATACCAAAAAGAAAATGTGAGAATTTTACAAAATCGTTAAAACTCGCAAAAAAAGCGTAGTGCAGAATACACATCAAAACATTTGTGCATACGATATAAAATTCACTGGTTTATTACCAAAAAATATCAATATTTTATAAAAGTATCAAAACTTGTGAGTAAGCACAGCAGAATACACACAATAGCCCTATTTTGCATGACAAAATACTAATCTGCATAATTTTGCTATCACAGGTGGGCCAATTACCGCTGATAACCATGGCGATGAAAACATGCAACTTGGAGATCATAATTTCTCGCCAATCAACGATCAACCCGCGTTGAAATTATCAACATGCACCTTCTTGATTATATATGATACATATGTATTTGCTGTAACTGTTCATTAACCCTTAGAAGGCGGGAACCGAAAACTGTCGTCTGCTGTTGTAACTTATTTTGTATTTTCTCTAAATAAAAACATGGTTTGGCAGCATTTTAGAATCATTTTAATTGGAAATGATTCTAAAGTGCTGTCAAACCATGTTTTTGATAAGAAAAATGGAAAATAAAAAATAAACAGCAGACGACAAATTTTAATTCAGCACTGTAAGGGTTAATTAATCAGAATATATCATACAGTGGGACCTCTATAAACCGGACACCCTGGGAAGTCCCTGGGGTACATAATGGGAAGTCCCTAGGGTGTCCGGTTTAGAGAGGCTCCATTGTAAGTTAGGCATAATAGCATTCCAAGATATTTTTTTTTTTTTTTCATGAATAGATAAATGCAGAGCTCCAGATAAGCTGTGTATTTGCTTAAATAGCCAATTAAAATTGCCAAAAACCCAATTGAAATCAGAAGAAGCGAGTATCAAAAAGCAATGGGGTACCTTTATCATGCTGCAGAAAACAATAAACAGACCATAAATATAGCATACTTTTCTTATTTTCAATGAAAACACATCTTGGTATTCAATTAGAATTGTCTCCAAGGAGACAATTCTAATGAAATACCAAAATATGTTTTCAATTTGAAGCAAACTATTCAATAAGTGCTGTCTGTTGATGTGTAAACAGAAATGTGATTTTATTTTACCCACTTAAAAGTTTGAAATACCCAATTGCTTCAGAATGGAGTGACAATACTCAATTACTAATTCCTTATCTGGAGCCCTGTAAATGACAATATGAAACCAATTATGTCCAATTTAGAGAGGTTACTACCATACATGAAGCTACAACTAGAAATGTGGCCTGTCGGCACACGAATACCCCCACTGGCAGCCAAAGAAAACGAGGCATTTTTGATTATAAGCCATTTAGCCGAGCGTTAAGGCTTCAAACGCATCAAGTCTGTGACCTTGACCCTGGGCATAGTGTGATAATCCATGAATCAGTGTAGAAGATATAGAGCTATGACCTTGACCTTGGACGTAGGTGCGTGGTTATTGATCGCGACACACCTTCTCATCATGAGAAACATTTGTGCCAAGCCATTTGATAATCCATGCATCGGTGAAGAAGATATAGAGCGGAAGGGAATTTCGATAGGTTTGACCTTTGATCTTCACTGTGACCTTGACCTTGGACATAGGTGCGTGGTTATTGATCGCGACACACCTTCTCATCCTGAGAAACATTTGTGCCATGGCATTTGATAATCCATGCATCGGTGTAGAAGATATATAGCGGAAGGGAATTTCAATAGGTTTGACCTTTGACCTTCAACTGTGACCTTGACCTTGGACGTAGGTGCGTGGTTATTGATCGCGACACACCTTCTCATCATGAGAAACATTTGTGCCAAGCCATTTGATAATCCATGCATGGGTGTAGAAGATATAGAGCAGAAGGGAATTTCCAACAGACCGACAGACCGACAGACCGACAAGCTGACTCATATATACCCCCTTGTGGGGGTATAATAACACATACTTTTCATGTAAAATTACTTCAAACCTTCTATTCTCAACAACACTACGCCGATTCCTGCATACACACGCCAAGTTCCATTTTCCTGCGCTGAGACATGTACACATTATAGACTCTCAACAAAACTATGCTAATACCGGCACACATCCGCCAAGTTCCATTTTCCTGTGCACATGCCAGTTATTGATACAAACCCAATAGTTGCCGTATTTAAATTTGATGCTCTGGGTAAACGGTTTAACTGGGTGTACAGTTAATCACGGAGGATTACAATACCTCCCACCATACAGAAATATCAAACACAAACACTTGGCAGCATCTGTGCACACCAGATTGGAAATAAAGCACCTGGGGCCAGTTTCACTAAACTTCTTACCACTAAAATGTTCGTAAGTGCAAATTTAGGATCGTCTGGAAATTTCAATTGATGGATTTACATTTATTGAGCATAGGCTGCATATGCAGCCTATGCTCAATAAATGTAAATCCAATAATTGTTTACAAGAAAACATTGTTAATGTGAAATTTACAGACTATCATAAGTTTGCACTTACGAACATTTTAGTCGAACATTTTAGTCATACGAAGTTTAGTGAAACGGCGGCCCCCTGGTTTGTATGATGACCTTGCAATGTTTGCATCCAGCAAATGAACTACTATTTCCTCACCGATTCATCACTTTATAGGTATATCCGAGACCCTGTGCCGTTAAAACAATCAATTGAATTGTAAATAAGAACCATTAATTACAACCCTAAATATTTGGGCACAATGTATTCAGAAAACGCCTTTAACCCTTACACCGCTATCTTAATTTTTTGTAGTCTGCCGATTATTTTCTATTTTCCATTTTCATCATCAAAAACATGCTTTGACAGAACTTTAGGATAATTTACAACATGATTTGACAGCACTTTAGAATCATTTCCATTGAATTGCTGTCAAACATTGTTTTTATTGAGAAATAAGTCAAGATATAAAAGCAACAGCAGCCGACAATTGTTGTATGTAGCAGGGATTCCGCTGGCGATCGCCACTTTCGCAATTGGCGATAAAAATAAACTACAATTTTTGAAAAAATGGAAGTGGCGATTTTTTTATTTTCCCCAGCGGAATCCCTGGTGTAGCAGCGGTATAAGGTTTAATATGTTTGCCACAACAAAGGGTGTCAAAATCTTTACGACTACTATCGGTGTACTGCTTTATCATAACATCATTGTATTTGGATGCAATTTGTTTTGGGAATGGTTTTGGTTTTGGAAATAGGTGTTCAAATATTAAGGGTTATTACGATAATAATTATATTCAGAAGTGAAGAGTTAAGCCTTTTAACCCTAAATAACTGGAATGGACTGTGATATATATCAATCCAATTGTCACAAAAAAAGGATTTTCAGACTAGTCCATTTATAAACAAGAGGGCCATGATGGCCCTAATTCGCTCACCTGACTCCATGAACACCAGAGGAGAATGTGACATTGAATTCATGTGTTTTAAACAAATTGTGCTATTTTTAGATGGCGGTCATCTTGGATTAAGCGATGACTCTCATTTTACCAAATCTGAAAATGCTTCACCCAAGGATCTTAACTTAATATGAAGTTTGTCAGCATCGGCCATGTGGTTCCTGAGAAAAAGACGTTCAAAATCTCGAATAAATCAACCTTTTGGCGGCCATCATGGATGACATAATCATCCGATTCCGACAAATATTGCACCAGAGCAATCGCCTCATCGATACCTTCAATTTGATATATGACATGAGCATATTCGGTCAAAAATATAATTTTACTCCACGGGCCACGCCCATTTTTGACCCCGGGGTCAGCATTTTAACAACTTTGAAAGAGCATTGTACATCGATCATTCCTACCAAGATTCGTCGAAATCCTGCTAGCGGTTCATGAGAAGAATTTTTTTTAAGAATTTATGCTATTTTTAGACGGCGGCCATCTTGGATTAGCGATGAACTCCATTTTAACAAATCTGAAAAGGCTTCACCCATGGACCATAATTTTTATGGTTGGCTACCATGGGCCAAGTGGTTCATGTGAAGAATAATTTTGAAATCTCTGATAAAAGAACGACCTTTTGACCTTTCGGCGGCCATCTTGGATGACATAACCATCCGATTTCGACAATAAATGCACCAGAGTGATCGCCTCGTTGATACCTTCAATTTGATGTATAACATGACCACATTCGGTAAAAAATTTGACCCCATTTTGACCCCACGGGCCACGCCCATTTTTGACCCCGGAGTCACCATTTTAACAACTTTGAAAGAGCATTGTACATCGATCATTCCTTCCAAGTTTTGTCGAAATCCGGTTGGAGGTTCTTGAGAAGAAGATTTTTGAAGAATTTGTGCTATTTTTAAACGGCGGCCATCTTGGGTTACGTAATGACATCATTTTAACAATTTTATAATCCCCCTACCTAAGGACCATGACCATGAAGTTTGGTGACTATAGGCCCAATGGTTACCGAGGAGAAGACATTTGAAAATGTTCACGGAAGACGACGATGGACGACGGACGATGAAGGCCGACGGACGACGGACACATTGCGGTAACAATAGCTCACATGAGCTTCGCTCAGGTGAGCTAAAAATTGGTGGGGCGTTTTTTAAATAAAAAATATGAAAATTACGAGCCGGCTCATCTGGATCTACAATGTTTACAAACACTGCTAAAGAGGTCTGTATTGTTGAAAGGGTTAAAACTACATTGCTGTCTGCGTATAGCAGGATATCTAGTCAATTCTCACTGTGAAACATACAACAACAACAACAATGGCCTCATCATCAGTAGATAGACAGTCTAGACATTGCCAACACCTCTTAGACCTGTAAACACCCAGGCACGACAATCTTTCCCCAAGATTAATTTAGAACCGCCTATCAGGAATTATCCTCAACTTGGTGGATTTGATGCCAGTATAGATAGATCTAGAAATTCTTCCCGGGAACAATCTTATACAAACACGACACATTTAACATTTACGGGCCCGTTCTATACCTGATCATCGTTTGCCTGAAAGATAATTGCTACGTAAATGTGATAGTATCTATATGTTAACACTGCCTCGTTACTGTATCCAATATGGCACATGAAGTGGCCAAGTCGGCCATCTTTGTATGTTCCAGCCATCAGACAGTTTCACCTGTTCTGCCGTTTGACAAAGAACTCAAAATGTGAAGTAGAACATATGATATAATGTAGCTAATCACATGTAGAAAAGCCAGAACGGACTCCTATCAATTATATTACACCAAACTGTAAATTATGTCAGTTTTCTGGACAGGTTTGTGCCTGTGGTTTTAACAACGTGAACCACCATTATAAATAACCATTATTCATACACAGAAAATAGCACAGTGTATCACTTTTACCACACAACACATACCATATATACCCACTATTGTACTCTTTTATTAGCTATCAAATCCAGTGACATGTAAGCAGTTACGTGAGTGTATCGTCCTTGGTGTCTACTCACCCACTATGCGAGTAAATATGGCTTTACCTATGGGCAACGTGTACACAAACATAGGCTGTGCATCAGATTGAAAAATTTATACGTTCAAATTTATTTTGAGATTGATGGGAGAAATGCTCAGATATCTCGTTTTTTGTATAATTTGCTGGCATAATATTTATACCTTGCCTTTGTCATATCTGTCTATTATGTATTGCACCAAATTTTATTTGGTTTACTGTCATATTATTTGCTGTACATGTATGTGTCAAACGCACAAAGTGGTGAAATTGTACGATGGCTTGTACATGCAAAGATGGTGGAGATGGCAACTCAATGCTCCATATAGTATACAGTAACAAGACAATATTCACAGATGTTATATTCATATATCACATCACTCTTATGAAGCAATTATCATTGAAGTCAAGTGTGTCTATCTATCACCTAATACCTCAAACAATATCATATACCTGTAATATTTACGTACGGTGCTCCCACCTCCACGCCAACCACCACACCCCTCCACACCCCTGCACCCCCTACACCAAAAACCATACAGGTACATTCCCATGACCTAGCTTGCTGTAACAGACATATAACAGAGCTCCAGTTAAGGTGCGCACTTTCACCAATTTAACTTGGGGTGAAATTTTGTTATTTCTTCATCAAAAATGGCAAGTTGGGAGTCCTTTAGAATCGTCTCATTGAGACGATTCTAAAGCACTCCCAACTTGCCATTTTTGATGGAGAAATAAGAAATTTACCTCCAAATTACGCACCTTAACTGGAGCTCTGATATAATAAACTGCAATCAATCAAAATCAATCATTGAAACATTGGAAGACATCAATCCTTTATACTAAAATCTCTGCAATCTTATCCAGCTCTACACTGTCATTAGTAGTGACAGTGTATCTCTGCAGTCTTATCCAACTCTGCACTGTCACTAGTACTACTACATGTAGTAGTGACAATGTAGCCTTGGATAAGTCTGCAGAGATCAGGGCTCCAGATAAGGAATTAGTAATTGAGTATTGTTACTCCAACATTTCTGAAGCAATAGGGTATTTCAACATTTTAATTGGGTAAAATAAAACCACACTACTGTTTACACATCAACAGACCGCAATTATTGAATAGTTTGCTTCGAAATGAAAACATGTCTTGGCATTTCATTAGAATTGTCTCCTTGGAATACCAAGATGTGTTTTCATGGAAAATATGCTATACCGGTATTTGTGATTTGTTTATTGTCTTCTGTAGCATGATGAAGGTACCACAAATTTTGTATTGATACTCGCTACTTCTGATTTCAATTGGGTTTTTGGAAATTTTAATTGGGTATTTAAGCACATACGCAGCTTATCTGGAGCTCTGAGAGATGTTTAAATCCAAGTTCCTGTTTTCTCGTGTGTGAGAGTTTGTTCACGGAAAACGTTTCTATGATACTGTGTCTGTCATTGGCAGGAATAGTAGTTGGCACCAACATTCTGAACCTCTTACACAGACTCGATGATTACAATACAGCTCAATTCATCCATATTGTATGTTCACTGTCATAGCCAGGTCATTGCCGCCAAGATCCATTAATGCCCTAGGTCGCATATACCGTATTGGTTCTAATATACACACAAATCCATCCTTAGCCGGGACAGTATGTGAGATGGTAAGGTGGTTGCCAGATCGGACAAGTGGGTTTCTTCCAGGTACTCCGGTTTCTTCCCACATTAATGTATAAGTGCTCTTACGCTCGTTTGTAATTGTAAAATAAATGAAGTTTAATATACACACTAGTCCTATTATCAGAGTTGGGTACATTTTCAATATGTTTGGCTCAACAAAAAAGATTTACGGACCTGAGGAAAGTCATATTCACCGAGGCTGAAGATTTTTTGAAGGTTCGTAAATCTCGTGTAGACTCAAAAGACAATAATTATTTTATTATATGACCCATATTACAGCAATGAGAACTTATATGATACAACAACGCAGATAATTACCTTATGCTTTGATTTGAAAATGCTGCTACACCTGAATATCAGTCTCAGACTCATCTCGTTATGCGAGAAGAGTCTGAGAGTGTTATTCGAAATGTGATATCACATTTCGAATATCATTCTCGGACTCGTCTCGCACAACGAGATGAGTCCGAGACTGATATTCAGCAGGGATTCCGCTGGGGAAAATAAAAAAATCGCGACTTCAAAAAAAAAATAAAACAATTGGCGATAAAAAAATTACAATTTTCGAAAAAAAATCGAAACAGTTATTTTTTTGGGGGATTTTTTTCGAAAATTGTAATTTTTTATCGCCAATTGTTTATTTTTATCGCCAATTGCGAAAGTGGCGATCGCCAGCGGAATCCCTGATTCAGGTGAATATCATTTATGTCCACAATCATGTGTCCGATATTGGAGATTTCATTGGTTGAAATGGTCGGTCATGTAATAGTAACTGATCTTTAAATCCCATATACTCCCCAACTAACATCAATGATGGCTCCCTCAGATTTTATCAGAATTCATCAGAAATAGAAATTTGTTAAACTTCCGAGAAATTGAGATATTTTGTGATAAGATGACAACTTGACAAATTATTTCCCGTCAATATTAACCTCCGGAGCGTTCAGTTTGCACATTCAGTTTCATACTGTAAAATTTAATAGAACTTCAAGTTATGAGAAAGAGACCTTTATTTATTTAGCAGTTCTTTTAAATTAGTATACAAATTAAATTAACCCCTTAAAGGTACATACCCACTCAGTAGCCACAAAATGTTCTTTATGGGAATTAAATACCGTTAAGTGTATAATTGTGTCACTATTCCACCAGTTATAAACATTACAGGTGCCCGCTATACAGATATAATCATTTAGTAATATTTATTTTACTGATAGTGACGCGCAGTGATATCAGATTATTTTCATATGCAAATGAGGCATGATACTTTTTAATTATTTATAATAATTAAATGCGTCGCCTAAAAAAATAATATTTTCGACAGATTATAAAGTATGATCATTGTACATCAAAAAATAAATACAAAGAATAAATAGTAATGCCCAATAGTGTTTTAATGAAACACAGTATCGACCCTGATATCAGTGTGCAAATTTACGTCTGATATAAAATGGATAATAATGCCAATTATTACGTGGGGTAATGGTGAATGAATATTTATTTTGCAAGAAAATGTCTAGGATGATGTCTCTGATATAAAGAACATTTTGTACCTACCTTTAAACCACATTAACCCATTACATACGTAATACACCTTTATGGGTATGAAATATTTTATTTTTATTTTTGTTATTTCTCAGTGAAAGTATCATTATGTTCTGACCACTCATTTGAACTGTCTTCACGAGACGGTTCAAATGGTGGTCGTGATCACACATATTTCTCCGAGCTCATATAAAGAAAATATTTAGGATTTTCCACAAAGAAAATGGCGTATCAGCAGGACCAAATAACTGTAACATTGTGTCTGCTTATAACTGGATTTTTATTTTTTTAAATTGATCAAGTGTCCACCGATACATTTTGCTGTTGGAGAATTTAAATACTGGCCAGAGATTATATTTGTATATATTTTCACACCAATTTCAATAAAAAATAAAAAAATATCCTTCACAAACTCCCATTTTATTCCAAAATGTATGTGGATGATAATCCACTGCTTATTCCTTACAATTAAATTATGTCGTCTGCCATTTTTCTCACAAAAACATCGTTTGACAGAAAGGAAATGATTCTAAAATGCTGCCAAACCATGTTTTTACAGAGAGAAGAGACAAAATATGAAACAGCAGCAGACGTCAATTTTCGGTTCCCGCATTCTAGGAGTTAATTTTCTACGACCTGGGCTACGTAACCACAAAAGGCCATAATACAATGACAGGTGGCTCAATGGCGAACAGTTTTTCTGCGGGAGTTGAACACGCCTGATACGATCAGTCAGTTACAAGGGTCAGCCTTTGCAACACTCCGCCACGTGAACTCAATCAGATTGAACTGATATCGGCGGCCATGTTTTCATCGTGGTAAAACATTTTCTGCCTCTGTACTGATAAAACTTTTGGACAGCAATTATTAACTCTTTACATGCTGAGAGCTCCAGATAAGCTGCATATATGCTTAAATACTCCATTATTTGTTTGTTTGTAGGGGTGTAACGGCCTATTAACAGCTAAGGTAAAAAACAAGAGGGCCATGATGGCCCTAATTCGCTCACCTGACTCCATGAACACCAGAGGAGAATGTGACATTGAGTTCATGTGTTTTAAAAAATTGTGCTATTTTTAGATGGCGGTCATCTTGGATTAAGCGATGACTCATTTTACCAAATCTGAAAATGCTTCATCCAAGGATCTTAACTTCCTATGAAGTTTGGCCAGCATCCGCCATGTGGTTCCTGAGAAAAAGACGTTCAAAATCTTGAATAAATGGACCTATTGGTGGCCATCATGGATGACATAATCATCCGATTCCGACAAATATTGCACCAGAGCAATCGCCTCATCGATACCTTCAATTTGATATATGGCATGAGTATATTCGGTCAAAAATAAAATTTGACCCCAATTTGACCCCACGGGCCATGCCCATTTTCGACCACGGGGTCACCATTTTCGCTACTTTGAAAGAGCATTGTAAATCGATCATTCCTACCAAGTTTAGTCGAAATACGGCCAGCGGTTCATGAGAAGAAGATTTTTTAAGAATTTATGCTATTTTTAGATGGCGGCCATCTTGGATTAGCGATGACCTCCATTTGAACAAATCTGAAAAGGCTTCACCCATGGACCATAACTTTTAAGTTTGGCTACCATGGGCCAAGCGATTCATGTGAAGAAGAATTTGGAAATCTCTAATAAAAGAACAACTATTTGACATTTCGGCGGCCATCTTGGATGACACAACAATCCGATTTCGACAATAAATGCACCAGAGTGATCACCTCATTGATACCTTCGATTTAATATATAACATGACCATATTCGGTCAAAAATAAAATTTGACCCCACGGGCCACGCCCATTTTTGACCCATGGGTCACCATTTTAACAACTTTGAAAGAGCATTGTACATCGATCATTCCTACCAAGTTTCGTCGAAATCCGGCTAGCGGTTCATGAGAAGAAGATTTTTTAAGAGTTTATGCTATTTTTAGACAGCGGCCATCTTGGATAAGCGATGACCTCCATTTTAACAAATCTGAAAAGGCTTCACCCATGGACCAAAACTTTTAAGTTTGGCTACCATGGGCCAAGCGGTTCATGTGAAGAAGAATTTTTAAATCTCTAATAAAAGAATGACCTTTGACATTTCGGCGGCCATCTTGGATGACATAACAATCCGATTTCGACAAAAAATGTACCAGAGTGATCGCCTCATTGACACCTTCGATTTCATATATAACATGACCATATTCGGTCAAAAATAAAATTTGACCCCAATTTGACCCCACGAGCCACACCCATTTTTGAACCCGGGGTCACCATTTTAACAACTTTGAAAGAACAATGTATGTCGATCATTCCTACCAACTTTCGTAGAAATCCGGCTAGCGGTTCATGAGAAGAAGATTTTTTAAGAATTTATGCTATTTTTAGACGGCGGCCATCTTGGATTAGCGATGACCTCCATTTTAACAAATCTGAAAAGGCTTCACCCATGGACCATAACTTTTAAGTTTGGCTACCATGGGCCAAGCGGTTCATGTGAAGAAGAATTTTGAAATGTCAAATAAAAGAACGACCTTTTGACCTTTTGGCAGCCATCTTGGATGACATAACCATCCGATTTTGACAAAAATTGCACCAGAGTGATCGCCTCATTGATACCTTCAATTTGATATATGACATGACCCAAATTGAAAGAGCAATGTACATCAATCATTCCTACCAAGTTTTGTCGAAATCCGGTTGGCGGTTCTTGAGAAGAAGATTTTTGAAGAATTTGTGCTATTTTTAGACGGCGGCCATCTTGGATTACGCAATGACGTAATTTTAACAATTTTGTAATCCCCCTACTTAAGGACCAGGACCATGACCATGAAGTTTGGTGACTATAGGCCCAATGGTTACCGAGGAGAAGACACATTGCGGTAACAATAGCTCACATGAGCTTCGCTCAGGTGAGCTAAAAAACAATTGAAATCGGAAGTAGCGGGTATCAAAAAGCAATAACAAATTTGTGGTACCTTTATCATGCTACAGAAAACAATAAACAGACCACAAATAGCATATTTTTCTTATTTTCCATGAAAAAACTTCTTGGTAATTTATTAGAATTGTCTCCAAAGAGACAATTCTAATGAAATGCCAAAACATGTTTTCATTTTGAAGCAAACTATTCAATAATTGCTGTCTGTTGATGTACAAACAGTAGTGTGATTTTATTTTACCCAATTAAAATGTTGAAATACCCAATTGCTTCAGAAATGATGGAGTGAAAATACTCAATTACTAATTCCTTATCTGGAACATGCTGCTAGCAGTGACAATAACAGCTAGCAAATCAGGAGTATTTGTCTTATTTCTCACAGTAAATATGTCTTGGAATTTCATTATACCGGTAATTGCGTCCTTATATCCTTATTTTTCAGTATAATACACACCCATTGTTTTCTCGCTACTTATACATGTATACAATTGGGTCCAGAAATATGATACAAATCTTTTACCAATTTTCCTAATGCTAATCTGTTATATCACTTACTGCACATAGCTGGGAATTCTCGGTAAGGAAAATGGAAAGAGACAGCAAAAATTGGCCCAAAAAGTCGAAAAAAATCTTTTAACTTTAACAATTACGCCCCATTTTGTAACGGCGGGCCAGTGCCTTGGAAGATTGATTTATTGTGTTCAACGGCCTATCAACAGCTAAGATCATTTAAGGCCAGGCTAACAGTTGGACTATCCCGTATTTAATCTGTCCATAAGGAAATTCCCAAAATCGGAACTGAATATTTACCGAAAAATATATATTCAGCCAGGCCCCTGAAATTAGAATATCCTGAACTGGTGCCAGGTCCATTCCACACCAAAGTCACTTAACTCCAACACCAAAAGTAATATGATCGTATTAATCTTATTACTTTTTAATGTGGTATAACAGGATTTAGCTCTCAAGTATATGAGGGCCAAATCATGTACGTCAGCATTCTGGTAAGGATGAACCCCGATCGTTCAATTACCCAAAGTGTGCTCCTGACCAACCACTCATCAGTGGCCAGTTTCACTAAACTTCTTACGACTAAAATGGTCGTAAGTGCAAATTTAAGATTGTCTGTAAATTACAATTTATGGATTTACATTTATTGAGCATAGGCTGCATATGCAGCCTATGCTCAATAAATGTAAATCCAATAATTGTTTACAAGAAAATAGTGTTAATGTGAAATTTACAGACTATCATAATTCTGCACTTACAAACATTTTAGTCGTACGAAGTTTAGTGAAACGGACCCCGGTGTCTTAGAAGACATGTGTGAATTTGTTTACCTTCGCTTACACACCTGTATATTGGCACTGTTCTGATGTGTTTCTGACAGTTACACCTGGTTGCCATGGCAACACAAATTATTTAGCTGCACCTGTATTTCTTATCTGTGTTCGCACATTCTCCCCTTTTCCGCAATTATCATATTTATTTAAAGAAGATTGCTACACAGAGCTCTGAACTAACATGTTTTTGTGATGAAATATGATGAATTTATCTATTCACTGGTTGGTTATTTGATTGAGTGATCCGGAGCTCCAGATAAGGTGCGTATTTGCGTAAATACCCAATTAAAATTGCCAAAAACCCAATTGAAATCAGAAATACTGAGTATCAAAACACAATAAAAAATGTGTGGTACCTTTACCATGCTGCAGAAAACAATAAACAGACCACAATATAGCATATTTTTCTTATTTTCCATCAAAACAGATCTTGGTATTTCATTAGAATTGTCTCCTTGGAGACAATTCTAATGAAATGCCAAGACATGTTTTCATTTCGAAGCAAACTATTCAATAATCGCTGTCTGTTGATGTATAAACAGTAGTGTGATTTTATTTTACCCAATTAATATTTTGAAATACCCAATTGCTTCAGTCAGAAGTGATGGAGTAACAATACTCAATTACTAATTCCTTATCTGGCACCCTGGTGATCAAACAGTTATTCTGGATTAGATATGAAATATCTACAATATAGAATGGTTCACGTACAGCTGCAGAACTGTAAAAATCAATAAAACAATGTAACATACCAATGTGATGTCATTACGTTGCATTATTATGCTGCCGTCAATATGGTCAGTTATTCAGTAACATCATGTGATATCTTTTGACCAACAAAATATCAGAAAACATAATTTCCGTATTAGTTATAGTTCATATATTGAATTTTTAACTAAATTAATTTCAAGCAAGCGCAGCAAGTTTATTAAAACTTCAATATGTGAATACTCCACCCCCTTCGTGTGCATTCTGTTATAATGGAGCACTGCCCATAAACACGAAGGGGATGAGGGGCCTTTTAAATATGACTTTTGACATATTGCATCTTTTCATGATTAATTTGATAGATATTGGTGAAAGCGTCTCAATAGCTGATTAATAGAGACAAAATGCTCTGCTTTCATTGGTCGATAGCGTAGGGCAAAGAATAAAAATACATATTGACCATGATAATGTGAAGTGGAACCTCTCTAAACCGGACACCCTGGGACGTCCCCAGGGTGTCCGGTTTAGCGAGGCTCCACTGAAATTGAACAGTTTTTGTCATTTTCAATCATGAACAGACACGACAATGACATAAATGACAGTGAAACCCATCTAAATTAAACACAATAGTGTCACCAGGGTGTCCGGTTTAGAGCGGTTCTACTGTATTAGCATCAATACACCAAGTTATTATTCAACATCCTTGAGCTGAAACAGAAATCCAAATGCAAACAATTCATGAATGGAACGGGTTAAAACAAACACGAGCTGACAAAAGAGGACCAAACAACATTTGAAACAATTGTAGGTTCTGTTAGATGTGTTTACAGTAGATTTCCTTAAGTATCTTTCTAATGGAATGACATATTTTTATGAAATATACCGCTGCAAATGCGGTACACGTTGCCCTTTATTGCATAGGCGGCTTTATTCTCATAATCATGTCATTTTGACGAAGAATCGGTTACCATAAATGTAAATAAAAATGAGAGCATGTGAATGTAAGAAATAAACGGTACTCGATTCTTTGAGAATGTTACAAGTTATCAAGGGCGGATTCAGGGGGGGGCGGACCCGGCGCGCCCCCCCCCTAAAATTCGCAGAGTAAAGATTTTTTACAAGTTACAAGGCACGTTTCTACGTTCGCGTTGTGAATTTATTGTTTATTGGTTTTTTTTTGGCTTCAAAATGCGCCAGAACGCAGGAAATGCGATGTAGATTTCAAAAAAATTCCGTGGGGGAATACCCCAGGACCACCCTAGCACGTTCCATAATATAGTCAAGTATTGCAAAATAGTTACGCCCCCCCTAACCCGAAATCCTGGATCCGCGCCTGGTTATTGTAAATAACTTTCAGAGCACCCATAAAACACATATGACATCGTGCGCTAAATATCATCGAAAGCCGTCCGTTTCTTAGGAAGATTTTAAAGAAAATCTACTGTAAAAATGACGTCACAGATTACGTCACATCAGAAAATCGGGTTCAGAAACCACGTGATCCCACACCTTGGTTACAATACTGAATTAAACTGTTTGCCATTCATTCACTGAAGTAGCTGATTTGCTATACATGCCCTACTGCTTCAGAACAAATATTACATGTTACCCAATAGAACGCGGGAAACAAAAATTGTCGTCTGCTGTTGTTTTTTATTTTCCATTTTTCTCATCAAAAACATGGTTTAACAGCACTTGAGAATGATTTCCAATGGAAATGATTCTAAAGTGTTGTCAAACCATGTTTTTATTGATAATGAAGATAAAATATAAAATGACAATAGACGACAATTTTTGTTTCACACATTGCTAAGATTAACATCTCATCTTTTTGCTGAAGCAGTAGGACTAATTCAACGACTGAATGACGAACAGTGTAGGCCCTGATCAGACTACACTGGTCACAAATGTCATAAGATCCCAAATTTATAAACTTGCAGCCCAAATACAAATTCATGTATTAAGCATTAATCAAACATTCCTACATACGGTAAGTGTGTTAGCCGCATGTGTTAGTAACTATGGTAACTGTAACTAACTGGGTGGTTGTCAATGGCAACTGGGGTAACCTAGGCTACCATGCCCTGGGTTAGGCAAAGCAACAAATTTGAGCCACATTGAAGGATACATAAGTTTGTTTTGTTGTTGTTATCTTTGTCTATGTTTTTTTTTAATCTATACGGCTGAATAAACTTTTTGATGCAAAGCACATTACAGGATCACATTAAAATAAATGTCCTAAGCCCTATTTATCCAGTCCATAGTAACAGATCAATAGCCAATTTCACCAACATTACAAAGTATACTTATCTATCAAAGTATATTTTGAGGGAGCAATCATTTATTGTTCCCGAAAAATTATAATTTCATATAGAAACTAACGACTGCATATATTTGATGATTAAAAGTATGCAGAATTATTATACTGAATTTATTACATTATCACAGCCAAAATGGGTGTGATAATGTAATAAATTCAGTATAATAAAAATTAATGAATTTATCCTTAAATTGAAAATTTCTCCCTCAAAGTATACTTTGCTAGGTAAGTATACTTTGCAATGTTGGTGAAATAGGCTACAGGTGCCACACAAGACATAACTGTCATAACAGTGTCGAATGTGGCTGTGACTGGAGAAATGGATCGAGCTCATGGTATATAATTGTACATCCTGATCAAATAACGCACTCCGGTAACCTGATCATTGATGGAATGGTGAACAGTGCAGATCCCGATCAGACTGTGCGGATGCACAGTCTGATTGGGGTCTACACTGGTCGCATAACCCGTAAGCCCCATTTTCCCAGTCACAGCCACATAAGATTCAACAAAATTACCGGTTTTGAAAACGGTCAAATTAGAACCTGCTTATTTTCCCATATACAAATAGCAGACACTTTGTTTTTATTGAAACAATATAATTTCAGGATTAAAATATTGAATGAAAACATAAAATAATATCTTCATTACATAAGCAATATTTTTGCAACAATCAAATCATAGGACTATATGTTTTATTTCTCTGTAAATATGTCTTGGTTTCCAAGACATATTCATGATATTTACAAGGAGAAATAAAAGAAAATATTATGATTTTTGTCCGCTATTTTTGAACTATTTATAGCCCACAAGTTTCCCAGCATGCAAAGAGTTAAAAGCATGTTCATGAAAATATGGTAAGCAATAAATTATAAACATATGAAGTATATTTGTAATGCAGATGACACAATAGTCACCCACAATCGGATTCCACCATTTAAACGCGCCCTAAATGTGGCTCAAATCCAACCAAACTGGCACTTACAAGGACCTTTGGACGTTCTGACCTTTCCCTTTGGTTTGCAGCATAATAAACAACAAGTTTCTGAAAAACAGATCACTGAAACATTTAGAAAATTACACACAACAACAAAAGGTGGCCATTTCATACAATCGGTGCTTGGCAACCATTAAAAATGCAACTTCTTGCAAAAATGTAAATATATGTATAGAAAAGAATCAAAATGCTGTGGGAAAATGTAAAATTTAAATAAACAATTCTGAAAATCTGAAATAATCAGAAACGTATCAGTATCTTTGCAGAGTTTCGCTTAATATGTCCAACCTGCAAGAATACCTCCTATATATATTGTGTAAAATGTGTACAACAATCAAATTGCCCTGCCAAGTAAAACAAATAAATATTAGCTTTAATATAACAGGATATTTGACCTAGATGTATTTTCCCATCGCAATATATGAACTCTAGGCGAGACATAATTATGTACACGATGTCTGCTATGTTGCTTACAGGTATTTCGAAAGCCGCATACCTTTATACAAAATGGCGGTGGAAATGAAGTCATCACCTACACAGGCTGTATACAAACCCGCTGATTGATATTCTTGAAACACTGTCAATACTTTGTACCACAAAATGTTATTATAATATTTAAAACTTGAATTTCGTAACTAAAGGGTTAAGAAGAGTACAAAATAGTACTATTCCTCAACATGGAACTGCTAAATGAACAGATGCAGACTTGTTGAAAGGTACCACACAACTCCATCACCTGTATTTACCTATAAATACAGTAAACAGTAGCAGAACTCACAAAGAACATGAAAACACCAATACCTCACAGTTCTCACCTTTTTTAACCCGTTTCCGACCCTTTTTACTCCTTAGAAAGTACATAATTCCTGTTTACGTGGATATTCCAAAGAATATATATCTTTAACAGACTCGACTGATTCCACACTTCGTTACACAGGTAATACACAGGTACGCAGTCTGGCGAAATGTACACACAGGTACACAGATGGTGCCAACAACAGGGATGATACAGCGCTGGATAAGACGTCTATTTTTAGTATTTTTTCTCTTATTTATCATAAAAACATGCATGTTGGCAGTTCTTTAGAATCGGCTTTTCAAGCCGATTCTACAGAACCCCAAATTGCATGTTTTTCGTAATCAGAAATAAGATATTAATTCAAAATTCAGCTGTTAATGCATCCTTATCTGGAACAATTCTGGCAAACTATACAGTATCAGGGGAAATCAATCGTGCAAGAAAATCCAAGGAGAATTATGATAATTACGCAATATTTTAGCTGATTATTTTTTAACTCTGTGGTCCCAAAATCTTTTATTTAAAAATAGCTAGAGCATTATAGCAGAAATTACCGGTACCTAAAGTCTTTGTCTGTTTTTATGCTAGTGATAATCAAACCTGGTTTTGCAGTGACCTCTTGATTGGTCTGTATCTGTAGCAAATTTACTCTTATCTCATTTCTAGGTAAAAATACCATATTCATGCACTTATGAGTGTGGAAAGTATTTGTATGGCTAGAATATGGTAAAAATCAAGACTAACACTTAAAGGCACTGTGTCTCAGATGGTGTCTCAAAGTTATATTTTGAATGCACTGTAAATGGCATATATATCAATCAATCGCACCATTTTATTTGATCAAATTATAAAATGTTTGTGTTATATTCAAGTACATTGTATATATATATCAGAAACTGTGATAAACAGGGGAGATAATCTGATTTGCTATACATGCGCCAGTAAGCACAATTTGTGAAAAATTTGCCAGTCTATGCCTCACAATGGCACCATTACACATTTTTATGTTCAACTTCAGTGTCCATATACGGAATTCAATTAACGAGTTGATAGCACGGTTTGTCTATTTCCTAAATAACATTGCCCTCAGGGGTGTAATAAAACATCAAAAACAATTCCTCGAATGATTTGCAAATTGTGTAAGCAGCTAGCAAAACAATTCCTCGAATGATTTGCAAATTGTGTAAGCAGCAGCAAAACAATTCCTCGAATGATTTGCAAATTGTGTGCAGCAGCAAAACACGAGTTAACAGGAACATGCGGAAAGAACAAAAATCAACGCAAAATTTAGAAAGACTTGAATTAAAGGAGTTCTGACGCCTTCAATTGTTTTGCAGGCTGTACGTTTTTTACATTCCATTTTTCTAAATGAATATGCAATTGGATTTAAACATACAGGGTTTATCTATCTATATACCTTAATTATTCTAATAAACGCCCCTGGGGCTATGCAATTTTCTGCATTAGTTATGCAAAAAATGGAATTTTGAGATGACTTGACCTAGTGAAAACAGAATTATTTGACGGTAAATATAGTAGGTGGGGGGTGGGTACTATTAAAGAGGGGGTTAAAGACAAAAGATTAATTGATTTGTGTTTTATGTCCGTTTAACACCAAGGTCATATACAGACAGGAATGGACCTGTATGTGGGGGTGGGTTTTGTGGGGCGGGAGGGGAAAGACAGTATCCCGATCTGGTGCCAGGCACATTAAGTAAGAAGAGAGAATTTTAATATGTCTTAGCTTTCAATTCAATCCAAATTACTATCACATACATATTTGTTTCAAATTCCGTCTAATAAATATGTTGAAACCTACGGAAGCCCGCAGGGAACATGGGATTTTTTTTATTAATTCGATCGTTCCCACAAAATAGCAATTTGTTCCATAGAATTAACAATTGGTTCCCACGATATAACAATTTGTTCCCTCGAATTAACAATTCGTTCCCACGAAATGATAATTTGTTCCCTCAATTTAACAAATCGTTCCCTCGAATTAACAATTCGTTCCCACGATATAACGAATTAACAATTTGTTCCCATGGGAACGAATTGTTCTTTCGTGGGAACAAATTTTTAATTTGTAGGAACAAATTTTTAATTTGTGGGAAAAAATTGTTATTTCGTGGGAATTAATTGTTATTTCGTGGGAACGAATTAATAAAAAAAATAATTCTACATCCCCTGCGGGGCTCCATAGAAACCAGTTCATATGGATTCATCGCTAAGATAAGCATACGCTCCCATCCTTAGATGACAGGCCAATGAAGAACGGACAGACTTTTAAGCCATATCGTAATACACCCCATTTTTTAAAACAGGCATATACAGACCTCGACAACTTGTCCCCTTGTATTTGCGAGTGAATTTTCGATCTGGACGAGTGGTAATTTGAAGAAACAGTGTGGCATATCGGAATGTATCCAATATGGAAGAGTGAAAAATTCAATTTGTCGAGCCTCGATATATAGCCCATTGCCGTCAGAATACATTTTTATGTGTACATCTTTACAAATATCAAAATATTTTCTATTCTATTTTTCTTATTTCTCAACCAAAGTATATGTTGTGACCATTCATTTGAACCGTCTCGATGAGACGGTTCAAATGGTGGTCACCACATATACTTCTGATGGGAAATGTAGAAATTATTTAAAATTTTCTGTCAGGAAATTTGTGCAGCTTCAGAAAGTAATAGGATAAACTACAAATGCTTTTAGTCAAGTATAACCTTTCTCATGTTTCAACACAGTCGGCCACCTTCCGTGACCTTTCATAATCTACAAATTTATTTATAATTTATCAGGTCACAAAGTGCCTGGTTTATTCCTCAGGTACAACCAGGTATGTGTGTATTGCCTAGAACTTGATACTAAAGGTAATTTTACAAAATGCACAATTTGTCAATGTCCACCAGCATAGCAACAGATAAGTGGCAGGGTCCAGAGATCCAGATAAGTTTTGTATCTAAAGAGTATTATAGCCCGAGATTTCTCATTCAAATGCGTATTTTACTTTTACAAATGTGTCATTGATTTGCTGCCTTATTAAATAGGGAACAAATGACAATAATAAAAGTTCACTTATTTGAGCTGCAAGAAGCTAACACTGAACTAAGTAAATGTTCCAACTTTATTACAGTATTTTCACTACTCAATTTGACAATCAATGCGTATTTTTATATTGCTGTGCGTATTTTGTACTCCCACTTTTGATAATCAATGCGTATTCAGCTAAAATAATTGCGTAAAATACGTCAATAACACCTTATCTGGAACTCTGCTAATTGTGCAATTTTTTTTATAAATTTACAATTTAATGTTTGCACATTTTGTGAAAATCGAAATTCTAATTTTTTTTTCACAAAAATAGAAGGCCCATTCACAAGTTCTTGGAAACAATGAAACACTTATTGTCCTCTCACCATTGCAAGTTTCACGATAAGAAAACAAAATAAGACCATTTATTTTTCCACAAAATTGAAGAAAAAAAAAAAGAGAAAATGCTGATTATGTTTTAAATTGAACAATGCAGATTCTAATGAGAAGACTCGTAACGAGCCAGCTCATCTGCATCTACAGTGCTTGCAAATGTTAGCTTCGTGGTATGTGGTTTTGAAAGGGTTTAAGGCTTATCAGTAACCCTGGAACCAATATCAGGGCCCTACTATCTGCATGACTTGTCTTTCATCAGTACCACATTGTGACCCCTAATGTGGCCCCTGGCTGGGAAAAGGGACTTTACTATGTGTGCGACCAGCGTAGCTCCTGATCAGCCTGCACATCCGCGCAGTCTGATCAGGAGCTACACTTGTCGGCATTCGGTCAAGCATATCGTATTTATTCTAATAATAGCCCCCTTCCTATATTTTCAGTCAAATCATTTATTTTCACATAGTAGTGTCATCTCAAATTCAAATTTCTGTGTTTTTATGCAGTTATAACCCGGTGGTCGTTTATTAGAATATGTATGATACACATGATGTCCATTAAAGGAACATCGTGTTTACAATACAATACAATAGTTTATTGGATGATGTAGGCCTCTGGCCCATAAGATGTACAATTGAACAAATATCAGTGAACATCTAATGGAATTATATCGTGTTACGCTTGTTTAACATATGGTAAATATATACGGAAATTGTGTAAATCGTTTTGTGAGTATTTGAACCCATAATTCTATAAAATGTGTCTAAAGACCTGTTGGAATACATTTGAGCAGGTAGGTAGATCAATCTAATATCATCGTATAGTTTACAATGAAAAAACGCATGGTATTCATCTTCCAGAATTTCTCGATTTGTATGTATTAGGCAATACGGACAAATCCGGAGCTCTCTCTGTATTCCAGCATGTCTGCCGACTTCAATGTTTAACTTGTGGTTGGAGCACCTAAATTTTGCCATCGCTTTTCTCAAATTAAATGGTAAAGAACATGTAATATACCTTTCTACATTCAAAAGACTTTTAAAATGTTTATAATGAATACATTTAGCAGAGATGTCAACATCGCTATGCCAAGTTTGTTGACAACAATCTATAACACGTTGTTTGAATTGATGTAAAAACATAGTTAAGTCCCCTACATCTTGAGATAGCCAGACTAACCCAAAGCCATATTTGTATAGAAGTGTTTATAACTATATTAACCCATTTCAGTCTAAGGATACAATGATTTTTATTGGAAAAATCTCATTCTTTTGTTTATTTCTCCATAAAGGTATATGTTGTTACCATTCGAGACGGTTCAAATGAGTGGTAACAACATATACTCTCGAGATGAAATGAAGAAAATAGGATTTTCCCCCCTAAAAAGTTTCATACTACTATAAGTGTATCCCGTCTTTAATGAGTTAACTGTATAAGCCAAATGATGATCAGTCTCTACATTGGTCACATATGTCTTAAGGGCCTCTTCCTCCAGACCGCATATCCAGGTAAGGATCTCTGCAGGGAGCTTTTCATTCATTCATTCATTCATTCGGCTCATATTTAAGGGTGGGAATTGGCTCGAACACCTTCCATACCCGGTGCAAGGAGCTGGGTCAGCCTGGCACTATATAGGTCAAGGGTCAGTGGCAGGTATTTGGTGTAAGGTAAATAACGAGTATTTAGGAAAGAGGGGAGGGGGTGTCAGAGGGGGGCTTAAGGGCTAATGGCAACTGTGGCACTGCCCTAGACACCACCATGGCAGCCACGGCGTGCATGGCACGCAGGAGCGCAGGAAACACCATTTTGAGGGTCTAGGTTGAATTTTTTTCTGATTTTATTCGGATTTTATACGGCCCTGTGTGATGTGCTACAACAAAAATGGGCTTATTTTGTTTGCGCACAGTGTAGTCCCAGACCAGCCTGCACCGTCTGATCAGGGGCAGTACACTATTCACTATTGTGTTTGGGAAGTAATGGTGACTGCTAACAAACATTTTACACAGCTAAATCCCTCTACACTGGAACATTTAGAGATTCCATTGTACATTCAGGTATATGAATACTTCTAGACTTTTGTATGTTTTGCAATCATGAAAAGACATTAACATTAAAGACAAAGTGATAATACACTACCATTATTTTTAAATACAATGCAAATAGACTATCAAATTAAAATATATAACAAGTACAGGTTAAAGGTACATGCCCACTCAGTAGGCACATGTTTTGTTTTTTTTAAAGGAATTAAATAAGTGTATAATTGTGTCACTATTCCACCAGATCTAAAGATATGAGTGCCCGCTATACAGATATAATCATTTAGTAATATTTATTGTACTGATAGTGACTCGCGGTGAAATAAATACATGTATCACCATTTAAAGGTACATGCCCACGCAGTAGGCGCAGAATGTTCTTTATATCAGAGACATCATCCGAGACATTTTCTGGCAAAATAAACATTAATTCACCATTACCCCATGTATTGATTGGCATTATTATACATTTAATATCAGAAGTAAATTTCCACACTGATATCAGGGGCGATAATCGTGTTTCCTTAAAACGGACATTACTATATATTCTCTGTATTTATTTTTCGATGTGCAATGATCATACTTTACAATCTGTCGAAAGACGCATTTAATTCATATAAATAAATAAAAAATATCATTCCTCATTTGCATATGAAAATAGCCGGATACCACCGAGAGTCACTATCAGTAAAATAAATATTACTAAATGATTATATCTATATAGTGGGCACTCGTAATTTTTAGAACTGGTGGAATAGTGACACAATTATACACTTATTTAATTTCTATAAAGAACATCTTATGCCTACTGAGTGGGCATGTACCTTTAACATATAGGACTGCTAACTTCTTAGTAAAATAGTTGTCAATGTAAGAATTAGCTGCTATTTTTGCCGATATTGAATCCATATAAATTTACTTATACAGTCATGTGTATGACAAACGATGACTAAGTACTATGATGTCAGCGAGTCCAAACAATATAAACATTAACCCTTGTAATGTAGTCTTAATATTGTCGTCTGCTGTTTATTTATCTCCAAACAAAACATGATTAGAGAGCATTTCAGAATAATTTCTGATGGAATTCTCAATAAAAACATGGTTTGACATCACTTTAGAATCATTTCCAATGGAAGTATGTTTTATTGAGAAAGATAAAATATGAAATAATAGCAGACGACAATTTTTGTTTCCCACATTCTAAGGAGAATTAACATAGTCTATTTATTATAATTTGTTCCCTGTTTTTCTTGATGAAACCTGTTTTGACAGCGCATGAGAATTGTCTCCAATGGCGCTGCAAAAACACGTCATTTGCTAAAAGAAATAAGCTTAAATGAAAAACAACAGACGACAATTGTTGTTTCCCACATTAAAAGGGATGACTATGCTTTAGTATACTGAATTAACATGATTAATATTGTCGTCTGCTGATTATTTGTTAATGTTTTGATGCGCATGAGAATTGTCTCCAATGTGTTGCAAAAACATGTATTTTGTTAAAATAAATAAGTTAAAAAGAAAAACAGCAGACAACACTTTTTTTGTCTTGTGCATTTGTAAGGCTTATATTTTAAGTGCCTATTACGCATATATATGCATGCAGTCATTTACGTTGCTCCAATAAGCTACTTAGTTTTGACGTAGTTTTGGATTATTCATTTCAAATAAATAGTCATTTCACACAAAATATATTTCACATAAAATGCATGTACCAATAAAATATCTCCTTTCGTGGAGAAATAAAAAAAAATCATAATGTTACTTTGCTGGACCATGAATTTGTTAAAATAAAAGAAGAAAATGTTTTTCAAAATAAATCGAGAGAATCAAAACAGAAATAATTATTTTCTGTAGAAATATACATGTATCAATCTTGTTTGTGTATATTTATAAACATCCCATTCAGAGAACCATTTCCAGAAGCAGAACACAGTGATTCTAATGTGATGCTGTGACTGGAGAAATGTGGCTTATGTGTTTTCAAACCAGTGTAGATCCAGATCAGCCTGTGCATCCGCACAGTCTGATCAGGATCTACACTGTTAGCCATTCCATCAATGAAACACCTGTCATACATCTGACAGATCGTTACCAGGAGTGTACAGTGCTACTTGATCAGGAGCTACACTGGTTACAAATCTCAGAAGCCCCATTTATTCAGTCACAGCCTCATATGCTGTCAAATATATATATACAGTGCTCCAGATAAGCTGCGTATTTGCGTAAATACCCAATTAAAATTGCCAAAAACCCAATTGAAATCAGAAGTAGCGAGTATTAAAAAGCAATAACAAATTTGTGGTACCTTTATCATGCTACAGAAAACAATAACCAGACCACAAATATAGCATATTTTTCTTATTTTCCATGAAAACACATCTTGATATTTATTATAATGAAATGCCAAGACATGTTTTCATTTCGAAGCAAACTATTCAATAATTGCTGTCTGTTGATGTGTAAACAGTAGTGTGATTTTATTTTACCCAATTAAAATATTGAAATACCCAATTGATTCAGATATGATGGAGTGAAAATACTCAATTACTAATTCCTTATCTGGAGCTCTGTATATATAACTTCAGAAATAAAAAAAAAGGTCCTGTGCAAAACATGAACGGTCAATTGTCAAGAACCAACGTCCTATGAATGTTTGAATCAAATTGTTCTTTTCAACGGTCAAACTGTCCAACGGCAATATACCGAGTTGTTATTCTCCCCCCAACACGAAAAGACAATGAACTTTGGCAATCGGAGAATTATGATAATTCTATTCACATTCTTAAATGTAGTCACTCTGGGAAGCGAGTGAAGGAAATCAATATTAACAGCTCCTTCTACGGTTTATACAGATCTATATTTTCCAAATACTGCCATGAAATCCATTCTACAGCAAATACATCTCAATATTTTTCAACCACCTATTTTGCACAAATACACTTTAGTATTTTTCTGAGACATACTTGTGTGAAAAAGTTTCAATTCATTTATTTCCCTACAATTTGGGGAAGTTTGTTGATTGTCCCAAACAAAGACTCATTTTCATAACATATCTGCATAATAAAGCAGGCCATTTTGATATGTTATAATGAATAAAACCCTTTTTGATCCTCAAATTTATTGTTATTTAGGGGTAAATTTACCACTGTGTAGTTTGCCATGTGTTTCCCATCAAAATGTTGTGATTAGCTGCAGAGTTTATATAAAATGTCATGTTTTCATAAATTACCTTTACCTTTACAGATTAAGCACAGATTCTTCATCTACTACTCACTAAACACTGTTTCTTTATAAGCACGTATCTACAGGGATGTAGGAAAAGTAGCCCTCTTTTAGACCCTCAATTTATTTGTCAAGTGTGTTCACATTTTGAAGTGAAACAGGAAAAAAAATAGTGCTGATGCTGATTCTGAAAGCATGTAAACACAACATGTCTGCTAAATTATTTATGAGGAATTTTGTTCCCTTGGTTGTTCCTAGCCTTTATGCATGTCAAAACACCTGTTTACATAAATATCGTTTGCAAACACACGCAGTTTGTGTGACCCCCGCAAAGCGACCCAGCATCCGTCCGCCATTGCACACCACTTATCATATGATAAAACTTGACTCACGCCCAAATGAGGCCATATTTAATGTTTGTTATCATTTTACACACCTTTACACGTAAATTTGTAGAAATATGAAAAATATACATAAAACAGAACATGAATTTAACTGTCATAGACTTTTGTGACATTCAGAACCTGTCAAAACGAAACCAGCATCACCAGCGTAGCTTTCACTGGTGACTATGCGATTCAGGTAGCCGAAGGTAGGAATATCACCTAAGATATTCACGTAAAACATTGCCATTCCTGGAATATTTCACCATTTTGTACCATATAAGGTTAAATAACATGATAAATGATCAAATTACAGTAAAAGAAAGTTGACTTACCGTTTTTCCGCTTCGGATTTCTCTGTTTTCTTCGGCCGCACCTGCCACTCTCCATCATTTCAATTCAATTGAGAAATATGCCGACCTGGCCAGATATCATTGCGCATGGCAGTATTAAAGGGACGACAGCATCCGCAATCCTACTTTGACATTTTAAAGCAGCATCACCTGAATGGTGTGTTACAAACAATCCGATGGTGTTGCATCGAGTTTATATTGATATGTCAATACACTATCCACATGTGTTTATTTTGAATTTATAAATACGTGTATTCCAGAGATTAAACCACATCGATAGCCGGGTTTCATTTGAGTGACACATGTGTGTTGCTGTAACTCGGCTCTCCAGGTGCCGCCTATTTACGTAGCGGGTCACCTCCGCTCATCGGACAAGCGTAAAATTTAAGAGCATCGGGCGGGGTAAGCGGAAAATAAACACAAACGTGTATTGGACTATTAGCGAGCACACGGATTTACGCTGTTTTCCTTATTTCTCTATGAAACAGCTGATCGATATCTAGAGTGTTTCGCGTTCTGTAGTTATGCATATTCCGGGGACAAATTATGTTAACCATTTCACCCCTAAGTAACTGGAATGGACTGTGATATATTAAGTTTGACACGGCTCCGTTACGCAGTACATTTGTGAAAAATTAAGAAATATCCACACATGGTGCAGATCTTGATGAGATGGCTTGCTACGGGCCGACTCCTCATGATCTACACTGTTTGCAAATATTAGGGAAGAGCTAGGTCTCCAGGGTTAAGCGATACAATCTGATTATCATAAGGTGATGGTTAATTAATTAAATTAAAGTTTCGGCAATCATGACCTTACTGATTGAATACTTTGGCACGCAAGAGTCTGATTTACACCCCATATCGAAACTTTCGCTCCAAAGGTGAAAGGTTCGATGTTTCTCATTAGCAAAATTTATTTTATCCTGATGAATACTTCCAAGATAGGCCGCATGGCGTGCACCTCGCAAGATAAGCCAATTTGCCATTTAGCGGGATCGGATGCAGAGATAGCCACTCAGGTTGATCATTTTATGGGCTTATTGGCAAATTACCTGTTCAGATGATTCGATTAGTTCGTGACACCGACCAATCCAGGTATAGCGAAAGAGCCAGCTATTCAGGTGAAGCAATATTGCGGATAATTATTTTGCAATGTCGCATTTTTATGAGGCTTTATATTTCTGAGATTTGTTTTCACAAAAAGTGTGGTATTTAGCGTTAGGGGTTGTTATTGTTATAATCTTTTTTATTATTTCTGTTGGGTTTGTTTTTTTTTAAACAAAAATTGTGGTACATGTATTTAGCGTTTTGTAGTTGTTTTTTTATTCGTGCCTACCTGTACCAAGTACAGCGGGGGAAAGACAGCCTTATCTTAAAAACGATCTACACAGTAGAACCTCTCTAAACCGGTCACCGTCTGGACCTCTGAAATTCAATGTAACTCATCTCTAACGATACAAATGTCTGTTCATGATTGCAAAGTACACAACATGTGTTGCAGTGCTCATACACTTGTATTACAATGGAACCTCTCTAAACCGGACACCGTGGGGTAAATCCCATGGTGTCCGGTTTAGAGAGGTTCCGCTGTGCATTTCTCTTGAAATAACGGATCAGTAATTTAATGCTTGTCAAATTTGTGGAAATTTTCCAAATTAACCCTTTGAACCCGAAATCCCGCTATAGCGGTTTATGCAAAAAGTGCAGATCCAGATGAGCCGACTCGTAACGAGCCGTCTCATCAGGATCTGCACTTTTTGAAAGTAATTTTAATATTTTTGGGAACAAAAAATATCCCCTTTTCATAAATGGACTAGTCTGAAAACCATTTTGTGACGGTTGGGTTGGTTGCAAAATGAACATATCAAAATCCATTACAGTTACTTAGGGTTGAAAGGGTTAACAACACAATTAATACAAATGTAATACAGTGGAACTTCCCCAATCCAGACACGCTGAAAAATAATTTACATGTAATGATATTTAATTTTGGTGGATTTCACTGCAATCCAAATATAATTATTATTTATGTTCGTGGTTGAAAAGCATTAACATGTGTTATTAAGTGCTCACATACATGTACTTGATTTACAGTGGTCAACGTTATTGACGATTTTGTCAGAACGTGTCTTCTGTCACACTTAAACAGAGGAGGTGGGCTACAACGCGTTTCCCAAGAGAGATATTTGGGGTAGTTGAGTTGAATCCATTGTCAAATATATTCACACATTTATGGAAAATGTTTTTAAATGGTCACTATATTTATTTGTGTGCGTGTTTGGGTAGGAGAAATCCCTGGATAATATACGTCTCCCGATTGAAAACGGTTATTGGAATAAACATCTACAGAAAACGGAAATACACACGATTGGACAGTCTAAAAATAAGTTCAAACATGCGCAGACTGTACAATGTTGTTTCCTGACAAGGTGGCATTTTACGGAAGCGCTCGCAACACTAATTATAATAATGTGGCGTTTCAAATGCCATTACTCACGTAACGTAGGGTTCCAACTGCGCCGTGAGGTGCTTTGAACGGTTCCACACTTGAGATCCCCTGAGGCCCCTAGGTAGGGAATTTGGGGCCAGAACCAGCTTCCGTGGGGAATTCCCGGATTCGCTCTGTGTAATCGTGTTGCACCTTGGCACGGTGGTCATTATGTGATGGCGACTCATGGAGAAATGGGGATTACTGCATTTGAGACATGCCATGTCATTGTATACTTTCAGATATCTGCGTAATTTCATGAAATACATTTACGAAATTTCCGTAAATGGCGCCAAAAGTTGATAAAATTTTCAGAGGACACGCGTACTCTGAACATTTTGTCAACTTTTGACTTTATTTATGAAAAATATTGTAAATGTTGTAAACGTATTTAATTAAATTACGTAGATGTCCGAAGGTACAAAATCACATGGCGTGTATCATTTGTGGCCACCTGACCCCCTGGGGCACTCCGGCAACGTGATCAGGGTATATTATGCGGATGAACAGGCTGGTCTGGATCGGTCACAAACCAACAGGCCCCATTTCTCCAGTCACAGCCACATATTTAGATATGTAAGCAGGAATGTTGTGGCAAGTAAATGTCGTGGTAAGTTATTGAAAATTTCATACAAAATGTGAATACATGTACATGAATTTATTTTGAACGTCAAAAGTTGAACCTATCATGACTCTATGGCTACATGTATATACATTTACGTGGCATTAGAACAACATTCCATGCCATTTTGAAATCATTGTAATTTCATTTTTGGTCGAAACAAATGGAAGTTTTTACCAAGTTATGCCACTGCGTTAACCCTTAGCCTGCTGAATGAAATGTTGTCGTCTGCTGTTTATGTTTTATTTTCGATTTTTCTCATCAAAAACATGGTTTGACAGCACAAAAGTGCATGGTTTGACAGCACAAAAGTGCATGGTTTGACAGCACAAAAGTGCTGTCAAACCATGTTTTTATTGAGAAACAGGGCAAAAAATAAAGCAACAGCAGACGACAGTTTTCGCGATCAGCAGGCTAAGGGTTAACAGCCCCCACGATCAGATGCACGACACTTTCGCCAATCCAGCGATATATCTAAGCTGGAAAACCATACCATAGAGTTGCTTTTCTCATGATATGCTATTGCAACCATACCGTGAGAATGGTATGTAATTTATAGGACAAAGAACAAAGCGATCTCGGTAAAGTGGGTGCTTATTCTGTAAAAGGTAGATGTTACAGATTATCCTATCTAAATTTGACGTAACATGATAAAATTGGTATCATTTATTTTGCGGCCAGTGTATCCCCGGGCAGGCTGATCTGGGGATACACTGGTCGCAGGATAAAAACTGTTATTCTATACAATGTATTACTAGTATTAATTTACAAGCGGTAGATGCAACCAGAAATGTGAGACATGCCATGTGATTTTGTACCTTCGGACATCTGCGTAATTTCATTAAAAACAAATTTATAATATTTTTCGATTGTGGAACCACCTACATTCGAGGTAACATGACAAAATGGGTTTTATTTGAGCTTGTGACCAGTATATTATTATACCCTGAACAAATTGCACTTCTTTGGAAGATACACTGGTTGGAGTTTTGTTTTGGCGGCGAATCCTTCATTCTCGGGATTCACAAATAACAGTGAGTGAATTCAGCCCTACAGGGATTCACACCTGGGCCAAGTGATCTGGTGTGGTAACTAAGGGCACCTGGTACGGATCATGATTAGTGCGATTTCAGTACTGAATTTACACCCCATCCTCCACATATGAAATCTCCCCACCCCATCCACTCCCATGTATGTATCCCTCCATCCCATCCACCACATTGGGGTTACTCCCCAACCCTCCATATATGTATATCCCTCCACCCCCACCCATATATATGTGCAACTCTCCACCCCACCCATCAGACAGGTGTATCTCAAACCATTCTGTCATATTTTATCCACCCCCACCCACCATACAGGTGCATTCCCGTGTGTACATAATCTTGCTGTTGAATTAACGTAAAACTACATTCGCTCAATCAAATGCATTAAGCCCAATTTCGTCACAAATTGGCCAGAATTTACCACAAGCATCTGACTGATAACGATTACCTGAGTTTGGACCATACAGGTCACGTGTTTGGAGGTGTACCACGTGAATGGGACTATTTTATTCCAGATTGTCAGTAGCTCTGGTAAATAAATTAGTCCGCGTATGGGGGAAACCGGGACTATTTCATTTATGGCCAGTGTAGATTCCGACCAACAGTTTTGTTTTGGCAGCCTGCTAATGCTGATATTGTTCGTTGGTTATGTTTCGTGAATGCTTGTAAATTGGCTTAATAGCGAACAGTGTAGACACAGATCCGCGCGGGCTGATCTGGGTCTACACTGGTCGCAAAAGCGATATGTCAGGTTTTGTGTGCAGAATTAGAGAATAAATTAAAACTGCGGAATGCTGGTACTTTGACAGGTAGTTGGTCTGTGGGGGCGCCTATGGGGGTTAAATGATAAATGTCTTGGAAAATGGCGCGCAAATTTAATCGGTTCCGCAACAAAGAATGGTGCTGTGTTCAAAGAGCGTTTGGTAGACTGAAATGGATATTTTAAATTCCAAATTCGTGTTTGTCGAATCTGTTTCAGGAGTTCGCCAAGACAGAGGCCCGTTTCACTGAACTTCGTAGGACTAAGAAGTTCGTAAGCGCTGAATTTATTTAATAACTCTTTACACTGACAGATGGTGTTGGACAATTTTAAGTGGATGTATTCACATGTAATGATATGTACATGTAGGTGCAAAATGGAAACGTTAGTCAGAGCGTAAACCCTTTCGTTAGTTAGCCACGTTAAAGGTACATTCCCACTCAGCACAAACTGTTTTTTACAGCAATTAAATACGTGTATAATTGTGTACTATCCATTTAGTACTATTTATTTTACTGATAGTGACTCGCGGTGGTATCAGGCTATTTTCATATGCAAATGAGGCATGGTATTTTTTAATTATTTATATACTAATTAAATGCGTCACCTGAAACAATAATATTTTCGACAGACTATAAAGTACGATCATTAAAAAATAAAGACAGAGAATAAATAATAATGTCCGTTAACATTTTAAAGAAACACGGTTATCGCCCCTGATATCAGTGTGTACATTTACGTCTGATATAACATGTATAATAATGCCAATCAATACGTGGGGTAACAGTGAATGAATATGTCTCAGGTGATGTCTCTGATATAAAGAACATGTTGTGCCTACTAAGTGGGTATGTACATTAAAAGCAAATTAATTATACATAGTCTCAAAAGACAATTCCAATCGTCATGGTTCACTGAATTCTAAGAATAAAGTGAACGCATAAATATCCATCTTATCCTGAGATTCGGAGCTTTTATATTGTGACGTTTCGCTCTGCAAGTGTAATTAATATTTGGCCAATCAATACCCATGGTATAGGACGAATAGAAGCATTTGTTTTACAAGTCCGATAAATCTACTCACTTACCATTGCGAGAGGCATACTACGGGGCGCCAAGTGGGACATGGCTCAATTTTGTTGACAAAATTGAGCCATGTCCCACTTGGCGCCCCGTAGTACATACTCTGGTTACGTTTTTGTGTTGTAATATTCATTTCTTTTTCATACAGTGGAATCATCTCTAAACCGGAACCCAAGAACACACATGTGATCTTATTTTTGATGAGTTTCTTGGCCATTTATCGCAGGTGATAATGCATGTTCGTGATCGCAACTATGGCTCAGAATGATAAAATGCCTGATTTACAGTGACACATCTCTAAGCCGGACACCCTGGAGACATCCCAGGGTGTCCGGTTTAGAGAGGTTTCACTGAGCATGTATGTGATATAGTTGCATAGTAATACACAACCGCCTCTTGCCCAGATGTCAACGTTTCTGAACATATGTTGGCAATCTCAGCTCGCAGTCAAGCAGTTTGATTGGCTGAGCCTGAGCTGTAGCACAGCTCAGGCTCAGCCAATAAAGTTTCTTGACTTCAAGCGAAATATTCGTTAATCTTGCCCATATGTCAACGTTTCTGAACATATGTTGGCGATCTCAGCTCGCAGTCAAGCAGTTTGATTGGCTGAGCCTGAGCTGTAGCACAGCTCAGGCTCATAAATTGATTCTGAAATCTAGCTAGATAGCTTGGAAATGAAAAATTTCCCCATGTTAAATCCACATAGATATCTTCACTCTGTGGGGATTTAACATGGGGACAATCACATTATATTTTCGAAATAAAATCAACATTGGACCAAATTTCACGAAATGAAAAGAAGGCTCATTCTTAACGTTTCCTTTAATTTAATATTATCGAACAAAATATTGTTTTTGCATTGTTTATATGGCTGTAACATTTGGGCAGGTTTCGTGAAACAGACAGTACATGACGTGTTAAAGGTACATGCCCACTCAGTCGGCACAACCTGTTCTTTATATCCGAGACATCATCTGAGACATGTTCTAGCAAAATAAACATTCATTCACCATTATCCCACGTATTGATTGGCATTATCATACATTTTATATCGGACGCAAATTTCCACACTGATATCAGGGGCGATAACCGTGTTTCCTTAAAATGTTAACGAACTTACTACATGTATTTATTCTCTGTATTTATTTTTTGATGTGCAATAATCATACTTTATAATCTGTCGAAAATATTATTTTTTCAGGTGACGTCTTTAATTAGTATAAATAATTAAAAAAATATAATTCCTGATTTGTATATGAAAATATCCTGATACCACCGCGAGTCACTATCGGTAAAATACATATTACATTTCTTTCACATATGCTGCGGTAAGTTTTCGTTGTCAATGTTATTCGTCGTTTCTATTCAGCATGTTCATTGTCTTGTGTGTTTGTGTCTTTGTGATGTATGATGGCGAGGTAATTGTTGTTGTCGTTGATTTTAGGGTTGGTATTGGCTCGGTCACCTTCCATACCCGTGGATCACTCCACTATATGTTTTGTTGCATTCCTGGGTTGTACCAGTACTAACCAGGATCGTTGGGTAGAACCAACATACCCTTTCCTTAAGGGTGACCCGTTGTGGCCGAGTACATGCCCTATTAATTGTTGTTTGTGTTTGTTGATATGTAGTGCCATGGCTTGTCGTATTTTGTATGAGTTTATTACTTTGTTTTCGTCCTCCGTGTGGCATTGTAGCCCCACGGAGCATCTGCATGGAAGCGGGAGGCGCCGTACCAACCAGCTTTAACCACCCATGAACGATTTTGCTCATTAACCGTTCAAAGTGAGCACCCTTGCTACGCCACCGTTCAAAGTGAGCAGCCTTGCTACGTCACCTTTCAAAGTGAGCACCCTTGCTACGCCACCGTTCAAAGTGAGCACCCTTGCTACGCCACCTTGCTACGCCACCGTTCAAAGTGAGCACCCTTGCTACGCCACCGTTCAAAGTGAGCACCCTTGCTACGCCACCGCATGCGCTAATCTTGTCAATACATGTAGTTGTAATTATGTGTACATGTATATGTACTATTTTAATTTGTTCTTGAAATCAAACAGCTTGATCGGCTGGGCAGGATCTATGTTACAGCTCAGGCTCAACCAATCAAACTGCTTGGTTGCGAGTTGAGATTGGTAATATATGTTCTGAAACGTTGGTGTCTGGGCAAGATTTAACGCGGCAGGTGGTTTATTTTTCACGGTGGTTCTTTTTGTTGGGAATCGTTGCGGGACGTTCGTTGCATTTTTTGGGCATTTAACGTTGCTTTCCGCTGGGACCGTACACTGCTGGTCGTCGAGTGCGTATTTGTGTTGCGTTGACTCCTCCTCGATCACCGTTGTGCGTACGTCATTATATCCAGGTCAGTCTGTATATCTGCGTAGTACGATCATTTAACAAAGTGGCATAATGAAACTTGGTGACTAATTCAATGTGCCTCAGATGATAAATCAGACCCGGGTTCGATTCTCGGGCGTAAGTATTTCTGAGATACTTTGTATTTCCTGCTCTACTAGTCGGATGGGGCGGCGGTCCCATGTATCATATTTGAAGGAAGGAGAGTCTGGGCACGTTAAATAACCAGAGGACAATTATAATAAGAGCAACCCCCCCTTGGGGCCGGTTTCCTCTGTATCCACCACCTTCCTTTCTCCTCTTCTTGTGAGACGACATGCAAGGTCATCGAGCCAGGACGTTTTGCTTGTTTTTATGTAACTGCCATAATTAAACCAGTCGCAATATTTTATTTTATCACATTTCAAAAAAAGAAGAACATGCGTTCTATTCAAATACATACCACCAGAAACTGTGATAGGCAGTGGATATAATTTGACTTGGAATGATTTGCATTTTCGCTCTACCTGTACCAATAAGTACAAAAATGTGACATTTTCTTATTTGTTTGTTGTCAAATGATAATAATATACATGTATCAAATTGAGAAAGAAATTCCCGTTTGAAATTATTTAATAAAATAATTTAGTAACCATCGGTTGAAAACATTTTTTATAATGCTAGCGTTTGCAAACTTTACTTCATATTTGTTCTACATGACTAAATCCGCATACATATATTATACACCACCGCCTGCGTTAATCTAGCCAAGATGCCAACGTTTCTGGACATCTATTAGCAATCTCTCAACTCGCAATCAAGCAGTTTGATTGGCTGAGCCTGAGCTGTGGCACAGCTCAGGCTTAGTCAGTCAAGCTGTTTGATCAAAAAAGAAAACATTCAAGCATTTTGAAATAAAACTACATGCAATCAGGGCTCCAGATAATGAATTAGTACAGTGTAATTGAGTATTGTTACTCCATCATTTCTGAAGCAAATGGGTATTTCAAAATGTTAATTGGGTAAGATAAAATCACACTACTGTTACACATCAACAGACCGCAATTATTGAATAGTTTGCTTCGAAATGAAAACATGTCTTGGCATTTCATTAGAATTGTCTCCTTGGAGACAATTCTAATGAAATACCAAGATGTTTTTTCATGGAAAATATGCTATATTTGTGGTTTGTTTATTGTTTTCTGCAGCATGATGAAGGCACCACAAATTTTGCATTGCTTTTTGATACTCGCTACTTCTGATTTCAATTGGGGTTTTGACAATTTTAATTGGGTATTTAAGCAAATACGCAGCTTATCTGGAGCGTGATGTAATTACAAATATTGTCGAGATAAGCGCAGGCGGTGGGGTACCACCATATCACGAAATCGTAGAACATGTACATGTAGTAGTAGTAGCAGCAGTCGCAGTAGCTACAATAATTCGCCTCCGATATTTTATCTACGGCTACAATTTGACCCATTCAAAAAATGTGAGAAATCGAAGTGCATACACAAACCTGTTGATGTTATGTCAAACTTTAGTAAACTGTATATTTTATACCTTTAAACAAATAATCTTTGATGTAGAACTAGTGAATTGCCAAAAATAATAGAACAGAGAAATCATTTTCCCATGGAAGCCATCTTTTCTCTTGTTGTTGTTCAACATTCAACATAAAGAAATGTAGTTTTCAAATTTACAAGATGTACATGTCAATGTCAGATAAACACCTTGACATGGTACAATAACCAATTTCTGCATGTGTATGTTTTTATTAATAATTTATTGATACAGCTTTGCCAGTTTTATATCAATAACATATCAAATACGCCGGATAACCGATTGTAAAAATAACTCTTCCACGTGTTACAATAAAGTGATGGGATTAAATTGTTACTCTTGCGAGAGGTATGGAGTGGGTAGCAATTTTGTTTCTACAGCCGCAGCAGTAGTAGCCGGACTTGATTTATAGGACTGTGCCGATTTTGGAAGCGAATTATCAATAACATGACTCGGGGAGTGCATTGCTTTCCATCCGTCATGTTTGGCCCGTCATAGCTGGCAATAAAGGTCCGATAAAACCCTTGTTCCCATTGTTTATTGTAGAAAAATAACAAACATTCTGAGAAAATATGTATATGGCCAGGTCTGATTATGTCAATCTATGGGGAAATGATGTTATAGTAACTTATAGCCCACTATGTGACTTGTCATGACTGTGTAGACAAATAAAACCATTACATATATGCGGCTGTGACTGAAGAAATGGGGCTTATGGAATTTGTGACCAGTGTAGCTCCTGATCAAATATCACTCTCATCTAGCCTGATAACGATCTATATTGCGTGTTAGAAGAATAGAGGGTGTTTCATTGATGGAATGGCGAACAGTGCAGATCCTGATCAGACTGTGCGGATGCACAGGCTGATCTTGATCTACACTGGTCGCAAAACCCATAAGCCGTATTTCTCCAGTCACAGCCACATATGAGACATGCCATGTGATTGTGTACCTAAGAATATGTGCGATATTTCATGAAAACTATTTACAAATGTTACGATATTTTGCTTAAATGACGTGGAGTAATCATTTATTTTTCCCGAAATGCATTATTTCATATAGAACTCACTACTGCATATATTTGATGATTACAAGTAAGCAGAATTATTATACTGAATGTATTACATTATCACAGTCAAAATGGCTGTGAAAATGTAATAAATTCATTATAATAAAAATTAATAAATCTATCCTTAAATCGAAAATTTCTCCCTCAAAGTGTATTTAGCAATATAAATATACATTGCAATTTTTGTGAAATCGGCTACAGAAGAGAGAATTCCGAATATAAATTAAGTTTCGCATTTGCAATGAATATTTCGTGAACTTTCGACGTTATTTCAAGGAAATATTACAGTTTCTGTAAGTTTTTTTCAAGAAAATTAGGTACAAAATCACATGGCTTTCTCATATATGGTGGCATATTTCTATTTATGATAAGTTGGATGCAAATGCGAGATGGTGGCGTTTCCTACGCGCTGATGTCAAGATGAGTACACATCATGTGTCATTTTCTGACAAATTTACCGATACTATCAGGGGCGTAGCCAGGGACAAATTTCTGATACGCACACATATCAAATGGTAGAATATTGGGTGAACACGGCTCACTCGTTGACCTAGCGAAGTGAGGGAGAGTGCTAGGGGGGTCCGGGGGCATCCCCCCAGGATTTTTTTTGAAACGGAGATCCTATCTAACGCGTTTTCCTGCATTATTTACGGCACCATTTGTTTGTAATCGACATGTACATTTGATACAAAATGCGTTCTGTTCCAGATTTAATAGCAATCCCCCCCCCCCCACCACCACCCCCAAGATTTTATTGCATATTTCGAAAAATAAGCCTTTTTTTGTTAATTCTTTTATTTTTTCTCGCACGCACGTGCGTGCGTACGTATGCCTGGCTACGCCACTGACTATGTTGTTATTGTATGGACGCATACGTCAAGCTTAAAGCCCACTCAGTAGGCACATAATGTTCTTTATAGGAATTAAATAAGTGTATAGTCGTGTCACTGTTCCATCAGTTCTAAAGATTACGAGTGGCCGCTATACATGTATAATCATTTAGTAATATATATTTTACTGATAGTGACGCGCGTTGGTATCAGGCTATTTTCATATGCAAATGAGGTATGGTATTCTTTAATTATTTATACTAATTAAAATGCGTCACCTGATAAAATAATAATTTCGACAGATTATAAAGTATGATAATCGCACATCAAAAAATAAATACAGAGTATAAATAGTAATGTCCGTTAACATTTTAAGGAAACACGGTTATCGCCCCTGATATTAGTGTAGAAAGTTACGTCTGGCATAACAGGTATAATAATGCCAATCAATACATGGGGTAATGGTGAATGAATGTTTATTTTGCCAGAAAATGTCTCTGATATAAAGAACATTGTGTGCCTTTAACGTCCGTGTCTTATACACCTTTATGATCATTGCTTCATGATCATGCTCGAAATCAGGCAGTTTGATTGGTCGAGGCTGAGCTGTGCTCAGTCTCGACCAAACAAGCTTCCTGATTTCAAATATGAGCTTGGAGAATGTGCTCCAAAAGGTTCATAAACACGGACCCAGAGGTAGAGTACTAGACGTCCGTTCCAAGGCGGTACCGTGAATTTAAATCGCATATCTCATATCGCATATACTAGAAGTTGAGCAGTATATATGTAGTATAGTCTGATATGTTGTATGGACCCGTTCTATACCTGATCATCATGTGATTCAAAGATAATTGCTTTGTAAATGTTATGGAATATCAGTATAACATATATGTGAATACTGCCTCGTTACTGTATCCTATACGGCACAAGGAGTGGCAAACTCGGCCATCTTTGTGTGAACCAGCCATCAGCCAGTTCCACCTCTTCTGGCGTTTGACAACGAACTGAAAATGCGAAGTAGAACATATGATATAATCATACATAGAAATTCCAAATACATGTATATTATGTTCGTCTTATTTTATTCTTTGTGGAATGATTCTTTGTGATTTGAGCCGAAAAACGGTGCCATTTTTAGCTCCGATCTTGTTTGTTTGGCGGCAATCTTGAAAAAAATATGTATATTTGCTCAGTACATTGCAAAATGACGTGGTTAAAATGCATGTCACACTACTGCACTGAATATCGCTGATGTTAATGAAAGGATAAGCTAAGAGATCCCTGACAATCGACGATTATTAGCAAACCCAATTTCTCCAGTGACAGTCACAAATGAAGTCTCTAAAGTTTCGTAAATCAATGAGAAAGAAATAAATTGTCAATATGTTTCTTCATTTTAACTGACAGGTAGCAGAACAATAAATCGCCTGATGATATAGTTAATATAATTATACTAGAATACACTGAAATTGTTCGACATCTGTGTATTCACCCTGGAACGTTTGAGGTACATGCTTTAGTTTAGTGTGTCTCCATGTCAAACACGTCACTGAGCGTCTAGAAAAGACTATTGGCAATGCCACCTGCCCTTTTATTGTTGCTTACAACAATTAAATGAGTTAGTTCCTTGGTTATGTACATTTTGTTTCAGCAACTTCACATGAAGTCGTTTTAGTTTTAGATACGATACTATACTAGTCAACCACCCGGTAATCGACAAAACTCGATTCCCGTGAGGTTTTGGAAAAGTTCTGAAACACTGAAATGTGCACAAAGCATTCAGTTTTTATTAACCCTTTATACAATGCTGAATTAATTTGTGACGTCTGCTGAATATTTTTATGTTTACATTTTTCTCATCAAAAACTTGGTTTGGCAGCACTTTAGAATCATTTCCAATGGAAATGATTCTAAAATGCTGCCAAACCATGTTTTTACTGAGAGACAAGACAAAATATGAATTATCAGCAGACACGACTATTTTCGGTTTCCGCATTGTAAGGGTTAAATACATTTAGAAAATAATGTCTTCAGTTATGTTTTAAATACGATTTTATCATCAAATTGAGTTTGGCTAGAATGCTCAAAAACTGGATAGACCAACATAGTTAGTGCAATATGATTATCTGCATGAATACACGAGTAAAACCCCACAGCATAAATATGCCATAAACATGCATATTGCAAAGATTAATCCGAATAGTTTGGCGTTTACGCACGGCGCCTTGTGCGCCTGCGCAAACGCCAAACAGTTTGGGCTTGCTTGAATATAGTACAATGCAGTTTTGAATACCGACATTTCTTTCATACACCATGACATGGTTTTTATCACGGGGGTTCGAATAACTGCATTGTGTTCAATATGCATTGGCTGTCGTAAATTTGTTCGAACCCGATACCTCAATAACTTTTCTCTAATCGGCGTTAATAAAACGTTGTCATATAAAACCGTTTCACTAAAAGGCGGGCGGAAACATTAAATGAACGAGCGCATGCGCATAGTATCAACTGACATTCGCGTTTGCAACAAGAATTGTCGGAATGTCTCTTCGTTACGTCGATGCAGGGATTTAGGCTTTACTGTAATATGTCTCTGGTCAATGCAATTGTTTGTTGTTTAATTAAAACTAGACGCTGTTATATACATGTATACCTTTAACCCGTTGAACCCGAAATCCCGCTATATCGGTTTATGCAAAAAGTGCAGATCCAGATGAGCCGGCTCGTAACGAGCCGTCTCATCAGGATCTGCACTTTTTGAAAGTAATTTTAATATTTTTGAGAACAAAAACACCCCCTTTTCATAAATGGACGAATCTGAAAATCAATTTGTGACCATTGGATTGGCCGGAACATTAGCATATCACAGTCCATTCCAGTTCCTTAGGGTTGAAAGTGTTAAATAGTTGTTACAGTATTTCGTCAAATTAGTTTGTGAAATGTGTTTATGATTTCAATGATTTCAATGACATTCGCGTTTACAACCAGAATTATTGGAATGTGTTTTTGTTACCGTTTGTAAGTCAATGCACTTGTTTTCTTTTCATACATTTAAAACGAGAAGCTGCATAATATAATGTGAAATACACGTACATGTATAGTATAAGTTACATCACGGTTCGTCCGCATGTACGAGGAGATAATCTGCGAACTTTAGCGAGCGAATTATCGCTCGTACATGCGGACAAACGTGATCTAACTTATTTATCACATCCTCATGCACATACCTTGCACACGAGCTGTGTTAATACAGAAACAACCCCCGGAAATGTGTCAAATATGTGATAAATTTAGCATATCGTCAAATTTATATTGTGAAATATAATCATATCATAGATTTCAAATTCATCAAAACAAAATCAGAACTTATTTATAAGTTCACCAAAATGACGTCTATACTCAGCGCCAGACACAAATACATGTATATTGTATATATTCAAAGACGCTGACCACTGTTCAGTATTCATCTATCATTCTATCACATACCCATGTGTTATGTGTTTACTTTCATGTTGTATCATTTCTACAATCTCTTATAGAGGAAATAAAGAGTATGTATATAAAAAGAGTATATAAGAAATATATCGCTTTTTTATACGAGTTTAGCCTGTTTGCAATAACTGCCTAAATAGACAGTCGGAATGACATTTAATATGCAGTATTAAAGAAATGAATACGACAGGATTCTTTTAACGATTTTACTAATATCAGGATACAACAGCAATGGTATTGATATTATTTCATTGGCTATTAGCACGAAAATGTATGCATATTACACTAATAATTGCGCATTTCTATATATTTATTTTGCCTGGTATAACAGTAACATCACTTATTTAACTCCTGTCCGTTCTGAATGTATCAAATACGGGCATTGTGTAGCAATTGGCTTAATTGGAACGATATCTGCAGTGAAAGCGCCCATAAAATCATGATATTAAGCGTCCACCTTAATCCATACTATCCCGCGATCCCACAAAAGCAGGCTTACCGCGTTTGCGATCAGTGTAGACCCAGACGAGACTGCGCACCGCGCAGTCTCGTCAGGGTCTTCACTGTTCGCTATTATTTGCATTAATGCGTGTCCAAAATTATGTATTAATGGGAAAACAGATAAACTAACCTTAAAGCGATTAACAGACCGGGTTTGGTTTTTTACAGAAGCTTAATAGTACATGATAGAAATGAAATGGGCGCGTTATAGCGAGATCGTTGACCATACAACAACAACAAAAGCAAGGAATATGATGGATATTAGCTGCTTGACATTTCGGCTTAATTTCCTCGGCAGCTCGCGCAAGCTCTAGAGAGTAGTAATTCAGGACGTTTACCGGTCATTAACTACGGTCATTAATTCTATAATAATAATAAGCAATTTAGCAAGGTACAATGCAACCCTTTAAATATCAGACGAATAAATTGCACTATTATTATAATACGCGGGCTCGCATGCAACAAAATGGTCATAATGTATGGCCGAAACTTTCGCGTTTTCTTCTTTTCGCCTATCAAGTCACAAAGCGAAATTATGACTTTTTTTTGGGTTAGGATTTTCAAATTTACCAATGAAAACGCGAGTTACGCAATCATCTGAGTCACTAGTATGTGGTGGATATATATATTCAAACTAATGTATTACCTCCCTTTTCCCCGGTATGGATTGCGAAAAGAAAACACTATATATTTTCCGCAAATGGCGTTGAAAGTTGACAAAAAATTCAGAGCACATGCGGAATTTAATTCCGCATGTGCCCTGAAGTTTTCGTCAACGTTCAACGTCTTGTACTGACAATACACATTGTTTTCGATGTCAAAATCGGCAACATACGGAGACGGACGATCTAAGGGAGACAATCCCAAATACGCGGATGATTTATAGGACAATTGTACGGTTGTCAAACAATGGTGGAGCGTTACCTAACAATACCTTTTATTTGTTTTCGTGGGAAAGAACAGACGCTCAAACGCCCATCCGTAATTTCACCGAGCTAAAAAACGTCAAGCACACATGTTGGTGTAAAAACTGATGACGTTTCGGGCCGTATCCAATCACAGGTAAAAGACCCGTAAGCAGTATTGTAAAATTGAAAACAAATCACGTGCCGTGTGGTATATGGTATATGGCGAAACTGGTGTAGTTCCAATATATGTAGATATTGAAACAAAAATGGTTTCTTTTTGGGCAAGACTAAATAATTCAAATGGCAGAAAATTACCATCAATATTTTATACTATTATACACAGTTTTTACAGAAATACGACAAATAACAAAGAACGAAAATTTAAATGGATTACGGCAGTTAAAGATATTTTGATAAATTGTACGTTAAACGGAATTTTTGATTCACATACATTCCCGAATGAAATATGGTTGAAATCAACTGTTAAACAAAAGTTAAAAGACTTATATATTAAAGAATGGTTTAGCAGTGTTCGAGAATCATCAACTTGTTTATATTATAGAATATATAAAACATCATTTGGATTTGAAGAATACTTGGCTACTCTTCCAAATAAATGTAGAAACATATATATAAGATTTAGAACAAGAAATCACAAGCTACCAGTAGAAACAGGACGATGGAAAAGAATACCATTGAATGAAAGACAATGCATAATCTGTAAAAATGACATAGGAGACGAATACCACCATCTGTTAGGCTGCAAGAATTTGAAACACTTAAGGAAACATTATATTAAACCTTATTACTATAATAATGCAAACACATACAAATTTGAAACACTAATGAGTACTAAAAATGTCAAAGATTTGTAAATGTGTACAGATAATTACGTTTATGTACGACTAGCTCTCTCACACATATATGTTCAGATTACCTTTTCAACTTAACTGTGGTCAGATATAATACTTTATACAATAACTATTCACTTGAAAATATAATTCATGTACAGACATAATAAATTCATCTTACTCGTTGGAGATACTTGTATGCTGGGGGCGGGGGGGGGGGGGGGGGGGGAGGTGGTACCCCCTAGTGTACTCGTGCCACTACATGGGGCTCGCCCCTGATTCGGGGGGGGGGTGCGTCAGAGGCGAGCCCCATGTAGTGGCGCGAGTACGCTGGGGGGGGGGGTACCCCCCTAGCGTACTCGTGCCACTACATGGGGCTCGCCCCTGATTCAGGGGTGCGTCAGGGGCGAGCCCCATGTAGTGGCGCGAGTACGCTGGGGGGGGGGGGTACCCCCCTAGCGTACTCGTGCCACTACATGGGGCTCGCCCCTGATTCAGGGGGTGCGTCAGGGGCGAGCCCCATGTAGTGGAGCGAGTACGCTAGGGGGTGGGGTACCCCCCTAGCGTACTCGCTCCACTACATGGGGCTCGCCCCTGACGCACCCCCCCCACACCCAGTGACGCACCCCCCAATAGAAAATCCTGCGTACGGGCCTGTATTGTGTCTCATATGTTCAATGAACGTCACAAACTTTTGTATCATAAGTAAATATATAATCAATCGTACAGTAAAAACAAATGAAATAGATATATAATGTTACCGAGTACATTAATTACAACTACGTAGAAGTAGTTCATGTTCCATAGCTTGAAATTACGTAAGCGGATTGGTGCGAAAGTCTGTCTTACTGAATCATTTATATTCACAGAACTACTGTCTGTTTCACGAAACCTGCCCAAATTTTATGACCATATAAACACTGCAAAAACAGTATTTTTCTGATATTTTATCACAATTTAAGAATGAGCCTTCTTTTTATTTCGTGAAGTTTGGTCAAATTTTAATTTTATTACGAAAAATGTATTTGTCTATGGGAATTTAACATGGGGGAAAAGGAGCTGGAGGAGCTGGGGGAGGAGTCAGAAAACAAAATATTTTGGAAATTGACTCCGAAAACTGGCTAGATAGCTTGGAAATGATCTAACTAAGAAAACAAAAGATAAATTTTGAAAATCGGTCCAGTATTTCTGAAATTTAAAAAAATGTCCCCATGTTAAATCCCCATAGACATCTTCACCCTGTGAAGATGTCTATGGGGATTTAACATGGGGAAATTATTGTTTTCGCAATAAAATCAATATTTGACCAAATTTCACGAAATAAATAGAGAATAGTAGGTTAGTGCATTGTTTATATAGCAGTAAAATTTGGGCAGCTTTCGTGAAACAGACAGTAGTTACACAACCGCCTGCGTTAATCTTGTCCAGATTATCAAAATTTCTAACATTGACAATGCCAAATGGCCATCAAGCGATTTCAAATGCGAACATCATTACATTAGGCATTTCGGCTTACAAAACAAACAAAAAAAATCAACAAAAAAACACATGTACTTGTATGCTATTTAAACTTTGTAAACGATCTATTTTAATGTTTAATTTCTACTTCCAACCTGCAACCGTTAATCCGGATCATAGAAACGCTTACAATAAACAGTGGCCCCCGGATCAGGAAGCGTTTATTTGACCATTTGGTCGTTCGGCCGTTAGGCAAACATTCTCACGTGCTTAAAATAAATTTGCATAATGTCGCGTGCCTGACATTTGCTACTAGAGACGCGAGACTTGTCGATCGGATATCCGTAATACCGTAACCGTCGGATTTAATCAAGTGTAAGACTTTGGGCAAACAAAACCTGTGCGTGCAAATAATCTCACCGAGGCCTAGACTGACAACCTCTCGAGGTGTCGCTTATCATTCGGCCCCAGATCGCTATCAAATAAACATTTTTCAAGCATGTTGCGATCAAAATATGGACAGATGTTGGATTTTGGTCAACATTTTAGCACAATGAATTTTCTTCTTATTGTGTTTCTCTGCGAAAATACACTGTCACCATGTGAACACGGACCGATGTACATAAAACAGTTTTCAATTAGTATTAACCAGAATTTTCGGGCTGTCACACAGGACTTGTGAGTCACCCTGCGTGACAGCCAGAACATTCGGATTGAATTGGAATTAGTGAGGGAGATTTCATTAGTCCGCTGCTAATTCGAATTCGAGGTCTCTTTCATGTACATTACTCCATAGAAATTCCACAACTATTAACTAGTAGTGATGAAAACCCGACGATTGTTTAACTTATTAGGTTAGTTGGTTTGCTTATATTTAAGGGTGGGAATTGGCTCTAAGACCTTCCATACCCATTTATTTTTAAATTATTAACCTTGTGGTTTTCTTTTATTTCGGCAAGTAACAGTACACATTATTTCAATGATTAATTTACCTGTAATATACATGTCATCACACAAACACGTACAGTAAAACCTGTGAATAAAGGCCAGCCATGGGAAGTGACAAATCTGGCCTTTGTTCACAGGTGGTCTTTATTCGCAGGGTCATTTATATAGTAATTGTGGCATTGGGACAACACAATTGTGGCATTTACAGCCAGGTGATTGCTATTCGGAGGTGGTCTTTAGCTCAGGTTCGACTGTATATATATTTATCCCGTCAACACAGTGCGTATGTGCCGTGAAACACGTTGCCGTGAAACTTTTTTGATATCCTGTCAATACGACCTAATAACCGCGTATGAATATATGCGGTGACTGGGGTTACTTTTTTGCATGTTAAAGCCATTTGTAGGTGTTAACGGGATAAATAGAATAGTAGGTTAGTGCCGTGAATGGGAAAACATATCTGGCGCGGCTCGGAAACGGGATGTGCTCGGCAGAGCCTCGCCCATCCCGTGCTCGGAAACGGGATGTGCTCGGCAGAGCCTCGCCCATCCCGTTTCCTAAGCCTTGCCAGATATGTTTTCCCATTCACGGTACTAACCTACTATTCTCTATATTTAGTGCACGAATAAACAGACGTTCATTGTGCATCTTAAACCTTGTATAATATAAACGATCTCTTTATTTTTACATACTAAATACCGATTAAATTAGAGTCTATGCCCGTTTCACTAAACTTCGTACGTCTAAGATGTTCGTAAGTGCAAAATTATTATAGTCTGTAAATTGCACATTAACAATGTTTTGTTGTAAACAATTATTGGATTTACATTTATTGAGCATAGGCTGCATATGCAGCCTATGCTCAATAAATGTAAAGCCATCAATTGAAATTTCCAGACGATCCTAAATTTGCACTTACGAACATTTTAGTCGTAAGAAGTTTAGTGAAACGGGCCCCAGATTCTCATTGAATCGTTAGCGCATCACAGACATAGATATTATGCTCCAAAAACGTATTACTACCAAACAAATAGTTGGCGTATTTTTTAAAGCATAACAACATGAATCAAGTACACATATAATGTATGCAATTATACAAATGTTTAGTTGATTGTTAAAGGTACATGCCCACTCAGTAGGCACACCATGTTCTGTATAGGAATTAAACAAGTGTATACTTGTGTCACTATTCCACCAGTTATAAAAATTACGAGTGCCCATTATACAGATATAATTATTTAGAAATATTTATTTTACTGATAGTGACTCGCGGTGGTATCAGGCTATTTTCATATGCAAATGAGGCATGACATTTTTTAATTATTTATACTAATGAAATGCGTCACCTGAACAAAATAATATTTTACACAGATTATAAAGTATGATCATTGCACATAAAAAATAAATACAGAGAATAAATAGTAATGTCCGTTAACATTTTAAGGAAACACGGTTAACGCCCCTGATATCAGTGTGGATATTTACGTCTGATATAAAATGTATAATAATGCCAGTCAGTACGTGGGGTAATGGTGAATGAATGTATATTTTGCCAGAAAATGTCTCGGATGATGTCTCTGATATATAGAAAAGCGTGTGCCTACTGAGTGGGCATGTAAACCTTTAACGTAAATCATGACATTCTTGCCGTCTCCATCTACCAACAGAACCGTGAAAATGTTTGGTAACCGTTTCGATGCTGTGACTCACGCATTTAGGAGCTACTTATAACGCGTGTGGACAGAATGGACATTCATCCGTTTGGTGATAGAATCAATATTCTCTAATTGGCTCGTCATTGTTCGTATCCCCAAGCCTAATGCATCTTGTGCATGTTAAACTATACAGGAATGTTGTTCTTGCAACCAGCATAAACGCCCGTTATAGTTCATGGCTGAACGAATATGGCGGCCATCTTGAATGTATACGGGTTGCAAGATGCTCGTTTGACGCTGCGTGTGTGCGTATAAGTTATAACCTGTGGGTGTTATCATTATACTGTTTACGTACATGAGTGCAGAAGTGGAAACTCAAGATTTTCACGGTTTCTCATGGACAAGTTAATCAAGGTATAGCTGGACAATGGTCAACGTTAATTACAATTCTCTCTAGGACCAGGTGGCCGGAGGTCAATACTGACCAGCGTCTCAGAGATTCGGTGGCCAAATATGGTCAGTCTCTGCTGGACTCGCGATAAATGCGATTTGAGAGGATTCAGTATAACTGATGTTATATTAGAAGTGTAGCCGATTTCACCAAAATTGCAAAGTATACTTATCTAGCAAAGTGTACTTTGAGGGAGTAATCATTTAATTTTCCCGAACTGCATTATTTCATATAGAACTAACGACTGCATCTATTTGATGATTAAAAGTATGCAGAATTATTATGCTGAATTTATTACATTATCACAGCCTTAATGGCTGTGATAATGTAATAAATTCAGTATAATAAAAATTAATAAATTTCTCCTCAAATTGAAAATTTCTCCCTCAAAGTGTACTTAGCAAGATAAGTATACTTTGCAATTTTGGTGAAATGGGCTACTGTACTTATGGAACAGCCATCGTGTTCATCACAATTCATGGGTTAAACATGGACACCCACATCACAGGTTATAATATAAAAAAAACATATATTTAAGTCCAGTCTTTATCATCTATCTGAGCCGAGGAAAGAACCAGAAAGAACCGGACCACATCATCGCCGCCTCCAAGTGGATGGGTTTACTGCACACGGCTACATCACAGCAATGGGACCAGAACTTCGACCAGACGACATACCGTACACCTGCTTCACGATGACATACGATGCGGCAATGGCTACAGAGGAATGTATAAGATCTGGGAGCGCCGTCAGGAGTTACCAGGAGATCACGCGGATGGACGACCACAACGCACGGCTCTACTGTCTGATGATGGGATTCAACTCGCTTGTTGCTCTACGACAGGCGGTGTACAACACCGACATAGAGAGCGAGCCCGATGTCCAATTCGACGTCGCTTGAGGACTCCAGCATGAGTGAGGGGAGAGGCTGGTTCTACCCAGGAACCCCTTTCAAGCCCGGGGCGACCCTGGTGAGATAAACAAACCGCCCTTTTCAGGATGAACACTTAAGTGCATAGGTCTAGTCTAAACCCGTTCTAGGTCACACATTGTGACAGAGTTGACCTACTTTAACGCGCACCTACAATTCTTTTATGACACCTTAAATTACTCAATGGAAGGTCTTAGAGCCAATTCCCTCCATTAAATATATGCAAACCAACCAAAACCAGTCCATTCTTTAGATATAACATTTTTCAGGGTAAATAAACATTCATTTACCATTACCGGACGTATTAATGGACATTAATATACTTACTACATCAACCGTGAATTGGCATTCTTTATACCAGGGGCGATAACCCTGTTTCCTTAAAATGTTAACAGAAACAAATATTTGTTATCTCTATTATTTATGTGCAATTATCATTCTTTATCACATTTGTTCAGGTGACGCATTCGATTGCTACAAATAATTTAAAAAATGTCTTGCCTCATTTGCATATCAAAATAGCCTGATACAAACGTTCATCTCTATCAGTAAATTAAAGATTACTAAATAATTATATCAGTATAGCGAGCACAATTTTTAAAACTGGTGGAACAGTATACACGCTTGTATAATTCCTATAAATAACAGTTTATGCTTAATAGATGGGACCCCAACTTTAATAGGAAGACAAAATATGTTGCCGATCTTATCGAATTCTATTATATGGTTCACAGGAAAAAAGGCACCAGGGGCTCGTTTCACTAAACTTCGTACGACTAAAATGTTCGTAAGTGCAAAATTATCATAGTCTGCTTATTTCACATTAACAATGTTTTCTTGTAAACAATTATTGGATTTACATTTATTGAACATAAGCTGCATACGCAGCCTATGTTCAATACATGTACATCCATCAATTGAAATTTCCAGACTATCTTAAATTTGCACTTACGAACATTTTAGTCGTACGAAGTTTAGTGAAACGGCCCCCTGAACTATATAATGTTACCGAAATATTATAAAGGATGACAATTCTACAGAAAAATAAATGCATGTAATGTGAATACTCCACCTGCCCCTATCCTGCATTTGAAATTAGACAGAAATTTAAGATGGAAGTAGGTTCGATTTTTAATCTGTCTAATTACCCCCCCCCCCCCCCACCTCCACCACACCTTACTCCCCCACGCCCGCCCCACCTTCAACAGTAAACATATACCTAAAAGTATCAATAAGTGTAAAAAAAACAGCATACATAATTATGTTGACTGGTACACCGTCTGTTGAAGAAAATTTAATCGGATGCAACACCATACTGATACGGTTCCAATAAAACTCTTAGCAAAACATATACAATGAAACCTCTCTAAACCGGACACCCTGGGAGGTCCCCATGATGTCCGGTTTAGAGATGTTCCACTGTAAATCCGGAATAAAACCATTCTGGGACATACATATATCTTTGCAATCATGAACATGCATTATTATCTGAGATGCGTTACCAAGAAACCTCTCAAAATGATATCACATATATTATATTGGTGTACGGTTTAGAGAGATTCCACAGTACATTCGAAGAGATATAAGAGTCTTAAAGAGACATATTTAATTCTTATATCAGAAAACGATAAATAATCAGCATAAAATGGGTATCAATTGCCTACAAGAGTCACGTGGTGTGTTGTCTCATGTGCTGGCCCATCTCTGATATCACGGGAGACCTGTAAGGTGGAATAAGTGGACAGATGGACTGTGATGCCGATTCCGTGTTCACAACGGGGACGAGTACATGAGACATGGTTGTCTGTCCATCTGCGAGCAATATCTGTACATCTCAAACCAGTCAGCTGGTCGCAATTGGGGCGAAATCATTGCGGAGCGCGTCACGATCGGTATATCCGCGAATTTGGCGAACGTGTCCCGCCTTCTGGACCGCAGTATAAACACGTCCTCCGCTAGCCGTGGACTTAGTTTATATTAAAGCCTAAAGGTACATGCCCACTCAGTGTGCACAAAATGTTCTTTATATCAGAGACATAATCTGAGACATTTTCTGGCAAAATAAACATTCATTCACCATTAGCCCACGTATTGATTGGCATTATTATACATTTTATATTAGACATAAATTTCGACATTGATATCAGGGGCGATAACCATGTTTCCTTAAAATGTTAACGGACATTACTATTTATTCTCTGAATATATTTTTTGATGTGCAATGATCATACTTTGTAATCTGTCGAAAATATGTTTTTTTCCGGTGACGCATTTAATTAGTATAAATAAGTAATGCCCAATTTGAATATGAAAATAGCCTGATACCTCCGCGAGTCACTATCAGTAAAATAAATATTACAAATTGATTATATATGTATAGCGGGCACTTGTAATTTTTAAACTGGTGGAATAGTGACACAATTATACACTTATTTAATTCCTATAAAGAACAGTTTGTGCCTACTGAGTGGGCATGCACCTTTAAAGGTACGATGTCGCGAAAACTGCGCTATATTTGTCTCCCAAGAGTGGTCATCTATATTTGCCTCAAGTGCACGGTATTTAATTCTTAATTATATAAAACGACTTTGATGTTGGACAGGTGGCGGCAGCCCTTTGATCGGTGATCATGCTAATTTGTTTAGCACGGGACCAGGGAAATCCAATGCCAACTAAACATAACGGTCCGGCATCGCAAAATTCGGCCAGCGGCTCAAAAAAATCCCTTATGACATGTATAACCAGTGTAGATCCTGATCCGCATGCGTGATTATCATAACTGTGTATTGGTCAAAACTGTTATTTAGTGACATACATACTTTCCGATTGACGGAATGACGACCTGCGTATGACTTGATCAGACTGCGCGGACGCGCAGGCTGATCTGGGTCTACGCTGGTCGTACACGTCGTATGGTCATTTTTGCTCACCCGTGGGTCCAGATGACCTGTCGAGCGAGGTGTCCATCCTTAATGGAATTATTACAACTGACTCTGCAATCTGTGAACGAAACGAAAGAGCTATAATTGGCAATATTTTCAAAGAACCGGACAAATATAGAAATATTCCACCGCGATATTAAAAATATTCTCCGAAACAAATGTGGGGAAATCTCGAAGCGGAATGATAGACATAAACACATGTACTATGTCCCTAACGGCACGAACAACATATCTAACCTGCTGCATTTATTTATTTTTTTTTGGGGGGGGGGGGGGGGGGGGTGGGGTGGGGCGGGGGTGGGGTCCCAAAAATCATAACGAAACATTTGCATCGAAAACAAATATATCCAGCCTTGAAAGTAGAATAATCTGACCTGGTGCCAGGTCCATACCACACCAAAGTCACTTGGCCCCTTCCCCTAAAAGTAATAGGTCATATGTATATGGTAATACAACTGTATGAAGTGACGGGCATTGCGGGTGGGATGGAGAGGGGGTAGTACCGTACGTTCAGCTCTAAACTGACAACAATACAAACATCATCACAGAAATACAGTATCTTGATCTAGTGCCAGGCACCCTTACTAGGAGTAACTGAAAGTTGATGCGGATGAGTCGTGTCCCTTTCCAACTTACATTACATCTGGTTCTGTTAGCAATCATAACATGTATTCCCCATTCCGATTCCACATACATTTATAGCGACATATAAAAAGTAACAGGTTTGGTCCAGATGTCCAACATGACCCCTGTTCTCAAACCAACCGTATATAGCCTTTATAAAAGGTTATTTTAGTCAACACGAGAGAAACAAAATATCAGCCGAATGGACCTTTAATTGAAATACCAACTGCATCACAGATTTGTCTCATAATAACCGTGACAACGATCTACACTTCTATTAAAAGACAAATATAATACCTTCTAAAAAATATAGACCTTTTGGAAACAGACTGCCTGTGTGTCTGTGTTGGTTTATACGCTTTAAACGGACTTGCTTTTCTCGTACCTGTACGTCGGATTTATCACGTGGAATCATATTCCATAACGGGTAATTAACCGTGAAATGGACAAGAATTGACACACCAGCTTCCTGCGATAACTCGTCATGACAAACGGGGGATTGGTGTCGTTTGCGACCAGTGAAGCCCCAGATCAGACTGCATCTGGAGCTACGCTGTTGGCGAATTAGTCAATGAAACATTCCTGATTTCCTTGCTCGCGTATAGTGTGCGTGTATATATGTACAATGCTTCATGTGTGCTAGCTGATCAGGACCTACGCTTGTCCAAAACCCAATAAATCACTCTTTGCCATGACGGGTCGTATGTTACAATGGATACTCAGGATCAAAGGTATCTCACAGAACAACAGATGTGGTGTAGCAATGCCTATTCCTGGGCCCGTCTACCAAAATATGTCCACTTGGTATGAAATAGTATGCGTACGAAGTATCATGAGTACGAACTGGTATGGGACGGGAAAATGATATGGGTATGAAATGATACGTGTACGAAACGATCGAAATGGGACATAAGGACAGTACATTATATTCCACTTAACAACAATCTGGAAAAGCTTTAAAATGTGCCGTTGGATTTTGGACAATAAAATATTAAATTATAAAACTGTATAGGTACTCTTTTTTGGCTAAATAATAAAAATGTTACCATCCTCGTCAGCACATGCATTTTTTATTTGATGAAATTCTGTCAAATATTGGTTTTATTGCAAAAATAAAATTCTATGTGATTGATAAACGGATATTCAAAAGCCGGACATATCTGGCCACCCGGTATGACCTGCGCTGACTCTAACGGTGAACTTTCCTGTCCAGATGGCTGATTAATATCATAATAGACTGCACACCGTTATATTGTTATCCTGTGATGTCCTCCACACCTCCCCACGGGACACGAGACAGCTCATCAGAAAACGCGTCATTTGACGGTAGCAAACCGTGTAAACCCTGATCAGACTGCACGTTTGTGCAGTCTGATCAGGGTCTGCACGGTTTGCAATTTGTTAAGCTATACATTATTGCGAAATTCCGCGTTTGGTCCGTTATAGTGAAAGTCCGAATCAGATTTCTGAATGTGAAACTGGATTACAGTACGTGCTACGCTGGTTGAAAAGGTATTAAGTTGCGCTTTTCATGCCGTATTCTGTTTTGTTTTGTTATTAAATTACCGAGAATATACGACAAATGCAGCCCTTCCTAATTCAATTTTACGAGGTATAACCTGTGTGCACGCGCGGACGCTATAGTGAGCACATCTGGACAACTTTCAGAACAGGCACAGACCTTTACAATAGGATAGAACAGTTTGTTATTTTATAATAGGATCAAACATGATATTATGTTGAAATTTAAGTTGAGTAGAAGAGGTTTTATGCTCGTTCAACAAGGCCATGCACAGGAGAGAAGCTATGTATTGTGAGAGCATGGCAAATTAAAGTTGGGGTTGGAGACGCGCGGTTGTAACTTGTATCTGGATGTTTTCAATGAGACAGGACATTTTTACATTATTTATATCAATTAAATACGGTACCTGAATAAATAATTATTATATCGACATATTATACTTGAAAGTATTATAATTGTACATTAAACAATAGAGAGAATAAGCAGTTGTTTCAGCCAACCTTTTAAGGAAACACGGTTATCGCCCCTGATATGAAGAATGGCAATTATGTTTCATATAAAAAGTATAAAGATGATGACTGTTTATTTTGCACGGAAAAATATATATCTAAAGAATGGACAAAAATATGTCTCCTTACACCTGTGATGTGGGAGTCCAAGTTTAATCTCCACAATACAATATTTTCTCAAAATTGAAATGACAATATTCTAATCAGGTGCCACGTGTTATTACCACTATACACTAGTATGGAACGGCAAATGGCACCAGATCAGGATATTGTCATTTCAATTCTGAGAAAATATTGTAAATGTAGAACCCGTGCTTATTAAACCTTACTGGGAATGCTCTCAAATGTTTTGCTCTTAAAGGTACATGCCCACTCAGTAGGCACAAATGTGCTTACTATCAGAGACATCGTCGGAGACATTTTCTGGCAAAATAAACATTCATGCACCATTACCCCACGCATTGATTGGCATTATTATACATATTATATCAGACGTAAATTTACACACTGATATCAGGGGCGATAACCGGGCTTCCTTAAAATGTTAACGAACATTACTATTTATTCTCTGATCATACTTGATGATCTGTCGAAAATAGTATTTGTTAAGGTGACGCATTTAATTACATGTAGTATAAATAATTAAAAAAGATCATGCCTCATTTGCACATGAAAATAGCCTGATACCACCGCGCGTCACTATCAGTAAAATCAACATTATTAAATGATTATATCTGTATAGCAGGCACTCGTAATTTTTAGAACTGGTGGAATAGTGACATAATTATACTTATTTAATTCCTATCAAGAACATCGTGTGCCTATTGAGTGGACATGTACCTTTAATTATGGCAGTATGATTGGTTGATGCTGAGCTGTGCTTAGTCTCGATCAATGAAACAAGAGAAATGGGGCTTATGGGTTTTGTGAGCAGTATAGATCCATATCGGCCTGTGCATCCGAAGTCTGATCAGGATCTGCACTGGTCGCCCCTGGACCCCTTACAGATCTCGGTTGCATCACATTTCTGTATTTCTAAAAGCCATATGCGGTATTTGTGCGTGTTTAGATAACGACTAGCTGCTGGGCAAAGAGTTTTGGGTCAATTTATGAAGCTTATTAACGAAAATTGGCATATTGCAATACGTTTAGTGTCGCTTGATTGAGCTTTGTTAGTAGGGCATTTGAATAAAATACTATCTGCTCATTCCTGCCCTTAAAATGGCTGTCACGGACCTCATTTGTGTAAAAAAAAAAAAGGGTTTTCGTATGAACCCATCGAACCTCCCTCCCCTGACGGCGGCCTTGCAATGTACACCATACTCTTTGCATCCCTTGAGATAGCATACTTGCTGCTGATTAAAATTCACTTTGATTGGTTAATTATTATTTTCTACTTGATTTTTTTATTTTAATCAGATTTTACATCCCGACCTGTTCCCATTGGTCAGAAATGGGTAAAAAAAAATTGCGGGTAAGTTTTGACCAAAATAATTTACTCTATAGAAAACGTACGAATGGGAATGGGTTTGCACCATGAGGCATGACAGTACATTCGCCTCTGGATGATGATCGATAAATTATGCAACTTTCAGTCTCTGGTTCCGCAAGTGATCAGTTTTTGTGGAGATAACAATTTTAAGTACTTTCAATACTTTCATTTTGTCTTGCTGCACGATTTATGATAAAACTAGTTTTTATAAACTTGCCGAGACATCGTCGTCTTTTCTACTCCGTTAACGGTGTAAGGGCAACAACTCGTACACTACAAGTTAACAGCAGCAACTCGAGTTGCTTCCCTCTAACACAGACGAAGCGCCAGCTGCATACGCACAAAAGGAAACATACGTTTGCGAGCAATGTAACGACTGTTATCGAGGCAACGATGTTCGCCAGTCATGGATTTTTCTCAATTCATTTGGAGCTAGCTCTAATTCATTTCAAGCTAGCTCTAAATGATTTAGAGAGCATGCATTAGACGGGCTTTTAGAGCTAGTTCTAATTGGTTTGGAGATAGTTCCAAATCAATTAGAGCTGTAGCAATTCACAGTTCCGAGCCGAGCCTGATTAACTCGATATCAAAAGGCACTAGCATGATATTCAATTTATCAGCTAACGTTTTAGGCTACATACGGAGCAATTACGACGTGGATTTCGTGGAAAATGACACGCACCCCCATAACAATCTCCCTAAAGTAATTCCAGCGTATGTGCCCGTCAACCGACGTCATCGGTAACATCATGCGACGCCGTTCATATTCAGACCATTTATTTGTTCATGTGTTTACAGGGCGGGGTTACAGGGGTTCCACTGCATCTGTCAAAAACTTGACGGGTGTAAATGTCGAAGTCATTTTGACCGCCAGTCGTTTGGGTCGGCTGGCTTAGAATGACAGGGAGCCTAGCATGCGGGTGTCTCATCCGCGAAGATCAAGGTCGTTGTGACGAAGACATTGAAGTTTGGTAATGATCCAACTAACATATCTGGATATATTCAACATTTGGACGCATGTCCAAAATTATTGACACAAAGTTCAAGGTGATGGTCGGCTTTCATCGGTATAACTCTATATATAGTTATACCGATGAAAGCCGAAACACGCCGAATGTATATATATATATATATATATAGTTATACCAACGAAAGCCGAAACACGCCGAATGTGTATATATCTATATATATATATATATAGTTATACCGATGAAAGCCGAAACACGCCGAATGCCTGTGAATGACACTGAACTTTGAACAATCAGCTCAAATCCAGATATTACTCGACTCAACGTTTTTAGACCAACTTGTACCCACTTCAACACAACTGAACGCAGATTCTATGTCTACCATAGAACATCATACACGGCGCCTGTGCTACACTCTTCATAGTGAGCGACAGAAATACTTAACCAAGACCAGTAACAGGAAGCACAGTCGTCGTGGCACACAACGTTAACAAAATACAGAAAACTTCATCACAAGTGTAATATTTATCCCGTCAACACAGTGCGTATGTGCCGTGAAACATTGTTGATATTCTGTCAATACAACCTAATCACTGCGTATGAATATGTGCGATGGCTGGGGTTATTTTAGTAGGTGTTGACGGGATAAATAGAATAGTAGGTTAGTGCCGCGAATGGGAAAAATATCTGGCGCGGCACGGAAACGGGATGCATGCCCGTACGCAGGAATTCATTTAGGGGGGGGGGGGGGGGGGGGTGAGTTATCGACGGCGCGAAGGGCTAAACATTGTTTTTTTTTGCACATTCACGGACAGACCTTGGCAGATTAACCATTTCATCCCTAAATAACTGGAATGGATTTTGATGTTAATTTTGCAACCCATTCCAATCATCACAAAATGATGAAATTACTTGCAAAAAGTGCAGATCCTGACGAGACGGCTCATCTGGATCTACACATTTTTCCAATGCCACTATACAGGCCTGTGGTGTTGAACGGGTTAATGGGGGTGCGTACTCACCCGACGCACCCCCTCTGCGTACGGGCCTGGGATGTGCTCGGCAGAGCCTCGCCCATCCCGTTTCCTAAGCATTACCAGATATTTTCCCATTCACGGCACTAACCCACTATTCTCTATATATAAATACTGGTTGCGGTTACATTGTGGTGAACGAGCATTTCTACTCTGCAAAGAGGTTACACAACACTGTAAATGTGACCAAACTATCGAAGTTTAGAAATGACCCAATTAATGTATCAGGGAGGTACTGAATATTCAACATTTGGAGTAGTCTACACAGTTACCTCACTCTAAATTCAAATTACCGACAACACGCTAAATTGTTGGTCCTAGTACAAGTTTTCCTGCACTAAATCTCGTTTTAGAAGCCAACCACACTGGAATTATGACTGCTACTTCTCACTTTCCTCTGATGTGGGCAAACAAAAATCGTTAACACATTTGAAGAGCTCTCTAAATTATTATTCTCGCCAGAAAAAGTCTGGATGACATCATTAAAGGTACATTCCCACTCAGTAGGCACAAACTGTTCTTTATATCAGGAGACATCATCATTTGCTGGAAAAATAAATATTCATTCACCATTACCCCACGTATATCAGGAGCGATAACTGTGTTTCCTTGCAATGTTAACAGACATTACTATTTACCCTGTATTTATTTTTTGATATCCAAAGATCATACTATACTCAAAAATAATGAAAAAATATCATGCCTCATTTGCAAACGAAAATAGCCAAATAACACCGTGAGTAACTATCAGTAAAATAAATGTTTATATCTGTATAGTGGCACTCGTAAGTTTTAGAACTGGTGGAATAGTGACACAATTATACACTTATTTAATTCCTATAAAGAATATAATGTGCCTACTCTGTGGGCATGTGCAGGCGCGGATCCAGGATTTCAGGTTAGGGGCGGGGGGGGGGGGGGGCGTAACTATTTTATGATTATTATCGCGCGAGCTATGCTCGTTCGATAATATAGTCAAGTATTGCAAAATAGTCGACCGAGCGGAGATCGGTGTGGACTTGCAACGAAACAAAGTTTTCTTAGGATTCAAGATGTACGATCACGTGGTACTAACAACAACAACAAGTACTGAAACTTCCAGAATCCATACGATTCAAAGTACATATTCTTTTATATTGTCCTTATTACGCAACGGATTTTGATGAAATATGGCACATCAAACGCATCTTAAGCTGCATTTGGTGGTCTCTGTATTTTCGCCCAAAATTCTGTCGTTTTTCCTTCTGTCGTTTTTCCGAAGCAAAAACGACAGAAGTCTGTGCCGAACTCCCTGGACCACCAAATGCAGCTCTTGAAGACGCGTTTGCTGCAACATATTTCATCAAAATCCGTTGCATATTAAAAGGAAAATATCAAATAATACTTATTTTGGAGTGGGCGACGTTATTGTTGTAACCACGTGATCATGCACCTTAGGATTGGTGCATCAAATTTAATTTCTCGACATGTGCAACCCAGTCAACAAATCTATGAGCGAGTGGATCAAAGTACAAGAACAGCATGTTTCCTGTATGTTTATTTGTATAGCTAACAAATCGAGCTGGCATTGGACGCGATACGGGGCCACAAGTCTGCACACTCCTTCGCCACAGGTCCTGTGATGGCGGAGCCTAAAAACAAATACGGCAGAAATGAGACGCCATGTGATTTGTAACAAAGAACATGTGCAATATCTCATGACGAAATATTTATAAAATTTACGATATTTTCTATAAAAATGTTGTCATCTTTTGACGTCATTTACAATATAACAGTTTCTGCAAATATATTTCATGAACTAGATGGCCGCTGCCCACATGTCGACGAGGCTTTGATATACCGAAAATAGGCTTTTAGAGGGGATTTTTTGCTTCATGGAATTTTTTATTTCTCCCGACTTTCTGCTGGTTTCTAAACATACTTTTCGACTATTTAACCACTGTGTCATCCCAACTGTACTAAGTAAAACTCACCTTTCATTTCACCTTTGTTATTCACTATGACCCCCGCATTGTCCTCGAAGTATATGAAGGTGCCATTTTTCCGCCGTATAGGTTTCCGCTGCCGCACCACGACCGCAGGAATTACTGTAAAGGTGAAAGAAGAAAATGTGGCTGTGACTGGAGAAACAGGAGGTATGGGGTTTTGTGACTAGTGTAGATCGTGATCAAATAGCATACTTATGTAGCCGGATAATCATTTATATTGCTTGTTAGAAGCAAGACGGGTGTTTCATTGATAGAATGATGAACAATGCAGATCCTGATTAGACTGCGGATGCACAGGCTGATCTGGATCTACACTGGTCGCAAAACTCTAAAGCCAGAATTTCTCAAGTCAGTCAAAATAAATTATCTATCCAGCGTTTTATCTACCATTTTTGGTTGGTGTGTCAAATTGGGCTCGTCTGAAGAAATGTCATAAAATGGAAAAATAATAAAATTTCCGATTTTCGGTGTGTCAAGTCCAAAAAATGTGTGTATTTGGTCAATATCAGTTTTTGGACTGCAAGACCAGGATTCAAGCTAGCCTTTAAAATAGGGAGAAGTTTTCACTATATATAGAGATCGATTGATTAACGTTGTATGTTTCAACGTGTTGTTAGCACGTCCGCGTTCCCAATAAATACCGAAAGGCGTCTAACAACAGGTGTTGAAATTTCACTCGCCCAGCTTGCCATGGCGAGTGCTTTTTGTGGCGGTCGAGTACTTTCCATAGGCACTCGCCCAGTTTGGCGAATGAAAGATTTGGTCAGGATTTTTTTTTCTGAAGAAATTGCCAATTAATTCCATTGATAACGGCCAACAAATGGTATTATTTCAGCGACCATTTGTTGTTTACAGTTTACGTCAATTTGCGGGAAGTAAGATTCAAGCAGTGTCTATGTACACGGTTACGGGTAGAATCGCTAGCGATTTTGAACACGGTCCATATCGGGCAAGTTTAATTCACGGATTATTTGTCGGCTGTATGCGGCCGGGCTAACAAATAATATGACTGCGAGTATAGACTAGTGTATACACGGCCACATATATCGTCTCGTATACAGTTGGGTTAACGCACATTTCAGACGCCAAACATAACGGCTTGGGACGAAACGGTCGGCGCCGCGTCCGAAACCATTGAATTTAGTAATTAAGGCAGCGCATGCAAACATAGCCACTATAAATTAAACAAAATCTATGTCACTCAACGCTTATAGAAAATAAGAAGCGTGCAAGCCTCTGAGCAAATTCGCTGCTAAAAAACGTTGTTGAAGAAAAAACACGACGAAGTTTATCTCCCGATAAATAAAACTTATTTGTTTATGTTCATTTAATACTTCAAATATAAATAACAATAATAGTGAATATGTCTCATACGTTTTGGTAATGATCATATATATGTAAAAGCTACTTTTTTTTAAAATAAGATGCAACATTACAAATACTGGAAATAGCATTTTTTTTTTTTTTTTAAAATGGGCGAGTAACTTTTTGACCTGGGCAAGTACTTTTATTTTGTACTTGCCCAGCTGGACGAGTGGAAAAAAAGAGATTTTTTCAACCCCTGAACAAGAGGATCCACCCGCAAGACAAGACAAAGTACAGCCAGCGAACAGATCAAGAAGGGGACCAAGCCACCCACCTCCCAACACAAATAGGAAGACAGCGACCAAGAAGCCGCCCCGTCTAGCACAGTTCAGTTTAGAGAAATTCACTGTACTGTCTGTCACGGTATGTAACTCACTATGGGGAGGAAGTGTGGATCTGCGCCCGGATAGTTCAGTCAGTTAGAGCGATGGCACAGTAAACCAGAGGCCTCGGGTTCAGGTCCGGTCGTCAGGTACACATTTCTCTTGCCCTGTGACATTTGGTGCCCAACGAGGGACCGTGACTGATAAATACATACCCTTTTTTCGGAGTTCTGGCTTCCCCTTCTTGACTGTGGCTACGATCATGTCGCCTAGACCTGCGGCAGGCATTCTGTTGAGACGACCCTTGATTCCGTGCACAGCGATCACATACAGGTTCTTGCCACCTGGTAAACAAAGACAGAATCATCAACATTGATAAACGTGGCTGTGACTGGAGAAATGAGGTGTATGGGGCTGGTGACCAGTGTGGCTCCTGATCAAATAACACAAGCCTCTAGCCATGTAACAATCTATATTGCTTGTTAGCAACATGACGGATGTCTCATTAATGGATTGGCGATCTGTGCAGATCCTTATCAGACTGATTTGGATCTCCAATGTTCGCAAAACCTACAAGCCCCATTCCTCCAGTCACAAATAAATGACTGACCAATGCGACCTGTCTCAAGACGTTTCCGATTAATAAAAGATTTTTTCACAAAGGAAGAACACATACACGATGAATAGATTTCAAAAGACAGCTTCCGAATTGCTTCGACTACTAAGACAGGGCTTAAAAATTCACTCGCTCGCCCGCTCGCCCGCTCGCCCGCTCGCCATGGCGAGTCAATTTTCATGTTGGCGAGAGGATTTTCTTATCACTGGTCCGATTTGGCGAGTGACACATCGGGAAAGGCCATTCTGTATTTTCAGAAAACTAAGAAAATTTGATTAATATCCAGCTATTTCAAATTATTTTCTTTAATTCACTGGTTTTAAGGTGTTTATGAAGTATTTCTGTAACTTTCATACACCCTATAGATTTCTGTTGTGAACCATCATGTGTCCCCATTCAGTTGACAGCATGACTTTGCATAAAAAAAACATATCGCCCCGTTTAACATTAGCCCAGCACAGATTACTGTCTTATATACTGTGTCATTCCTATAAATTGTTTGATTTTGTCTTCCTCTGGTGCTACACACCAAACAAGGAGTTCGAAGTTATAAAAATTTGCACTAAAAACGAAATTTCTAGACCAAAATGTGCGTACATGACAGAAGTCTTGTTCCGACTTAGGGGAGATAACTCTTGTTTACTAATAGACTTAATATAGTGGAACATTTATTTTTCAAAATAACTTTATAATATTACGGATAAGGAGGGAATAATACTATATAATCTTAATAATATGTATATCTCGTTTAAAAGCTGTAGCAATATAATTGTTAACAAATTTAAATGATTTGGTGTTTATATTAATACTCCTCTTTAGGCACCATCTCGTTATTACATTTACACACATGGCACCATTTTCTTGTCCAACATGAAAACGCCAGTAGCAAAATAATTTGAACAAATTGGTGTCCCTGAGTGAAGGAAAGTTTGTACTTTCATTGTTAAACTAGATTGGTCAGTAAGCGAGGCTTACGGAATACCCCCGGCGTGGGCCCAGGTACCCCTAAAATATGTACAAATTTCCAAGTGTGTGGGCTTGTGACCTTGACTCTGGGATTAGCGCGAGCGGCATGAACGTGAATTTGTCACAGGGTGGTAGAGGTCCATTGGAGCAATGAGTGTGTGAAATGTGAAGCAGATCCGAGCAAGGAAATAGAAGTTATAACCGATTTCTCTGATGTTAAGTTAAGTAAAGAGGACTACCGTATAACCTCGAATTAACGCCCTGGAGGCGTTACATTTTACAAGGGGGGGGTGGGGGGGGGGGGGGGGGGGGGGGGGGGTGGGGGGGGGGTTTTTTGGTGTGAGCGTTTATTAGCCATTTATATTACCAAGGACCGCCAATTTCAAACACAAATAAGGATTTAAGGATTATTTGTGTTTGAAATTGACAGTCAATGGTATATTATTTATTTATTTTATTTTATTTATTTCAAACACAAATAAGGATTTTAGGATTATTTGTGTTTGAAGAAATTGGCGTCTTGGTAAAAATTAAAATTATTATTTATTTATTTATTATTTGGGGGGGGGGGGGGGGGGTTTGGGGGGGGGGGGGGGTTTATTAGCCAGTAAAAAAGAAAGAAAAAAAAAAAATTTAATTACCAAGGACCGCCAATTTCAAACACAAATAAGGATTTAGGATTATTTGTGTTTGAAATTGGCGGTCATATTTTTTTTTTTTATTTGGGGGGGGGGGGGGGGGGGTATTGGGGGGGGGGGGGGGGGATTATTAGCCAGTAAAAAAAAAAAAAAGAAAAAAAAAAAATTACCAAGGGCCACCAATTTCAAACACAAATAAAAAAAAAAAGCAAAAAAAATTAAATTACCAAGGACCGCCAATTTCAAACACAAATGAGGATTATTTGTGTTTGAAATTGGCGGTCATTGGTAAAACAAGTTTTTTGTGTTTTTTTTTTATTTGGCGGGGTGGGGGGGCGTTTATTAGCCAGTAAAAAAAAAAAAGAAAGAAAAACAAGGACCGCCAATTTGAAACACAAATAAGGATATAAGGATTATTTGTGTTTGAAATTGGCGGTCATTGGTAAAAAAAAAAAAAAAAAAAAGTATTATTTGGGGGGGGGGGGGGTTTGGGGGGGGGGGGGGGGGGGGGGGGGGGGGGTTGGGGGGGGGGGGGGGGGGGGTTGGGGGGTGGTTATTAGGAGGGGGGCGTTATCCGAGGTTATACGGTACGTATGTGACGTTGACCTCGAGATCAGCGGGGATTGGTCACAGCATATGAAATATTATTTTAAAAATCCCAACTTCAGAACTCAATATTTACAATCAAAATATATATTCAGTCCTGAAATTAGAACAACCTGATCTGGTGCCAGGCCCTCGCCACACCAGCATCATTTATCCCATCCCCTAAAAGTAATAGGATTAGCGCTAATCTTACTTTTATATATGGGGCATAGCCTGACTCAACTCTCGCATACAAGAAAGCCAAAAATGTACACGAGGGCCAAATCCGGTATAGTGGGTTCCGGAAAGTATGAACCCAATCGTTAAGCCAGTTTAGTCGCCTTTTACGACAAGCAATGGCTACTGCAGCACTATTCTCAGGATCAGTTGATCCCGCCCCGGTGCCTGCACGGGGCTTTTGTAAAGAGACTAAGTATGTGACCTTGACCTTGGGATCAGCGGGGGTTGGACAGTCGTAGATTTGTCACAGCATGATAGTACAACCATGCACAAGTGAAATAATAAGAATTTTCAATGAAGGAAATAGAAGTTATAACTTATTTCTCTGATGTTAAGTTTTGTAAAGAGTATTTGACCTTGACATTGGGATCAGCGGGGGTTGGACGGTCATGGATTTGGCACAGCATGGTAGTAGAGCCTTACAGGAATGCATGTGTGAAATATTAAGCATTTTAGATGAAGGAAATAGAAGTTATAACAATATTTCTCTGATGTTAAGTTTTGTAAAGAGACTAAGTATTTGACCTTGACCTTGGTATCAGCGGGGGTTGGATGGTCGTGGATTTGGCACAGCATGGTAGTAGAGCCTTACAGGAATGCATGTGTGAAATATTAAGCATTTTAGATGAAGGAAATAGAAGTTATAACAATATTTCTCTGATGTTAAGTTTACGGACTAAGTATTTGACCTTGGGATCTGCGGGGGTTGGACGGTCGTGGATTTGGCACAGCATGGTAGTAGAGCCTTACAGGAATGCATGTGTGAAATATCAAGCATTTTAGATGAAGGAAATAGAAGTTATAACAATATTTCTCTGATGTTAAGTTTACCCGGACGGACGCACGGACGGACAACCCGACTCCAGTATACCCCCCCACAACTCGTTGCGAGGGGTATAATAATCAAGGGAGCCCTCACCCACCCCACACATTTTGCTGTTGAACATACATGTAACACCATTGGCAATCCATCAGTCAGTATTATGTTATCATGCTTCATATTTTGGGTTGGGGTGTGAATGGGGCTGGATAAATTTTGTTAACTCATCTATGAAAAGTACAAACCCCCACTCCTTCCCACAGCTTTTCATTAAATTGTCAAGCACCCCCCCCCCCCCCCACCCCACCCCCCCCCCCCCCCCCCCCCCCCCCCCCCACCCCCCCGCCCCCCCCCCCCCCCCCCCCCCCCCCTCCCCCCCCCCCCCCCCCCCCCCCCCCCCCCCCCCTCCCCCCCCCCCCCCCCCACACTCACCCCCACACCCACTGAACAATTAATAATGTTCAAATGAGTGGTAACGGTAACAACACCCCTACCCCATTGAACAATTAATAATGTTCAAGCCCAAAACGAGACGGTTCAAATGAGTGATATCATTTTTTTTTAAATAAAAATATATTGCATCTACTGATTGCCTGGGTTAATCGTGCCCCTATGCGATAGCCAGGGGGACATATTGCCTTGCTCTTGAGGTTCCGTACGTCCGTCCGTCTGTGTACATTTACATCAACAAGTTTGTAAGAGTTTCTCCAGTTAGAGTCCAGTATTCCAGAGGAGCACATCCATTTTTTACAAACATAATGTCTAGTATTAATGTTGGTACAAAAGCTAATTTATTAAAGGTATTAATACATGTACTTACATTTTCCTAAAATGTTGGGCAAGTAGCTTTTTTGTCTGGACGAGTAGATTATAATTGTACTTGCCCGGCTGGGCAAGTGTGAAAAGTGAATATTTTTAAGCCCCGACTAAGGGTAAAAGTTTTAACAATTAGCATCAACAAATTGACAAACTTCTGGAAAGTGATCACTTTTAGCCACATGCATGTGGGTCACACTGATCACTGGTGCCAGTCCACTCGGTTCTTGCTCACCTATACTAGCGTCAGGTAATTGACCCTTCTTGAGGCCCCCATGTATACGAGGGTAATGCTAGCTCAGCTATACGGATGACTTACTATTTCATCCGTCTTTATATTTTCTGTAGCCGTCTAGCGAGAGATCCTGCCATTATAAAATATGGTCACAATAACATCCGATTCTGTCATCGCGTTTTGCGAAGAAAACAGGGATTAAAAGGATAATCCAGATGAAAGTAGGTATATTTACATATTTATTAGTCTGTGCAAGTTTTTTAACAGAACTGCGAAGTATTAAACTGCTCGGTCGTCACAGAACATCGCAACAAAATGGGCTGTTACTGCGACTAAATTTTACACTGGGCGGCTCTCGGCTAGAATATATAATATAAAAGTAGCTGCACGTTTTCCGCTTTATAGACAACAGGTTGTACTATATCGCTACACCACACTACATAGTAAAAATGTGCATAATAGCATTTACACTTCGCACACTAAGATATAGAAAAAACCTGCATGGTGTTGACGTTCATACTTCGCTATATTGTTCTTGAGACAATTTTACAATAGGACACAAAAATATTACAGTAAACTTACCTAATAACGTGTGTTGTATTAGCAAAATTCTCAGGTCACTCTCCACGAAGCAGATTGTAAACAAAGAACGCTTCAAACGCACATTTGGAAAGACTACTCTGTCATAACTCTTATGTAATTAAGAGTTATGTACTCCGAACAAATATAAAAGATGAAATAGTAAAGACATCCGTATAGCTGAGATTATCTAAGCTATGGTAACCCAAGTAGTTGCGAACGGTAACTATTGCAATCTACTTCCGTACCATCCGTAGCAGTTACGATTCCACTCATAGGATTCCTCTGCAGAATAGCGAAATTCACACTTTAACAGTTAATCGTGAAAAGATTATATATATTTTTTAACTGAAATGAGTTAATATTATGAAAACAACATATTCAAGTAATTATGACATAAATGTACATATATAGATGACCTGATAAAAAGTAAACTTCAGCTAGAAGCAACAAGTCACCCAGTCTGTGGCTGCCGACTTCAACATGTTAAAGTTAAGATGGGGTCCATTTTCTGTAAAGGCCAAAAATAATTTTCTAAACCTTCTAAATGGGTAAACATTATGTCAGAATTATTAGTTTGTATTACTTTTATAATATTTTTTTCAGATGGAAAATATCTCAAATATGTCCCAATTAACTGCTGAAGTACGGATGGTACGGGAGTAAATTGCAAGAGTTACCGTTCGCAACTATCCAAGAGGTATACCATATTTAATTTATATTGGAAAATGAATATTTTTAGCTATGTTTATAGACTTTCAGCTAGCTTAGATAATCTCAGCTCTACAAATGTATTTTACTATTTCATCTGTCTTATATTTTCTGCATTCGTGAGAGCGGAGACCCTAATAGTGTAACATTTAGTCACAATAACAGCCCAATATGTCACATGAAAGTATACATACTTTGCCATTGGTTATCCATTTATTCCATTTTTTTGTAAACAAACTGTAAAATCATTGTCAAAGTATTGGACTATGAATGTTTATAACATTACTGTGAAGTGTTCAACTTCTCACTCGTCGGACTGTGTAGCAAAACGCCAGGACAGATTGGGCTGTAATTGTGACTAAATTTTACACTATAAGGGTCTCGGCTCTCACGGATACAGAAAAAGACAGATGAAATAGTAAAAGAAATCTGTAGAGTTGAGATTATCTAAGCTAACTTTGAGCATGGTATATGCACAGGTGGAAGACCACATATGTTTAAAGTGAATATATTTTGAGACCCAAGGCATTTATTTGCCAGAGGCGCAAGTCAGCAGAAAATTTGAAACGCGTGGTGTTTGAGCGAGCCTGAAACAAAGCCTGTCTAGGGCATTTTCCCAAGCCTTGAAAGGCTATACTGTATATTGTAAGGAAATGGGTGAGTGGGGTAACGTTTTTCAAATTAGCCATGTATTGGGTCCTAGGTCAGTCTTCCACCTGTGGGTATAATATAAATATATTTGAAACAAAAAAATTGATAATGAAATAAAAAGTACATCATACATGATGAACCAATTATGTTTTGTTTTCATTCACCAAAGTCAAAACGCCCCCAACTTCACTAAACCACAATCAAACAGGTCATGTTTATTGAAACAAGGATGGCCGCGGCCCGCATGTCGAGCCCGCCGAGGTATTTGATGGTCTCAGAGTGTATTTATTTGAAGTTTGATGCCCAATAAGCATACAAAGTTTCAAGCAAATCTGACTTACGGTTACAGAGATAGTAGGTATGTGAAAACTTTAAACGCATATTTTGACAAAACTTTAATGCAAACTTCCAAGTCATTTGACATAGGGGCACAGGAGCCGCATGAGTGGGACACAGAATGAATATATGGATGATGACTAATAAGCATATGAAGTTTCAAGTTAATGTGACTTAGGACTACTGAGATATAAGGTATTTAAAAACTTTAACGCAGATTTCGGAACGCAAACTTCTAAGTCATTTGACCTTGGGCACAGGGGCCGCATGAGTGGGATACAGCATGAACATATGGATGATGACTAATAAGCATATGAAGTTTCAAGTCGATGTGACTTAGGACTGCAGAGATATAAGGTATTTAAAAACTTTAACGCAGATTTCGGACGGACGGACACCCTGATGTCATTGTGATCACTACGACTCGCTTCCCGCAAGCGGACTCGACAAAAATGGACTTGTTTATCATGTTAAAAAGGCTCATACATGTCCACCGAATTACTGTACAAATACAAATAATAATGACAAAATAAAATTGTATTTAAATTATGGGGGCGTTTTCACCAAAATAGGGGCGTTTTGAACATAAATCGTTCATACGTCTGTGATGGAAAAATGTCATAACGTTCTGATGTCAGTAAGTGACGTAAATTGTGTGATGTATGACATCACATGCGTGTTTGCAATGTCAAGGCTAAATTTGACATGAATTGCGCTTTAGCCGATGCTCAGAATTAGCCGACATGACAGTATATGCAGGGAGGATTCTTCACAGTGAATCATTACCAGTGTTGTCAGCACAGTTGATGACGGCGCCCACTGGCAGAGCCAGGGAAATCCTGAACTTTCCTCCAGCTGTACCACCACGACCTGCAAATGAAAGATGATCATGAAATAATGCTGACGTGCGTTACATTAGCTGCACGTTTTCCACTTTATAGGCAACAGGTTGCACTATATCGCTACACCACGTTACACAGTACAAATGTATGTAATAGCATTTACACTTTGCACACGAAAATATAGACAAAAACATGCAGGGCATTGACGTTCATATTTCGATATATTGTTATTGAGGGACACGTCTGTAATGTGCATCTATTCAGTGGAGTGGGGCATTGAAATTAACCAAAACAATCAATTTAGAATCAAATATATAGGAAAATGGCCCTTTTGAATAATATATGAATCATTTATCGAATTGACATGCTTGTAACACAGTTATTTCTCCAGCGGTGCGTATTGATGATAAGTGATTTAATTTCTCAATCATTTCTTACCTCTTTTCGACATGTTTGGTTATAGAAAAAGGAAGTTGCGTTGCGCATGTACCGGATGTAAACTAACTGGCATGGACAATTGCATTTACGGGTGTTATATTTGGGACTGCATTCCTGTGAGTAGAACAATTTGACTGTCTTCTGGAGTCACTTTTCAATGAATACGAATTATTGGCATACAACAAATACGGAATAACCGTTAAATTATGTATCATTCATTGTGACTCTAGAAGATAGCCAAATGTTCCTACGAATTCTGGAGGTTCCGTCAACTGGAGGTTCCGTCAAAATAGAGTGAAAAGTCGAGTGGTTCCGTCAACTGGTTACCGGTTCGTCAATTAGGCGATTATAGTTGAATGGTATTGATCACACCTCGGCTAATTGAATTTCACCAAGTAGTTGACCTTTGAGCGTTTAGTAATTATTACCGTCAAATGACCGATCAGTTAATTCGTGATGATTAATCATGATTCAAATAGTTAATTCGTGATGATTATTTATGATTCACTCAAGCTAATTGTCAATTGACGGCTTTTTGCCTGATCCATGTCAACTGCACAAGCGCTGAAACATATAAATGGGTGGGCAATTTGTAACTTCCTCACTACAATTCATCATGGATGATAAGTCGTACTGCGTCTTGTGTTCTGGTGTGGTTACTGCCCGTATGCATGCCAGACGGTGGCACCATAGGAAATGTGATACTGGTATGTTTTCATTTATATTTTATTAATATTATAGTGTAACTGTATTCATGATCGTAAATAGTAAGACTTTCATAAATAAAATATAGTTTGTATAGCTTATTACATTACATCTACATGTAAATAGTATGAATTTCCAAAAATAATATGCCCAACATGCCGAAATTATGCTAACGTATGTCTTCTATTCAACAGATTGTGTATCTGTTCATGGCTCACAAATGCTGAATAAGCGGGTGATTATACAAATTAATATACAAATACACAAAATATACACCTAAAGATACTTTAAAATGTTATTAAAATATCTACCTCTAAATGCCCATATACAACTAAACATACTTTGAAATATCAACAAATATCTCTCATTATTATCCACTTTAATGACCATCAGTTATCAGATCAATTGTGTGGCACGTGCCGGTCATTAGCGAGTTTAACTCTAAATTGCCTAATTGACGAACCGGACGCATAGTTGACGAAACCTCTCAGTTGACGAAACCTCCAGTTGACGGAACCTCTGACACCCGTTCCTACCATGCATGTGAGCGTAGACAGCGCATCATCAGATCATCTCACCGTATATATAATTATGAATGATACTATTACCCGAGGCCACGATTTTAAAATCTATAGTCGCCAATGTCGGTTGAAAATTATAGAAAACTCGTTTGCTTTTCTGGTAGTGGATACGTGGAACCGGCTTCCGGATCAAGTTGTTAATGCTGAATCAGTAAACGTTTCAAATCACTTAATGATACAGACTGGAACCCAAACACGTTTGAACCATACTGTTAATACCTTATAGGATACCTTATGGGTACTGGCATCTCTTCCACTGTATCTAATCAACATTTTCTTCCCGGTTCCGGTACTTAACTCTTGTTTGTGGTCAAATTTAAATTCCTCGTTCTCCCACATTTTGTCCAGTCGCGATTCGAATTGCCTTACATCCTTTGATTCGACTACCTTTTCTGGTAGGCAGTTCCATGTATCGACCACTCTGTTGTGAAATAGCACTTTCGAATATTCAGACGACTCCTATTATTTTTCAGTTTGTACTTATGTCCTCTTGTCCTTAAAATGTTAACGGACATTACTATTTATTCTCTATATTTTGTTTTCATGTGCAATGATCGAATATATTATTTTTTCAGGTGACGCATTTAATTAGTATAAATAATAAAATAAAAACATGCCTCATTTGCATATGAAAATAGCCTGATACCACCGTGCGTCACTATCAGTAAAATACATATTACTAAATGATTATATCTGTATAGCGGAATAGTACGGCAGCTTAAAAGGGACATGCACACATTTGTTTCTAAGTCGTTCCCACGACATAGCATCTCGTTACCACGACATAGCATCTCGTTCCCACGAGATAGCATCTCGTTACCATATAGTTGCATTCACATGAGGTTATTAAGCAATTTAAGAGCGTAAACTGGGTATATTTGACATAGTGATGAAAATAGGCAACTTTAAAATTCAATTCCTCAACTGGGATATGGAAAAAATCCAAGATGGCCGCCAAAATGTGATAATTTTACGTAATTTCACAACAAAGAATATACTTTTTATAATCTTGACTTTACCGAAACAATGAGTGTTTGTTTTTTGTAACTTTGCAGTGAAATTGAATAATAGACTAAATAGCAGAACTCCAAAATGGCCGCCAATTATAAATATATAGTAAATATATGGTTAGTGCCGGTGAATATAAAATATATTAGGTTGAGACTTAGACAGCTTTATTGGGGCGAGCTTTAGCGAGCCCCTATAAAGTTGTCGGGGCGAAACCGAATATATTTTATATTCGACGGCACTAATCATGTATTTAATTTATACCCCATACCAAACTTAATCGTTTGAACGTGCGTGAGGTCATCTTTTGACGTCATTACCTCGCCATACGTCACACATTTAGCGACGCCATTCAAAGCAAAATGGCGGCGTCCACGCTAGGTAGATTCGGTATTGTATCTGATTAAATCTCCGATTTATTTACGATGAACTTCAATATTGGCTGGTTTCAGACTTCACAGTTGTCATAATAAGCATTTCAATCATAATGGACATATCCATGTCGTTGGTTACGTCACATATACTGTACAAATGGAGACAATTAGGTTTCTTCAGATATAAACATAATTTATTCAACCCCCTCTATTATTATGCTACATGGAGCAATGGTTGCTGTATACATTACATTATACATGCAATCGTATCTCTACATAAGAAAACATATATAATTGCACGCAGACCATGTATTAGAGCAAATGAGCATCCGAATATTGTATTTAGATGCAGAATGATTTTAGTACCTTAGGTACGCAGCATTAGTACAAGATGGCCGCCAACTATATTGATATTATTGTAGGAAATAGCTTATATAATTACACTCGGATGTCACATCTAAGTATGAAGTCAAGATTATTGTTTTTCTTCGGTTAATATACAACATTTAGACAACGTTCAATAACAGAAGTCCAAAATGGGCGCCGGATAATAATATTGTACATTCTACTAGTAACCAAATCATATACTGATATAAAATGTAATATAGTACATTTGGTTATATACGTTGGATTATTCAGTTTATTTTGGAAAGCCTTCTTGTCTTGCCATTCCACATCAAAAATGTTCCAAAAATATTCTGACACCAAATCCAAAATGGCTACCAAACTTATATAGTGGGGCGTTGGCAGGAAGATGTAGTGTGGAACTTTACAGTAAACTTTAATGACTTCCTAATTTGAATAAATACAAGAGGTTTTCTTTCATACCATTGGTTTCAAAAGCTTCAATGCTCAACATGTTTACTGTGAAATCACACGAAATGGCTAACCTGGCTAGTACAAATGATACATATATATATTGCCAGCGTTCCATTAGCGTTATTCCAGTTTCTGGCTAACATTACTTGCGTTAAACCAGTTGAACATGCATACATTGTGACATAAGTTTTTTTTCTGCGAAATGTACATAATTTCCACAAAAGGACGGTATGTACATAGTGATTGATGCACAACCTTTAGATATCACTTATCATTTGGTAAACTGCGAGTAATTGATAGAAATTCAAATTGTTATTGATTAGGTAGAGCAAAATATATTTGTATGATGAGATAATATAACAAAATTCTGTAACATTCTTCTTTTCAATGCTAAGTCGGAATTCAACGTCTGACATACATGTGCAGTTTATTTTATTACATAAAACTCAATATGGAGTGCATTCATATGATATTTTAAAATAATAAGATATGAAATCGTCAGAGTACGTAAATGCTGAACAAAGAAATGTAATCACAAATTCAACAATTCTGAGAAAAAGACTGATATAATTTAAAATAAATATTATAGTTGTGGACACAACTAATACACATACAAATGATATATATGACATTAATTCCAGTCTGCCACTACTAAATACTCTATCACGGTAACAATAACTGGTATAGTCATTGCAGACAGCAATACACATAGTACACAACAATATATACAACATGACAGCATTCAAGGTACCATACTATGGATATAAGGAGTGCAGTAATCACGAACTTTACAATAATTATATGACAATGCGGAACAACGTAACTGTCATCCCTTGCGGCTAGAGTTTTTGTGTCATCATATCTTCTTCTTTTCTTATAGTCATATCTACAATATTAACTTTCATTTCATGTATACTGTGTATTTCGTTGTGATTAGTTTGTCTTTATCGTATGATATAGTATTATTTTGTGATTGCCATGTACATATGTTGCTGTCTCTTTGAAGCATGATGGCGAGGTAATCGGGAGGTTTGTTAAACAGGTTCAACCATACAAGTGGTCTGTTTTATTCACTGTCCTGTCCGAGGTCACATCCTTCTTGTCATTTCTCCGCGTACTGTACTTCATTGGGAATTGATTTTCTTGTTAATTTACCGATAGTTCATAGGGGAATAGTTGTTGTTGTGCTTGCTCTGCATTTGTTATACTGTTTATGTAGTGCATGCACTGTCGCTTTCGTTTTGGGACCGTACACTGCTGATCGTGGAGTGCATGTTTGTGCTGCGTTGAAGGTTCTGCGACCACCGATGTGTGCATGTCATTTGTTTATTAGGAAGTATTTATTGCGTTGGTTTCTTCTTTTCCTGGGTTTATCGGTCTCACTTTTCTACTGTGTTTTCTATTTTAATAATCATGTCATTATTATGCGATCGTCATTGACATACATTTGTGATAATCCATACGTTGCACATTAAACCACGCAACAGTTAAACATAGGTTAGTGCTTCATACGCAGTTGTACGTACGTACGTACGTACGTACATCGGGTACATACATTAATAACATCTTGGCTAAGTGAATTCATTGCACCAATTGAGTGGATGCACGTGGTGTTTGCCAGAAAAGTGGAACACAAGCATTGTGAAAACACTCCATTTGAACATTTATTTGTCAATACCTGTGTTAGCAGATAACATTACACCATTTGTCCGATTTTATCTTATTTTATAAAATAAAGCATTTTTGAGATATAGCGTATGAAATTGCATGGTTATATTGGCTGACATGTTCATCGGTATGATAACTAATATATTTGCTTAAGAAAAGCATTATTTGCAAAACAAAGAATGATAAAAAGAAAAATAGCTATTATAAACGATTTGATTGTTACTATAAGGTAATCTAGTTATATTGGAATACCAACTTGGAAGTCTGCTACATGTAGTGAAACATGTGTGAGCGTACATGTATACACACGTTATAGAACATGTTACTATATTCACAAGTAAAATATTGCTATAACAGTGTGCTCCCTATGGAGCTGGACTGAACTTAATTATATGACTTAAATATTAAACGATAATTGCTATAATTTATATTTGGCAGCCGTATTGGACCTCTGCTATTGGAACACGTGTCTAATTACATAACAAGGTTACAAAATAACACAATATTGACATAAATATGTGTGTTTTCGTTGAAATATGTCAACATGACATTTCATATTTTAATCATTACACAAAATGATTGTCATTGCAAGGTAATTTATATCCTGCGGCCATCTAAAGCTTCTTCTATTGACACAATTGTCTAATATTGCATTTGAAAGTCACATAAAACGTTCAATGTGTCCATAAACCTGAGATATGTATACTAATATGCTTAAATTAACCAATAGCCCCAATACTTATTATGCAATTTGCGCAGTATAAGGCTACGTGACTTTTTTTTAAATATTTGGCCGCCATTTTTGACTTCTGCTATTGGCACAGTTATTTAATTATATTTCTAAGTTACTGAAAACGTTCAGTGTACATGTATTCCTAAATCCAATAGATCTATACCAATTTACTACGATATGGCGCTAATATGCAGCTATATACTTAATTATCAGCCGTTTACATTATTGTTATATGATACAATATTTATATGTGGCGGCCATCTTGGACTTCCCCTGTTCAACAACTTGTCTACGAACATATCGAACGTTCTGAAAGCGTTTATTGTGTCAATATATCCACTATCAGTATCATGTTTGCTTTGATATAGAGTGTGATAGTAGTTATAATGTAAAATATGTCACATTTGGCGGCCATTTGGGATTTTTTCCATATCACAGTGAATTGAATTGAATATTAAAAATGTTGACCGCTTATCTGATAAGTCACGTAAATCCATTTTACGCTCTTAAATTACTTCAATACCTCACACGGCATACTATAACTGTTTGGCGGCCATTTTTGAATTTATGCAAATTTTTCAAAACGCTCAAGGATGGCAGAGTATCATCAGCCTGATTCTGGATGTGGATGGTATGGACAAGCAAAATCGCCAATAAAAAACTATGTTAATCAAAACAAGGTTAAGCTCCCAGACTAATATGGCGGTAATTATATGCTTCATTTTCATTGGCTACCTATCTCGAGGGAACGAGATGCTATGTCGTTCGCTAACTCGTGGTAACGAGATGCTATGTCGTTCCCACGACATAGCTAACTCGTGGTAACAAGATGCTATCTCGTGGGAACGAGATGCTATATCGTGGTAACGAGATGCTATATCGTGGTAACGAGATGCTATCTCGTGGGAACGACATAGCTAACTCGTGGCAACGAGATCCTATCTCGTGGGAACGAGATCCTATCTCGAGAGAAAGAGATGCTATGTCGTGGGAACGACATAGCTAACTCGCGGTAACGAGATGCTATCTCTTGCGAACGAGATGAGCACTATGTCGTGCTAAAAAAAATGCGCATGTCCCTTTTAAGCTGCCGTAGTATAGTGACACAATTATGCACTTATTTAATTCATATAAATAACATATTGTGCCTACTGAGTGGGCATGTATCTTTAATATGCGCGTTGAATGACGTCAGAATGTTACGTCATCGTTTCTGAACGGATGTTGTTTAATACCAAAATGATTGTCCGTTTATGGAAATAGCGCGGTTCTTTTTGCACACGGCACGCAACAAACACAGATTTCACGGTTGACTGATTTCTGTGGTGAACTTCCGTTGAAGCGATATTTTGAAAGCATTTTGCTTTACCAAAATATTGGGAGTTTTGTGTTGGATATACAACCAAGACATCAAAGCAATAGCTTTGGAATAAACAAGTCTTCAATATGCCTCCAAAAAAGTGTGGAAAGTGTGACAAAACGGTGTATCCAACAGAGGAATTGAAATGCCTGGATAAGGTTTGTTGCTCCCGAATTTTGCCGAAACTTTTTGCCAAGTCCCCGAAACATCCCCCTACATTTATGACATTTATTGGGTCACGTAATTTTGCAGCTCCCGCCGATTGCTTCATTGACCTTTTCAACAACGAGAGATGTTATAGGATGTATTTATAAGCATTAACATTTGTATGTACACGCCTGTCTGCCGAGTTTAGCAAATACCTTGATGGGCGGGGTTTCGGGTCGGTTCCTTTTTTGAAGTTTTGTAACCAGTATCCGATGCATACCCAAAGACGACATTTACATCGTCTTTATTTGTATGCCACCGTAACGATAGTTATCAGTAGCTTATAGTGTTTACCCTGTCCGTCAGTAGACAATTTTTCTTGTCTGGCGAACTACTAGATTGGGATTGCCAACACTCGCGCAGTGTCAATGCTCGCTCATTATTGCAGTTTGTGGCGTATTCATGTTGAAATAATCCGCATTATCATGTTTTGTGCCTGAAATATACATGTATCATTTCAACACTTTGACCAACTGTCATGCGAGTTTGAGATCATGTGACCAGACGTCTCGTGCAGGCGATATTTCACTTGGAACTATCAACAACTTTTGAGAGTAAGTTCTCTCATTTTTTACGAAACTATTAAAATACCCTGCCTATTAACACATTTCAAAAGGACGCTGTGTTAATGAATGAAAATTGTTCCTAAGTTCTGTTCCTCTGATGTTTATTTATGTTTACAATAGTTTTATACATTCGCTCACTTCGACCCGGGTCAGACTTGATTTACTTACCTAACTTGGAGACTGCTCACGGATGAAGGAGTCACGTGATCACCAGTTAAACTCGAAATGCCAGTAAATGAAGTATTTCTTGGTTAGTGAAGCCATGCTTGGCCCTAATTGATACACTTTTGTGTTGATGGGCCGTTAAGCACCATTCCATTCTACATCTACATGCGTTGCTGAATAACTCGAGCTTGAATTCACTTAAGCCTGAGCTATGATTTTTGTCACGCCCGCTGTAAATCTAATAATTGTTTACAAGAAAACGTTGTTAATGTGATATTTACAGACTATCATAATTTTGCTCTTACGAATAGATGCTTGAAATTCAGAAATTGACACCTGCTTGCATGCTAAATCTTTGGTATGGACAACATGCTTAATTAAAGGTCTAATGTATTATCTGAAGACCAGATAGTTTAACCTTGCAGTTATTTGTTTGAATTAGATTGTTTTGATTAGATCATTAGTTTGATAACAGTGTATAGAATTTATCCATTTATTATATTTTTAGGTTAGAGCTTATGTAGTCATCCCGGCGTCGGCGTCACCTTGGTTAAGGTTTTTAGTCAAGCTTGTATATGGAACTTCATCTCCTAGTGATGTACATCAATAACCCCTGATCTATATTTGACATTCACCTACATTTCCTCTTGAATTACTTAGTTAATTCCCCTTGGTTAAGGTTTTTAGTCAAGCTTGTATATGGAATACTCCTGGCACTACACCCACCATACTTGGACAACTTCATCTCCTAGTGATGTACATCAACAACCCCTGACGTATATTTGACCTTGACCTACATTTAACCTTGAATTACTTAGTTAATTCCCCTTGGTTAAGGTTTTTAGTCAACCTTGGTTTTAATAAGGTTTTTAGTCAAGCTTGTACATGTAATACTAGTGTGCATACAGACACCATACTTGGACAACCTTTTCTCATAGGGATGTACATCAATAACCCCTGATCTATATTTGACCTTGACCTACATTTCCTCTTGAATTACTTAGTTAATTCCCCTTGGTTAAGGTTTTTAGTCAAGCTTGTAGATGGAATACTCCTGGCCCTACACCAACCATACTTGGACAACTTCATCTCCTAGTGATGTACATCAACAACCCCTGACCTATATTTGACCTTGACCTACATTTAACCTTGAATTACTTAGTTAATTCCCCTTGGTTAAGGTTTTTAGTCAACCTTGATTATGGTTTTTAGTCAAGCTTGTAGATGGAATACTATTGTGCATACAGACACCATACTTGGATAACTTTTTCTCATAGGGATGTACATTGAATTACTTACTTATTTCACCTTGGTTAAGGTTTGTACTCAAACTTGGTTAATGTTTATCGTCAAGCTTGTATATGTAATACTCCTGGGCCTACAGCAACCATACTTGGACAACTTCATCTCCTAGTGATGTACATCAATAATCCCTTACCTATATTTGACCTTGACCTACTTTTATCCTTGGATTACTTAGTTATTTCCCCTTGGTTAAGGTTTTTAGTCAAGCTTGTATATGGAATACTCCTGGGCCTACAGCAACCATACTAGGAAAACTTCATCTCCTAGTAATGTACATCAATAACCCCTGACCTATATCTGGCATTGACCTTGAATTACTTACTTAATTTCCCTTGGTTAAGGTTTTTAGTCAACCTTGGTTAAGGTTTTTATGCAGGCCACGGCCACCTTGTTTGTCAAGCTATGTGTACATCGACAACCCTCGTAGTCAAGCTATGCTGTTCTCGTACAGCTCTTGTTAATTTTCGGACTCTCTATCCTTGTCCACTCAATAACTCAAGTTCTACTTGACGGATCATAACCAAATTCGGTATACATGTACATGTGTATCAAGGCAAGATGAAGAATCCTATTGGCTTATCTCCCCTTGTTGACTGGCCTTGCTGGGCGTATATTGTGACCTTCGGCACTCTTGTTATCCATCTCGTTGATACAGTTTAATGAATGGTCACAGCATATATGTTTATGCATATATGTTTATCAGTGTTCTGCCAAGAAATCGGAGACATGGGGCCAATGACCCCCTGGGTAAAAAAAGTGGGGACATTTTCAAAAATGATGGGGTCACACATGGTATTTTGAAGAAAAACACTGCTTCGAACTATTAAATATCAGCAATTAAAGTAATTAATAGTTTGAAATAGTGTTTGCTGCGCCCGACAATGGACTTGTAATAATTAATTCATGAACATTTTCAGCATCTTGTGATTGTGAAAAAAACATGGAAATAAACAATAAAACATGATCATGATGTATTTGTAGTTCTTTATCATTCCATCGGCTCCCAGACAATACGCGCATTTCAAACGGCTTTTCTGATTGGCGGACCAAAATAGTTCGCTTTATACTTGTATCACTTATGTAAATATACAATCCAATGAAAACCGTTGATAGATGTATAGCTAAGCGCTGTTGCTATGCAAATTTTACATTTCCGGTACATTACACGAGCGCCCCTCGGACAGTTCGGACTTTTTTAATTTCACAACCCGCGAACTCGGACCGAATATTTAATGCGCCCGTTGGCCCATCGGTAATTTTTTTCTTGCGCCATTGACGATTATTCTGCGCCAATGGTGCGATCCCGCGTCCTTGGCAGAACACTGGTTTATGTGTAAACATACAATGTATATGCTCTGATTATTCATTTAAACTTTCTCAACAAGGTGTTTCAGTGTACATTATGTACAAGTAGAAATAGAAGAAAGATATTGAAAGTTGGTATTGGCTAATGAATATCTCATATCAAAAGGGTTACACATAATTATACCCCCGGCATACGAAGTATGTCGAGGGGTATATAGTTTCCGTACTTCTGTCCGTCCGGCATTAAAGTTTTATTATTTGTCGGTCCAGGCAGCGGCCGGGGGTATCCATGAACCCCTGCTCACTTTCTCTAGTTTGAAATGCAGGAGTGCCTTTCTAAACTGGGTGGGGCATGGATGGGTCGGAGCTCGTCTGTATATGACCTTACTGTTGATCAGATATAAAACCCCAATCAATCAGTCTCAAAACTGGGAAGTCCACAGGTGTGAGATTAGAGATTGCTCAATATTTCTGGGGGCCGTTGCACTAAACTTCGTAGGACTAAAATGTTCGTAAGTGCAAAATTACGACAGTCTGTGAGTATCACATTAACAATGTTTTCTTGTAAACAATTATTGGATTTACATTCATTGAGGATATGCAGCCTATGATCAATAAATGTAAATCCATCAATTGAAATTTCCAGACCATCCTAAATTCGCACTTACGAACATTTTAGTCGTACAAAGTTTAGTGAAACGGGCCCCTGCTGTATACTGTATATACTGTACATGCCTGAGCGCTGGAAGACATCGTTGCCTGATTATCAATACATTACATGTACGTATACACAATCAGTAAACCTAGCAAAATGAACATATTAGTGTTCTGTGTGTGCAGCTAAAACACTTTCATTTTAGCGTTGGTATCTGTTGATTAAATGCAGGTGCAGTGAATCAGGGAAATGCCTTGCCAACTAATACATGTACATGTGTGGCAGGTATGGTATACCTGTACACATGGGCGTATCCTTTGCTTCGTATGTGTACGGTAATATGCATCTACTGCATCTATTGATAAGTAAAATAAAAATAATTCTCTTAATTATGCACAGAAGTATATGTTGCTACCGCTCATTGGAACCGTCTCATTGAGACGGTTCAAATGAGTGGTAACAACATATACTTTCATTGAGAAATGAAGAAAATAGGAAAAAATAACATTTTAGATGCCTGTGAATGGGTATATGCAGGTGCAATAGATCAGTGAAAACCTTTGCCACCCGATACATGTACAGCAGGTATACACACTATTATACACACAGATACTTGGTACGTGTATATCGATTTGTGTCTGTGAGAAACGTGTTGTACATGTACTGGAGCTTCCAGAAATGCAGAGAAGCTGCATATTTGCTTTAATTTTGTCAATTTGATATCAAGTTTATCAGGTGAGAATAGATTAGGAAACACTAGCAATTCAGAGCTTTGCTGCTTATCTGTTTATCAGATAAGTTGGTACAGGGTATTCCAATGTTTTTGTTGAAAGAAACAGGGAATCTTATGCTGCGTCGGCACATTGACATCATTCGGTATCTCGCATTTGATCATAGAAATGTCAGCGAAAGTTAGTTACTGAATACCGATTGACCGGGATGCATTGCATCGGTATCAATGCTAGTTCTGAGTACATAAGTCTAATACATTACATTAGCTATAATGGAGTAGTATTTCCAAATTTGCGTTTGAAGCATTTACTTTCTACTTCGTGAAGAGTGACCTAACAATTTTGCTAATACACACTTTATAATGTGAATTTATGATAATTTTTATGCCCCACCACAATAGTGGAGGGGGCATTTAGTGTTACCCTTTTCCGTCCTGTCCTTCTGACCGTCTGTTGTAAGTCGTAAAACTTTTAAACCGTACTAGCTACAGACCTGAAACATGGTCTGTAGCTTCCTTATGATGAGTAGATGCGCAAAGTTTATTTTTATTTGACACCATGGTCATGGATTATCTTCCCGTTTTCGTCGACCTTGGGGTCATGGATTATCTCCCCCTTTTCGTAAAACTTTTAAACCCTAATAGCTACAGACCTGTAACTTGGTATGTACATGTAGCTTCCTTATGATGAGTAGATGCGCAAAGTTTATTTAGATTTTTTATTCGACGCCGGGATCATGGATTCTTTTCCACTAGGTCTTTTCCACTTGGAATTTGGCAATTTTGCCTTGTAACTCGTTTTAAACCGTAATAGCTACATACATTTGTACCTGCAACTTGGTATGTAGCTTCCTTATGATGAGTAGATGCGCAAAGTTTATTTCGATTCTTATTTCGACCCCCGGGTCATGGATTATCTGCCCTTGTGGACTTGAAATTTTGCCTCGTTTATTATCAAAGCGATATGAGGGTCATCCGTGTTCTATGAACACATTTTCTAGTTTTGTCTTTCACATAGGGTAACCTATGTATTGGAATCGCCTCTGACAGTTAGCCACACCCCAGACCCCCCTCGATGAGATAGTCCGTAGTGATATCTTGGAGTAACCATAACAACAAAATGCATTGTGTTACTCAACGTTTAACTGTCATACGCAACCGCTAATTGAAAATAATATTATGAAAAACTACTTGCACTGAACAATATCAACAACGGATGTTCTACGTACAAAAATACATCGGATTATTTTGTTACGCATTCAAGTTATTTGCCCCCATTTGCGTCACAAATCGTGCGGTCATCGCTAAATTTAATAACAGGCTATAGTTTTCGGCACAGTTAACTCCCCTCCGAATACTCTCCACTCTCCACGTGTAAATACGCGACCCGTTCAACACACAAACGATATCAAGGGGTTACAGCTAGTTGTTGACCTAGATTTTTTAATGATCACGATTGTGTCGCAACAAAACTCGCACATGTGGGTCTAACTGATGGTAATCCTCATTCTATTGATGGATTTACAGCGGATTTAGTGACATTCCCGAATTCTGCCTGATTGACATTTGTCTATGGTGGCCAATACACGCCAACATGAGTGTCAATTCTACGTTCAGGGAAGGGGGTCAATAAGTCAGTAAGTGATAAATTACAGTCAGGGAACAAATTAATGACAGTATAACACATTCAGCGTATATTAATACCCATATTAATGCAAGTACTGAAAATACGACAACATTTTTTTTTTGACAAGTTTGGGGGCAAACTATTTCATTCACAAAACAGAAGTAAACATGGTGATGTCAAAGTAATGCAGAAACTTTAACAAAAATCCTGCTACAACATTGTTTTGTACCAACAAGGCATTTTCAGGCACGACACCGCTTCCGTGGTGGAATTCTTGTAGTACCCTATGTTCAGTACTTTCAGTACTTTGATTGATACTCGCTACTTCTACTTTTTGGCAATTTTAATTGGGTCATTTAAGCAAATACGCAGATTATCTGGAGCTCTGGTACCTGATAAACTGATAATGACTATTCTCCTACAAGTACAGTGTATACATGTATATTCAAGTTGTGCGATTTCTGAAGTGTTTTCTTTTTCTTGAAGAAACAAGAATGAGTTGTGTAATACACCTTACAAAAATGCCAGGTCAAGTTGTTTAAAGGGAGGAGATAACACCATAGGCTACTGTCACATTGTTCAAAGGCTTAACCTTGATTAATATACAGTTTTCTAGGTCATATGCAGGCTTAGCTGTCACAGCAACACATACATGTATGCAATGCATATGGGCCCGCCACAAGCTGACAGGTTGTGGTTGGAGAAATACAGTCGAACCTCCCCGAACGGCCACCTCTATGCTACAACACCCTCTATAACAGCCGCTATTTTATATCCCAAATGGATGATTTGCCCTTAGACTGCTGAGCACGAAAATTGTCGTCTGCTGTTGCTTTGCCTTCTTTCTCAATAAAAACCTGTTTTGACAGCCTTTTAGAATCATTTCCATGATTCTAAAATGTTGCCAAGCATGTTTTACAAAATTTTATTCAGCTTTAACCTACAACAGCCACCTCTCTACAACAGCCTGTTTTGTGTCTTTCCATGGGTGGCTGCAGAGCTCCAGTTAAGGTGCGTAATTTGACCAACTTGGGGTGAAATTTTGTTATTTCTTCATCAAAAATGGCAAGTTGGGAGTCCTTTAGAATTGTCTCATTGAGACGATTCTAAAGCACTCCCAACTTGCCATTTTTGATGGAGAAATAAGAAATTTACCTCCAAATTACGCACCTTAACTGGAGCTCTGTGGCTGTTGTAGAGAGGTTGCACTGTGTAGGATCTTACATATGTGATGATTTAAAGGGATATCTATTTTACTGATTTCATAAGAAACGAAGCTGTGCCGAGTTTCTTATGAAATCCGTCAAAAAGTTTAATAAATACAATATTAAATCAGCATTATTGATGATTTAATATAATATTTATTAAACAAGTTTACTGATTTCAGAAGAAACGCAGCTGTGCCGAGTTATTTGTTTAATAAATATCAAATGTTAGATTCTATTTATTGCATCAGCTAAGAAGCATTAATTGAAGTTGTATGGATCACGCAACATGTTTTTGTAGCGGTCTTATTTGCATATTTATTATCCTGGTGTATTATGCTTTCATGACAAGGGTAACGTGGAGGGGGCATTTGGTGTTACCCTTGTCCGTCCCGTCCGCCCTGCCGTCCGTCACCAACCTTGTAAGTCGTAAAACTTTGAAACTCTTAATAGCTACAGACCTGAAACTTGGTATGTACATGTAGCTTCCTTATGATGAGTAGATGCGCAAAGTTTATTTTGATTTTTGACTCGACCCCCGGTCATAGATTATCTCCCGCTTTTTTACTTAGAATTTGGCAATTTTACCTTGTGACTCATAAAACTTTTTTAAACCGTAATAGCTACAGACCTGAAACTTGGTATGTAGCTTCCTTATGATGAGTAGATGCACAAAGTTTATTTTAATTTTTTATTCGACCCCCGGCCATGGATTATCTTCCCCTTTTGGGATTGGCAATTTTACCTTGTGACTCATAAAACTTTTAATCCCTAATAGCTACACATCTGAAACTTGGTATGTACATGTAGCTTCATTTTTTAGCTTTTTTATCCGACCCCAGGGTCATGAATTATCTCCCCTTTTGGACTTTTTGCCTCGTTTATTATCAAAGCGATATGTGGGGCATCTGTGTTCTATGAACAAATTTTCTAGTTATTACACTGTGTTATATCACACTGCGAAAGCCCATTTTTGTCGAACCCGCTTGCGGAAAGCGAGACATAGTGATCACAATGACGTCCGGGTGTCCGTGCGTCCGTCCGTTCCGTCCGTTCCGTCCGTCCGTCCGAAATCTGCGTTAAAGTTTTTAAATACCTTATATCTCTGCAGTCCTAAGTCACATTGACTTGAAACTTCATATGCTTATTAGTCATGATCCATATATGCATGCTGTATCGCACTCATACGGCCCCATTGCCCCTATGTCAAGGTCACATACCTACTACTATCTCTGTAACCGTAAGTCCGATTTGCTTGAAACTTTGTATGCTTATAGGGCATCAAACTAAAATAAATACACTCTGAGACCATCAAATGCCTCGGCGGGCTCGACATGTGACTTATATGTATTTGTTACAATATCAGATCACAAGAATGTGCTTAATAAATACCAGGTGCATGTAGTTTCATTTGTCGGATAACTGGTAATTGACCCCTGTAGTAAGATGAAATTTCTGTCGGTGTGTATCTGTACTTACTCGGTGTGTACCTGTGCTTACCGTACTCAAGCAAATGAAATGAAACTCAATGCTTATAGGTCACAGCTAGGTAAATATGTGGCTGTGGCTGGATAAATGGGACTTATGGGTTTAGTGACCAGTGTAGATCCAGATCAGACTGTGCATCCGCACAGTCTGATCAGGATCTGCACTGTTCGCCATTCCATCAATGAAACACCCGTCATGCTTCCAGCAAGCAATATACAGTAGATGGTTTTCAGGCTATATAAGGAGTGTGCTACATGTACATTGTATATGATCAGGAGTCACAAATCCTATAAACCGCAGTAGCCGATTTCATCAAAATTGCAAAGTATACTTTTCTAGTAAAGTAAGTAATCATTTATTTTTCCCAAAATGCATTATTTCATATAGAACTAACAACTGCTTATATTTGATGATTAAAAGTATGCACAATTAATATACTGAATTTATTACATGATTATGTAATAAATTCAGTATAATAAAAACTAATAAATTTATCCTTAAATTGAAAATTTATCCCTCAAAGTATACTTTGCTAGATAAGTATACATTGCAATGTTGGTGAAATAGGCTACAGGAGTCACAAATCCGATATATAAACCCCATTTCTTCCGTCGCCGGCACATAATTTAAGGTCAGAGCTGGGTAAATAGTTGTATCCAATAATTGCTCATGGCCTATTGGTAAACTATTTTAGATCCTGAATAAGAAAGGGCACCTAAGAATGTATGTAGCCAGCTACGTGTAGGATTTTAAAATTAGTACAGTAAAAAATTATAAACTGTTAGCATGAACAAAAAATAATACAATATTGAATACTACATGTATTTTCCATTTGCTCCGATATTTGTAGATCCTAGTATTTATTCAAGTAATTTCAGAACTTTTTTTAGTAGCGGGCTAAGGGTTAAACCGTGGTCCCGTCTCTATATAACCTTAGCTGTTGCTGGGACGTTAAACCCATTCACTTTCATTTTAGTCTCGACCAATCACCTGTTCAATTTTGAGTATGAATGTGGAGAACTTGCTTTGAAATTGTATAACCACCGGTTCTGATCACGTTTTAATCAAAATGTGCTCGTATTAAATATGGTTTTATGCTGGATGAATATGATAAGTTTAATTTATTTGTGTGCTGAACATTCAGGATCATTTGCTGGTCAGATGAAACCAGTTCTAGTGCATCCATGTGAAAATATAATTAAATCGCAATAAATGTTCAGTAATTTAAGCATGAATGGTGTTTTATGTGAAACATGTACAAATACAGTATTTGATACATCGGGCATGTATTTTTGACATCTGGGTACATATAGTCCCATGTTATATGTGGCTGTGACTAGAGAAATGGGGCTTATGGGTTTTGCAACCAGTGTAGATCCAGATCAGCCTGTGCATCCGCACAGTCTGATCAGGATCTGCACTGTTCACCATTCCATAAATGAAACGCGCGTCGTGCTTCGAACAAACAATACATATCGCTATCAAGCTACAGGAGTGTGCTATTTGATCAGGAGCGACGCTTGTCACAAAACTCATAAGCCCATTTCTCCAATCCCATCGTTGGGAATTAGACATGACAACATTGTAGGGGTGAGGATATTAGACATGCACATACAGTGAAACCTCTCTAAACTGGACACCCTGGGAACCTCCCAGGTCCACCTTAAATCCGGTATTTGACCATTCTGAGCCATAGTTGTACTATGCAATCACGAACAGACAGTATCACCTGAGATAAATTACCCAGAAACTCATCACAGTTGTTTTCTTGGTGTCCTGTTTAGAGAGGCTCCACTCTACATTTATGAGTATTCAGATAAAAAGGAATTCAAAATTCCTTTCTTGTGCAAACGTTGTTTCATAGTAACAACAGAAAAATGTTCACACAGCAGAGAACTTTTAAAGCCTCCGTGTCTTAGATATGCACAGAAAGTTAATATACAACACATTTATTAGTAAAAATAATTTAATTGTAGAATTTCAGATTTGCGTCATAGTTGTATTTCTGAACCAAATTGTGCATATGGTATACGTTGTCTGAAAAAGTATTTGGAAATAGGTACCCCCATCCCCCACCCCCATCCAAGGTGAAGGTTCGACCCCATTAACCTGGCCTAAAATAACCTTACCTGTAGCTGTTGACAGGCCGTTAACCCATTCCTTTCAGAAGTACATGTATATGTCGCGACCACCATTTGAACTGTATCGTCAATACAGTTCAAATGGTTGTCGGGACGGGACATACATGTATTTCACTGAGAAATAACAAAATAAAAATAAAATATTTAATAAATTTCATACTCGTAAAGGTTTATTCCGAAAGGAATGGGTTATTATTTACAATGTACAGTAAAAACTTGATTACAAGGCTGTGAATGAATGTTTAGGCATCTTCTGTACCATTACCCCACATATTGTGTGATATTGCATTACTGACTGATAGCATATTCTCCTTGCTGTATGTGGCTGTGACCGGAGAAATGTGGCTTATGTGTTTTGCGATCCAGATCAGCCTGTGTATCAGCAAAGTCTGGTGATGATCTGCACTGTTCGACATTTCATCAATGAAACACACGTTATGCTACTATAGATCGTTATCTGGATACAGGAGTGTGCTATTTTATCAGCAGTTACACTGGTCACGAATCCCATAAGCCCCATTTCTCCAGTCACAGCCACATATACTCATTATGCTGTGTAGTGTGTGAGGAATGGCTAAAAATAGACTGACAGCCTCCTGTAGGAGTGATGACAGATGGATTCCAGAATAGACCACTGTTTGAAGATGTTGTCTATATCCGCAGCTCCAGATAAGACAATATCACTGGGGCTGCACTTCATGTCGAATGTTTCAATTCAAAATAGGTTCCGGATTCCTTACGAATTCCCATTCAGCTACATGCAAAAGATACCGCATAAACACATTTTTGTTTTGTTTCTTGCATCGGTTACTAAATGAAATGCGTTTATGCTATAGCTGCTCTCAATGGTGTTGTGTTGCAACTAGTCAGGAAAACGGTACACTTTTCTACGTGAAACATTTCCGCCGGTGCGGAGTACATAACCAGTGGACATGAATTCAAATCTTTACATGGGAGGTTGGAAGGGTATGGATGTCTACATGTGTACATGTGCATGTATATCCTTACATTAACCCATTACAGACGGGATACAATTACATGTATAGTACATGTAGTATGAACCTTCACAAAAAAAATCCATATTTTCTTTATTTCCTCTCAAAAGTATATGTTGTTACCACTCATTTGAACCGTCTGGACGAGGCATTTCAAACGAGTGGTAATGATGTAATTATTATACCTATAAAAGAAGATAGTACTGTATGATACCAAGTGGGTGGGGTAATGGAATTTTTGTATTGGGCATTTTTTTGTGTCACAGGTCCGAGTCTTCCACCTGTGTAACACTTTTCCTGTTGGTTACCTGTTGCCGTTCTACGCAGATAGAATGTGGTATGGATGTTCCTGTCACTACAAAGTCTGATGTGTCTGGTTACCTTACCCTACGGCAAGGTCAGCACACCGTTATGTCATTCATGCTGAGGATACTCCATTATGTTTGTGAACAATTCTAAATATTTTCTTTACATGTGCTTAGAAGTATATGTCGTGACCACCATTTGAACCGTCTCAGTTCTGATTTTGGAAATTTCCCCCCAATGCAGCAGGTTAAATGCGGGATCGAACCTGTTGGCCTGGCCTTACATCACCTTAGCTGTTGATAGGCCGTTAAACACTAATCAATCAAATCTGTTTTGATGTATTTGGTTTGCAATATCAGCCATCTTTCAGTAATGGATAGACACTAACTAAACTTTGTACAACTAAACTATTCGTAAGTGCAAATTTAGGATCGTCTGTAAATTTCAATTGATGGATTTACATGTATTGAGCATAGGCTGCATATGCAGCCTATGCTCAATAAATGTAAATCCAATAATTTTTTACAAGAAAACATTATTAATGTGAAATTTACATATCATAATTTTGCACTTACAAACGTTTTAGTTGTACAAAGTTTAGTGAAACTGCCCCCATATGTCTGGCGTTACGAGACCACCAGATTTTCCTGTGGCAATATGCCCGTTAGATGCCCTGAACTTAAAATTTGGTGATGGCCGATGGATTAGTTGGTGGGTGGATTTGATAAAATGATCCTTCAATGTGTGATGTTACCATGATGAATGTACCGTAATTAATGTCCACAGATTTGTCCATTCTTTTGTCTCCATTGGAAAACTTGGCACCTTTGAGAATTTGACTATTTTTGTATTTTTGGCATCGGATAAGGAATTAGTCAATTTCAGAACGAGTCTAATTCTTCATGTGTTGCAGTAACTTTTCTACCTGCCACACCCACCCACCTCCATCCCCCAAGTGGATAGAGGTGTGGGGGCATGGGTATTCGATGTAAACCCTGATAACTGAAATGAAATGCAAAATTTTTCATGTATAATGTCACTTATGCTGCACTCCGCACCGGCGTAAAGTGTTTCATGTCAATAAATGCACCGGTTTCCTGATGAGATGCCACTCAGCTCTATTTAGAGCTATCGCATAAATTTCTTGTTACTAGACGAAAATGTGTTTATGCAGTATCTTCTGCATGTAGGTGAATTGGGGGAAGTCAAATAATAGTCATGAAGAATCTGGCGCCTATTTCGACGTGAAACATTTACACCGGTAGAGAGTACAGCACCAGTGTATGTTCACAGGAATTACAAAGAATTGAGATGATTTGATACGGGCATATATTTGTTGTAGATAACTATCGTTTTCATTGGGAAAGCATCTGTGTAATCGCATATCTGTACGATAGTTATTGATCTATATCCGTGTGGGAGACGCGCTGACGTACTGCATTCTGGGATAGATAGTAGTAGGTAATACTGCAGCTGCCCCTGTGTATGTGACCCATCATGACAAATCGGGGCTTATTGAGTTTTTGACCAGCGTAGCTGCTGTAGCCGCTTCCGATATGTTATCTCCATCAGGGATTCCGCTGGTGATCGCCACTTTCGCAATTGGCGATAAAAATAAACAATTGGCGATAAAAAATTACAATTTTCTGGAGAAAAGAAAATTATATATTTTTTTTTGAAGTGGCAATTTTTAGCTCACCTGAGCGAAGCTCATGTGAGCTATGGTTACCGCAATGTGTCCGTCGTCCATCGTCGTCCGTGAATATTTTCAAACGTCTTCTCCAGGGTTCAATTTTGGGGGCGACTTGGGCGAAGTCGTCGCTTTTTTTTCGCCCAACTCGCCCTATGTATCCGGCAAGGCGAAGTTCACTTCGCCTTAAAAAAATCTCGCAAAATATCGGAAATTCTAAAAAAAAAGCTGGAACCAAATTTGTTCAGGTAATCCCCATTTCCCACCCGGTGACCTAAATCTCACTAATTGCAGGCCTGCCAAACTGTTTACAATACCATTTGTTTTATGACACCTGATTGTTTGACCAAATTTTCATCACATCATTACGCGATTCACTAAAATCATGCCTACCCGCTGTGACAATAAAAGTCACGGGTCGATAGTTTCAATAATCCCCTAGCCAAACATTGCTTCTGGCTACTATAATTGTCAGTTCAAAACACGTGTTATTCTCGTGGCCAAGTTATAGCCAATCGCTGGTAAGTAAAGGCAGCCCTTAGTGGCATGATTGACAGGTTACTATGGCGAAAGACGTCGGCAATATATCTATCAGCGGATCATGAACCCGGTATAGTTAACTCCCTCCGAATACTCTCAACCAGACAAACAAATACGCGTTTTAACGGGCGCCAGATGCGAGTCGTTTCTGGCTAGTAAAAATAATAAGCTGGGTCGCCCGGTGGCGAACGAATTTCGAAGTTGTCTACACACATTTTTGTCAGCTTATGACGCTTTGTGGGATACCATTTCCGAAATAAAAATAGCATCCAATCGTTAGCTACGATGTGGGTATACCCACTCGAGGCGCCACCTGACGAACCGAGTCGTGACCAACACAGCGGATGGATTGCAACTTTCTTTTTCGCCGAAAAGTGTGCAAGAATTCAATACGAAATCAATATATTCTAACGAAATCCTTTGATGCCGAAAACAAATATTGTTCATTACATTACTAACTGTTTATTTCAACCAAATATGGCTAACTGTATTGTCAGAAAACATGAAAAAATCTGTAAATATCACGGACAATTTCGGCGATTTCGTACCTACGTAGTTTCGTCCTTTTGCAACTTTTTCCAATCGATGTTAACGCAACCTGATTTTTATGATAATTCAGTTTGGTATTAACTAAATATACAGAATTTATTCACATTCAAGTTCATAAATGATATTTTAAGTGAATTTAAACGGATTAATTTGCTATTCGTCTAAAGTATTTGCATAAATGCTGTTTCATTACATATACACAGTTAAAAGAGGTTCAAATGGGTGGTAACAACAAATATATACTTTGAAATAATCCCCCCCCCCCCCCCCCCCCCCCCCTCCGGTGAATTTTTTATATGCCCCACCACGATAGTGGAGGGGGCATATAGTGTTACCCTTGTCCGTCCGTCCGTCCGTCCGTCCGTCCGTCACAAAACTTTAACGCTCGGGTAAATGTCTCATAATTTCTTCATCCTTTCACCGATCTGCTTCATATTTCATATACACATTGCTCTAATGGTCCTCTACCGCCCTGTACCAAATCCACGTTCGTCCTGCCCCCGCTTAGTGCTTCAAAAACTTTAACGCTCAGGTAAATATCTTATAATTTCTGTTTTCTTTCACGGATCAGCTTCATACTTCATATACGCATTGCTCTAATGGTCCTCTACCGCCCTGTGCCAAATCCACGTTCGTCCTGCCCCCGCCAAGCCCAGGGTCAAGGTCACATACTTGGTGCTTCAAAAACTTTAACTCTCAGGTAAATATCTTATAATTTCTGTTCCCTTTCACGGATCAGCTTCATACTTCATATACGCATTGCTCTAATGGTCCTCTACTGTCCTGTGCCAAATCCACGTTTGTCCTGCCCCCGCCAGGCCCAGGGTCAAGGTCACATACTTGGTGCTTCAAAAACTTTAACGCTCAGGTAAAAAAATAATTTCACTTATTATTTCATTTATTATCAAAGCGATATGTGGGGCATCCCGTGTTCTATGAACACATTTTCTAGTTATTTTTCAATGACAGTATACGTTGGTAACACTCACTTAGACCGGATTTCGACAAAACTTGGTAGGAATGATCGATGTACAATGCTCTTTCAAAGTTGTTAAAATGGTGACCCCTGGGTCAAAAATAGGCATGGCCCGTGGGGTCAAATTCGGGTCAAATTTTATTTTTGACCGAATATGGTCATGTGACTCGTGTCATATATCAAATTGAAGGTATCAATGGGGCGATCACTCTGGTGCATTTTTTGTCGAAATCGGATGGTTATGTCGTCCAAGATGGCCGCCAAAAGGTCAAAAGGTTGTTCTTTTATAGAGATTTCAAAATTCTTCTTCACATGAACCGCTTAGCCCATAGTAGCCAAACTTAAAAGTTATGGTCCATGGGTGAAGCTTTTTCAGATTTGTTAAAATGGAGGTCATCGCTAATCCAAGATGGCCGCCGTCTAAAAATAGCATAAATTCTTAAAAAATCTTCTGCTCATGAACCGCTAGCTGGATTTCGACGAAACTTGGTAGGAATGATTGATTTACAATGCTCTTTCAAATTTGTTAAAATGGTGACCCCGGGGTCAAAAATGGGCGTGGCCCTGTAGGGTCAAATTGAGGTCAAATTTTATTTTTGACCGAATATGCTCATGTCATATATCAAATTGAAGGTATCGATGAAGCGATTGCTCTGGTGCAATATTTGTCGGAATTAAATGATTATGTCACCCATGATGGCCACCAAAAGGTCCATTTATTCGAGATTTTGAACGTCATTTTCTCAGGAACCACATGACCGATGCTGGCCAAACTTCATAGGGAAGTTAAGATCCTTGGGTGAAGCATTTTCAGATTTGGTAAAATGAGAGTCATCGCTTAATCCAAGATGACCGCCATCTAAAATAGCACAATTTTTTTAAAACACATGAACTCAATGTCACATTCTCCTCTGGTGTTCATGGAGTCAGGTGAGCGAATTACCTCTTGTTTTATTTTCCCCAGCGGAATCCCTGCTACATGTATGGTATTGAGCGGGTAGCAATTTTGTTTCTACTGTACAAATATCAGGCATATGTACTGTACTTTACTCGTATTGCCTGATACACAAATGTAGTTCTGAGTACATCACATTTGATAACACTGCATAAGCGTTATGACGGAGTTAAGTTTTTCTAAATGTGCGTTTGAACAGTTCTATGTTTACTTTCGACTTCGTGGAGAGAATATTGCTAATACACACTTAATGTTTTTTAGCTCACCTGAGCAAAGCTCATGTGAGCTATTGTTATGGCAAAGTGTCCGTCGTCCGTCCGTCCGTGAACATTTTCAATCATCTTCTTCTCCCGAACTGCTGAGCCGATATTGGTTAAACTTCACAGGGATGATATATGGGTGATGCCATTTCAGATTTGTTAAAATGGAGGTCATCGACAATCCAAGATGGCCGCCATGGAAAAGTAGGTCAAATTCTTAAAAAATCTTCTTCTCACGAACCGCCAGGCCGATTTCGACGATACTGGGTATGAATGATCGATAGTTAGCGCTGTTTCAGATTTGTTCATATGGTGGCCCCTGGGTCAAAAATGGGCATCGCCCGAGGGGTCAAATAAGGGTAAATTTTATTTTTAACCGAATATAGTCATATAATATATCAAATCGAAGGTCTTGACGAGACGATCACTCTGGAGAATTTTTTGTCTAAATCAAATGATTACGTCATCCAAGATGGCCACTGATAGTTGAAAAGGTCATTCTTTTACTAAAGATTTCAAACGTCTTTTTCTTGTGAACTGCTTGGCCGATATTGGCCAAACTTAACTGTAATGGTCTGTGGGTGAAGCCTGTTCATTTTTGTTAAAATGGAGGTCATCACCAAATCCAAGATGGCCGCCGTTGAAAAGTAGGTCAAATTGTCAAAAAATCTTCTTCTCACAAACCTCCAGGCCGATATCGACGAAACTTGGTAAGAATGATTGATTGTTACCGCTGTTTCAGATTTGTTCATATGGTGGCCCCTGGGTCAAAAATGGGCATCGCCCGAGGGGTCAAATAGGGGTAAATTTTATTTTTAACCGAATATAGTCATATAATATATCAAATCGAAGGTCTTGACGAGACGATCACTCTGGAGAATTTTTTGTCTAAATCAAATGATTACGTCATCCAAGATGGCCACTGATAGTTCAAAAGATCATTCTTTTACTAAAGATTTCAAACGTCTCTTTTTCTTGTGAACTGCTTGGCCGATATTGGCCAAACTTAACTGTAATGGTCTGTGGGTGAAGCCTGTTCATTTTTGTTAAAATGGAGGTCATCACCAAATCCAAGATGGCCGCCGTTGAGAAGTAGGTCAAATTGTCAAAAAATCTTCTTCTCACAAACCTCCAGGCCGATATCGACGAAACTTGGTAAGAATGATTGATTGTTACCGCTGTTTCAGATTTGTTCATATGGTGGCCCCTGGGTCAAAAATAGGCGTGGCCCGAGGGGTCAAATAGGGGTCAAATTTTATTTTTGACCGAATATGGTCATTTTATATATCAAATCGAAGGTATAGCAGTAAATCACATGCACATTCGCAATATATGTTAGATCAGAAGGTACCAATAAATTCTGTGGAACATTTGAAGTTGTAAGTGAAGAGTCTTTGTGAAATCAAGATGACCACTATGGAGGCTTTTAGGTGAGCGATACAGGCCCATTTGGGCCTCTTGTTCTATATTTTAGTGCGCGAAATGTAAATATTACGCAAATTTTTACTTTTACCATTGACCGTGGTGTAGCGATATACAATATAGTGCAACCTGTTGCCTATAAAACGGATAATGTGCAGCTAGTCGCCTGATAACGATCTATAGTGCTTGTTATAGACGTGACAGGTGTTTCATTGATTGAAATGGCGAACAGTGCAGGTCCTGATCAGACTGCGGATGCAGTCTGATGTGGAGCTACACTGGTTGCAAAACCCGTAAGCCCCATTTCTTCAGTCACAGCCACATAACTGTGATATGTCGTGACAAAAAGGAGATTGTTCAATTGACCGGTGTAGCTTTTGATCAGCTACATTTGTAGCATGCCGCTTGATATGGATCAGATTTTTTTATCCTAGGAATCGGGAACACTTTCTCATTAGCATATTAGCATATCAGACAGTGTATCCCCTAATCTGATCTGGGGCTGCACTTGTCGCAAACATTGGAGCATGTGATGGATAATGAATATATTTTTTTATGTAAATAATCTGTTCTGATTTTTGGATATACCCACCCCCTCACTTTTTTATGTAAATAATCTGTTCTGATTTTTGGATACCCCCCCTCGGCAATACAGCAGGTTAAATACGGGATCGAACCCGTTGGCCCGACCTTAAATGACCTTAGCTGTTGATAGGCCGTTACACCAATAAATCAAATCCATCCTTTCACTTTTTCTTCGCTAAATGTGTCCTTATTTTCTGGCCCGTTTTAAGCCTAGGGGAAACACTACAGCATATGATGTATAAACCGGCTAAATGTAATAATTACACCAGTAGTTAATGGGAGCCATGCTCTTGCCAACTGTTCGTCGCAATCTTTGTGTTGCCTTTGTATTTACACTGCTGCGATAGTGTTGTCTGAATACCTCCTGTCTGTATTTCTGGTTGCCATGGAAACCGATATACATATTTACCAACTTTATGATAGACTTTGATATATTTATCCAACTCTGATTCACCTGTTGATGCTTAATGAGGTGTAAAAATGTTTTCTAGAGATTTTCAGAAGTGCTGTTGAGCAGGCCTGGACTGCGTGTCTGTATACTCTGACCATAGCCTGCACTGTTTACAATGCTATATACTCCAGATAAGCTTTGTGCCTAAAGTGTACTATACCCTCTGATTTCAAAATCATTGCGTATTTTACTTTTACAAATGGATTATTGATTTTTTTTCCATTACTAAATAGGGAACAAATGATAAAAAAATATAACAAATTTAAACATTCACTTATTTGAGCTGCAAAAAAGCAAACACAGCTCAACTAAGTGAATTTTCAACTTTATGACAGTATTTTCACTACTCAATTTGAAAATCAATGCGTATATTCACATTGCTGTTCGTATTTTGTACTCCCACTTTTGATAATCAATGCGTATTCAGCTAAAATAATTGCATAAAATATGCCAATACACTTCTATTTGGAGTTGAGGGAGAAGTTTTTCACTACATTTGTATATAAAACAGAAATTTTGGGAAAAAATGGTATATTTTCACAATTTGTTAGCGAAAGTTTCTTCCTAGTTAGAAGGGCTAGCTTGAACCCTGCCTTCATCAGTAGCTTCCTCACATTGATAGCTACCCATCCAGTGTCATTTTGGTGGCCTTCACCATGACATTGTGGTGACCTTTTTAGTCGTATATGTACCTTTCAAATGTTGATCCGTTAGTCTGATCATTACCAAACTTCATTATTAGCTGCTTCACATTGATGTCTATCCATCCAGTGTTATTTTGGTGACTGTGACCTTCATGACCTTGAACTTTGAGGGTGAAACATTCTTGGGTGATTGTCTTGTAGTCTAATGTTGTTACTCAACTAACATCAAACTGGTTATGCAACAGTTTTGTTTATTGTAATTCCCTGATGCAAACCCAAGATCACCACAGCATTTTGTTGGAAACTTGGGATGGTATGTGTGTCTTTACAATGGGGCTATGTGATCTATCTGGTTTTGTTTTGATGCTACGACACTTGTCTTTCAGTGCTGAAAGATTTTGTTGTATTTATACTTTCAGTACTGATTATATGCAACTGCCCCCATACAATTCACATACAATATATGATTGCTTGGATAGCTACAGGTAATGATTCATTCACGTGGTGTTCATTGGAAGTGTCAACATTCATCATGATCGAGTTCCGTTAGAATAGAAGGGTCGAGTCCAGTGCAGCTCAGTGTTTCCCATAACGCGAAGGCGTAAATTAACTCTTTGCATGCTGGGTAATTTGTGGGCTATAAATAGTTAAAAAATAGCAGCCGACAAATCATTGTATTTTCTTTTATTTCTCCCTATAAATATCATGAATATGTCTTGGAATTTCATTAGAATTCCGTCCTCTGAACGCAATTCTAATGAAATTCCAAGACATATATTTACAGAGAAAAATAAGAAACATACTCATAATTTGTTGGATGTTATTTTCACCGCTAGCATGCAAAGAGTTAACGGTAGGCGTTCCTCCTTATATGAATCACGATTTGCCTGGTTTGGCCCGGTACATTTTTATCTTTGGCTCTTTTGTTACCTGGGAGTTGAATTGGGTTATTGCCCATTATAAAAAGTAGTACGATTATTACTGATCCTACTCTACTGCTTTTGGGAGGGGGCCAAGTGATTCTGGTATGGCGAGGACCTGGCATCAGATCAGGATTATTCTGCTTTCAGGGCTGAATATATAGTTTTTTTTATTGTAAATATTCAATTCTGATTTTTGGATCCCCCCCCCCCCCATTTGTACATGTACTTGAACATGTACATGTACAGGTAATATATGGGATTTAGCACTAAACCCATTGACCCGGCCTTAAATGACCTTAGCTGTTGATAGGCCATTAAACCCCAACAAACAAACAGTGTTTCCCATACATGTATGTGGTTGTGACAGGAGAAATGGGGCTTGTGGGTTTTACGGCCAGTGTAGATCCAGACCAGCCTGTGCATCCGCAGTCTGATCTTGATCTGCACTGATAGCCAATCCATCGTTATGCTTCTAACAAGCAATATACATCGTCATCAGGCGACAGGAGTCTGCTATTTGATCAGGAGTGACACTGGTCACAAATCCCAATTTCTCTAGTCACAGCCACATATTAGCTTCTCACTGCATTGCCACATCAACATCAGTATCTCAGGGCTCCAGATAAGGAATTAATAATTGAGTATTGTCACTCTATAATTTCTCAAACAATTGGGTACGGTATTTCAAATTTTTTATTGTATAAAATAGAATCACACTACTGTTTACACATCAGCAGACCGCACTTATTGAATAGTTTGCTTCTAAATGAAAACACCTCTTCATTAGAATTGTAATTGTAAGGAAATACCAAGATGTGTTTTCATGGAAAAATAAGAAAATATGCTATATTTGTGGTCTGTTTTTTCATTGCTTTTTGATACTCACTACTTCTGATTTCAATTGAGTTCTTGTCAATTTTAATTGGGTATTTACGCAAATATGCACCTTATCTAGAGCTCTGGGGGCCGTTTCACTAAACTTTGTACGACTAAAATGTTCGTAAGTGCAAAATTATGATAGCCTGTAAATTTCACATTAACAATGTTTTCTTGTAAATAATTAATGGATTTACATTTATTGAGCATAGGCTGCATATGCAGCCTATGCTCAATAAATGTAAATTCATAAATTGAAATTTACAGACGATCTTAAATTTGCACTTACGAACATTTTAGTCGTAAGAAGTTTAGTGAAACGGGCCCCTGGTATCTGCACAGTCTAATAAGTGTCTACACGGTTTGCGACACGATATTTTCACCTGGTTTGTTACTCGACCCACATTCCGATCATTCACCTGTTGATACTTAGAGGTGTCAAAATATTTCCTGGAGTTCCTGGTGCAGACAGATACCTGCATCTGTTTTGTAGATATGTGTAACGGTTACTAATTATGTTCCCGATGCTTTACCTGTTACGTTATGAGACATCGTGTCTGAGGTTAGGTACTCAACCAGGCCACAGGTGGAAGACTCGGACCTGTGACACAAAAAACGAAATTCCCATTACAAAAATCCATTACCCCACCCACTTGGTCTCGTACAGTATATGTTCTATAAAACCACGCTACTGTTTACACATCAACAGACATCAATTATTAAATAGTTTGCTTCGAAATGAAAACATCCTTGGAGACAATTCTAATGAAATACCAAGCTGTGTTTTCAGGGAAAATAAAGAAAAATATGCTGTTTTTGTGGTCTGTTTATTGTTTTCTGCAGCATGATAAAGGTACCACAGAATTGTTATTGCTTTTTGATACTCGCTACTTCTGATTTCAATTGGGTTTTTAGCAATTTTAATCGGGTATTTAAGCAAATATGGAGCTTATCTGCAGCTCTGTCATACACCTTTAGTATGATTTATATAATAAACTTAGGCTCCTGTGCTGCAAATTCCAGGAGTCAAAATCAAATTTCAAGGGTCAAAATGTCCGAACGGTCACTACCGGTGTCACAGGAAATTCTCCCCCACTGGTATTAAAAACCTGGCATTTACTGTAGTTCCTGATCAATTTGTACAGATTTGTCTGCCCTTGCTTTGTCAGCGTCGCTGTCTCTATGTGATATTCTATAGCGGAGTTGTTATTATGGGGGGGGGGGGGGGGGTGGGGGGCTGATAATGTCTGTGCACAATAATACATGTATATGGGCCAGTGTATGGGGAGACTCTGCCTAAGTGTATATCCGTGTTTCACCGAAATCGAGTCCGAAACAAATGTGATAATTTCCGTTCATGATGTCGAAAGTTGGGGAAAACTTCAGAGCACACGCGGATGCATTCCGCGGATGCTGTGAACTTTTCCTCAACTTTTCCTCAAGATATCGCAGAAATCGATTACAGATATTTCTCATATACACTAGGAGGAAAATCTTGTACACTGGGAGAAAATTGTTTCCAGACATCAGGTGCCAAAAACAATTGGATCTGTTTGTGAGATATTTCACTTTGTCGACCCTGGGAACGCAACTTAACTCTTTGCATGCTAGCGGCGAAAATATCCGCCAAACGAATTAGGAGTATATGTTTTATTTCTCTCTGTAAATATGTCTTAAAATTTCATTAGAATTGTGTCCTCCGGACACAATTCTAATGAAATTCCAAGACATATTCATGACATTCATAAGGAGAAATAAAAGAAAATATAATGAATTGTCATCTGCTATTTTTTGAACTATTTATAGCCCACAAATTTCCCAGCATGCAAAGAGTTAAATTCATCGAACATTGGTCGGCTGATTGTGATAATTGTACTGAATTTCCTTGGAACTTTGATGACAGTCCTTACATATCTGTCCATCATCCTTTGCCCTTGATAACTCCACGACGTTGTAGATTCTTTTTGCCCCTTTATAGGGCCGTTAATCAGACCCGTTCCCAATGATCATGTACTCGGTGCTCCCGGTAGTAGAAGTCATTTGACATCTAATTTAATCAACAAACTTTCCACTATTTATTTAACATTTCAAATGATAAACAAATAATCTATTTCAGTATTACTATCAAAAGAAAATTGTTATATCTAGGAGCAAATGCAAAATTTAAAGTGAACGACTCGGGGAGTTAGAAAATACTTTTTACAAATCAATTTTAGGAGGACTTCACACCTTTTTGGGAGTTATCAGAAGCTCTGATGTACATTTACATGTATGTACAGGTGCCTTTACAAAGTTGCTCATATGTGTTATCAGATCGGGAGCTAGACTGGTCACAAAGGCCACACTCCCTATTTCTCCAGTCACACCCACGTTTCTATTAGCATCCGTCAGAAGCAAGTTCATTTTCATTAGACAATTGACTCACAGCCATGCCTATGCAGAGCTTCAGTTGCACTCAGTCAATCAAATGGAATGTTGAATTTCATTGAATCATTGAGTGTTGTTGAATGAAGCTTTGTGTTTGTCTATAGACTGTGAAAATGCACCTCGCGGTATATGCGACCAGCATAGCCCCAGATCAGCCTGCGCATCCGCGCAGTCTGATCAGGGCCTACGTTGGTCGCCATTCAGTCATCACTGAAGAAACCTTACTGGATGGTAACATAAGAAATGGATCGTACGATTACGAAGCCAATATGAATGTGCAACAGGGTAGACAGATATATAAATGAATTTTCAGGATATTACCCTGAGATTAGGATTTGAGGTTCCTGATAATTGCAGAAAAATACTAATGTATCGACATAGGAAGCGCACTTATGCATTTGTGGGTGCAAAGATATGTTTGTTTAGCTATTTTCAGGATTTGGCATTTGGAACTGTTCCCACCCCTGTGTTCACAGTGACTGGAGAAATTGGGCTTATGACATTTCTGAACAGTGTGACTCCTGATGAAATGGCACATTCCTGTAGCCTGATAACGATCTTAGTATTGCTTGTTAGAACCTTAACGGATGTTTCATTGATGGAATGGCAAACAGTGCAGATCCTGATCAGACTGCGGATGCACAGGCTGATCTGGATCTACACTGGTTGCAAACCGATAAGCCCATTTCTCCAGTCAGTGACACGAATGTTCCATTTTCCTAGCCATGTAAAAGTGATGCCTGTTTCTCATAATTTTCTGGCTTGTATTTCTGATTCTATACCTCTAGGGATGTGTACACCGATATGTGGCTGTGACTCGAGAAATGGGGCTTATGGGAATTGTGACCAGTGTAGATCCTGATTAATTAGCACACTCCTGATAATGATCTAAATTGATTGCTAGAAGCACGGCGGGTGTTTCATTGATGGAATGGCGAACAGTGTAGATCCTGATCAGACGGTGCGGATGCACAGGCTGATCTGGATCTACGACAAGCCCCATTAAGTCACAGACACATACATGTATATAGAATGCACTCAACCACTGCAATAATATTGAACCATTTGTAGGTTTAATCAGTGCGGCTTTGGGCTAAATGCAGAGAGAGCAGGGATCAGTTTACAGGGCGAAGTGGGCGAAATTCTCTCCCTAAATTGTCCGACTTCTCCCTATTTTAAGTTGAGGGAGAAGTTTCTCACTATATAAAACAGAAATTTTGGGGAAAATGGTCTATTTTCTCAATTTTTTAGTGAAAACTTCCTATTTTGAAGGGCTAGCTTGAACCCTGGAGAACTGCATTTTTTTAGCTGACAGAACAGGAATGTGCACTGAATGACTAACAGTACATGTACATGTATGCTCTATTCTGTGAAAGGGCGTATTGTGGCATAGAGGTTAGGACACTGGATTTCAACACCAAAGGTTGCGAGTTCAATCCCAGCCCTAGGCGTGAAAAATGCTTTCATAATCTTTCGATCCCGCTGGTCTTTCAGAGGCTTGAACCCGAGGTCCTGTCCCTACATGACTGTAATATGTAGCATGTAGCTGTTGCTGGGATGTGAAATCTATTCACTTTCACTTTCTATTCTGAGAATGCTTCTTGTAATTTTAAACCGATGGTGGGCCTCTGTCTGCGAAAATGGGTTTTATGACATTGGCAGTTCAAACCACTGAAAGTGGCATGCATTTTACAGTATTGATCAGTCAAAATGGCAATATAATGAGGCCAACAACTTCCAACACGTCCCAGTGTTATCCCTGTCCATATATTCTTATGTTGCTCTGTGAGGCTCAGCCGCTGTGAGGGTACGCATGTCTTAACAATGAATCCACCCGTAGCAAGATTTGTACCTCAATAGTGAATCTTAGTTGGTTTCACACCTGGGGTCAAGTAATCTGGTGTGGAAATGGTGCCTGGCACAAGCTCAGGATATTGTAGTGTCAGTGGTGGGAGGTAACATTTCCATCCCACTGGTCTTTCGGGTGAGACTCGAAGCCAGGGTCCCGTCTCTATATGACGTTGGGACATTCAACCCTTGATTACTTCAGGCATGAGAAAATGGTTTTTGTAACCAGTCCAGCTCCTAATCTTTTTGGACGTTCAATCCTTGAGTATTTCACATTTGAGCGAATGGCATTTGTTGCCAGTCCAGCTCCTGATAAGATCAGGAACTTGACTGGTGACAAACACCATTAGTTCAAGCCTGTTTCTCCAGTGAGTCGCAGTCACAAGTGAAACCAAGAATAGATTTTAATGTAAAATCTTACCCTAGACAGCAGACAGCAGACAGTGGTTGCTTGCTGTAGTCAGAGAATATTTGCACCGTCAGCTGATAAAAAGGTCTTTATAGCATTTATAACCAATTAAAGGTACATGCCCAGTCGGTAGGCACAAAATGTTCTTAATAAATAGGAATTAAATAAGTGAAATCCATTCCAGTTATTTATGGGTGCATGGGTTGAGTGACAAAAAGGGGATTGGACTTCATTGTTTCTTTGTTGCCCATCTGTATTTTGGTTGTGGCACAAGCACCTGGCATCACATCAGTATTCGGTGATTAATGAATTAGCAATTTTCGACTGGTTTGTAAACACCCACTGTGCGAAGTGAGGACTAGAGTCGTGTCCACACTGGGGTCTGCCTGGTATTCTCTATCTACCGGGGATATGGAATTGGACTTCAATACCGGAGGTTGTGTGTGCAATCCTCACCCTAGGCGTGAAAAAGAATCACATTGTATTTCCATCCCACTGGTCTGTCGGATGAGACTTTAAACTGTGGTCCCGTCTCTATATGACCATAGCTGCTGCTGGCACGTTAAACTCGTTCGCTTTCACTTTCTCTATGTACTCCTGGGTGTGGTGCAGGCTCAGCTTGCAAATTGTAGGAATTCCATGACGAGCGTCGGAATTCCTACACATTTCCTAGCCTCGGCTGACAAAATTATCAGAAGACACTCGCCTGGTTGTCTCTCTGTACTCCACTGGGTGTGGAATCGGAAACGGTAGGAATTCCTTAACCAGCCTCGGAATTCCTACGTATTTCTCGCTTCTCCTGACAAACTTGATAGGAAAAGACACACGCCTGGTATTCTCTATATACTCTATTGGGTGCAGTGCAGACGTAAAAAACGGTAGGAAGAATTCCACGGCTAGCATGGAAATTCCTACACATTTCCTAGCCTCGCTTGATAAACTAGCTTGCCTAGTATTCTCTTTGTCCACTCTATAGGGATGGGTTGTGGCCCAGGCTGTGACACCTGACTTACATGCAGACTGTGGGTTCAAACCTCACCTAAGGCATCAAAAATACTTTCTTATTGCTTTCATCCCACCGGATGAGACTTGAAACCGAGGTCCATTTCAGCCTAAGGAGACAATACATTTTTTGCATAAAAACATATCAGTATATTGTTTATTTCTGCATAAAGGTCAGGGGTTGAAATTTCACTCGCCCAGCTCGCCATGGCGAGTGTTTTTTATGGCGGTCGAGTACTTTCTACATAGCGAGGGAAAAATTTGGTCAGGATTTTTTTCTGAAGAAATTGCCAATTAAAGGTATATATGCCCACTCAGTAAGCACAAAATGTTCTTTATAGGAATTAAATAAGTGTATAATTGTGTCGCTATTCCACCAGTGCTAAAAATTACAAGTGCCTGCAAAACATATATAATCATTTAGTAATATTTATTTTAGTGATAGTGACGCGTGGTGGTATCAGGCTATTTTCATATGCAAATGAGGCATGATATTTTTTACTTATTTATACTAATGAAATGCGTCACCTGAAAAAATAATATTTTCGACAGATTATAGAGTATGATCATTGCACATCAAAAAATAAATACAGAGAATAAATAGTAATGTCCGTTAACATTTTAAGGAAACACAGTTATCACCCCTGATATCAGTGTGAAATTTTTTGTTTCATATAAAATGTATAATAATGCCAATCAGTACGTGGGGTAACGGTGAATGAATGTTTACTTTGCCAGAAAATGTCATACGTACAAAATATACTAAAGTATCTGTCTCACTATATTATAACCTTGTGCTGGGCATGTACCTTTAATTCCATCGATAAGGGCCAACAAATGGCAGAGCTCTAGATAAGCTGCGTATTTGCTTAAATATCCCATTATAATTGTCAAAAACCCAATTGAAATCAGAAGTAGCGAGTATCAAAAAGCAATAACAATTTTGTGGTACCTTTATCATGCTGCAGAAAACAATAAACAGACCACAAATATAGCATATTTTTCTTATTTTCCATGAAAACACATCTTGGTATTTCATTAGCAGACAATTCTAATGAAATGCCAAGACATATTTTCATTTTGAAGCAAACTATTCATTAATTGCTGTCTGTTGATGTGTAAACGGTAGTGTAATTTATTTTACCCAATTAAAATTTGAAATACCCAATTGCCAGATTTATTTTACCCAATTAAAATTTTGAAATACCAAATTGCTTCAGAAATGATGGAGTGAAAATACTCAATTACTAATTCCTTGTCTGGAGCCCTGAATGGTATTAATTCAGCGACCATTTGTTGTTTACAGTTTACGTCAGTTTGCCGAAAGTAAGATTCAAGCAGTGTCTATGTACACGGTTAAGGGTAGAATCGATAGCGATTTGAACACGGTCCATATCGGGAAAATTTAATTCACGGATTATTTGTCGGCTGTATGCGGCCGGGCTAACAAATAATATGACTGCGAGTATAGACTAGTGTGTGTATTATCATACGCGGCCACATATATTGTCTCGTAGACATTTGGGTTAACGCGCATTTCAGACGCCAAACATAACGGCTTGGGACCAAACGGTCGGCGCCGGGTCCGAAACCGTTGAATTTAGTAATTAAGGCAGCGCGCAGCGCATGCAAACATAGCGACTATAAATAAAACAAAATCTATGTCATTCAACGCTTATAGAAAATAAGAAGCCTGCAAGCCTGACTCAGTGAATGACTTCAAGTCACAGTGGCATTGATTTGTTTGTTTATGTTAATTTAATAATTAAAATATAAATAACAATAATAGTGAATATGTCTTATCCATTTTGGTAATGATGATATATATGTACAAGCTTTTTTTTTTTAAATAAGATGCAACGTTACAAGTAGAATTTTATTTTTTTTTAAAACTGGGCAAGTAACTGTTTGACCAGGGCAAGTACTTTTTGTCGCGCCCGCTTGCGGAAAGCGCGATATAGTCGGCACTTTGGCGTACGTACGTGTGTCCGGTTAAAGTTTTTGGTTAAAGTTTTTTGGTTAAAGTTTTTCGTTATACTATATCTCTGCAACTGCTTTGCCCATTACCTTGAAACTTCACATGGTTATTTATCATCATCTATATTTTCATTCTACCCCCTCCCGTGCGGCCCCTGTGCCCAATGTCAAGGTCAAATTACTTTGAAGTTTTTGGTTAAAGTTTTTTGGTTAAAGTTTTTTGGTTAAAGTTTTTTCATGTACTATATCTCTGCACCGGCTTTGCCCATTACCTTGAAATTTCACATGGGTGTTTATCATCATCTATATTTATGCCCCCGCCACCGAATGGTGAGGGGGGCATATAGTGTTACCGGCGTCCGTACGTACGTACGTACGTACGTACGTACGTACGTACCGAAACCTTAACGCTGGGTAAATGGCTTATAATTTCTGTTTCCTTGCTCGGATCTGCTTCACATTTCACACACGCATTGCTCCAATGGTCCTCTACCGCCCTGTGACAAATCCACATTCGTCCCGCCCCCGCTAAGCCCAGGGTCAAGGTCACAGACTTGGTGCTTTCGAAACCTTAACGCTGGGTAAATGGCTTATAATTTCTGTTTCCTTGCTCGGATCTGCTTCATTCGATTTCACACACGCATTGTCTCCAATGGTCCTCTACCGCCCTGTGACAAATCACATTCGTCCCGCCCCCGCTAAAGCCCAGGGTCAAGGTCACAGACTTGGTGCGTTCGAAACCTTAACGCTGGGTAAATAAATGGCTTTATAATTTCTGTTTTCCTTGCTCGGATCTGCTTAACATTTCACACGCATTGCTCCAATGGTCCTCTACCCGCCCTGTGACAAATCCACATTCGTCCCGCCCCGCTAAGCCCAAGGGTCAAGGTCACAGACTTGGTGCGTTCGAAACCTTAACGCTGGGTAAATGGCTTATAATTTCTGTTTCCTTGCTCGGATCTGCTTCACATTTCACACAAAACCCGCATTGCTCCAATGGTCCTCTACCCGCCCTGTGGACAAATCCACATTCGTCCCCCCGCCCCGCTAAGCCCAGGTCAAGGTCACAGCTTGGTGCGTTCGAAACCTTAACGCTGGGTAAAATTGGCTTATAATTTCTGTTTCCTTGCTCGGATCTGCTTCACATTTCACACACCGCATTGCTCCAATTGGTCCTCTACCGCCCTGTGACAAATCCACATTCGTCCCGCCCCCGCTAAGCCCAGGTCAAGGTCACAGACTTGGTGCGTTCGAAACCTTAACGCTGGGTAAAATATGGTTATAATTTCTGTTTCCTTGCTCGGATCTGCTTCACATTTTCACACACGCATTGCTCCAATGGTCCACTTACGCCCCTGTGACAAATTTCCACATTCGTCCGCCCCCGCTAAGCCAGGGTCAAGGTCACAGACTTGTGCGTTCGAAAAACCTTAACGCTGGGTAAATGGCTTATAATTTCTGTTTCCTTGCTCGGATCTGCTTCACATTTCACACACGCATTGCTCCAATGGTCCTCTACCGCCCTGTGACAAATCCACATTCGTCCCGTCCCGCTAAGCCCCAGGGTCAAGGTCACAGAACTTGGTGCGTTCGAAACCTTAACGCTGGGTAAATGGCTTAATTTAATTTTCTGTTTCCTTGCTCGGAAATCTGCTTCACATTTTCAACACGCATTGCTCCAATGGTCCTCTACCGCCCTGTGACAAATCCACATTCGTCCCGCCCCCGCTAAGCCCAGGGTCAAGGTCACAGACTTGGTGCGTTCGAAACCTTAACGCTGGGTAAAGGCTTATTAATTTCTGTTTCCCTTGCTCGGGATCTGCTTCACATTTCACACACGCATTGCTCCAATGGTCCTCTACCGCCCTGTGACAAATCCCACATTTCGTCCCGCCCCCCGCTAAGCCCAGGGTCAAGGTCACAGACTTGGTGCGTTCGAAACTTAACGCTGGGTTAAATGGCTTATTTTTTCTGTTTCCTTGCTCGGATCTGCTTCACATTTCACACACGCATTGCTCCAATGGTCCTTCTACCGCCCTGTGACAAATTCCACATTCGTCCCGCCCCCCGCCGTAAGCCCAGGGTCAAGGTCACAGACTTGGTGCGTTCGAAAACCTTAACGCTTGGGTAAATGGCTTATAATTTCTGTTTCCTTGCTCGGATCTGCTTCACATTTCACACACGCATTGCTCCAATGGTCCTCTACCGCCCTGTGACAAATCCACATTCGTCCCGCCCCCGCCAAGCCCAGGGTCAAGGTCACAGACTTGTGCGTTCGAAACCTTAACGCTGGGTAAATGGCTTAAATTTTCTGTTTCCTTGCTCGGATCTGCTTCACATTTCACACACGCATTGCTCCAATGGTCCTCTACCGCCCTGTGACAAATCAACATTCGTGCCGCCCCCGCCAAGCCCAGGGTCAATGGTCACAGCTTGGTGCGTTCGAAACCTTAAAATTAACGCTGGGTAAATCTGCCTTTATAATTTCTGTTTCCTTGCTCGGATCTGCTTCACATTTTCACACAGCATTGCTCCAATGGTCCCTCTACCGCCCTTGTGACAAATCCACATTCGTCCCGCCCCCGCTAAGCCCAGGGTCAAGGTCACAGACTTGGTGCTTTCGAAACCTTAACGCTGGTAAATGCCTTATAATTTCTGTTTCCTTGCTCTGATCTGCTTCACATTTCACACACGCATTGCTCCAATGGTCCTCTACCGCCCTGTGACAATCCACATTCGTCCCGCCCCCCGCTAAGCCCAGGGTCAAGGTCACAGACTTGGTTGCTTTCGAAACCTTAACGCTGGGTAAATGGCTTATAATTTCTGTTTCCTTGCTCGGATCTTGCTTCACATTTCACACACGCATTGCTCCAATGGGTCCTCACCGCCCTGTGACAAATCCTCATTCGTCCCGCCCCCGCCCGCTAAGCCCAGGGTCAAGGTCACAGACTTGGTGCGTTCGAAACCTTTAATGCTGGGTACTCCCTTATAATTTCTGTTTTCCTTGCTCGGATCTGCTTCATATTTCACA